>JAWRYS010001992.1:0-650000 GCA_034769895.1 Magicicada septendecula
TGTGGATGTGTTCGGTTTTGTTAACTAGTTCTATGTTGTTTTTGACAGAAGTATTGTTACTGAGATTACTGTTTTTCCTGATTATTTTGTCTAGGTGTTTTGCGATTTTGTGGGAGAGAGCTTGTGTGTTGTTTATTAAGGGTCTGATGGGAATGTTAGATTTGTGTATTCTTGGTAAATCATTTAGTTTTGGGGGGTTAGGTTTGATTTGTTTGAGGTATTTTTTGTGCTTTCAGGTTGGATTATGTGTTTTGTGTTATTTGTAAATTTGTTAATTTGTTTTCGAAATTTTAGTGTGGGGTCTTTCCTTATTTTTGTTATATTATTTTCGTGGAAGAATTTCTCTACTTTAGTGTTTAGTTCTTGTTTGTCCATTATGATGTTAAGTTTCCTTTTATCAGCTTTTAAAATTGTTATGTTGTGTTCAAGTATTTTTGTTTTACATTATTAAGTGTTTTAATTTCGTTGTTGTGTCTTTTTGGTTGTATTTGTGTGCGTTGTAATTTTCGTTTAATGTCATGTCGTATGGAATCTTGATCGTTAATGTGCGTGGTTTGTACAGCTGTTTCTGTGTCTATGATTGTGTCGCGTATATGTCTATTGTGGTTGTTGTTGTTGGATGTATTGTTTTCCAAATTATGTTTTAGTCCCTTGTTTAATAAAGCCATTTCATCAGTTGTGAAATTAACGTCAGTTGTGTTTACTGTGCGTGTGAGGACTTTTTGTGTCGGATTGGGAATTGTTTCTATTGTGGGTGTTGTGAGGTTTGTTATATTTTTGTTTCAAAATATAAAATCTAATGTAATTAAGGGGTATTGGTCATGAAACTTTTGAATTGTGCATAATGGGCCAATGAGAATCCAAGGAATTTTGATCAGCTTCTATGACAAAAAGAAGAAATTAGACACATGATTTTTAACCACGATTGAATACGGTTGAGTAGTGCTCGCAGAAGAATATTATATAAACAATTTTAAAACCAGGAACAAAGATTAGAAGAATAAATTATAAACAAAAAATCAGAAATATAATGAAGTTATTAACAAAAGAGATCTAACCAAATATGAACGACTACCAGTAAGATAATAAGAAATTATCAAGTGATTAACAAGAAGAAGCCTATCTGAACCTAACTCAGTACTGTAACGTATCCTACAATTATTTTAACCAAACAACTTTAGTAATCCAACACGAACAATCACTAGTAACACTAATAACTCACACCACAATAAATCACTGATGGACGTTTTATAAAGAAAAGAAAAACAGTATATAAGAAGTAGTGAATACAAGGTGAACATATTTATTTAAATTACACTGGGAACGATTTCACACACGTTCGCCGACTACGATGCGGCCCATGTTTATGACGTCATGTCACGACCAGAATGCATTACACACATAACGAACTAAATATTGCAAGCCATTTTAGTCAACATTAACAATTATTTATAATATCACATTAGATCATAAGTATTAAGATTATATTGTAATGTACTCTATATTGTTTGTTAATAATTAATGGAACCTTTCGTAGCAGCCAAAAGAATTCCCACTTTATATATTTAATTCATTTTTACTATTGACCCTGAGATAAATCGATTATTGCTAACGTGTAAATCGAAACGACAATTTCTATTAACTTGAATTAATTTTGCAAATATTAAATAATAAAATTACCAAAATCACCATGCGTTTCATTTCTTGAATGTAAGGTAGAATCAGGATTCGTTCTACACTCACAAAGATTAAGACGACGTCGATGAGCCGTTAGAACCATAGAAACTACGAAACCAAACTTAACTTCAACGAATAGGTTTAATATGAAAGTCGAACGTAGACTTCGAGAAATGTTTGGTGACAATCTGACCGCTAAATTCAAATTGGAACAGACGGACTGAATAATTCTCTTCAGTCAATATTCGAACTAATAAATAAGGAAGAGTATTTCAGAAATAAAAATTATATTTAGATATATTCAACAACTACGAGTAATAAACACGCAACATAAATATCAACAGAACAACAGATACACTTAGAGCAAATTTTTTTTATTAACAACAAAAGTTTTTATTACATAATACAATTAAACATACACGAATAAAATGTTATATTACAAATTGGCGCACCAACTAGTGCAGCTTAAATAAAAGAAATAATAGGTGAAGAAATAAAAATAAGCAAATTAATTTCCTAATTTTTAGATGGCGACTGCTACAATTTCTAAAAAATAATCAGGATGCAGAAGTGGGCGACATCACTGAAACGGAAGAAGGAGGCCGAAAAAGATGTTACAATGGAAGAAAAGGAAGTAACGTCGGTTGAGGATGTGAAAACGGTAGTAAGGGAGGAAGCTAGAGGAGAACCAAATTGGCAAAAAATAATGGAAGTAATGACCGAGCAAAATCGACAAAATAATGAAAATTCAATTAAACAAATGAACGACAAATTTGACGACATTAAGGAAAATAATAAGCAAACAAACGAAAAAATAGACAAAATGGAGGAAAAAATAAATGAGAAATTGAACAGAAATAAGGAAGAAACGGATGATAATTTTAAGAAATAGAAGGAAGAAATCACTGAAAACTCAAAGAAACAAAATGAAATTTTGAATCAAAACTTATTAAAACAAATGGAGGAAAAAAACAAGCAAACAAATGAGAAAATTGATAGCATTAGAAAAAGCAATAAACAAACCAATGAGAAAATAGATAGTATTCAAGAAAGTTTAGTAAAGAAAATAAACGAAAAAATCGAAACCATTCATGGAGATATAAGACAAATCATGAATAATCAAAACCAAGAATTGAGAGAAACTATTAACGGACAAATGGAAGATATGAACAAAAATTTTAAGAAAATAATGAAAAATTAAAGCAATTTCATAAGAAGATAGAGAATGTTAACGAAACAATGAGCCAGCGGATGGACCAAAGTAATCAGGAAAGGAAACAAGAAATAGCTGAGACGAATGAGAGGTGAGAAAAGCCAACGAAACTATTACACAAAATTGAGTAGTATTAAATGCCAGAATAGACCGGGTACAGGAAAATAATCGTCTTCAAATAGAAGGAATACAGAAGGAACAAGAAAACTTGATAAATTTACAGAATCAAAACGGAGAAAGGTGTGATAGTATTACCACTACAGTGAATAATTTAACTGGTCAAGTCCGCCAAAATCAGGAAGAAATTGAATTAATTAGAACCAGACCAAATAATGTCACTCATATATCCACAAATGAAAACAGAGAAGGCATTAATTTTAAAAATTATCAGAGAAATCCCATGGAATTCCTAACCCGAATAGAAGAACACTTTAGTAAACATCGAATAACTATATGGAACTCGATTAGAGAAATGTTAGATGAGCATTTCAGGAAGATTACAGACAACTGGTGGATAGCAACCAGGAATGATATCAGTGATTACACACAATTTAAGACATTATTAAAAGAATAATATTGGTATGAATCCATACAAAACTTTATCAGGGACAACATCTGTCAGTGTAGATATGACGTAAATAGAGGTATCTCTCCAACCACTTACTTCTGGGGAAAGGTGTGTTTGGCTCGACACCTGGAGCCAAAAATACCTGAGGAATCCCTGGTAACGAAAATGGCGTACCACTATGATGTAGGAATTGCCAGAGCCCGCCTCGGAAGCCAAATTAAAACAGTACATGCAATGGCTGACTTGTTGGAAAATTACGAAAACGAAGATTACTGTCGACGAAGCAGACAACGAACTGATCGGTACGATTCGGGGAATAATAACCATGGAATGAGTAATAATAATAATAATAATAATATAAATAATCGAAATAATTACAATTTGAATAGCAATGATCGTAATCACAATCCAAATATTACCCCGAATAATAACCAGCAAGTAAACTTCAACCGTAATCCAATCAATTCTTATAGTAATAATAGATCAAATCAAAATTACAATCCTAGTAACAGAATGAACAATAATTTAATAATTTCCTGATCATTCAAAATTACAGTAATGTTAGAACTAATCCAGAATTAAATGCTAATCCTGACAATCAAGGTAACTATAATAATAATCGCCCATACCGACCCCGAATAAACTATATTAGTGCTGAAGAGGGTGATTACCGTAGATATCAACAACCACGGAGGAATAGTTTTGACAACCACTATAATCAAAGAGGAAATACTGTAGGGATGAATCACCATGATAACCGAGCAAGATGAAGTCGAAGCCAGGAGGACCTCCGAGAACCGAGGATGATTGAACAGGTTAACAACCGAGACAATGAACAACAAGGGACCAGCACAGCATTCCAGGCGAATCAACCTGCATGCCCGGACAACAACCACGATAGCATTAACTTAAACGGGGGGAGGCAATGATAAACCCTCGTAACCCCTAACTGTTCCTACCTACTGGGTATAAATATAGACAAATTTTAGTGACTAATGGTCAAAAACATACTATTATCTACAACCACTATTTGAAGAATCTTCGAGAAGAACTATTGGAGGGAACGGTGACAAGTAGAATCAACCAGCATAATGAAATTGTATATATAACTGCCGAAATTGAAGGAATTCCCACACGAATCATGATAGATACTGGTGCTAATGTGTCACTGTTAACGACACTGAACTGGAGAAAATACAAAAACAAAGTAAACATATAATACCCACTTTACCTGTCAATAATATTATCTTAATAGGTGCCACTGGGCGTCAAAATAAAACAGTGCGAAAGCAAGTGTCATTATAATTACAAATCAATGGTGTTACAATTTACGTTATATGTCTAGTCGCAATCGGCTTTCCATTTGAGCTATTAATAGGATGTGATGTACTGAGGAAATACTCAGCCATTATTGATCTGAGCCAGGAGAAGGTGTCCTTTTACTCAGAAAGTGCAGTGTGGACGGCAGATTGTGGAAGCGATGGTGCCCCTCTGAGCCGTACCCACCACCAAGTTAGGAAATTAAATTATTTAAAGAATATCACACCAAGCGGAAAGATAATTTATAATATGACAAGTGACGACCTACGGAAGAGTAAATTACAGGAAATAAGAGAATTTAGGCACAAAGGAACAGATAATTTGACAGCAAGACAAATAGAAGATCTAATTACAATATATAATAAATATAAGCAAATATTTTCAGAAGAACCAGGAAAAGTGAAAAACTACCAGTGAAAAATACAATTTAAAGAACCGGTAGAATTCCACAGAAAATCCCATCCTATTCCATATTCACCAAAGGAGACGGTTAGGGCTGAGATTAATAAAATGTTACTAAATGATATAATTGAGCCTAGCCAACCCCCCTATACTAGCCCAATAGTAGCGGTTCAGAAGTAAAGTGGACAAGTTCGACTTTGTTTGGATGCCCGCGAAATTAATAAATTGATAATAAATGATCGTACGTCACCCGGAGAAACAGAAGAAATTCTGAAAAAGTTCCACGGCACAAGGTTCATCAGTAAATGGGGCACAGTTTGTGGTTACTGGCAGGTGGAGTTGCACCCGAAGTGTCGACAATATATGGCATTCATTTTTGAGGGACGAAACAACCAGTTCAAGAGACTGCCCTTTGGTTTAGTAAACTCGGTAGCAAATTTTGTCAGGTGTAAGGACTAGGTACTGGGTCAGGAAGCGCTCCAATTCACTACTGTTTATGTAGACGATTTGTTGATTACCTCATCCAACTGGGAGGAACATACACAGGAAGGTACAAAATTATATAAAACCCTGTCATATTTGCCAGTTGGTAAGAAAAAATAACGAAAGAAAGGAAGGTATAATGATACCAATATCATCGGAATAAAACTGGAAAATAATTCCTGGTTATATGCGGACCATTTCTTCGTAGCGAAGGTAGAGGCCGATACAAATATATTATTATCATTATGGATCACTTCACCAAATTCACCAAATTGTATCCAATCAGTCGGGCAACTACACAGAAAATTCTTGAGGTAATAAACACTCAATGCATCCCAGAAATAGGAACACCCTTCTCAATAGTTACGGATCCTGGTACACAATTCCGAGGCAGAAAATGGAAGATATCACTTTTAGAGCTAAGCACCATAAGCTACAAGACATCAGTATACCACCACAGTAGTAATCCGTCAGAAAGGGTACTGAGAGGAGTGGGTAGGATATTAAGAACATATCGTCACCACCAACAAAGGAAGTGGCCCGAGTACTTATCAACCACAGAAGATTTTCTAAACTTAGCGTATCATCCATCAATAAATTTCACTCCATACACAGCCATGTACGAAAAACAACCAAGTAATAGAACGCCTGGAAACGCGTAGAAACAAATACCAGAAAATCAAGGGTAAAATAATTAAATATGAAGTAAGAGAGAAAGTGTTAGTAAGCAACAGGGAATTGCCCAGCACTCTAGAAGGAATATCGAAGAAATTATTATTACTCTACGTAGGACCCTATACAGTAACAAAAAACGACAACAACAACACCTATGAATTAACGGACCGCATTTCAAAAAAGATAAAGGGGAATTATAATCAACAGTCGATAAAGAGATATCACGAAGAATAAAAGAAAAATGTAACATAAGTAATTATGTCATCACACATAATGAAGTGTTCAGAAATAATTACTTCTGAAGGGGGGCAATTTGTAACGAAACAGAACGCTGTAATAATAATTAGAAATGATAATAATGAAACCCTATTCAGGAATGTAACAAAATCCAATTATCAACAACTAATAAACAGAAACCACCAAATTTTGAAGATAATGAATGAACCAACTTTAACATAAAAACGCCAACCATTGACCTAAACTATGATTAACACAATATAACCAGACTTTACCCAGTAGGATAGGGCAGTAAACCAATAAAAATAAAATAAATTACTGTAATCAATATTCAATAAATAAACTTATAAAAACAATAAAGAGTACAGTCATTCCATAATGTAAAATGTGTGTGAACTATAGGTATAATAGGCCAATAAAATTCTGCATTATTGTAAACTAAAATGGAAAAAGAGGAACAACATTTTACAGTGCTACAAGTGATGATAAACACATAGAAAGTTGCCAAATGATAGTCACACAAACTACAGTTTAAAAGTGTGCTATTATTTAGATTAAAAAGTGGTCAATCATGATTGACAGTAGTGATGTAGTAGTTATCACACAAGCAATTGTTAAACAACAATTAGTTAAGGTAGAAAATTATAATTGTTAATATAAGAAGTATCATTCAGCGTTATGTTTTATATTATAAGAGTTTCATGTTACCAGCAAATTAATTTAAAATAATGTAATATCAAGGGGTCATTGTTAACTGTCATCCACCATTATAAATTGTTTAATAAGATAATTGGGAAATCCACTAAACACTAAATTTTACAGGACTAAACCAGGACATGTTTGGTATCAAATTATTGGTAATTTTATTATTAATAACCACATAAACATTGTAGTAACTATTAGTGTATAATGATAAAATAATAAGTTAAAGGTAAATTATAAAATCTAACGTAATTAAGGGGTATTGGTCGTGTAACATATGAACTGTGCATAATGGGCCAATGAGAATCCAAGGAATTTTGATAGACTTTCCTTCCATAGTCGGCATGTCTGGTTGTAAAGTTTCTGCGTTAAATATTGAACGAAAATGATTTCAAAGGTATTTACCTGTAAACTTATTGAATTTAAAGCATTTATATTTGAGGTGATTTCGTCAATAAATTTTGAAAGGCCAACCATGGCCTCTTGCTGAATGGACTTCATGCACAAGACATTCCCTATATGATACGCTGAGACAACTAACTTGCTATCATACCTGGCCCTCAATAGATCAATGGCTACCGCATAATTATCATGGGTGATTGGGAGAGATTTTATTACATTTAAAGCCTCGTCCCTTAATGAAGAATGAAAATAGTGCAATTTCTGAATGTCCGTCAGGTCAGTTCTGACGTTTACTAACTCCACAAACATGTCATAATAATGCTGCCAATCAATAATTTTGCCTGAGAAGTAGGGCAATTTAATTGGCTCTAACGGTATAGGGGTTTTTAATTGGCATGACTTCCGCTTGAGTCAATGGTTTTTTGTTCACCTCTTCTACTTGTTCTAATAAATTGTGCAGCTTGCACTCAATAGTACAGAGATCATCCTCTGTCTGAACCCTGTCACCTACTGATGTGAAATCAGAGTCATGAGCCTCAATTTGGGTCTGAATTTTATCATACTTCGCGGACAACTCCATCAAGTGGCGGAGTTTAATTTTTAAGGCATGGTGATCGTTTACGTCAGGATCGAAATTGTCAGCGAAGGTATTTACAAGGGATATAGAGGCCTTAATAGTGCCACGTTTTTTAATTAACGCTTTCACATCAGTCATGATTGAAATACAAGCGGTGATTCGAAACAGATAGATAAATACAGGCAGGTGAACAATTTGAATACTTTACTAAATACTGATATAATGCGGAAGCCAGTGATCGGTATACAACTTAATCTATTACTTATTATAATAGTACTATAATACTTATAACTATTTTACCTCAAGATGTATTTTTTCCTTTAGGGACATGTTTCGGGAGATCCTGTTCTCCCATCTTCAACCTTCGCCATCTTGCTTCTGGTGCAGTATTTGTGTGTTGGCTTCTGGATGTTATTATGGTGGTTTGTTGGTCTTTGGTCCTTCAATGTTGCATTATTGTGTGTGGTTGTAGTATCTGTTTTTGTATTTTGTGTATTTCCGATGTTGAGTGCTTTGAATATTGTGTCATGTTTTGTATTGATTTGTATTTGTTCTGGTATTAATTTGTTTTGTGTTTTATGTTTGTAAATCTGTAAATTTTCCCAAATGTTCATTATGGTGCCTTTGTGTGGTATATGTTTTATTAGTGTTACATTGGTTATGTCTGGGAATTCATGTCCTGTGTTTATTGCATGTGTGGCTAAATTGGATTTATAAATGTTTGGTTTTTTGTATGCATTTAGGTGTTCAAAATAACGTTTTTTCAGCTGTTTTTTTGTTTGTCCTATATAACATTTATTGCAATCTTGGCATTCAATTTTGTATATACCGTTGGTTGTTGTATTACCTTTGTTGTGTGAGTTATTTAGATTTTGTAATTTATTTTTATTAGTTTTGTATGCTATTTTTATATCTGTGTTTTTAAATAGTTTTGTTAGTTTTGACATTTTATTATTTATATATGTGAATGTGGCCCATTTTTTGTTGTTGTTATTATTTATGTGTTGTTCAGTTTGATTAATTCTTAATTGTTCAGTTTTTATTTTGTATTTGATTTTATTTTCTATTTTGATCATAGTATTTTTATTGTATCCATTTGCATAACCAATTTGGTATATTATATTTCTTTCTTTGTCAGTTTCTTGTTTGTTTAGGGGTATTTTGTACATTCTGTTAAATAACGAATAAAATGCTGCCATTTTATGTTGTGGTGGGTGGTCAGAATGGTTAGGTATAATGATGTTAGTGGAAGTTGGTTTTCTATATATTGCATATTGTATGTGTTTGTTGTATCTTGTGATGGTTATGTCTAAATAGTTGATTTTGTTATGTTTTTCTTTTTCTTCTGTGAATTGTATTTTGGGATGTATGTTATTGATTTGTTTCAGTATGTTCTCTGCATTTGTGTTTTTGTTATTTGATACATATAGTCCATCATCTACATATCTTATCCATATGCCATCTGGGTCATGTGTTTTTATGATATTTTGTATTTTGGTGTCTATATGTTGTAGGAATATTTCTGCTATTATGCTTGATAATGGTGATCCCATTGCTAAACCTTCTTTCTGTTGATAAATTTTGCTATTAAATTCAAAGTAATTTTGTTTTAGTATTAGTTGGAGACTATTTTTTATTTCGGTTATATATTGTTTGTTTTCATTTTGTTCTATAAGTTTGTTTATTATTATGTCAATTGTTTCTTCTACTGGGATATTAGTGTACATGTTTGTTATGTCATATGATGTGAAAAATGTATTTTCATTTATATTTATTATTTTTAGTTTGTCTATTAATTCGTATGTATTTTTTATGTTATGATGGTTATTTGTTAGATGGTTATTTTTTAGTTTTTGTGCTATTATTCTTGCTATTTTGTATGTAGGAGCTTTTTTGAAATTGATTAATGGACGTATTGGGTTGTTTAATTTGTGTATTTTTATTAGGCTGTTCATTTTAGGTGGTTCTGGATTATTGTTTATATATATGTCTATGTTTTTATTGTTGAAAATGTTTTTATTTGTTTTTATTAGTTTTATTGTTTGTTTAAGATAGTTTTCTGTTGGGTTTTTATCTAGTTGTACGCATTTATTATTGTTGATGAAGTCTTCGGTTTTTTTTATGTAGTCTGTTTTTTCAATGATTACTGTTGCTTGACTTTTGTCTGCTTTAGTTATTATTAAATTATTGTTCTTTACTTTATTTTTAATTTTTTTTATTGTTTTATTGATTTTCTTTTGTTTATCTTTGTTTTTCATTTCGCTAGTGATTATTTTTTTAATTATATGTGTTGCTTCTGTTCTTTTTTCTTCTTGTATATTGTCTTTTATTAGGTTAATGGCAAATTCTGTTTCTACTATTAAATTTTCTAGATTTTTGTTTGCATTTTGGGTTATGTTAGTTTTTGACATATTGTTTAAATATTCTGTTTCTTTTTTGTTAAATTCTGTATTGCTGAGGTTAATGGTTCGAGGGTAAAATGTGTGTTTATTTTTGTTTTTTTGTTCTTGATTTTTGTTTTGTTGTTTTAATGTGTTAAGTTTTTTGTTGATTGTATAAGTCTTTTTGTTTTTCTCAAATCTAATTTTATTTTCTATGTTATTGTATTTATTGTTCCAAGTGATTGGATGTAATAAATTTGTTAGCTCTAAGTATAGTTTGTATATGTCTAGTGTTATGCTATTTTTCTTACTGTATAATTGATTAATTTCGTTTTGTATCTATAGCCTTTGTGCTTGTTTTATAGTTTTTTGTTCAGTCATATTTTTGTTGTTTGTGTTTATGTTGATGTATTTAGGTGTTAATTTATGTTTTTGGCATTGTCTATTGAAGTATATGTTTATGTTTGTGTTCATTAGTTGTTTTTTTCGTGTTTGAAATTTGTTTAACAATTTGGTAATGTGGTTATATGGAATTGTGGTTATGTTGTTTGTGTACATGTTAATGTATATTTATGTGAGAGATGATTTGTTATCTGTTATTTGGTAGTTGATTTCACTTATTTGCTATTCACTTCACTATTTTTTTTCTTCACTATACACTTTTGTTTTTGCTTTGTTTTATAACCTCACTTTTCGTTTTTTCACTGTAGGCTTATTTACCTTGTATGGTTATATTATTTCAATCACTTTCTGCTACAGTCCGTTTCTTGATGTATATAATACTATAATACTTATAACTATTTTACCTCAAGATGTATTTTTTCCTTTAGGGACATGTTTCGGGAGATCCTGTTCTCCCATCTTCAACCTTCGCCATCTTGCTTCTGGTGCAGTATTTGTGTGTTGGCTTCTGGATGTTATTATGGTGGTTTGTTGGTCTTTGGTCCTTCAATGTTGCATTATTGTGTGTGGTTGTAGTATCTGTTTTTGTATTTTGTGTATTTTCGATGTTGAGTGCTTTGAATATTGTGTCATGTTTTGTATTGATTTGTATTTGTTCTGGTATTAATTTGTTTTGTGTTTTATGTTTGTAAATCTGTAAATTTTCCCAAATGTTCATTATGGTGCCTTTGTGTGGTATATGTTTTATTAGTGTTACATTGGTTATGTCTGGGAATCATGTCCTGTGTTTATTGCATGTGTGGCTAAATTGGATTTATAAATGTTTGGTTTTTTGTATGCATTTAGGTGTTCAAAATAACGTTTTTTCAGCTGTTTTTTTGTTTGTCCTATATAACATTTATTGCAATCTTGGCATTCAATTTTGTATATACCGTTGGTTGTTGTATTATCTTTGTTGTGTGAGTTATTTAGATTTTGTAATTTATTTTTATTAGTTTTGTATGCTATTTTTATATCTGTGTTTTTAAATAGTTTTGTTAGTTTTGACATTTTATTATTTATATATGTGAATGTGGCCCATTTTTTGTTGTTGTTATTATTTATGTGTTGTTCAGTTTGATTAATTCTTAATTGTTCAGTTTTTATTTTGTATTTGATTTTATTTTCTATTTTGATCATAGTATTTTTATTGTATCCATTTGCATAACCAATTTGGTATATTATATTTCTTTCTTTGTCAGTTTCTTGTTTGTTTAGGGGTATTTTGTACATTCTGTTAAATAACGAATAAAATGCTGCCATTTTATGTTGTGGTGGGTGGTCAGAATGGTTAGGTATAATGATGTTAGTGGAAGTTGGTTTTCTATATATTGCATATTGTATGTGTTTGTTGTATCTTGTGATGGTTATGTCTAAATAGTTGATTTTGTTATGTTTTTCTTTTTCTTCTGTGAATTGTATTTTGGGATGTATGTTATTGTTTTGTTTCAGTATGTTCTCTGCATTTGTGTTTTTCTTATTTGATACATATAGTCCATCATCTACATATCTTATCCATATGCCATCTGGGTCATGTGTTTTTATGATATTTTGTATTTTGGTGTCTATATGTTGTAGGAATATTTCTGCTATTATGCTTGATAATGGTGATCCCATTGCTAAACCTTCTTTCTGTTGATAAATTTTGCTATTAAATTCAAAGTAATTTTGTTTTAGTATTAGTTGGAGACTATTTTTTATTTCGGTTATATATTGTTTGTTTTCATTTTGTTCTATAAGTTTGTTTATTATTATGTCAATTGTTTCTTCTACTGGGATATTAGTGTACATGTTTGTTATGTCATATGATGTGAAAAATGTATTTTCATTTATATTTATTATTTTTAGTTTGTCTATTAATTCGTATGTATTTTTTATGTTATGATGGTTATTTGTTAGATGGTTATTTTTTAGTTTTTGTGCTATTATTCTTGCTATTTTGTATGTAGGAGCTTTTTTGAAATTGATTAATGGACGTATTGGGTTGTTTAATTTGTGTATTTTTATTAGGCTGTTCATTTTAGGTGGTTCTGGATTATTGTTTATATATATGTCTATGTTTTTATTGTTGAAAATGTTTTTATTTGTTTTTATTAGTTTTATTGTTTGTTTAAGATAGTTTTCTGTTGGGTTTTTATCTAGTTGTACGCATTTATTATTGTTGATGAAGTCTTCGGTTTTTTTTATGTAGTCTGTTTTTTCAATGATTACTGTTGCTTGACTTTTGTCTGCTTTAGTTATTATTAAATTATTGTTCTTTACTTTATTTTTAATTTCTTTCATTGTTTTATTGATTTTCTTTTGTTTATCTTTGTTTTTCATTTCGCTAGTGATTATTTTTTTTAATTATATGTGTTGCTTCTGTTCTTTTTTCTTATTGTATATTGTCTTTTATTAGGTTAATGGCAAATTCTGTTTCTACTAATAAATTTTCTAGATTTTTGTTTGCATTTTGGGTTATGTTAGTTTTTGACATATTGTTTAAATATTCTGTTTCTTTTTTGTTAAATTCTGTATTGCTGATGTTAATGGTTCGAAATCTAAAAAATTTCTAGTTAAATCTAGAAAATTTAATAGTAGAAACAGAATTTGCCATTAACCTAATAAAAGACAATATACAAGAAGAAAAAAGAACAGAAGCAACACATATAATTAAAAAAATAATCACTAGCGAAATGAAAAACAAAGATAAACAAAAGAAAATCAATAAAACAATAAAAGAAATTAAAAATAAAGTAAAGAACAATAATTTAATAATAACTAAAGCAGACAAAAGTCAAGCAACAGTAATCATTGAAAAAACAGACTACATTAAAAAAACCGAAGACTTCATCAACAATAATAAATGCGTACAACTAGATAAAAACCCAACAGAAAACTATCTTAAACAAACAATAAAACTAATAAAAACAAATAAAAACATTTTCAACAATAAAAACATAGACATATATATAAACAATAATCCAGAACCACCTAAAATGAACAGCCTAATAAAAATACACAAATTAAACAACCCAATACGTCCATTAATCAATTTCAAAAAAGCTCCTACATACAAAATAGCAAGAATAATAGCACAAAAACTAAAAAATAACCATCTAACAAATAACCATCATAACATAAAAAATACATACGAATTAATAGACAAACTAAAAATAATAAATATAAATGAAAATACATTTTTCACATCATATGACATAACAAACATGTACACTAATATCCCAGTAGAAGAAACAATTGACATAATAATAAACAAACTTATAGAACAAAATGAAAACAAACAATATATAACCGAAATAAAAAATAGTCTCCAACTAATACTAAAACAAAATTACTTTGAATTTAATAGCAAAATTTATCAACAGAAAGAAGGTTTAGCAATGGGATCACCATTATCAAGCATAATAGCAGAAATATTCCTACAACATATAGACACCAAAATACAAAATATCATAAAAACACATGACCCAGATGGCATATGGATAAGATATGTAGATGATGGACTATATGTATCAAATAACAAAAACACAAATGCAGAGAACATACTGAAACAAATCAATAACATACATCCCAAAATACAATTCACAGAAGAAAAAGAAAAACATAACAAAATCAACTATTTAGACATAACCATCACAAGATACAACAAACACATACAATATGCAATATATAGAAAACCAACTTCCACTAACATCATTATACCTAACCATTCTGACCACCCACCACAACATAAAATGGCAGCATTTTATTCGTTATTTAACAGAATGTACAAAATACCCCTAAACAAACAAGAAACTGACAAAGAAAGAAATATAATATACCAAATTGGTTATGCAAATGGATACAATAAAAATACTATGATCAAAATAGAAAATAAAATCAAATACAAAATAAAAACTGAACAATTAAGAATTAATCAAACTGAACAACACATAAATAATAACAACAACAAAAAATGGGCCACATTCACATATATAAATAATAAAATGTCAAAACTAACAAAACTATTTAAAAACACAGATATAAAAATAGCATACAAAACTAATAAAAATAAATTACAAAATCTAAATAACTCACACAACAAAGATAATACAACAACCAACGGTATATACAAAATTGAATGCCAAGATTGCAATAAATGTTATATAGGACAAACAAAAAAACAGCTGAAAAAACGTTATTTTGAACACCTAAATGCATACAAAAAACCAAACATTTATAAATCCAATTTAGCCACACATACAATAAACACAGGACATGAATTCCCAGACATAACCAATGTAACACTAATAAAACATATACCACACAAAGGCACCAAAATGAACATTTGGGAAAATTTACAGATTTACAAACATAAAACACAAAACAAATTAATACCAGAACAAATACAAATCAATACAAAACATGACACAATATTCAAAGCACTCAACATCGAAAATACACAAAATACAAAAACAGATACTACAACCAAACACAATAATGCAACATTGAAGGACTAAAGACCAACAAACCACCATAATAACATCCAGAAGCCAACACACAAATACTGCACCAGAAGCAAGATGGCGAAGTTTGAAGATGGGAGAACAGGATCTCCCGAAACATGTCCCTAAAGGAAAAAATACATCTTGAGGTAAAATAGTTATAAGTATTATAGTATTATATACATCAAGAAACGGACTGTAGCAGAAAGTGATTGAAATAATATAACCATACAAGGTAAATAAGCCTACAGTGAAAAAACGAAAAGTGAGGTTATAAAACAAAAGTGTATAGTGAAGAAAAAAATAGTGAAGTGAATAGCAAATAAGTGAAATCAACTACCAAATAACAGATAACAAATCATCTCTCACATATATATACATTAACATGTACACAAACAACATAACCACAATTCCATATAACCACATTACCAAATTGTTAAACAAATTTCAAACACGAAAAAAACAACTAATGAACACAAACATAAACATATACTTCAATAGACAATGCCAAAAACATAAATTAACACCTAAATACATCAACATAAACACAAACAACAAAAATATGACTGAACAAAAAACTATAAAACAAGCACAAAAGCTATGGATACAAAACGAAATTAATCAATTATACAGTAAGAAAAATAGCATAACACTAGACATATACAAACTACACTTAGAGCTAACAAATTTATTACATCCAATCACTTGGAACAATAAATACAATAACATAGAAAATAAAATTAGATTTGAGAAAAACAAAAAGACTTATACAATCAACAAAAAACTTAACACATTAAAACAACAAAACAAAAATCAAGAACAAAAAAACAAAAATAAACACACATTTTACCCTCGAACCATTAACCTCAGCAATACAGAATTTAACAAAAAAGAAACAGAATATTTAAACAATATGTCAAAAACTAACATAACCCAAAATGCAAACAAAAATCTAGAAAATTTAATAGTAGAAACAGAATTTGCCATTAACCTAATAAAAGACAATATACAAGAAGAAAAGAACAGAAGCAACACATATAATTAAAAAAATAATCACTATCGAAATGAAAAACAAAGATAAACAAAAGAAAATCAATAAAACAATAAAAGAAATTAAAAATAAAGTAAAGAACAATAATTTAATAATAACTAAAGCAGACAAAAGTCAAGCAACAGTAATCATTGAAAAAACAGACTACATAAAAAAAACCGAAGACTTCATCAACAATAATAAATGCGTACAACTAGATAAAAACCCAACAGAAAACTATCTTAAACAAACAATAAAACTAATAAAAACAAATAAAAACATTTTCAACAATAAAAACATAGACATATATATAAACAATAATCCAGAACCACCTAAAATGAACAGCCTAATAAAAATACACAAATTAAACAACCCAATACGTCCATTAATCAATTTCAAAAAAGCTCCTACATACAAAATAGCAAGAATAATAGCACAAAAACTAAAAAATAACCATCTAACAAATAACCATCATAACATAAAAAATACATACGAATTAATAGACAAACTAAAAATAATAAATATAAATGAAAATACATTTTTCACATCATATGACATAACAAACATGTACACTAATATCCCAGTAGAAGAAACAATTGACATAATAATAAACAAACTTATAGAACAAAATGAAAACAAACAATATATAACCGAAATAAAAAATAGTCTCCAACTAATACTAAAACAAAATTACTTTGAATTTAATAGCAAAATTTATCAACAGAAAGAAGGTTTAGCAATGGGATCACCATTATCAAGCATAATAGCAGAAATATTCCTACAACATATAGACACCAAAATACAAAATATCATAAAAACACATGACCCAGATGGCATATGGATAAGATATGTAGATGATGGACTATATGTATCAAATAAGAAAAACACGAATGCAGAGAACATACTGAAACAAAACAATAACATACATCCCAAAATACAATTCACAGAAGAAAAAGAAAAACATAACAAAATCAACTATTTAGACATAACCATCACAAGATACAACAAACACATACAATATGCAATATATAGAAAACCAACTTCCACTAACATCATTATACCTAACCATTCTGACCACCCACCACAACATAAAATGGCAGCATTTTATTCGTTATTTAACAGAATGTACAAAATACCCCTAAACAAACAAGAAACTGACAAAGAAAGAAATATAATATACCAAATTGGTTATGCAAATGGATACAATAAAAATACTATGATCAAAATAGAAAATAAAATCAAATACAAAATAAAAACTGAACAATTAAGAATTAATCAAACTGAACAACACATAAATAATAACAACAACAAAAAATGGGCCACATTCACATATATAAATAATAAAATGTCAAAACTAACAAAACTATTTAAAAACACAGATATAAAAATAGCATACAAAACTAATAAAAATAAATTACAAAATCTAAATAACTCACACAACAAAGATAATACAACAACCAACGGTATATACAAAATTGAATGCCAAGATTGCAATAAATGTTATATAGGACAAACAAAAAAACAGCTGAAAAAACGTTATTTTGAACACCTAAATGCATACAAAAAACCAAACATTTATAAATCCAATTTAGCCACACATGCAATAAACACAGGACATGAATTCCCAGACATAACCAATGTAACACTAATAAAACATATACCACACAAAGGCACCATAATGAACATTTGGGAAAATTTACAGATTTACAAACATAAAACACAAAACAAATGAATACCAGAACAAATACAAATCAATACAAAACATGACACAATATTCAAAGCACTCAACATCGAAAATACACAAAATACAAAAACAGATACTACAACCACACACAATAATGCAACATTGAAGGACCAAAGACCAACAAACCACCATAATAACATCCAGAAGCCAACACACAAATACTGCACCAGAAGCAAGATGGCGAAGGTTGAAGATGGGAGAACAGGATCTCCCGAAACATGTCCCTAAAGGAAAAAATACATCTTGAGGTAAAATAGTTATAAGTATTATAGTATTATATACATCAAGAAACGGACTGTAGCAGAAAGTGATTGAAATTATTATAATAGGTACATATTTTCTTTAAAAAAAAATAGTTATATGAAAATTATTGAAAACATGACTCATTCAAAGCGAAAATATACATGTAGTTTCATCACATTACTTAAGTTTCTGACTAAATTATTGTAAAGTTGTGTAAATGAAAATTTTGGTAAAAATACATGTCTATGGGCACTTGACACTAATTTCTATTTATGTAAAATTTATTAATGATTTTATATGAAATGCCATTGAATATATGTGGTAAATATTAGTGACTTTGCTATACATAAAATTATAAATGAAAAAGAAACTATAAGAAATGCAAGTTTATAGTCACGTGGATTGTGAGTCCCCGGCATGCACGAGATGGCTCCGTTGCCTGTTGTTTCCTTGGTGATCCTGTTCGGCAGGCCTTAGATGGTGGCGCAACTCTTGTTTCTGCTGGTCGGGTAATGCTTGAAGCTTTAGCTCTCCGTTTAAGCTTGAAGTTCTAAATTTTCGCTGCTGTACGACAAATAATGATGACTTGTAATATGTTGCTGTCTCCGGGATGATGCTCTGCAGAATCTTGTAATGTCAAGTATGAAGGTTTTGTTTTTGAAAACAGTGAATGTATGCCACGGCCAGCAATCTTAAGTTTGAGAATATTCGGGCTTGAACCGAGCGTTGTTTGGGCCTATTACAATGAAATATAGATTAGAATCCCAATTCGAATCACGATCCGGATCCGGCCCGGCGGACCAAAAATGTCACGTCTTCGATGCTCTCGAATAATCTTGAGTTGGTCTTACAACGTTAAGTGATGAGTTGGCTGGTATGAAATGAAATAAAGAAGTGGACTGTATATATTCTTTGAGTTAATAGTTTATTAAATGTTTCCAGAAAGGGATTGCACGGCGCGTGCAGTTTAGCGCGGCAACATTGCCGTGGAAAATAAAGTCGAATTAAATATTGAAAATCATGAAGATGGATTGAGGCAGAGATAGCCCAAGTATTAGTGCATGAAGATCATGCTAAAAATTTGAAGTGTAATGTTACGAATTGAAAATGATTATATAGCCGCGGCTGGCGAACTGAAGGCAAGTTGCCCGTTCGGAGTTTTACAATTAACTAATTCGCCGGACTGTTGCGGGATTGCGATACAAGCCGGCAGCAGCTTGGCGGGGGAGAATGACGTCACTGCACGCACGCCGCAATGCAGATATTCTAAGTACAAAGTTTAAACAAGTACAAGGTTTAACCACCGACATTATAAATTTATTAAGTCAATACGGGTTTACTTTGCACAAGTGGTTTTCCAATGATCAAACCATTATAACTTCACATGCCAACTCTTCCCTTGACTTTAACAAGAATCAAACTATACGTACTTTGTGTATTCAATGGGACATTAACGATGATAGTTTCGTATATAGTTTTCAAAGGAATGTCGAAGTGGAGGTATTTAACAAGAGAAGGGTATTATCAGTTATCCCCGGAATTTACGACCCATTAGGATTTATTGGCCCGGTTACATTTTGGTGCAAGCATTTCATGCAGATATTGTGGTTAACCGGAACAACTTCGGGCGACCCCCTGTCAGACTCATTATCTAATCAATGGGTAGAGCTTTATGGTGAGCTGATATCCGACACTTATTTTAAGATACCAAGGTCTGTAAAGAATTTAAATATTTCCCATATCATTTCATTTCAGCTCCATGGGTTTGCCGACGCGTCAGTAAAGGGTTAACGCGTGCTGCATTTATGTGCGAACGGTGTATTAAAACCACAGCATTTCATCACACGTGTTATGCTCTAAATCTAGAGTCGCCCCCTTAAAGCAGGTAACATTACCCAGACTTGAAATATGCGCCCGTCTCTTATTGGCTCAGTTGGTTTCCAAGGTTGTAAACGCGGTGAGTTATAAATTCGACGACTTGTATTTTTACTCCGACTCAATTATCGCCTTACACTAGATTCACCAGCAGTCTTCCAGATGGAAGGTATTTGTCTCCAACCGCGTTGCGGAGATACAGCAACTCACTGCAAAAGGTACCTGGCATCATGTCTCCTCACATGACAACCCTGCCGAAATTATATCACGTGGTTGTCTACCCCGTTTTTTACACGGTCAACCACAATGGTGGTATGGTCCATCCTGGTTGTCCAATGAGTCATCATCATGGCCCACCAGTGCTTTCGATGCCCATTCACCCTGCACTCATCCCGATCTTGAGCAAGAACAACGTATGCAGGTACAAACCTCACTGGTTGCCGTTTCATCTACGCCTAGTTATTTTGAAAACTATTCTTCGCTTTCAAAACTCCTCCGTGTATTTTCGTATTGCCTTCGATTCATTCGGAACTCTAGGCTTCCCATAGCTGATAGAAACATTTCTTTTTTAACTTCCCAGGAGTTACATGGTACACTTTTGGTTTTATTCGCCAGTTCCCGTGATTGCACTTTAGCATCGAAATCAAGGAACTTGAGGCACAACGCTCTATCCCTAATAATAGTAAAATTCTCTCACTTAACCCCTTTCTGGAGAATGCGGGGATATTACGCGTGGGCGGACGCCTTCAGCACTCCCAGCTTACCTATGATAGCAAACACCAAATCATACTCTACCCGCATTCTCATCTCAGTAAACTAATCATAGAAGGCGAGCATCTTCGTCTACTCCATGCTGGGGTACAATTTAATCAGTACTCTCTACGGCAGAAATACTGGATAATTAATGATAAATCGTACATACGTTCAGTAATACACAAATGTAGTATTACTTGCTTTCGATTCCGTGCTAGGGGCTCAAGCCAATTATTGGGACAATTGCCCTCTTACCGAGTTACTCCTGCTAAGCCATTTTCGCAATGTGCAGTCGCTACGCCGGTCCTGTATTTATAAGTCAGGGCGGGCAGCGTTCCAAATCGATGTCAAAGGCTTATATTGCTCTATTTATATGCATGGCCACTAAGGCCATTCACCTTGAATTTGTTTCAGATCTCACCTCAGACGCTTCCATAGCCGCCTTAAAACGGTTTACAGCTCGTAGAGGCATCCCGTCACAGATATTCTCCGACAATGGTACAAATTTTCGTCGTGCTAGCAGTACACTTCACGACTTATACAAACTTCTCCAATCTGACGAATTTGAACAGACTACCCAGGACTTTACCAGTGCCCAAGGAATCAAATGGTCCTTCATTCCCCCGTCAGCACCTCATTTCGGTGGCCTGTGGGAGAGTGGAGTCAAGAGCGTCAAGTTTCATTTGCGGCGCGTTGTCGGCAGAACCATTTTAACATTTGAATAATATTACACTATTTTAACTCAAATTCAGTCCTGCCTCAACTCGCGCCCCTTGTTCGCCATCTCAAATGACTCTAGGGATCCCGAGCTTTTGACTCCAGCGCACTTCTTGGTTGGTTCTCCACTCAGTTCACTCCCGGAACCTGACTATTCCGAGGTCAAAATTGATCGTTTTGGTAGATGACAGCTGCTGCAAAGATTCACCCACTCTATATGGAAGAGGTGGTCAAAGGATTATTTGCACGAGTTGCAGCAACGCAACAGATGGCGTCTCCAGTCAAAAAATTTGGCTCCCGGACAACTCGTCCGTATTTTGGAAGATAATCCCCCCCTGCAGTGGAAGCGCGGGGTAGTCACTCAGGTCCATTTGGGTCAGGTTTCACTAGTGCGCGTTGCGGATGTTCGCACCGCAAACGGCATCCTACGTCGGCCCATTCACAAATTATGTCCACTTCCAGTGGCCTCAGATTAATTACAGCGTTCATGCGACATGTATCATTGATTTGAACTTTTATCGCATTATCGTGCTTCATGCCCGGGACATACCCCGTGCGATCGCATGCTTGCCATTTGTTATTCTTATTATATTATTATTATGCCTGTTTATTATTGTATTATTTTGTATCATTATCACGTTATTATGTGTTATTGAATTTTTGGGGTCATTATTAAATCATTATGTAATGTCAATCATTATGTATTTTGTATTATCATATTATTATGTGTTATTGAATTTTTGGGATCATTATTCTATTATTATGTACTGTCAACTATTATGTCTTTCGGATTCTTATATTATTATGTATTATTGAATTTTTTGGGATCATTATTCTATTATTATCTAATGTCAAACATTATGTACTATGTATCCTCATACAATCATATTATGTATCCTTATATCAATTGGGTATGTCAATCATGTTATTATGTACTATTGAATTTTTTGGTGTAATTATTCTAATATTATGCATGTCAATTATTATGCCTTTTATTATTGCATTGTCATATTGTTATGTATTATTGAATTTTGGTGTCATTATTCTATTGTTATGTAATGTCAATTATTATGCACTATTCACATAATGACTAAAACTGCAAAATCACCCGATTTTGTGCGGGCAGTATGTTAAACTTTGTACTTATAATATCTGCAATGTAACGGCGTGTGTGCGTGCAGTGACGTCATCCCCCCGCTAAACTGCTGCCAGCTTGTCCTGCACGCTCGCAGCAGGCCAGTCTAGTTCAGTTAACTGCTAAACTCCGAACGGGCAACAAGCCTTCAGTTCGCCAGCCGCGGCTATATAATTATTTTCAATTCGGAATATTCCACTTCAAATTATTATCATGATCTTCAGTGCTTAATGCATTAATACTTAGGCGATCTCGGCCTCAATTCATTATCATGACTTTCAATATTTAATTCAACTTTACTTCTCAGGCAATGTATGCCGCGCTACACTGCACGTGCCATGCACTCATTTGCTTACAAAATTCAATAAACAGTTAATTCAAAGAAAATATACAGTCCACTACTTTATTTCATTTTATACCAGCCAACTCATCACCTAACGTTGTAAGACCAACTCAAGATTATTTCGAGAGCGTCGAAGACGTGACAAACCTAGACTTTGAGAAATGTTTTGTGACAATCCAACCACTACATTCAAATTACAACACACGGACTGAATAATTCTCTTCAGTCAATCTTCGAACTAATAAATAAGGAAGAGTCATTCAGAGATAAAAATTATATTTAGATAAATTCAACAACTACGAGTAATAAACAAGCAACATAAATATCAACAGAACAACAGATACACGTAGAGCAAAAGCTTTTTTATTAACAACCAAAGTTTTTATTACATAATAAAATTAAACATACACGAATAAAAGTTTTATTACAACAATCATAGATTACCTGAAAGCTATAGGCTATTATTTACATTTTTAAATTTATTTGGAAATTTTGTACTTTTGAAACTTTATACTAATGGAATTTTGTGCAATTCGAAAAATAAAAATTGGAAATTTCGAATTGGAACTTTTGTCTTGGAACTTTTGGTTTGGATCTTTTGTCACCCAATCAAATTCCGAAAATGTGTGGATGTGTTAATTACATTTTACAGTAAACATCATAATGATTGGGTGACCGATTTTCGGAATTTATTTTGACTCTTCATCACTATTATGATTGCCAATAATGTGTGGCTTGTAACTTTTTACTCATGGTGCCTAGACTACAACTTACCAGTAGCCTATACTCTTTGCTAGTTAGCTGTGAAGTCAGTACCTGGCTTTCATTTCCACGTTCTTGTAAACTGAAAGTCATATACAGTATATACGAATGCCATTCAGGTTACAATTAGTTCTTTCAATTCAAAAAATAAATGTTTACAGTTAGTTGTTTATTTGGTTTATCCCCTTTCTATGATTTTCTATACCTGCGTGTAACCTAAATATTTTTTTTCTAAACATTTTACGACATTGTAATGGTTACTTTGCTCTAGTTATTAGAGTATCAAAGAAATAAGTATTATTAAATCGCATAATCAGATTATGCACACAAAAGTATGACACCAGTCAGTTAAAAGTTTTGTGACTTGTATTCAGTTTGTCACTAGTTCCTTTTATTTAATGTTCGGTAATAGTGTACAATAAATTTTAAAAAAACAAAAAGGAAAAAGATTTATTTTATTAAATTCATTTAAAGCATATATTTTCTGTTATCATTCAGGTGGCCTAGTTTTCGTCGTGTGTGCTCTCAAAGTTGTGAGTAATGGATTTCAGTCTATCCCAGTGTGGAAACCTTTTACTACAAGTGTACTAAAACTCTTCTTCTACAGAACTGTAGTACTATGTAGTCACATATGCTATCACTCGGCATTTCGTAGTCTGGCTTACGTGGTATCTTAAACCTTTCAAAGTATTTAAAGTTTTAAATTTTATTTTCAACTAAAAAGGATGATGCATCTAGTTATAATTTTTATTCTGATTTATAAATTATACTTCTGTTAAACGGTCGTATAAACACTGTTAAGAGCCAAAATAAGAACATACGATATATTTGATAAAACTAGTCAGATTAACGTTTGCCACTGTTAGCTTTTATATTTGTGCTCAGAAATTCAATACTTTTAAATTTTAGAATAATTTTTACTTTACGAGGTTTGATAAAACATTTTGGTGCAATTTTCCAATTTCCACGGCTACATGTTGGTACATATGTTGGTGACAATCTTTTAAAAATGCAGTAATATTTGACGCTTAGTTTAGATTTCACAGCTTATTGAGTAAGTCGTCCTTGGTGAATTATGCTATTTTTTGTCACTCTACAATACATAATTGAATAACACGGATTAGATTTTGTGTAGGCTTATACAGTGAGGTAAACTACTCTGACCTGCAAACGTGTTCAGAAGGCTTCTGGCAAGACTATTGTGCATGTACAAGCGGTTTACAAGCTTCAAAACTGGCATAAATGAGTTGAAGAGAGTGGTTGTCGCATAAAAATTATCTTTTTGTGTTCCTCGAGATTTCATCTCTAGGCGCAGTGGTAAATAAGCATTACCATTCGAACAGTTTACGCCATTTGTATAAAGCTATTTGTAGAAAACGACCAGATTTACGGAAGAATAATTTATGAAAAGTGCAGCCCAATAATGCGCCTCGACGCACGCCATTGTTTGGTGAGAATTTTGTCAAGCTAGGCAAAAGAAAACGTCATAATGATGATGACCCGGCAACTGCCGTACTGTGTCCCAACTCGATCTTTCCTAATCTTAATAGTGATAATTTCTACGAAAGGACAACGTTTTTCGACTGCTGAAGACGTAAAATGAACAACGCTAAGCAATCTCAAGGATATACCAAAAATATTTTTAAGACTGCAAAATGGTTGGCTTAATCGTGTTACATTCGACTCAGACTAATTTAAAGGGGGCAGTGTAAGTGTCGATGAATGAAGGCATAATTTTTAAAATAAACAATAACTGCGTGAACTTTTTGATCAAACCTCTTACATCTCTTTTTACAGTCTTCATAACTACCAAATTATGATGATGTTAAAACTGAGAACATGTGTTTCAGACCCAAGAAGACACTTAGCACACCACAGACTGAGCTCACCGGAACCGAGCCCCGGGGTTTTTGACGCTATGCTGCGCCAGCCTTCACCCTCTCCTAGACTGTCAACGAGCGGCAGCAACACGTTCTGTAAGCTAGCCAATCAAAAGACTAATACCGACTTAACGCCCAGACGGCTCAGCTGGGAGACGTAAGTAACGATAATTATGATATTTTAGATACATTGTACCGTGAAAATAAATTTTTTGGATGGGCTCCGTTCGGCGATAACAAACGTGTTTATGGTGGGCGGTGTTCAGACATATGATTATAACCAAATAGACGCTGATGTTATTAAAATCCTAAAAACGCGAAAGAAACATGCAGTGCATTCTTACACTCCGATATGAGAATTTGGTAATAATGAACACTAATATAAATGTGATATCGTTCATGCCTGTAATCTTATAGATGATGTGAACTTGGAAATATACAACATTGCGACCCACAATGTATCCGACTGCGACATAGGCGGATTACCTTAACCACTAATACCACATTCATGTATAACGTAGTAAAATTAGAATGACTGCCTATTTCTCTAAGTGACCAGAATTACTTTACAAATAATCTCAGCAACCGTGTAGAATTATTTCTATGAACAAGAAATTTTACATTGCCAAGATATGGTCTGACTGCAAATTATATTGTTACAAATTTCTAAGCTATTCTTGAATGAAATATTGTACTAATAAATGACTTTTATTTTTAAAATACTAGTCTGACAAGGAAATAATGGACTGAACCACACGCTGTATAGTTAATAATGTAGATTTCAGGTTAATGAATAATCTTGGAACGGAAAACATTTTAAAGCACTTCAGCTGAAATGTATAAAAATAACATATTCTTGTACGTATTAATGCACTTCATGTTAACAACAATTACTTTCATCATAGAATATATGTAGGCTTTTGTGCACTTAGGTTACTTGCTTATGCTGTGACGGCGGTGTACCGTAAATAATAGCCATCTGCTCAGTAAGGTAACAAGTGCTCTGGTACCGTCTAGCAAAGATTGTCTGACTTGCACGTTCCAGAAACGTCTCAATTAACGTAAAATATCTGGAATCTTCTCTTCAGAATTAAACATCACAATTGCCTTGACAGGTTTCACAAAGTCACTGAGTGCTTGCAAGCAATTCAGTTTTGCAGTAGACAGTAAAAGAGAGCAGTAAGAGTTAATAACAAACTAGGTGTTGTAATAGGAAAGCGAGTTTTTGGAATATGAGTTGATAAACATTGTAAGATTGGATTTCCCTAACTTCAGTAATTTATTCCATTAAAATTTTTGAGAAATTGTAAAGTTTAAATTTATTTATCATATTTTAAAATTTTGATCCATGTGATCCTCGTAACAAATAACGTGTACACAAAAAATTTGATTTTAAAATTAAAACAACACGTTCTTTAAACATATGTTAACGCAAATTTTTATTTGAATAATAATCTCTTTATTAAGCAATGTTTATATTTTGTCTCTATAAAATGGCCTCAATAGAATATAAAACATTATGAGAACGTCGGTTTTAGGTTTCAAAATATTTCTGAAATGCAGTTTTTTGTACATTCCTGAGGTCGTTCAGCGATTTTTTTTTATGTATTCAACAGTCGCGAAACTTTGCCCTTTCATGACTTTTTTTTTTGGCGGAAGAGCAAAAGATTGTTTGCCAGCAGACCAATTTGCAATATCATTACGACGCTTTTTGTCTAAACTTTTTAAACTAGCAATATTATGCTCCCCAAACCCCTGACTAGTTCACTGACGAAATACTTAAAATTTACGTGAATTTTTAATACTTCTAACTTATTAAATGTGAAACTAAAAATACAGTTTTAATATTTACATTCAAGTAAGGTGATCTTCTTCCAGCCCGTCTCAACACACAGCATCTTGAACAAAATTTGCATTTAATGTTAGGAGTGTCTTTTTTTTGTTAGCCAGTATTACAGTATTTCGAATAGGTTTGTGCTTGGAATACACAAGTATCCTTATTCACGGTTTTAATACAACGAAGAACTACTTTTCTGGAATATTTAAACCATTACTATTTGACAACATTGTGTCCCCTTTGCCTTTGTAAAGAAAAATATCCAGCGGTAAACTATCAGGTGCAATTAATCCCAATAGGGTTTCGTTTTCCTAGTACAAACATTGCAACCAAAGTATTATTTCCAATTGCAAAATAGACAGTCTTTATCATATAATATGTAACAGTACTTACCCGTGATCTTCTTTGCCAGTAGATTTTGATGCGTGGAAATTTTAGTTACGACATTACAAGAATTATTGAAAAATGTTTTAAATTCTTGTAATATCAAACCTAAGAGTTTGCCGCACTTCTTCAAAATATCATTGATTTTTTTTGTCTCATATCAACTGAAATATGTGTTATCGATATATTTGTCAAATAATTCCATAGGAAACTTATTAATATAAACATAATCTTAAATTTAGAATTAAGGATCTGCTGTGGCTCGAAATTTTAATATATCTCCAAAATAAATTTATACAATCTTGGGTTTCTAATACATCTGGTACTTCAGTATTACCACCTGTTTTATCATCTTTCGAGCTGCTAATCTTAATCCGGTACTCAGGATCAGGATTGTCATCACTGAATCCGTCCGTATATAGTCACCCTCTTATTCATTTAAGCAGAAGGGCTTCCATTTCATCATGTCGCAGAACTAAAAATTATAAAATCAATAATTTATATTATCTAACTTTATAACTTTAAATTTGTATAATTTTAGTGCCTAATTATGTTACCTTAATCTTATGATATCAGCTTATATGACATTACGAAGTAGTTGATAATAAAAAAGTATTAAAATATTAGTAAAAAACATAATTACTAGTATGGGCTCTTAAGCAAATGAAAAATGCATAAGAATAATAAAAGCTTGTATTAATTTAAAAATTGCATTAAATTATATGCAGCGTGAAAGTGTGACAATCGAGACCCAGAGTTTAATATACTGAACAAGCTCAGAAATGTACATCTAGGAATGTTTTTTTTTAAGATTTCTCAGTGTTTTTTAATACATAATTACTTTGATTTATTGTTAATAACACTGTACTTGACATTAAAGTATCAAAATAAAAGTGACATACTTATAAGCACGTTACGTCAACGATTTCTTCTGTCGTGTATTGTTTCGACTCTGCCATCTTTGAAAATTCCAGTAAAACAGCTGTTGCCACTAAGACTGAGTATATTATATTTATAGTGCTGCAGCCTACTGTGAATGGAAGAAGTTACAATAACTCGACTAGAGCCGTTACAAAACATTTAAAAAACCAGAGACTACAAGTCCAGTATATTGGATCTGGGGTCCTAGGAGGATACGTCTGCTATTACGTTATTGCAGTGCAGTTTCCATAAATAGCCTTACGCAAATCTGGATTATTATTACAAAAAGCTTCACGCGAATGGCGTAAATGCCCAAATAGTACTGTTTATTAACTACAGCACCTATTTAGAATAATTATGGAACAGAATACAACAACTTCATATTTGTATTACGGTCTTCCACTCAATCACGAATGGCTTTAAAGCGTTTGTAACATTTTTAACACTTTTACCACATTAGAGTAGATTGCATAATTCCTTATGTAAAATTTAATTCATACTCTTAAATCTTGCGTTGTAGCATATTTAAAAAAGTTACTTAGTACACATAACTTATTCGTTTATCTATTTAATCTAATCTAGGTATCCGATACGGCAAAAGTTTTAATCGATGGTTATAGATAGATAAACCAAATTCACAATAAGTGAGTTTTTTAACCCAACATTTGCAGTTCAGGAAATTCGAAATCACGTACGCGCGCGCGCGCGCGCGTTCGTGTGTGTGTGTGCACGCGTATAGAGAGAGAGAGGTAGATAGAGAGTGACAGGGGAAGAAGTAGAGAAAGAGAGAGAGCAGAGAAAGAAGACGTAAATATAGAGAGAAAAAGAACAGAGAGAGTGACAAATTGACTTACAGGCAGACAGAGACAGAGAGATTGATAGACAGATAGACAGACAAACAAGAAAAGCAGAGTCAGTGAGCATAAATACACGTATTATTTTTATATCTGTGTGTTCTGATATCTGTGCGTCAGTGTACAAATGTATACAATATACACCAGAAGATGTTAATAAACTTTATTGTTAAATTATGTTTACAAGTATTTACGTTGTTTTCAACAATTAACAGATATTTAATTAACGTTCCATTATGTCTTGTGTAAGCGAAAAAAGTTTGTCAAAAATGTTTTAGAATGCTGAATTAATGTAAATAGTATATATTTCATTTTAATTAATGTTAGATTATGGAATATTTTTGTAAAATTCGATGTTTTTATGTAATTTGTTAATGTCCCCAAAATTGGGGTAGCATCATCATATTTATATCTATTACTAATTATATATATTGCGATAGAACACAGGATCATGATAAGCCATGAACTATGTATTATGCATGGATGACGGACATTCTTCTGTTTCAATTTGTCTTTTGTTCAAATTGGTTTTTTAGTTATAAATTTTGTATTGTAGTACCGACAAGAAATTAGAATAGGTCAAACTCTTAAAGATTTTATTTGGTATTTTTCTATGTTATTTGTTTGTGAAAGTGTGCGCCGGTACGCGAGTTATTAACGTTTTTCTCTAGTGTCCGTTGTAATTATCCGATTGACATGAGATTGAACAAGACATAAAGTTAAATATGAGATGCAATTTCCCTATTTTCTATGATTTTCTAATAACTGTGAAATGTGAATTTTGTTATATGAAAACTTTATATGAAACTCACTCAAGCGTGATGTAATAAAATCCCTGATAATTATCTATGCAGGCTTACGCCTATTCCATGCAAAATGTTGCATGAACAAATATGCGGGCCGTGTGGATTTATCATGTGACTGGTAATTGGCCTATTAGAACGCAGCAAATGTATTATTGAAAATTGTCTGTTGCCATTTGCAGATCAGGGTAGGTCATCTTGAGCCTTCGTTTCGTAAACGTGCGGTTCGCGTTCAAGAAGTTTCTCTTGCGGGAACTGGTAAACGGTGCGAAAGGTGTACTCAAAACTTGGAACTCTGTGTGAGTTTGTCTACAGATCCAAGTAATTCAGTTGTCATAATATAATTGCGAATTTTTTTGTTGTATCCGTGATAGTTCAAGATTTCCTCATAGGGAGTTCTATCGACCGCGATAGAACTGGTTGACGCGAGGACACTTGAAGGTAAGCCGGAAGGTGTGTGCTTATACACCGCTTTTCAGTAATACCCACGTTACACCTTGATAGTCATAAACTGTTTAAAACAATATAAAACATTCTTAAACTTTTAACAATCAATATTCAGTGTTGTCGCAGTGAGGCAGTGTCGCAGTACGACGAGCAGGTTCAGCGTGTTGCAGCAGGACACCAGCCCAGCAGAGTCTACGAGGGAAGGACACGCGTGATCTACGCATCGCCTTCAACCATATCGCCGCATCATATTGGATCATCATCATTCAAGTAAAAATTACAGATCTGAACTTTATATGAACACTTTACAAACAATATTCAGAATTCATTTAATTTGTGTATGTCTAAAATATATCGTATGAACCAGTAGTAATTTGGTGTGCAAGAAATTATAATTAATACCTCCAATATAGACTTATTGATTTATAAAACACACACATATTAATCCTATGCGCAAAAATTAATTAAATTGTGTTGTCGCATTGTATTAAATGGCGCTCGCAGTGATGGGGCAGTTAAACATAACACATTACATAGTATTAAATTGCACTAGCCAACTAGTAGTATAATTCATTTAGTGATTGTAGAAATATTTCTAAATTTTGTATTGACTAATTTGTTAACTTTTCTTTGTGTGTGTTGTTCATTGCTTTATCTGAGAATATATATCGTATGTTTGCGTATTCTCATGTATAGGTTATATGAACAGATTATCAGTGTTGTATTGGAGGTTGAATTATTATTTGTTTATGTTAGAATAGTTTGTTTACATTTGGTGATAATGGACTGCATACTTTAAACATTATAATCTGAACATTCTTCACGATAATAATCCAGCGATAATAATAGTTGACGTTACGATAAATAAGAAAATTTTAATAGTTGTAAAATTTATAATAATTTTGTCAAAATGGCCGAATCTAAAACTCCAGAAATGGATGTTCAAGCAGCATTCGCCGCGATTATGGCTGGGTTGCAAGCGATGCATGAGGAAAATATGGCTAGTATGCAAGCATATCGTGAGGAAAATAAAGCATTTGTGCAAGCATATTTAGAGGAAAGTAAGGTATTTCGCGAGAAAATTTGCGGCGATATGGAATCTGAACATGAAGTTCAATTTGATGGAGAAGCTGTGTTAGACGCAGAGGAAAATGTAAATGAAATTTCAGCTGCTACTGAATTAGACGTATCTGTTGAGAATATTGTACCTTGTGATAATTTTGATGTACCAAATGTTCTTGTGGAACATACTCTCAAGGAAAGTAATATGAAATTTAACCAAGATGTTACAACTGAAGGATTAACGAAGAACAGTAGCATAGTAGATAAAATTGAAAGTGGTTATACACGATTAGTGCCTAATAACTCATCTCTTGGTAAAGTAAAGTGTCTAGATTCTGCATCAAATGCTAGTGAAGATAACAAAAATGAAATTAGAAGTAACAACACTATAAGTCCAGAACATACTTCAGATTGCTGTGATGAGGTGATAGTTTATAATGTAACAGATATAGCGTGCGATAACCGTGAACGAATAGTAGAATCTGAAGCTATTATTGATTCGGACAGTTTATGCATAACACATAAAAATCCCTAACCAGTAGTAGAGCCTGTAACTGGTATTGATACAAACTGTGCAGGTATTTATGACACAATTCATACTTGTGAGATACTAAATAAATCTAAATCAGATACTAAGGTAGTTATGAGGGACAGGGAGGTGAATGGTACTGATGACAATAAGGTGGAAACAATTTTAGTAAATAATAGTGAACCGCCGCGTAAACAAGTCCAATTTCAATCACAACAAACAAAACAACAACAACAACAACAACAAAGTAAAAATAAGATAATTTTTCTGAATTTTAATACACACAAAGTATCAGATATTACTGAGGTGAATTCAAATGAAAAGCCACAAAAGAAACGAATAAGGTTGCACGGTGTGAGTTCGTGCAACAAAATAAAAAGCACAAATAAAATTACAAATAAAGAAAACAATAACAAAAACCAGTTCAATGGATCTGATGTTAATAAATCTAATTAAGGTTGATAATGACATTGTGGTGAAGGCCAAAATTAACGGACGTGTCGGGGAGGTATTGTTTGATAGCGGGGCACAAATTTCTCTTATTGACGAACGTTTTTTGACCAAGCACAAGCACTACTTTTAAAAAATGCCGATTCTACCCATTAATAATAAAATAGTTACATCCGCGACTTGTGAATCGCAGGTGGTCGGGAAACAAGCACTTATAACAATATGTAGATAGTGGGTGGAGATTGAAGTGCCTGTACTGGTGATAAAAAAACTTGTGTACGATGTCATAGTGGGTACTGACACGTTGAATAAATTGCAAGCCACAATTGTTTTCGCTAACAGAACGCTGAAATTTACTATTGAAGACAAATTATACACAATTAAACTCGGGCGCTCGGACGACAATATCGAGCAAGGTCACAGCTCGGGTCGTATAATCAAGCCGCGCATTAATTATGTTGATAAGATGACCGATAACGAGCCTACCCGAAATAGTCAGATAACCCAAGATAAACAAAGGCAGTTAGACGAGGTTTTAAATAAATACAAATCGATCTTTGCCAATAAACCCACCACCGTTACAAGCGTGTATGAACACACGATACAGGTCACTGATGAAAATAAATTTGTCAGAAAGACCTACCCCATTCCGCTTCATTATCAACAACAAGTTGATGAGGAGATTAGCAAGATGTTAGACAGTGGTGTCATTGAACGCACTAATAGTAATTTTTTAAACCCTACGGTTATCGTTAGAAAAAAGAATAACGACGTTAGAATATGCTTGGATATGCGCAATCTTAACACGATTACGCAGAAGTGTTACGATTGCGCACCCAATGCGGAACATTTATTTGTCAAGTGCCAAGGGGTAAAATATATGTCCCGCCTCGACCTGAAAAGTGGATTTTGGCAGATACCTTTAGCTAAGGAATCCCGCAAGTACACTGTATTTCTTTACAAGAACAAGTGCTACCAATTTAAGGTAGTTCGGTTTGAGTTGGTAACCAGTTTAGCTGCAATGGTTAGATGCCTGGAATTTGTATTAGGTCCCGAGGTGGAAGATTTCGTCAGTGTATTTGTTGATTACATCCTTATAATATCCAGATCGTTTGAGGAGCATCTTCAACATCTTGAGATCGTCTTCCGAAAATTGAGGGATGCCAACCTAGCCCTTAACTTAGAGAAATGTGAATTTGGTAAATCACGAATAAAGTTCCTTGGGCATATAATTTCAGCGGATGGGATAACCACTGATCCTGAAAAGATACAGGCCATTACCGAGTTCCCGAATCGAAGGAAATCGAAAGACATCAGGGCGTTCCTTGGTTTAACAGGATACTTCCGACGTTTTACACCGGAATATTCCAAGACAATTGAACCGCTACTGGAGTTGTTGAGGAAGAATACAAAATGGAAGTGGGGGGAGCATCATGAGCAGGCTTTCATCGCCACCAAGGAACTAAGCAAAAATTTACATGTGTTTCACCCTGAAAAGGAATGCACATATGTGCTGAATTGTGATGCGTCTGATTATGCTATTGGAGGAGTACTGTACCAAAGGAACAACAAAGGTGAGCATAAAGTCATCGCGCATGTAAGTAGGCCGTTAAAAGGGGCGGAAAGAAACTATTTTACTTCCGAAAAGGAGATCTTAGTTATAGTATATTGTCTTAGCAAATTTAGATATTATCTTGTAGGCCAGCATTTTGAAATTATGTCGGACAACCAGGCTCTATCATTTATGTCGCGTTGTAAACTTGCAAATGCACGTATATCTAGATGGATTATGGCAATCCAAGAATTTATTATTATCAAAATATCCTTATACCATATTGGTGTCGGGTTACATCAATATATAATAAGTACATCAACTACACTCTATATACAAATTTTTTTCATCTTACTCTATCCATCGACAATGTCTTCGCTTCCCTCCAGCCCAAGCCTCTTTCTCTCAAAATGTTTCCCATCAATCCATCCCAAGTTAGTCGCGGTCTTCCTCTCTTCTTTCTCCCCCCTGATTTTGCCTCCCAAACCTGTTTTACCATTCTATCACTATCCATTCTCTGCATGTGTCCCCACCAGCATAGTTGTCTCTGTTCAATAAAATCCAGAATCGATATCACTTCCAGATCCTCTCTTATTTGTGTATTCCTATCTCTGTTCTTCCTTGTTACTCCTGCTACTCTCCTAAGATATTTCATTTCTGCTGCCTGGATTTTACTTTTTTGGCTTTTGGATAGCACCCACGTCTCACAGTCGTATGTTAAAACCGGTCTATATACTGTTTTATACACACTCATTTTCGTTTTTCTTGATATCTCCTTCAATCCAAGAATACGATTTTACAATCAAATACTGCAAAGCCAGCGAAAATAAAACGGCTGACACCCTTAGCAGGTATCCACCGGTGAGTGAAGAAAGGCATGCGGCTACTAATAATGAGGTTCAGATTCTTGCCATAAGGTATAAGCTTCACAACGATTTAAAACCCGTTTACAAAACATAAGTTCTGAACAGCAGAGTGACTGCAAGTTAAAAAGGATTAGCGACGAGATTCGGGTGCATGAAAACCCCAAATATGAAATCCACCAAGATGTGTTATACAAAATCGGCAATGGGGAATGGAAAATAATGGTACCCGATGCTCTCGTCGAGGATTTGACGTGGATATGCCACGAAAGCTTGGCTCATGCCGGTGCGTATAAGTGTTACCTGGCTATGCGCGTGAGGATTTCATATGGTTAAATATGGCCAGGAAAGTGAAGGCCATCTTACGCACATGTCACATCTGTCAAACCGCTAAGTACCCGAACCTACATACTCAAGTAGAAATGGCCAACATTGTTGCTAAAAACAAAAATGACCTTGTTTGTATTGACTTTTTAGGCCCACTCCCGAAGGCATCTCAGGGTATGAAAAATCTTGTGGTTTGTACTGATGCCTTTACTAAACACGTTAGTTTATACGCCGTTGGGGAAAGACAACTACAGCGGTGTTGAGTGTAATCTTAATAAATAGATCACGAAATATGGTCCAATAAAGAAAATCTTGTCCGACCAAGGCAAGCAATTTACCAATACAAAGTGGCATTCTGAATTGGCTAAACATGATGTCCAGACAGTCCTGACAGCGATCCGGTGACCGCAAGGCAATCCCGCTGAAAGGGTCAATATATTAATAAATATTGTCGCAATATATTATTCATTATAGTTAGAATTCTCATTAATTTGACACCCTACAAGTACGTTTGGTACATTTTCATAAATTTAACCCCCAAAATTTTGCCTACTACTCCCATATTTTTGTAGGGACTAACTCAAAAACAATAGATTTCTGTAGGGTAAAAGTATGGACATGCATACCCCAAACAGACAGACAGATAAAAGGAGAGCGCGCTTTTCTCGTTCATTAATTACTGTATCTATTCGTTTATATAATATACCTTTATATACAGTACAACGTACAGTGAATAAATCTTATATAAAAAAACTGTTAATAACAATTGATTTAAAATTCAATTAATTATTTTTGTATACTTCTGAAGATGACTGTTAAATACACTTTTGAAATATAGTAATTTATGTATACAAAAATATATATTCTTGTGTAAAATAGCAAATAATATTGATTATTAATAATTATATTAAAAGAAGAATAATTATAAGAAAATATGAAAATTACGACTAATTACGTCACCGCCGTCCTTGACGCAATCAATATGATCATTTCCTTCAAAGGAAAAATGAATAAACATTTTTATATTATTACTGTACATAAAATTAAAACTATACTTACAGTAGTAAAAATAAAAGGCAATCTACATTTTATGTTTTTAGTTGAGGATTTGAGTTCCAAGTTCACTAACATTGGATATGGTATAAAGAGCAAAATTTTGTAATCTAAATTTACATTTGTGTCAAATATAAACCTCCCAATTCAAATTTTCTTTCAATATAGTACAGTAAGCGCTATCTATACGCAACTCTTCGAAACTCTTTACTTCACCATCAAACTGTTAATGACAGATAGTTTCTTTTTAATTAAAATTATAAACTTTCACTTTTTATTTTTAATTGTTTAATAATTTTATATTTTAATAAAATTAAAACATATTGCAACGTTACAAGTATTATAAAATAAATGAATACATTTTTCTGACCGTCTACCCAACTCAACTATAAAGTATTGATCACCGGCCAGGTCGTAGAATTTTTGTGCTCGTTGCGTTAAGTATACTTGGTTGACAATAAACGTAATTTTACAAAGAGGAGTGAGACGTTGATCACATGAAATAATTAATTACAACATATTAAAAGAATCATTCAACAACTTAATAATACTGCAGAGAAATTAATTGAATATTAATAATTGAAATTATAAAATTTATAAATATTAGCCTATCGTTTATAAGTTTACACTCTGTAAACATAACATACCATTGCTATTCAGCACACTTAAAAAACATATAACCTTAAATGTCTAAACATATATGATGAACACATTATACAATTACTTTGTATTGGATGGGTGTCTGATTTTGACTCATTTTTAAACATAGCAACTCATTTATAAAATAATATTAACTATATAAATATAAAATGTATTTGTTGATATTAAAACTTTAATAATAAAAAACAATAACATTTACATTAAAAACATTTTTTATTTCTAATGACACACAATTTTTAAAATTCAACAGAAGAAAAGTATTTTTTTTAACAACAATTTACCATTACGTCTTCTATTTTAAATATTTATATTTAAATCTTTATTACCTCATATTCAGTTTTTTATGAGTTCTTTGCACAAATATATAATTGTTCATTTGTCACTTGCGTACTATAGAAGTTAACGTTGCGTGTGTACATATGTCTCCATCCTGAATGATGACAATGACTGTGATGATGACGCTGATGTGTTCTCGGTACTCTATGGATTGTTGTATATTATGATCCGGTGCTCTTCCATCAATCGTGGTGTATTGGAGATGATGGTAATGTTCAAAACTATTGGCAGACAGGCAGACAGGCAGAGTAACATCGTGTGAAGATATCTTGAGTCTGACTTCGCCCAAATTTGCCGGAGGTAATAATACTAGACGCCAAACTGACATGTCATATATTGTTTCAACATATTAAATATTGTCACTTCGTGCGAAGCGTAATTTTATTTACTGATCACTTTTTAGTCAGTTTACGCAATTACGTAAACTGAATCTTTACGCGAGTGATTGCATTGTCTTAGTAATTTTTCACTCGTTATTTATATTGCAACAGTGCAATTATGTTGAGTACTGTGCATTGCATTGAGTATTTTAAATAAGCAATTAGAAGAAATAAATAACGCATTTGAATAATAATAATCATTTAGACTGCAATATAAATTGTAATGGAAACACCTGACTTCCGTGTTAGGACAAGGAGCAAAGCAGCTGCTCTCTGCATGTGTGTACACAAGTAAGTACGACCGGTTCATTCATGAAAGGCGCCACCATTTCTATAACGATATAAATTTATTGTATTTAATTAATTTACTAGGCTTGTGTGCATAGTAGCGAAAAACTCAAGACACCGAAATGTGCGTTAAAATAACACATACATACTGTATAGATAAAAAATAGTTCGAAACGAACAAAAAGTGAAATGATAAGAAGTTAAAATTTAATAATAATTAGAGTAATTAAGATAAAGAAAAACGGTTTTGTGCATAGTGAACGTCTAATAATTAACGATCGAAGGAATACCGTATAATGTGTCAAAGACTTCGCAATTCGCGAAGACGAGCAAATGAAATATCATTAGAAAGCGGGATTAAAAGTGACGCGCTCGACAATTGCGAACAGGCAGAATATTGTCGAGACATAATTTCAGCGCCTTGGATATAAATACGAGGACGCGCAATCATAGCCCTCTTACTCATCAGACCATCATAGAAGCTGGATGCGCTGTCCAAGGACAATCATCAGAGCGTCTAGAGTTGATCGACAGCCAAAGCAGCTAATGCAGCACAGTACGAGCAGACAATGCAGCAGAGCCAGAGCAGCTAATGCAGCAGAGTACGAGCAGCCAATGCAGCATAGTACGAGAATCCAGTGATCCAGAGTACGAGCAGCCAATGCAGCAGAGTACGAGCATCCAATGAAGCAGACTACGAGAATCCAGTGACGAGGGGCTATAAGACTCCAAGACTACCCAAATCCAGGACTTCCACGAAAATATGGGTCATTCGTATCCAGGACGAAGAGGACACGCTTCAGATTCACCACACAAATAACAAGGTGACAAATAACCATTTATTAATTAGAAACCCAGACCAAATCAAAAGACTTTAAATATCAAAGAAAAGAGAAAAAGAATAGACAATTAGATTCTAAGATGATTCAAATAACTGTATAAATGTAAATGTGTTGTGTTTGTACATTAAATACTGTAATATGAGAAGACTGTTAAACAATAAAAGTTAACAGTAACTGTAAATTCAAAATCTATAATTAGTAATAATAAATGACAACCTCGTTAGAGGAAGTAACAGTAAAAAACGCAGATGCAGTTACGAAGAAAATTTAGTAGTTATAAAGAAAAGAAAGAATTAGATAATTAAAAGATTAAATAAAATAATATTTGAGCTAGCTGAGAGCAGTAAGAAAGATTGATAATAATGTATTAGATTAGAACATTACATAATATGTTTGTGTGTAAGGTAGTATTACAAATTATGCGTAATAAGGACATAAAAATTAAGATAATTTGGAATCGTAAGATAGATAAGAGAATTCTTTGTAATATAAAAGTGCAAATTGCACGTAATAAGCAAGTAAAAATAATAATGAGTTTAAAACCGAAAAGCAAATAAGAAATTGTTAATAAAAAATTACATTAATTTTTATAAAACTTTCTAGTGTTATTTATTACGATACACGCTCATTAAAATATATAAGATAAGAACATTAAGAGAGGTTCTTATCGTTATAATATATAACTCATTCGTTAATTACTACCTCATTATGGCAGTAATTAACATTAAATAATATAACGTCTTTGTTATTCCATTTTCTGCAATAATTTTGCGTTACCAAAGGTGTTTAAAGTCCTTAATCTAATGGTGTTTTCAGAATCGTCATATGTTTTTGGTAACAGGTAAAGAAACGTATTAATTATTTTATTTGAATCCTGTCAATATCTGCTTTACTGACAAAACCGACAATTTGTACTTTTCCGCCCTCTCGTCATTCAATGCAGGTCGACACTGGCATACACACACAGACACACACAAACGCTGTATTTACACTATCGAGGCAGGTGTACACTTTTGACAGGCAACGGCCTGTAATTTCCAGCATAAAATTGTTTAAAACTTTTCGTCGTATTATTTTTACACTAATTATTTAGAAAACGTACCGCCCTGGGTAAATATCCAAATATATGTATTTTTCCAATATATATAGAATTTGTCAAGATTATTATTATTGTCAATAAAAAATTAATTTTTATACATTTTACAAATATTTTATATTAGCACTTTCTATACAGGCAATTATTTGTATCAATAAATGAAACATAACTTTTGTATTTGTTGTCCATAAAATTTGTTATAACATTTAACTTATACAACTCAAGTTATTAAATGTCCTTAAGTACGGGAAAAAGGCAAGGTGCATTTTGAAACGGTGAGAAAATTTTAAATAAATTATTGGATTAAATTTCCTTTGCCTCCGTAGTTCATTCAAATCAATATACGATCCGTAATGTTTCTGTGCCCTCTCTGTGTTTATCCTTCGTCTACGCTCGTTTCGTCAATACTTTCGTCAATTTTAGTGTGTATTAATTTTTTCAATTTCAAAATCAGAAATTAATTGCTTAACACTGAGTCCAAAGTTGTATCGCACTGCAAAAGTTATTTTAATTTCTATTTATATAAATTCTCATCTTGTAATGGACAAAAATATCGATCCCGGACACATTCCCTAATCGAATACACTGAATATAAATTTTTCGAAAAGTGAATATCCCGAATTTTAAACCCCGAATCCAATATCCTGAATCTATTTTTGTCACGGTGTTGACAAAAAACCTGTTGTTGACAAATCATTACTCGTACCTTGATTTCAACGTTTCATGCTAATGAGCCCGAGACAGCTTATAGGCCTACAGTACGTAGGTACTAATCACTGCCTAGCTAGAGAGACAATAAATGGGGAGGTTGGATCGTCGTATCGTCCTGGTTGATGGACTACAGGTTTTTTGGATTCGGGGTATTGGATTCGGGGTTTAAAATTCGGGATATTCACTTTTCGAAAAATTTATATTCAGTGTATTCGATTAGGGAATGTGTCCGGGACCGATATTTTTGTCCATTACAAGATGAGAATTTATATAAATAGAAATCAAAATAACTTTTGCAGTGCGATACAACTTTGGACTCAGTGTTAAGCAATCAATTCCTGATTTTGAAATTGAAAAAATTAATACACACTAAAATTGACTAAAGTATTGACGAAACGAGCGTAGACGAAGGATAAACACAGAGAGGGCATAGAAACATTACGGAAAAACATATAGCATGGGCAAAAGTAAATTCAGGAATGCACAATCATTCTACGAAAAATATGTGGATCAAACGTTTTGTGACCGTAATTGTGTACTTACGGACAACAAATTTTTGTTTCTTTCTGCGCGCGCTAAAACTACGTGCATTCGGGTTTGAACCTTAATTCCAAGTTAACGGTTACACTAACCTTAAATCAAGTTACTACAATTTTTAGCTTATTTCAATGATGCCAATTTTTTGCCAATTTGTCGTTAGAGTTTCGTTGGTCGGAATAACTAAAGTACCCGTTTATTTACCTATTCTAGAGAAACCTCAACTTTAAAACAAAAGTACACATAAAAACGCGGAGTCCGACGGCAACAAAATGTTGACACACTGTAGAATGGAATGTTTTAACACACGTAGACTATAAAGCCTGAAGTTGTCACCTGCGTTGGAAAATTTATTTCGGAAAACGCAAGTTCATTGAAAACATCAAAACAATATCCAAAAAATTAAAACTCGATATGGGCAAATGATAAATTCGTTTATCTGGGAGAAGTTATTGAACAAAATGTCTCAGAGAAAGAAGCCATTAAAGCACGTGTTAATAATATGAAAGTTGCTTACCATTTAACCAAAAATACATAGAACAAAAATCAATATCCATTAATGGCAAACTTATGCGTTCTTCTGAAAGCACTTTATGCAGCTGAGTGTCTGACTCTGAACAAGAAAATGATGATGGAAGAACTGGAAGTCACAGAAAGGAAAATATTAAGAAAAATCTTGGGACCAATAAAAGATGGAGAACAGTACAGAAGACGCCACAATAATGAATTGTACACACATGCTGAGAAAATAGTAGAGGTAATTATGATAAGGAGAATTACTTTCTACGGATATATGGAAAGAATGAATCCTGACAGACTAACAGGGAAACTTTTAGCTACTTCAGAAAGCTCAAATGGTGAATACGTGGCTCAAAAAAACTGAAAAGACATAGACGAACTCTAGAAAGATTACTACTCAAAAATACATTTAAAAATCCCCAAGGTTTTCAGGAAAACACTAAGACAAAGAGAGCTGTCATCTGGACTGACAAAAGGAGGGAGAGACATCTAGTCCACAGTGGCTCACACAAATAACACAAATCATGAACGGTATCACATCACAAATAAACTTATATATACTCTTTAGAAGTAAAATGAAAGTACAATTGAAATTTCCTTCTGTTCATGAATAGCATATCGTGTGGTTATACTTTTAACAGTACGCAGGATAATGTAAATATAAGTAAAAATTATTATACACGTATTCAACGAGGCCTACTTGTCTGAATAGGTGTCTCATTCTTTACATTGATATCGAGACGTAAGAGAAAACAAAAGTAATTACTAACTTCTCGACATCGGCTGTATCAATGAATAATTCTGCAGAATTCGTACAAATTACATAACTACACGAGCGTCTGCTGTCCTGTCTCTGTTTCATTTTTGTGACACTACTAGAGAGAAAGAGAGAGAGAGAGAGAGAGAGACAGAGAGAGAGAGAGAGAGAGAGAGAGAGAGAGAGAGAGAGAGAGAGAGAGAGAGAAGAGAGAGAGAGAGAGAGAGAGAGAGAGAGAGAGAGAGAGAGAGAGAGAGAGAGAGGCAGACAGACAGGAAAAACCGGCAGACAGACTAAATTTTACGAAATGACTCCAATTATCCCTCAGTAGCCTGGCTGGGAAGGACAACACAATTTCGAGAATGTATATATATATTACAACAACACTATTAACGGGTTTAATGTGTTACCTCCACGTTTTTGGAAGACATTTATACAACGCTTTAACTATTTAATGTGCGAACCTCCAACTTCTTGGGCGACAAATCTTTACAACACATTAAATTCGTGTGTGTATATAATGATATGTGTAATCATAATAATAATAGCACTATGTAATTTGGTTTTAAAATCACTTAAATATTTATTAAATAAAAATTCTTATTTTTGTTGCGAATTAAAGTCATTATTATTTGCATGTGTGTGTAGTCTTAACACACATCTAATTATTACATATAATTGATACTCTCATATTACACGTAGACATATTATACAACCTTATATTCTAATACATCTTTATAATTATCTATATTGCTCTCAGCTTGCTCATTAGTATGATACTGATTAGATTATCTAATTTTTTTAATGATCTAATCTCTTTTAAATTTACTGCATATGCATTGCTTTTTAATAAAATTTACTAATTACTTTATCAATTTAAATATCAAAAATTATAGATTCCAAATTATAGCTTCTAAGTTACTGATAAAAATTATAGTTAAACATTCTTAACTTTACATTAATTATTATACAAAGAATGTTTACATTAATAAAAAATTATTAATTCATATTTGTATCGAATTGTCTCGCTTTTACATTGTTAATTATTGTCTTTGAGTGAGTCTCGGTTTACAAGTACATGGTTGTTTGTCACCTTATTGTTGTGGTAAACCGGCAGCGTGTCCTCTTTGGTCCTATGTCCTAGATACTGGATGCTCCTTTGTTGTCCTGGAGTCCTGGAGTCCTGGTCCGTCGGATTATCGTACGCTGGATTCTATTGCATGTACTTGGCTGCTCCTTCGTCTCCCGTCATGGCCTCAGGTTCCAAGTGCTCACACGAAATGATGAGTAGTCGTGAAGTCCCTGACTGCTGCTGTGGTTGAGACACAAACGTTGTTGTCTCTAAGCAGAGTCTCTGGCTGCCATACTAGTCGATCAAGGAAAGAGTTGTAGTTGCCGAGCAGAGCCTCCGGCTGCGACTATGGTTGATCGAGAAAGAGCTGTAGTTGTTGGCCAGAGACTCCGGCTGCCTCGATGATTGAACGAGGAAGAGAGTGATGTGAGCGCGTCTCCTGTATTTATACCCAGTGCGCAAAAAATCATGTTTCGACAATATTTTTTATGTCAGAGTCTGTTGAAGGCGTCACTTCCCCCACACGATTCTTGTACACTTAATTCGCTCGTCTTCGCGATGTGCGAAGTCTTTTGCACATTACCCGATATTCATTGTCGGTAATTTTTATGTGTTCACCATGTAGAAACCGTTATTTCTTTATCTTAATTAACATAAGTTCTATTTATTTTTATTTTCCTGTAATTACACTTTTTATCCTTTTTACATTACTTTTTCTACACATATGCGTCTTATTTTTATACACATTTTGTGTGTATTTGGTTTTGTGCTATTATGCACACAATTTTTACAAATTAAATAAATTCAAATAATTTAATAGCGTTTTCTTAAGTGTTGACGCTGTTCAGGAATGGACAGGTCTCACGCACACAATCTAACACACGTGTGTACACACAGACAGAGGAGCTGGCGTGATCCACCTGTTCCAACATGAAAGTTTGGTTGTTTATATTGCAAGGCGAACTATTATTATAAACAATATGAATTATTTATTTATTTTAATAAATTATTTTAAATACTTTGTGCAATGCACAGTACCTTATACATTTGTACTGTTGCATTATATATATTTATACATATATTCAATCACTTTCTGCTACAATTCGTTTCTTGATAAAGGTAATTTTAAAGTTTATGTTTATATTACCTCAAGATGTTAAATTTTTTCTATTCGGAACATGTTTCGAGAGCTTCCGTGCTCTCATCTTCAGCCTTCGCGATCTTGCGTCTGGTGAAGTATTTGTGTGTGGCTGGATGCTATTGTTTCTTGTTGGTCTCTGGTAATTTTAAAGTTGTATTATTGTGCGTGATTGTGGTATATGTATTTTCGATGTTAAGTGCTTTGAATATTGTGTCATGTTTTGTATTGATTTGTATTTGTTCAAAACAAACTAATACCTGAACAAATACAAATCAATACAAAACAAAACAAACTAATACCTGAACAAATACAAATCAATACAAAACATGACACAATATTCAAAGCACTTAACATCGAAAATACACAAAATACAAATACATATACCACAATCACACACAATAATACAACTTTAAAATACCAGAGACCAACAAGAAACAATAGCATCCAGCCAACACACAAATACTTCACCAGATGCAAGATCGCGAAGGCTGAAGATGAGAGCACGCGAGCTCTTCAAACATGTTCCGAATAGGAAAAAATATAACATCTTCATGTAATATAAACATAAATTTTAAAATTACTATATATATATATATATATATGAGAGGGCCTCAATAATATAAGTTGATAACCAAAGAAGAACATTGGATAACAACTAAACTACTATGTTATTAGTGACAGTATAGTGCGACAGTACAAATAAGTGATGTACTGAGCATGAAATATAAAAATTTAAATTTACTTAATAAACTGTAAATAATTAATAATATATTAGAAATAAGCATGTTATGGATTGCAAGCTTGACTCAGACAAAAATATGAACAGGAAAAATATGAACAGGTGTTTCGACCTGAATCAACGTGCACACACACACAAATGTAACTGAAAGTGTGTACACCAGTATTTTGCTAGTGTGTGTGAACGCAGGTCTCTGCAGGCGAGTTTGCCACCCCAATGTGAATAATTGCACAATTACTGTTTTTCCGTAGTTATTCATAAATTAGAATTAAGAATTAAAATCAAAAGCACCATAAAATGTAAATAAATTTACTAAATACTGTGTACGAAAACCACGCGAAAGTGACACACCGTACGAGTAGTGAAATAACTGTGTACAAGTCGAAAGGGTTAAGTTGCAATGTCCAAAATTGCAGTGAACATGTGTTATAAAATTAGTTATAAGATAAGTATAAGAGTATACTTACAGGACTCTGAATTCGCAGAAATATAAAAAATAGCGAATTTGACAAAGAGTGGGGAACTGACGCCAAAGACAGTTTCTAACATGTCGATTTCGGATCACTGCAGGGTGTCGACCAAGACATGGGTATAAATAGAACACGCAAGCTGCAGTGGTTCTCTTTCTTGAATCATCCACGATGCAGCGGGAGCTTATGCCCGTCAGCACGGCATATTTATTAATATTTTTATAAACAGTTTAAATTGCCAGTTATGTACAATTACGTAACCAAGCTATAAGACAAACATTGTAATTAATAACAGCACTAATGAAGAAGTTCCATAGCGATACGACGCTAGACAAGAGAAGAAGTTCCTTAGCGATACGACGCTAGACAAGAGAAGAAGTTCCATAGCGATACGACGCTGGACAAAAAGAGAGGACGAGAGAGTGAGAGACAGCCGACGCTGGACAAGAGGAGAAGAGAGACAGCCGACGCTGGAGGCGAGACGAAGATGAACACCGATGGAACAAAAATGATCGAGTATGATTGACGACAATAAGGTGATAGACAACTTATTCATATCTTAATCATACACAGTATACAAAGACAGTTAAAGACATTAATATTTATTTAAAAATAAGAGTAATATTTCTTGTATAGTAGAGTTAAAAATCATAGATGTTTAGAAATACGATTAACGTAAGAAGTATCAAATTAATATGATATAAAATGATTACAAAGAATATAAATAGAAACAATTAGTATTTGAAAAAACAGTACTGAGAAGTAATAACTATTAATCTTTTGAGTACGTACCATATATAGAAAAAAAAATTTAAAAATTGATTTTGAAACATATTAATAGACTGAGTAGTCTAAAAATGAGATTTTTCTTTTATATACTATTTAGTAGCATAGAATGTCTAGTTAGTAAGGATGTATATATCTTAAGCCTTACGGCATTATAACAAATAATAACTAATGTTTTTTAAATCGAAGTCAGTGCCATGTGCACATATTTTTTTTATAGTATCAAATAAATTTTAATTACTGTTTCAAGTTCCGTAGAGTTCTTACTGCAGATACACCTGACCCCCTTTTTAAATGTTATATGTTTAAAGAATTTGTCAATCTTGAACGTGAGACCGTTCACACCTATTTATGTATATGTAACATTGTTTAAATTTGGTGCTCCAAGATCGAAGGACTCCACAAATTTAAATTAAATTAAATTTGCCAAATTGTCACGTTGCAATAGACTAGACAAAACACACTCAGATGTGGCACAAATGAAAATAGTTGGTAGTAACACATGAAAATTCTTGTTTAACAGGTAATATTTTTTAGGAGTCCTGGAACCAAAATATCGTAAATAAACATATAAATAAACATAAGTGTAAATATACACTTTAGTTATTACCGTTATGCCACTCTTTACAATAACATTAAGTACAAGCCTCGACCAGTGCTGCCATCTAACAGCAAAACTCGGTACTGCACTACTGAGTAGAATCGATTAACATGGGTTTACACATTGTATTATGAACAAACTGGTAATATACTGCAACGATACAGCCATATGCTGTATTGAGCATTGATTTAAATAAATATAAAATTTGTAAAATTATTATAAGTTTGGGGTAAATGGATAGGTCTGGGATTGTATAAACGTTTCATTGTTATACTACGGGAGAAATTAACCTGTTCCAACAGGCTAAGAACACCTGGTCGATTGTATGTGTGTTACGCGTGTATCTTGTGTGTGTTAGTGATGCATGTACAGACAGAAATCTCAGCTATCCTCCCCAATTAATTACTAAAATAATTATTTTAATTCACTGTGTGAAAACTAATTACCGTATTGTATAAACAAACAAAAGGCACCAAAATGTGTGTAAATTTTATAGTTACCCACAGTAAGAAAATGACGTTAATAGGACACACTACGCGAAGTCAGTACGAAATAAATGTGCCAAAAATACGCAAATTACACTAAGACGCTCAAATTAATACAGTGAGTGCTTAATCAAATTAGCTATGACTTGTGCTATCTCAATTCCGTACAAAACATTGCCATTTGCCAAAAATTGCAAATATATGAAAAGGTTCGGGAGTAGGGGCTATCATGTGATCTGTAGGTCTCGACAGGATAATTTCGGAACCAACAGGTGCGGAATCCCGAGAGGGTATAAATTAAGGGTTCGACTGGAAACCCTTCTCTTCTTTTCGAAACACAGTTGCAGTCGGACATGCTGTCCGTCGGCAGAACAGTTTATTTTATTATAAGTCTCATCTACTAACGAATAAAGACGTTCAGTAATTACGTTTGCACTAGTACGGGAAACGTAGAGTACCGGGACCGTTTAAGTCAGCAAGAGTATCAACAGAGAAGCTACAAAGAGGGACGCGAGATGCTAGACGTTAGGAGATGCTTTTTAGACGCCTAACAGCCGAACGAGATCCACCTCGCAGGAGATAGCAATTCTCTGGGACGGACCACACACTGCTGGTGAACGACGCTGGACTCTGGACATATCCAGGACCACGCCAAGCCAGGAGTAACGGAAACCCAAATCTGGACAACGCTGGACCCAGTCAATAAGTCGTAAGGTCATCAAAACTCGAGGTGACGTGCATAATCCATTTATAAATGATTTTTTTTTAAGTGCTCATAAAGACTATACAAAGAGACAATGAATTAAAACAAAAAAGTATATAATTAGAAAGAATGTAATAGAGTCTTATGTAAATATTTTAGTCGTAAGAATGAGCGATCGCATATAGGTAAATATTTAAAAAAAGAGAGTTTAATTTTGAGATAGTATATTTTTTATCAAAGTAAAATATTTGAAATGATTTGATATTTGCATTTTGTAGAAAAGAATAATTTAAATTTTGAATATGAAACAAATGCCAGTCTAAGAGTAAACAATATAATTTTAAATTATTTAAAAAAAAAAGAAATATTGGTATACACTGAGCAAGCTGAGGTCAGATCTGAGTTAAATGAATTCAATTAAAATAAAACTTAATTACATTAAAAATTTTTTTTTTATTAAATCAATTTGAATAAATGTCTAGATTAAGATTATTAACATGTCTAGAGGTAAGAGTGTTTTAAATGTGTGTAACACCGTATAGCTTAAGAGATGAACTTAATAATGAGTTATATCTTGATCGGAGATTACTAACAAAGTTTTATTATTTATAATGCTTGTCAAAACAGTAAACATGAAATTTTAACTACTCATAAATTTACTACCCTTATTATAGTTACACCTGGTATTGTTATAATTATTTACAACCTGCATATACAAAAGGCTGTATAATTTTGGTGTCCCAAAGAACGTAGGGGCACATAAATTACAGTATATCAAATTTATGTTATGTATCGTTGTAATACACGTAAAAAATGTCTGTAGAAAAACCTGGAAGCAGGTAACATTACTGTGAACAGAAAAACTTATGAGACATTTATTATCATCAAACTTGTAGTATATACTAATTTGTATTTAACGTATACATTGAAATAAGATTAAATTTTTTAAATGTTTTTATTCTTCTTTGTCTCTTTATACTTTTTCTTCTTCTTCTTCTCCTCCTTCTTCTGCTTTAGTCACGTTTTACACTTACAGCAGGTAGCGATTAGTAATTCGCCTGATATTGAAGTTGACCTCTCATCTATTTCTTGACTGCCCCAAGAGTCTTCATCCAGTTTACTAGATATCCAGATGTTTGTATAGACGTACTTTGCGCCGTTAGTTCAAACAGAATCAAGTAATGTTTTGCATACAGCCCTGTATTGTAGAGTTCTCAAGACCTATTGGTGTTGGTGAAGATCGTTTAAGGGAAAGGGGTAGTTTACCTGCAACATTTTATGTTTTAACAAGGGTAATTTTTATATGACGAACGATAACTGCCGTAAATTCAAACAGAATCAACTATTTTTTTGCATACCTTTTTGATTTATAGAGTACTCAACGTCTGTCGATTTTGTTGAAGATCGGTTAAGGGAAAGGGGTAGTTTACTAGCAAAATTTTATGTTTTAACAAGGATAATTTTTTATGACGAAAGGTAACTGCCGTAAATTCAAAGAGAATCAAACAATATTTTGCATACTTTCCTGAATTGTAGAGAACTCAAGGCCTGTTGATTTTGGTGAAGATCAGTTAAGGGAAAGGGGTAGCTTACCTGCAACATGTTATGTTGTAATAAGAGAAATGTTTTCATAACGAGCGATAACTGTCGCACATTCAAACAGAATAAAATATTTTTTGCATGCATCCCTGAATTGTAGAAGACTGAAGGTCTATTGATTTTGGTGAAGATCGGTTAAGAGAAAGGGATAGTTTACCTGCAACATTTTATGTTTTAACAAGTGTAAAGTACTTAATTTTAATAAATAAAATATTCTGATAAGAAGCTCATAATAATCCACTGTAGAAACATAGATGAAATATCTATAAATGAAGAGGTTAAGTGAACGGGGTGGGGATAATTTTCTATTAATGAAAATTAAAGTTGAAGGGGTATGGGAGAATTTTGTATGTGTATTACGTTATCGGCATACAAAGAAGTAGTTCTTTGTTAAAATTCCTTCACGGGCTGTTTAACCGTAGTAAAATGTTTTCTGCAAAACCAGACTTTTCGGCAGTGCCATCGACTGCCATCAGTGAAAATCGAGTGGGGAAACGTGAGGTGGTATACATTAGTGACCACAGTACTGTGGTTAATGCTGAAGCAATAAGTAGAAAGGAGTAGTATCTATGGAAATATTTCATTTCGAATATGGTTTTGAATATAAATATTAGAACATGGAAGTCATGTATGGCTCTCCATACCGCTATTTTTTATTTCTCTTCCTTCTTTTTTCTAATCGGCACACAAAATCCCTCATAACTAATTTATGATTAGGCGGTAATTGGTAGTTCCCTTTCTCTCTTTCTACGTACCGATCAAACCCAGTACGTTGGTTGAAAGAGTACCGGTTTCAATAACCTTTCCTTCTGTTTCATATTTTGGTATATATAGTTTTTCAATTTTTTTATTACCATCGTTGTTTTTCATTCTATGATCTGCCTCCTTTAATCCTCTGATCGGAAATCCCCGCCGGCACATCAGGAGATTATTTTGTAATATAAAGTAAATGAGAAAATTCAAGTCCATTATCCGTATTAAGTCGTAGTACACATAATAAAGCTTCATAAAGCAACGAAAATTAAAAAAAACTTTCCAAAACCACCAAATTCGGTTCTTAATATGTCCACAACGGAAATGAATGAACTGCAAACGCGGAGTTACATATTCCCTGAAATTCTAGTGAAAACCCGGAGAGTATTAAAAGGCTTGCCAAAAACCAATCATATGTGAAGAATGAAACAGGTTTAATTATTTGGCCATCGCACATAAGGGAAACAATGACAGATTGTCATCAAATTCTTGTACTGTGAGCCGTCGATTTTTGTTTATTACAGCCAATACGCGTTCAAAATGTTTTAGTTTGAACGCCTGCTTGTCAAAGGACTTCCAGAACGTGAATCACTTTCAGCACATGCCCGGCTACATGTAAAGCTTTTGTACTATTACTTTATTTGTTTATCACTTGTTGAGCCCTCTCTGAAAACCATGTTAATCTATGTTGTTATTTTCCCAGCAAGAAGGTTTAAGTCTTTTGTAAAATATAATTCAAATTCGCCGATTTAGTCGTTCACACATTATGAATAAGATAGTCACAAGCAACGTTTTTACACAACAGAATCTGTATGATGTTCATTACGGCTGAACATCCCTCCAACGTAACATTACAGACTATAAGTGAAACGGCCGTAACAACGTGATGTATAATGTTCATTACGGCTGAACATCCCTCCAACGTAACATTACAGACTAGATGTGAATCTTCCGTAACAACGTGATGTATGATGTTCATTACGGCTGAACATCTCTCCAACGTAACATTACAGACTAGAAGTAAAACTGCCGTAGCAATGTGATGTATAATGTTCATTACGGCTGAACATCCCTCCAGCGTAACATTACAGACTAGAAGTGAAACGGCCGTAACAACGTGATGTATAATGTTCATTACGGCTGAACATCCCTCCAACGTAACATTACAGACTAGAAGTGAATCTGCCGTAACAACATGATGTATAATGTTCATTACGGCTGAACATCCCTCCAGCGTAACATTACAGACTAGAAGTGAATCTGCCGTAACAACGTGATGTATGAAGTTCATTACGGCTGAACATCCCTCCAGCGTAACATTACAGACTATAAGTAAAACTGCCGTAACAACGTGATGTATAATGTTCATTACGGCTGAACATCCCTCCAACGTAACATTACAGACTATAAGTAAAACTGTCGTAACAATGTGATGTATATTGTTCGTTACGGCTGAACATCCCTACAGCGTAACATTACAGACTAGAAGTGAAACGGCCGTAACAACGTGATGTATAATGTTCATTACGGCTGAACATCCCTCCAACGTAACATTACAGACTAGAAGTGAATCTTCCGTAACAACGTGATGTATGATGTTCATTACGGTTGAACATCCCTCCAACGTAACATTACAGACTAGAAGTAAAACTGCCGTAACAACGTGATGTATAATGTTAATTACGGCTGAACATCCCTCCAGCGTAACATTACAGACTAGAATTGATACGGCCGTAACAACGTGATGTATAATGTTCATTACGGCTGAACATCCCTCCAACGTAACATTACAGACTATAAGTAAAACTGCCGTAACAACGTGATGTATAATGTTCATTACGGCTGAACATCCCTCCAACGTAACATTACAGACTAAAAGTAAAACTGCCGTAACAACATGATGTATAATGTTCATTACGGCTGAACATCCCTCCAGCGTAACATTACAGACTAGAAATGAAACGGCCGTAACAACGTGATGCATAATGTTCATTACGGCTGAACATCCCTCCAACGTAACATTACAGACTAGAAGTGAATCTTCCGTAACAACGTGATGTATGATGTTCATTACGGCTGAACATCCCTCCAATGTAACATTGCAGACTATAAGTAAAACTGCCGTAATTACATGATGTATAATGTTCATTACGGCTGAACATCCCTCCAGCGTAACATTACAGACTAGAAGTGAAACGGCCGTAACAACGTGATGTATAATGTTCATTACGGCTGAACATCCCTCCAACGTAACATTACAGACTAGAAGTGAATCTGCCGTATTTAACATGATGTATGATGTTCATTACGGCTGAACATCCCTCCAACGTAACATTACAGACTAGAAGTGAAACTGTCGTAACAACGTGATGTATAATGTTCATTACGGCTGAACATCCCTCCAACGTAACATTACACACTAGAAGTGAATCTGCCGTAACAACGTGATGTATGATGTTCATTACGGCTGAACATCCCTCCAACGTAACATTACATACTAGAAGTGAAACTGTCGTAACAACGTGATGTATAATGTTCATTACGGCTGAACATCCCTCCAACGTAACATTACACACTAGAAGTGAATCTGCCGTAACAACGTGATGTATGATGTTCATTACGGCTGAACATCCCTCCAACGTAACATTACAGACTAGAAGTGCAACTGCCGTAACAATGTTATTTATAATGTTCATTACGGCTGAACATCCCTCCAACGTAACATTACATACTAGAAGTGAATCTGCCGTAATAACATGATGTATGATGTTCATTACGGCTGAACATCCCTCCAACGTAACATTACAGACTAGAAGTGAAACTGCCGTAACAATGTGATGTATAATGTTCATTACGACTGAACATCCCTGCAACGAAATTTTAGCTGACATCTTGTGACTTGGCCAGATTTACCAACAGGTAAAGGTTCCTATCAATAAAGAGTACGAGAATCCTGCTCACTTTTGCAGAACCTACCATGAAAAGGATTGTTTTAATAGTCCAATGGAGAATCGTTACTACATTTTTCTGAAATTCATATGTTTTCTCTTCGATAATGCTATTTTTCTACGACCTTTCTTCCGATTCATCACGGTTTTCTTATAGAGTAAGTTACATACTAACTCTCATGTTTGTTTACTTGGCTTTCTATTCCTCTTACATGACGCCTTTCGCTTCGTTGTATTCGTAACACACCAGTTTACAACGTAACATTACAGTTGTAGTTAACACAAGAGGAGAGGTCTGTTTCGTATGTAAATTGTTTATCAAAATTGAGCAAAATAATCAAAATTATTTACATATTTTATTATAGATTTTAATTAAAAATTATTTTTATTCTGATTAAATCTGAAACGAACTTATTACTAAGAAATATCTTGTTTAGTAAGGCGATGGGCTACCATTTCATTCTTTACGGTCTACATACTCGAAGGATAGTTTCTGTTGTAAGCTGAACACATTAATAAAAGTCAAACTTAATGTCCAGTACAAAGTGAAATCTACCGAAATCACACACGCCGTGAATCCGCCTTTGCGATTGTATCTGCCTTTTATACTGTATGTTGGTCACAGACTGTTGCATAATCTTTTAATTTTTCTTGTACATGAGAACACAAAGAAAGAAAACATGATAGAAAAAGCGAGAGAGTGAGAGAGAGAGAGAGAGAGAGAGAGAGAGAGAGAGAGAGGGAGAGAGGGGGGGAGCAGCAGGATGGACTAATGCATTAAGTGCTAAATGGATTACTGCCTCTGATTCACAATCTACACATTCGTTCTCTGGTGTTCCAATACTCCGATTATCTGCTACGAATTTCATGTTTTCGCATTCTTATGTTACATTTTTTTAAGTACGCTGAACAACTTTATTTTTCCTCAATTTATCACATGTAGAGAACGTTTGAAGTCCTGTCCGTCGACTTTATTGCGATGCTCAACACCGCACGAAAGTGTTATTACATTACAACCTGTTAACTAATATTTCAAATTAAAAATGTAGTAAAATAAATAAATTTAAACAGTTAAATAAACTGAGTTGTACCTGTGGAACATTAAGACGACTTTTGAATAATAAAACGCAGAGGAGGACACACTAAAATTCTATAGGGTCGTGGCTATACCGACTTCAATGTATGGATATAAAACATGGACACTCCGGCATAAAGATATTTTAAAAATACTGGACTCAAAAACAAAATTTTTAAAAGCCGTTAAGAGATGTATTGTGAGAGATCACCTACGAAACGACGATATGAGGAAATACCTGAAGTTGAGTCGGTTCTGAAGATAATAAATGAATACAGGCAGAATTGAAGTCCCACGTGGAACCCATGGTAGACACACGTATTCCGAAACAAGCGTTTGAATATAGGCCATTGGGGGCGAGAGATCGTGGAAGACCCTGGAAAAATGGTCAGGGTCTCTGTGAAGTCGGAACGGGTTATAGCTCAATCTCCATGTAATGGAAAAGAAGAAGAAGATACATTTAACTGAAGCTAAAACTGCTGTTATCATTACCATCATCCACACGATCGCCAGAGAGTAACTAGCCCACACTCAAACACATGTTGTGATCAGGGTGTGTGTGTGTGTGTGTGTGTGACGTGTATGTGTGTGTGAGCAGATATGAATGTGATGATCCTTCCCCAATTTTGGAGACATTACAAGTTACAAGAGAAAAAACAATTTTACGTAAAATTCCTTAATCTAGTATTATCTAAAATACAAATATACAATTTACATAAAATACTAAAATGTTAAAAATATAATAATAACTTCACAAAATTTACATAAATAATATAAAAAAAATTAAAAAAAATTACAGAAACGATATAAAATAAAGATTTTAGTATACGATTATTCGATTTAGTATACGATATATATAGATTATAGTAATATCACATCGATATTACATACGTCGCATTTTCTACGTCTGGAAAATATTTAAAATTAAGTGTTTAAGAGATTTTAATTATGAGCTTTGTTATAAAGTTTATAATATTCGTTTTAAATTTAATTATAAAATATTATGTGGCCCCTTGTTTTTTAATAAATTATTCTTTTTATCTTGAATTTCCAAAGACAAATTAGCAAAGTTATATTCGGTAAATTTATTCTAAAGACAGATCCGAACCTGTATTCCGGTATTTTAAAATTTTTTTAAAACTTTTAGAATTTTAAATTAAATGTTCTTTTAGGTCAATATATATTATTAAATTTCCACCACTTACATTATTATTAGAATTTGGAGCTTTATCCTCAGCTTGATCTTCAAAATCATTTTTATTTGTATTAATTTTATGTAAACAATTTAAACTGCAAGTTTTATCTTGGGGATATAATTAAAAATATTCTAATCTGTTTCTATTATACAAATGTAGGTTTCCTATACCAACTTTAGGAATTACTTCTTCTATAAAATTTGGTTTAATTACATCGTATAAAATATTAATTAATTCTTGTTTTAGTGATCTAAAATTTTGCTCATGTGTTTTAGTAAGTTCAAGAATTTTGTTGTTTCTATCTAACATAGATTCGTCTTGGTTGGATTCCATTTAATAAAAAATAAAATTTAAAAAGGAAGGTAAAATACACAAAATTGAGGTTTTTGAATATAGTGGATCGAAAAATAAAACACAAACCTTAAACGCCAACGTTAAACACAAACGTCAAACACAAACGTTAAACACGAACGTCAAACGCAAACGTTAAACACGAACATGTTTAGGTTGTTCTCAATAAAGATGTTAAAAATTGGAAATATAAAGTATACATTAGTCGTATCTTAAAAACCATTGGAATAAGATATAATTAGAAACGATATTATAGAAAATTAAATATTGATATATTTTATACATTAAATATGTTTTTCAATGTTATATATATTTACGTACTCTGAGAAAAGAAGTTATTTTTTTCTACTCACTGAATTCCGAACCAGAACAGGAAATGACTTTATCAACTACGGATAAGAGACAATTGTGTTTGCAATGTACTAATCACAGTGTGGAATCTGATTTGAATGCCTGTTAAGTAATTTTTTCCTGTTAGTTTTGGGTGTGTCTGAATTTGCGTTTTAAATTAACAATTTTAATTCCTTCTTTTAAGTGTGTGTGTGTGTGTGTGTGTGTGTGTGTGTGTGTGTGTGTGTGTGTGTGTGTGTGTGTGTGTGTGTGTAATTTAAGTGCGTGTGTATTAAAGAATTTAGTTTTGAAGTAATAATCGTTATAATGGTGAGATTTTGTACAATTGTAATTCACAATGATTTAAGAAACTTATAGGTATCTTATTGAGTACGGACTAAAACTATTTTTCTATACAAATACATCTTATCAACTATGAGTACTTTGCAGATTTTATAATTATAAATAATTTTCTTATGCGCATCAGAAAGCAATTTAGAATTACAGTTATTAAAAAGTACATAATTTATGTGAGAGTCTATGTGAGTAGAATAAACTGCTATCTTAAAAGATTTAGAAGAAGAACATATATTTAAAGCCTTCATAGGTTATTTTATTGTGTTGAGAATTTATTCTAAATGTAAATTAAAGTTTAAATCTTTGTCAATTTTAAGCAAAGATATTTGTAAAAGCTAATAGAATTTAAAAAAGAACAGTTACAATTTCTGTTATTAAAATCTTGCTGACAATAATAAGAGTGAATATTTAATTTATTAGAGTTTAGATTATTATCAGACTGTGACGAGAAATCCATGTATCTTGTTTTTGAAATATTTATGGAAAGTTTGTTATAATACTGCAATCACCTTTTTATTAAATCTAAATCTTCATTTTTTTTTTTTAACTCCTAAAGGCAATGCCTTGTTGCTGTAGCCACGTCACTCTATCCCTTGCGATATTCTTCATTTCTTTATAGGACCCACTATTCACGACACTCATTGTGCTGCGGAAGTATGCAGTTCTTGGTCTTCCTTTGGGCTTCTTCCCCACTACTTTGCCCTCAAAGATGTTAGTTAAAAAAGCACTAAGTCTGATCACATTCCCTATCAACTTAATCTTCCTCACCTCTATACTCCTAAGCAGTGTTCTATTCTCATTTATTTCCTCTAAGATCTGTTCATTCGTCTTCCTATCTGTCCAACTAGTTTTTGTCATTCTCCGCCAAATCCACATCTCCATTGCCTGAAGTCTGTCAATCTCCACCTTCCCTAAGGTCCACGATTCACACCCGTAAGTTCAAACACTCCATACAAATACCTTAACAAACTTTTTCCTTGTTTCAATATTAATATGGTTGCTTGTTAAGAAGTTCCTTTTGCTCTGGAATGCTTGTTTTGCCAGAGCTACTCTCCTCTTAATCTCTGCCAGACATTTATTCCCACTTGTAACTGTGCTACCCAGGTAACAAAATTCAGTAACGTGCTCCAATATTGTGTTGTTCAACATAATGGTTGATTTAATGTCTTCTCTTTTTTTACTTACAACCATTATTTTAGTTTTCTTAACATTTATCCTCAATCTCCAAGCGTGAAGGATTTTGTTAAACGTACCTAATATTCGGGTCATATACTTTTCTGAGTCAGCCATGAGTACAATATCATCTGCGAAGCGAATACTGTGTATCTGTTCCCCATTTATTTTAATTCCCCTAGAACTCCTTTTCATCTGAGTTAAAACATCTTCTATAAACAAATTAAACAAGTACGGTGACAGTGGGCAACCTTGTCGTACCCCTTTTCTTATTATTGCTTCCTTTTTACATCCATTTATGTCTATTTCAGTACTTTGCAACCTATAAATATTGAAGATTACCCTTCTAACTTTCCAGTCAAGTCCTGACTTCCTCATAGTTTGAAACAACAGCTTCCAATCAACATTGTCGAACGCCTTCTCGAGATCCACAAATACTAAATAGGTTTTCCTATTCACTTCAATTCTCCTCTCCAAGATCTGCCGCAGAGCCAAGATTGCTTCTCTGGTTCCTCTACCTGCTCTAAATCCAAACTGATCCTCCACCAAAGTGTGATCAATCTTTCCTTCCAGTCTGTTCTTCATTATGTTCAGCAAAATCTTAGCAGCATGAGATATTAAGGCTATCGTTCTATAATTAGCACAGTCGTCTACTTTACCTTTTTTGGTATTGTGATTGGTCTACTTTTAATGAAATCAACTGGCAATACTCCCTCTCCATAGCACCCAGTAATTATTCGAAATAGCTGGTCTTTCGTTCTCTCCCCTACACTTTCCAAAAGCTCTGCTGGTAGACTGTCAGGCCCTGTCGCTTTTTTCATACTCAGACCTTTAAGGGCATAATCAAATTCCACCCTGCTAATTGGCGGTCCTACCATATCTCTATCTACAGCATTCTCATTTTCTAGAAACTCCTGCGTGACTACCACAGCTTCCCCGTCATATAGTTCCTCTATATACACCTTCCAACGCTCGCTGACCTTATCATTTTCGAAAAGTATTTTACCATTTTTATCCTTAACAACATTACTTCGAGTCTTATGCTTCAACTGTAACGATTTTATCCTTAAATATGCCTTATCACATTTTCCTCTACTGAAATCATCTTCTATTTCAAGACAGTTGTTTCATCCAATTTTCTTTTTCAATGCGACACATAGAGGTAATCTGATTTTATATTCTCTTGTACTCCTGATAATCCTTATTTATCAACTTATTACGCCTCCTTATTAGATTTAACATTTCCTGTGTCATCCTCGGTTTCCGTGGTTCTAACTTTCTCTTCCCCAGAACACGCTGTGCTGTTGCAATTATTCCATCTCTTACTTCCTCCTAACTTGGCCTTCCTTCCATCAACATGTCTGTCTCCTCTTCCAATTCTTTTACTATTTTGTCATCGGTCAGTTTTTCTAAGCACCAGTTCTTTTGTTTAGATTTCCTGATTTCCCTAAATTTAATATTGCACTTGGCCATAACGGGAATATGGTCACTATCTATATCCATACCAGGATATGAATGACTAGATTGACTTGGTTCTTATATCTTTGTCTGACTAGAATATAATCGATCTGATGCCTCCTAACATCCCCCGGTGCTTTCCAAGTGTATCGTCGTCTTTTGGGGACTTCAAAACATGTGTTTGTGACGATCATCTCATACTGCTCACAAAACTCAAGTAACCTTTCCCCTCGTGCATTGATGTAAACTGATAAATTTTTTCCTCTTACTATTAGTGCAGTGTCATCAGAAAATAGAATTAATTGTCCATTTAAATTTAATGTTGTTATTGAGTTGAAATAAATTATAAATAATAATGGACATAGACAACTTCCTTGTGGAACGCCAGAAGTAATTTTTTCAAGATTTGAAATTTTATTCTTAACTCTAGTATTGCAAAATCTGTTTTGAAAGTATGATTCAAATAAATCTAGTGTGATCCCTCTGATACCTATTGAACTCAGTGTCTTTAATAAAATTTTAAAATTTACTGTATCAATAATTTTTTATATTCTAAGAATACAACTAATTTATTTTCATCTCCATGAATTTCATTTATTAACCTATGTATACTATCTTCAGTAATTTTTCTATTTCTAAAACCCTATTGATTGCTAGATAGAATAGAATTACTTTCCAAATACGTATACAGCTTTTCATAGATGCATTTCTCAAACATTTTACTAAAAATTGGAAGCAGAGTGATTGGCCTAAAATTATTTAGATCAGATAATACACCAGAATTTATATATATTGGAAATATGGTTAATAGCCTTTCTTACATTTTTGGGGGAACACTCCTTTTAAGTACACAAATTAAATATATTGGTGTGTGGCTTAATAATATACAGTTTTAATTCCTTAATTAATTTAATTGGGATTCCATCTGATCCAGTTGCTTTATTTCTATTTACAGAATTAATTTTGAGTTCAATTTCCTCTTCAGTTATCTCTGAAAGGTACATAGAATTTGGTAAATAATTATAAGGAATTAAATTTTGTCCGCATTTATACTATCAGGAATTTTGGAAGCTAAATTTGAAGCAATATTGGCGAAAAACTTATTAATCACAATAACATTTCGCTTAAAATTTTATCTCCTATTTTCTAATTTTAAAAATTTAGATAATATATCCCACCGTTTCTTAGCCTCTATGGTTTTAAATATAACGTGTTTATAATAATTCTCTGTTAAAATGTTAAAGTACTGTTTGATTTTATAATTATATAATTTTTCCATTTCTAAATTCGGTTTTTTCTAAATAATCTATTTCCAATTGAGGTATAATAGCTAAAGTTAGCCAATTGAAATTATCTGATTTTATAAATTAAATTTGTTATAATTTCGATTTTTACTAATAAAGTTATTTTTAATAATTTCAATTAATTTATTATAGGCACAATCAGGGTCAGTAAATTTATATATTATATTAAAAATCTTATCTGATAAGTTGTTGTTTTCCTCGTTTTCTGCTAGATGGTGCTACAATGTAAAAGTAGTTGTCGCTGAAAATGTTCTATCCATATAGACTGTAGAAGTTCGTGTAGTAACTCTTGTAGATAATATCTTGTAGATTCTTGTAGATTATATCTTGTAACAAGTCGCGAAATATTCTGTAGGAAATCTTGTAGAGTGTAGTATATAATTTTTGAGATTATGAAGTTAGTTCCAAATGCATTTTGAAGAAGTATTTACAACGTTGTTCAGCAATGAGACTCAAATGTGATGATGAAGTTAGTTCCAAATGTATTTAACAAAATTGTTTTAAAGTTATCCTTCAATAAAGTCTAGATATAATACAAAAAAATTTGTTATGAAGGTGATTCGAAGTAGATTAAAGAGTTCAGCAAGTGAAGACTTCCAAGAGTAATTTAAGAAGTTTTCTAAACGAGAATTATAAATGTAGTAAAGATGATTAATAAAGCTGATTATAATGCTGAATAGTAAAGCTGAATTATAAAGCTGAAGTCGTTTGATGATTGGAGAATTAAACTACTAAATTAGACTTGGAGTTTCCTCTTAACGTCGCTTTCTTTTTAAGGCCTTATCCAAGCTGATTAAATGCCTGTTTACTCCATGAATTCGGAATTAGAACTGAGAGAAAATATGACTTGCGCTATTTTTATAAGTTCTGTCTATTAGGCTATTCTAAAAATTCTCGCCGATCACATTTTAAATTTTAGTTAAATTTTGCATTTGTATCGCTCTCTGGTGAGGCTTATTCTAACTAAATGATATAATGATGTCACTTAGCTGACGTATTCTTTGTATTCTATTTTTAGATGTGAAATCATTAGTATTTAAGAAAAAATATTTTAGATTACTGATTTGATGTAAATTGTATATTTATATTTTAATAAACAATAGATTAAGGAATTTTATGTAAACTGTATCTTCCTTCTTGTAACTTGTAATGTCGCCAAAATTGGGGTAGGATCATCATATTTATACTTACTTGTGTTTTCACGTGTAGGTGTGCATTGTGCTGACTTCAGAAACCATACCACCGTAGTAGGTTGACGTTATAGAATTTATTCGACAGTACCCCGAAACCACAACGCAAAGCATTGCGAATGAATACTGTGCAAGCAACCCTCTTCCACTGAGCTATCCCGTCCGTCATTAGTAGGGGATTTGTCGGTGTTCTAACGCGGAAGTGACGTCATCCCTCACCCTTTTGGCGGGAAATTAAAATATATTGGAGGTGGGGCTAGGTGGGGCTGTTGACTTCCGGTAGCGGGAATTTCAAATATAATGGTGTGGGTAGGTGGGGTTATTATGTGACGGTTGAGGGGGTATGTGGAGGATTGTCACGTGACAGTGGGAGTAGGTCACGTGACGGGTGGAAGATCGGCGATGATGGGTGATGGTGGGGATGTCGGCCATGTTCGAAAAATCGTCGGCCATGATGTAAAAGTCGTCGGCAATGTTGATGACGTGTATGTGGTGGGCGATATGTTGATTGGTCGTTGTTAGATTTGAAATTATAGAGGTGAAGAGGTGGTGTGCGGGATCGGAATTTGGCCGTCACCCGACGCCGCCGACGACGTCGACGACGGCGAACGGGGGTTAAATTGAATCGAAGAGGCTGTGTATGTGTCGTGCAGGTCGTTGCGGTAAATTTGAAGGAAGGCTGTGTCGTGATCGTGTTCACAGTCCGCCGTCCGCCCCCCGCCGCCGCTGCCGCCACCCGGCCGCCACCGGAACACCATCGATGAGTGGTCGGTCGGTAAATTTGAAGAGTCTGGGGTCGATGTGTGTGTTTGCGGTAAGTATATTGTAAAAAAAGTTTAATGTGTTTGTCATAGTTGTGAAGACAAACATGATGACCTTCACTTGTATAAATTGTATAACACACATTATGCATGAAAAAAATATTATCATTTATATTATTGTGATGGGTATGTAATAAGTGTATGTTCAGAGGTGAAAATTATTTCGTACAAAAAAAGAATTCACTCATCATGCGTGGAAAAGGACAGTTGAAAATAAACACAATTGAAAACCGCTTCACTTGTAAAAATTGTATAACGCACATTATGCACAGAAAAATTATTTAAAAAATTATTATCTTTTATATTATTACGACGGGTATGTAATAAGTGTCTGTTCGCAGTTGAAAACTATTTCGTACAAAAAAAATAATTTAATTATGTATTGTGGTAGTAAGGAAGTCTGGGCGTTAGCAGATATTCGGTAGTGGTCGACCTTGTGCTCGGGCGTGGTTAGACAAACAGGTCTCTAAAGATTCGTCTTCCCGAGTCGTTGTATTTTTTTGTTCATTACTGCATATCTTCACTTCCTTAAGCGGGCTGTTCAGCAATGTATAAAAGTCGATAAATTTGGTTTGTTGAAGTACAAATCATTGTTGGATTCTGCTTTGACATCATTGGTGAAACACAGAAGGTCTCGTACAGGGTAAGTTTGTTTAAAATTATTCTTTAGTTTCTGTAGTGTATTACCATGATGCAATTATTTTAAAAAAAATTTGATTTTTTTTTTATTGATTGTATGTAACAACATATGAAGGGACGTTGTGCAACGACCGTTCGAGCTAGTATATTGAGTGCTGTACTGTTATTTATAAAAGTGATAATGTTCAAAGGATTTTTTGAAATTAAATACAATGAAATGTTAAGGTAATATCGTTTAATTTTATCAAATTAAATACACGTGAGCACAATATATTACAAGTTAAAATATTTAAACGCACACACGCATACAATGAAATGAATTGACTATTGCATATTGTAGCATAACAGAATTATCACATTAAAATTTAACTTAATACAACATTAATAAAGAAGAAAATATCAATAGTGAGTGAGAAAAATAAATGGTTAAAACATAAATTAAAGAAGCTGATCATTATAGTCGATAAAATGTTAATAAAAATAAACTGAATCACAAAGAAAACTCTTGGTCCATATATAAATAACCAACAATATAAAACCCCAGTACAACAGCAGTATACCCAGTAGATTGAGGAGCAGTAAATGAGAAGGCAAAAGGAAAAAGTAAATAAAAAATTAATAAGGGGAAAATTATTAAATCAAGAAGCAGAAAACCCCAAGATACAAAACCAATAACATGCTAACAAAGAGCTGTAAATATACATTAAATGAAACCGAATATTCAAATAAGATGCATTGAATTAATGCCACAAAATCTTGAAAACACAAGAGGAGGAATTTACTTATATAATAAGAAAGAAGAGACAAAATATGTCAAGGTTCCTAAAAAGAACATAGAAACAAGAAGGGCTATTCCCAAAATGTTGATAAAGGAATACATACCCAATTGAAACTAAATTAAAACCCATATATGTTAGACCGAGTAACTCAAGTTACAGGATACAATACAATTAAAACTAAATTGTAAACTAAGTATAAGTCTAATGTAAAAACAAACCAAAAGACTACCATAGAGTAGGAACCACTAAAAACACTACCATAGTGTAGAAAATATAAAGTGAAGTGATATAGTAAAAGTTAGAAACTACAGTGAGTGTAGTGAACAACCTAGTTAAAAATCTATGTAAAAAATATTCAATGAAGGAGTTAAAAAAATGATTTAAAGGGACTACCATGAGTGTAGAATGATACTAGAAAAACATAAGAATCAAAGACAGCCTAATGACTGACAATATTATTAGTAACAAGAGTGTTTAAAATTATATATAAGAAATGCTATTACCAATAATATGTTTTTAATTACAGTTAAATAAGTTAAGAAGGACATAAATACCAAAGAACAGTTCATAACTGAGAGTATGACTAATAATAAGATGTTTTTATTTTTATTGTTAATCAAATTATATATTATAGATAAGGTATTTTGTTATAATTAAATAAGACAGTTAAAGAAAATAGGCATAAGATATTTTTATTATAATTAAGGGATATATAAAAAAATTAATAGATATAAGATGTTATGTTGTATTTAAATAATGTTCAATGATTTCAAAGTTTGTTAAGGCAGAGAAGGCAAGTAGATAATATGAATATTGTGTTATTAAACTGTAAACCATATAAAGAATAATAGGGCAAAATAATTAACAAACCCCATAGAAAAATAAAAGAGAATTTTAGACCAAAATCCACTACTATCATTGAATCAAAGCCAAATAAATAAATTCAATAGAACTGTATATAATTAATAGAAACTAGTCCATGTAAAACAAAAATATGAAAATGTAATCAGCACAGAAACAAATATTAGCAAACGTAATGACAAAAGAATAAAATTAACTTTATTTGGAAATACGTAATACTAGGCCTAAGGGGTACTCAACTCAGATAAAGTGTAAATTAATCAATATTGGAGTGTTGTAACAGCAAATTATTAACAACAAGCAATAATCATGAAGTGATTAAAATTATTTAAAATAAATATTAACATAAAATCACTTGTAAACCATTTAATTACTAAAATTGTAAAAAATACAAGGCCTATAATAAATATCAAAAATTGTAAATTTTAGGCTTATCTAATCTTAGGCTTAAAACAGACCCAGTTATATATTGAATTATGTATGTTTCATAAAATTAATAAACAATTAAGTTACAGCAATAAATAGGAAAACTTGTCATGTATTTTTATGAGTTGAAATCAAATCCAAGACATGCAGATGTGAACAGACAATGGTAAGAGGAATAAGACATTTTATAAATTACCACCTAAAACGACGACTTTAAGTCATCAGTCTGTTGTTACTCGTGAATGTGTGCAGATCAAAATTTACGGACGGAAGATCTGAAAAATATAAATGGCGACTAAACATTGAAGTACAACCTCGAAAAATATTACAGAGGTTACCTAATGGAAAATAACAACACGACAACTTAACTAACACCAAAACTGAACCAGAACAACCGGAATAATAAGACTCAGTACGAGGCACAAAAAATCAACCGCCATATTGCAAATTCATACAAAACCAATATTCACTGGACAACGAACTCAACAGAATATTTGAACACGAAACACAGCACTATTAACCTAACACCAAACAACATCGCCGAGGAGAAGAAAACACATCACCCAATTGTCCAGAGGGACTATATCGTCGCAGAGGAAGGAATCCGTATTTATATTTGAGGGAGCAGGCCAAATAGCAGTCGGCGTGTGCAGCAGAAAATCGAGGTGAACGCCAGCCATCTTTCATTTACTCACCCGAGATGAACACAGCCTTCACGAGTCAGTGACGTCATTCCACAGGACGGTTCGAATTTTTACTTATTAATTGACAATGTTTTCAGAATCCTGTTATGTTTAGCGAATAATAATTTAGACTAAAGTATTTGTAAGTATTGTATCTTGTTCCTTGCCCTCTCTGACCATTTCGACAGTTAAAAGAACTCGAATAATTAACATTATAATATTATAATTATTGTTATTTATCACAATCGACCTGAGTGAGTCTCAGCCAATGCCATTGTCGATGCGCGTAAGATTGGCGCACAAATTCAAATTTTAAAAAATAAACATCAGATTTATTCAAATACTTGTGTTCATTATTATTTGTATTAGCAATATTAGCTTTTTCTTTCTTCTCAACATATGTAAGAAGTGTTAGAATAATTTATCAAGAAGAAGAAGAAGAGAAGCTGAGTGAGAAAAGAGATTGCTTGATCCAAGTAACATAACTCGATTAACACTTGTGAAACAAATATTTTCACACACAAAATAACACAGTTTACCATTAAAATAATTAAAAATTATAATTAATTAATTAATTAATTAATTGATCGAATAGGAAAAAAGAGAGAAATAACACATTACCAAAATTTTTGTTATTAAATTCATAAACAAATAAACTTCTTTTTATTATAAACATAAATTTATAATTAGTAATTTTAGATTTACTACAAATTGGCGCTCACAACAGTGGGGCATCATCATCTTCTATTTGCACGTTTTATTACAAATTGTGGAGCTCAACAGTGGGACTTTATTATTATTTATATTATTTGTAATTGATAGATTTATTACAATATAAATAAAACAAAAGAAATACATGTAAGCGCACTAATTACAAGGTAAAATACACAATACGTAAACACGTGCACATTGTCTGTACAATTAAGAAATATATGTAAGCACGCTATATTAAAAGTTAAAATACATAATATGTAAACGAACACAGTAGTGTCAACTGTGTATAATTAGTGTCAACTAGTAGTAACAATGAAATATGTGTAAGCACAGTAATTACAAGATAAAATACATAATATGTAAACGCACACAGTAGTGTCAATTGCGTATAAATAAAACAAATGAAATATGTGTAAGTACACTAATTACAAGTTAAAATACATAATATGTTAAACGTATGCACAATGATAATTGTGTACAATTAAAACAAATGAAATATATGTAATCACAAAAATATTACAAGTTTAGGAATAAATTCAAGTTAAAATACATAATATGTATGTGCTCACACACACACACACATACACACAATGAATTGTAATGACAAATGCTTATACGGTAATTAAAACAAATGAAATACATGTAATCGTTATATATTTCAAGGATAATAATGCGTACATTATTAAATACAAATATAATTGTTATTTCATAAGATGTCCAACCACGGTAAAAGAGATATAGCGAGTTCGGCGCTAAATGTTTCAACTCATCGTCTTCCCAAACGCCTGCGTAGTATCTCTTCGGAAGATAAACGCGATATTTCAATTTATCGTCCGTATAGTCCCGGATAGTGGCGAATACGGCATTCCCGTATTTACTGTCTATGTTTTGAAGATCCTCTATGGGATATTTTACCCCCGTTACTAGTTCTTTAATTATTTTTGTATTCTATAGCACTAACGTCCGCAAACGTAGCAACGAATGAAGCCATTTCTAATGAAAATTCACTATTCGCTTGCGCGTCTGTCAAGGTCTGAATTAAATAACGCTCGCTCGTGCACTTATAAGTAGTGAGGCTGTTGTCGAGGGGAAAACCAGTCAGCCGGGGGGAGGGGGAACCAGACGACGCGTAGTAAACGGTTATTATTAACCCTGTGAAACAGGATGCAAGCCGCTTTGACACGTCATGTTCAGTGGGTGGGGGGTGGCGACCAGTCGGCGACAGTCATCTTTATCTGTCTAGACAGGGTGATGTAATCGACTTCTGCTGATCGTGGAAGGGGGTAGGCGATTAGAAGGCGCCACTAATATTTTATGGGTCTAGACAGAGTGATGTCATTGACTCCCGTCGAGCGAGGAAGGGGTGAGGCGACCAGACGTCGGCACTAATTTTTTAGGCGTCTAGACAGGGTGATGTAGTCGACTTTTATCGTGCGCGGAAGGTGGATAGGCGAAGGCAGTTATCTTTATGGAAGTCAAATGATGCTAAATAAAACAAAAATATTAATAATTTATCAGAAACCTACTGATGAGTCTAATAATCCGATACAACCCAGTCGCGTAAAGCGTGTAATCAATGATTTGTACAATTTTTTTGGAAATAAACGGTGCGCGAAACTGGCTGTTCCTTGCATCGAACGTAATTGTTCCAGTTTGGGACAACCGAAATCTTTAAAATTTATAATATTGATATGCACGGTACGCTGCTCTAGAAATCTTTTTTTCTGTAATCCTTTTACGAACACGTAGTTAAAAGAAAACTTGTACTTTACTAATATCGATACTAGATGTTCGTATGATGTCTCGCCGTCCCTACACCCTAGTCCGTGAAAATGCTCCGTTAACAATCATTTCGTCCTCATGTTTTTGTGATTCGAAACGATTGTGTCCACTGGTGGTGGAAATATCCAATGTCTGCTGGCAAAGGCGGTGATATGCATAACGGTCAGTTCCTTGACGAGTTCGTTTTCGTAATCGTCCACGAAACACTGAAAGTCAAGTATGACTGCTAGCTATTCGACTGCCATTATTTTTTCGTTACAAACAATGTGTTCGTTGCCACTAGCAACGCTGCCGATCCGTCCGTCCCGAGGAACAGACACGTTGTATGTTGTGAAACGTTCGTAAAGAATTTCTTCGGAACGTGTACTTTGTACCTTGCTCCATGTCACGGATCAGTGCAACAAATATTTGTATCAAAACGTATACAAAAAGTTCTACAGGGTAAAATACTGCGCGCGTTAAGTCACTGCAACTTCTGTACTCGTACGAACTTAACAACTCCATGGGTCCGTACTCGACGCGTACTTCCGAAACACTGAGGAGGTAGAGAGATATCGATTAATTATAAACACTTCCCGTCACAGCAGCAGCATAGATTTTCAAACAATGTTTACTGGTTTATTTCATGCATTAGACGAAAAGTTGTTGCTTTTCAATTACCAGCCGGTAAGCGCGGGTGTGAATTTTCTGTTCGTTTTCTGACCGTACGTTGTTTAGATGTTCTCAGTAGTCTTTGTAGCAAAAAAATGGACATTTTTATCGGTGTATGCTAAACAAAAGGAACCCGCTTCGACTAGTTCTTTGGGTGGTATCGGACATCTTATAAACATTAAATGGGTTCCAGGTTGGAACGCTGATAAGAATTTTGCTATCATAACATGTTGTACTTCTTCATCATCCGAAGAAACATACTCGTACGTTTTGCTCTCTTCGCCAAAACTCATCGTCTCGATGTAGTCGATTCTGGATTAAAACCAAAGAAGAAAATTCGTAGTAGTCACTGTGCGTGGTAGGTTGAAACTGATGTGTGAAAACAAACTAGAAATACGCTCTCATGTGAGCGGTGTATGTGGCTCTACATAAGGGACACGTATTTAGAGTGATGGCGCAATTCACACATGTAACAAAATGGCGACAGGGAAGAAGTACGACTCCAACGATATGTGCGTAACAAACTTTGCACAACGTATCCCGATCCGGTCCCCCTTCTCCTTTTTTTTTATTGTCTTTGTTCGAGTCGGTGCGTTGTCCGTTCTCTGGTGCCGCTGCTGTCGCTGCTGCTGCTCCCGGTTCGGTAATGATGCCCAGTGCTTGAGAATGAATTTTATATCTTTCACTAACATTACGTAAGAGCACACTAGGAAATGACATGCGTGTTTCTTCCAAGCGTTTTTTCCTCGTTCCCATTTGTTTAAAGCGCCTCCGCAGCAAAAACAAATCACTCTATCGTTGCATCCGTTGTAAAAGAAACCTGCTTCGTCTAGTTTTTAGGCGTTATCGTCAATGATATTGGCCAGTCTTTAAAACTCTTTAAATGGTCTTCAATGCTTCTGTAACGTGGATACGGGGATATGTTTTTTTAATCAATGCAATCAGCACTTCTTTGTCATTTAAAGATATGGACTTGATCTCCGACGGTTCACCGCACTGTCTGAAATAGCGGTTTTCGTTGGGATCGTTATCGTTATCCTCGTGATCGTGTGAAAGCATGGTGCACGTCCTCTCACGACTCGCGCTGATAAAACACTGAGCGAAAAATAGGAGGGGTGACGCTTCCCCTCCCACCGTTCGGAAAAAAGGGGTTACAGGTATTAAGAAGATAAAGTACATTACAATTAATTACATTCTTTTATATAAAAAACACATACATGAAATACACACATAATATTCTAAAAGGTAACATGATATTTACAGGAAAAAGAACAATAATATACAGAGAGAGTTTAATTGTGTATGCGCACCGTGTTGGATAGCGGAGTGTAGACGTTGACCGAATCGTGCTCAAGCAGTAGGCCGAGATCTGAGCGGGGAAAATGATCGATGACTCGAATTCGAATCTGACGTCAACCGGTGAAGACGTGAGCGACTCGTCCCCTCTGCTACAATCGAAGACGAATAGCGGTGGTTTCATTATGAACTCGGTCGGTATTAGAAGTAGGTTGGGTTGAGTTCTATGGTAGTACGATTTTTGAAATCGTGTATACATGTCGTACAGCAGAGCGTAATATCCGTTATCGATATCCAGGGTCTGGTTATCGTACGGGTAGTATTTATCGTTCAGATTGAGTCTCGCGTTGGTCACCTTGCAGTGATCGAATTCGTCCGAGTGTTTCTTCAGATCGTTCTTTCTGGCGGTCTGGAAGGTGAGTATCAGTTGTGTCGTTGTTTTCACCGTCCAAGTCTGTCTGTCGGTCGAGGGTAAAGCCGGGTACTTGTGCAGTTCCCAACTGCGAATCGGTAAGGATACCGGTAGGTCCTTGCGTACGATGTCCAACAGTCGTATCCGCACTTCGTTGTTCACGTACACGAAAGGTATCATCCTAGAGATTGTGGTCAGATCTATATCGGCGTTAGCGGGCGTATCCATAGACATGAACAGTACGTTAACATCGGTGCAAGTTCGCAACAGTATCAGTTCCTACTTCATGTTTAATATAACGTGCGTGAAAACCTCGGCGATTCCCATCAGTATCCTCAACATTATGCAAAAGTTGAATTCCCGTTTTTACGAGAAGGTGTTAGATCGTTAGCCGCGGGGGCAACCCAACCGGCGTTTTTCATCGAAACAACGTCCTGCGTGCCGACGGATAGCAGGGATGTAATAGTGGACGCAATGCCGACGCTCTTGGCACGATCCACTTCTACACCGGCCAGTTCGTATCGGATTTATTCGTAGAGAAACGCGATCGCGTTGCTGATCATTTTTACTTTCACAGTATCGGTTCTTCCGGTATCTTGCTCAACTTGCCTTCGACGTACTGGAAAATTTCCATCTGTAAAGTGAAGACTTCTTTTTGCAGGATAGGTATACGTATCTCATCGTTATTTCCGTATCGCGACACCGACGCGTACGGTGCGTGAGGATAATATTCGTAATGCGTGATGTTGTCTTCGAAAAAGGTCGTCGTTCGACCGACGATAAGACGATACCGCTCTCCGTCATGTTACTTGTTTTTCTGGAGTTTGAATCATTGCAAAATCAAGTAGCGTCGGTTAGCTGCTGTTAACCGTGTCAACGACGAACGTTTACTGATACCCTGTCCAAAAGTGTCGTCCTCTTTTATCTGGTGCGCGCCGCCGCTCTTCGTCACCGATGCTGTAGGTAAAGCGGTATCGTTGAAATAAAATCCCATGATTACTACGCGCGTTTCAAATGTATAAAATATCATGATGTATTCGTCACCAAAATTCACGATATCACTGTCCTTATCGTGTACGGACACTGTAACGATACGCAAGTGTAGTACGTTAGGCGGAAGGTAAATGAAATTGCCGGACGTTTCGTCTATCTTGAATCCCGGCTCGACTGTCGGGTAGAACGAGTGCAGTATATGCTCGTTTCGTCCCGCCTTGTACTAACCTTGAACGGCGTTACATCTTATCTCCAAAACGTTCAATTTTTTAATATAAACGCGCGTGTTCGACGTGTGTAATATATACGCTTCTAACTTGCGGTTCTTGCAAAAACCCAGCATGGTACCGATCCCGTGTTCCGTACGCCCAAAATCGATCTCGTATGAAGAATAAAGTTCACATTTCAACGTGTTGTTGTTGGGGCGTAGAGTAAATTTCGTGTCTGATAGCGCTTTCTTCAGGTACGTTTCGATATCACTGATTTTGTACACGCCGGTTGGTATTTCGACGAGTTCTAAAGTTTTACGCGGTCCCTTTAGTACAGGAAAGACGTTGTTTCTTCCGCTTTCCACGTTCGGTTTAGAGTTGTAAGTGGTAAAGTCTAGCAGTCCCGCGTAGCATTCACCGTCTGTCAGTTCGAGCAGTGGAAAAAGTCACAAACCAGTGCGCTCGGATCCGTACCCGTGACGGTGACAGCAAGCGAAGACATCTCGTCTTTTAATGATCGTTCGATGTCAAAAATTCCAAACATAAGTGGCCACAGACGACCGTGTCCGGTGGTTGTTTACGCGCGTAATTGTAACGGACGTCGGTCACGTTTGATCCAAAGTACCGTATTAGCTCGCCGGGAGGACACAGATTGCCGAATCCGTCATAAAGTACGTGACTCTGTCGCCTCGCTTCTTGTAGTATACCCAATGCGTGCCCGGTCCGGTAGCGTCGTCCAGATTCACGATCGCGCTTTCGTTCTCCCACGGTGAGCGAGGAAGTGCGTCGCACATGTGCACGCCTCTGAATTAAGATACGCGCAATCGTTTCGGGTACTCGTACAGATCTCGTTTAAACTACAGACGCACGGTTATTTCCATTAATTTTTTCGGTACGGACGAAGGTAGAGTCGCGAAGCCCTTTTACCGCCGCCGGTCGGTCTTCGTTGTCCCGTCACTGTCGTTCTCCTCCTCCTCCTGATTTTCGTGAACCGAACCGAATTGCGTCGACCGGCGCGACGTCTACGTTTACGCACACCACCACCGCACCATAGGCCGCTGCCTAACGCCGATTTCGCTTACATCGCTGCCGCTACGGCCGCCGCGTACGCTCTTTCGCTGATGCCCGAATTCAAAGCTTTCACCCGTTGGCACGCCTTGCCGGATAGCATGCGATCCGCTACGTGTCTTCGTTCATTGTCCTTGTACTTAGAGTAGGCGATATCGTGTTTGCGACAGGCTTTGTCCAACTCGTTGATTCCTCGATCGCCGCGAGCCAATCTCTCCTCTAGTTTCGTTTCGGGCCCGCAGAACCTGTAACCGGGCAGATGTAGTTCCACCGGTAATACGACAACCGCTCGATTGATCAGTGTAGGTACTGACTTTCTGACGAATGGTACTTTTAACTATTTTTCCAATGAGACCACGCCCCTTTTTTTATCAACACGACTACGAATTTCATACATGACTACTGTTTCGTGTCGCCTGCTGATAAAGGGATCTCCAATTGTGCTCGTCCTTTTTTTTGACGGACATTTCCAGATCGCTAATCAAGTTGCTCGTCTCCGCCTTGCTCGTGAGTAGTAACTCTGCTTTTCTGCGTCGAGTGAAGTACGCGCCGCGTGCGTATGCAATTTATAGAAATACGCTACCATTTTCTCCCAACGGTGTTGGAACACTTTTGCGAGTTTGTAGGTTTCGCTCTTTGCGTACCGCTTTGCGTCCTCCAATTGACGCGCGTTCACGGCGTCCGTGGGCCGTGGGCCGTGCGCCGTGTGCCGCCGCCACCGACGTTCAGAATAGTCTTTTCTTGCCTGTTGAAATAAGCGTCGTTTACCGTGGTGATCGTGTGCTGGTTCAAAAATTCCAAGTTCACCGCGACCTTGTTGTTGACGGGCGGCGCTAACTGCGTTATCCGCACGTTGCCGGCCATTAGGTTAGAGTTCTTATCCTTCGGTGTGGTCTTTGCGTCCACGTATACTTTGTTCGCAGCGTCTCTCGCGCGAATCGGTACCCTCAGAAGCTGTATGCGATGGTCCCTCGCGTCGATGACGGAACCGTTCTTCTTGTTAGGTACCGTCGTGAAACGCAAGCACGTGTAGTCTACGTACTGCTTGTTGACGGCGTCCGTGAGATCGACGGGAGTGGCGAAGTTGACGAACTTATGACCTTACACGTCTATTTTCGCGGAGACTTGCGTCGTCGGATCGACGACCAGACAGTGGTTTCGCACGAACCGCAGTATAACGGCATCGTTACAGTCGTGCGGCTTGCCCAAGTTATGTATTTTATTCTCCGCTACGTCGAAGTGTCCGTCTTCGGTCATCGCGATACCAATATCCTCCCGCAGACTTCGTCGCGTCTCCGTTCGCACTCTGACGGCGCTCTGATGTCTGCAAACTTGTCGACCGCCGTGCGCAGCATTTATACGTACTCGCGTTATAAATCGATTTGTTTCGATACGATCGTGCTGTCTATACTTTTTATTCCGACGACGGAGAGTCCGTCGCCGTCGGTATGTTTACCTTTCGCGATCGTGTTTAGAAATTCATCGCACACGTATACGCGTCTGTCTTTGAAGAAATAAATCTTTTCGTCGGTGTATCGGAACGCGCTATCGACGGCTTCGGGTAAGCCGACAAAGCGATCTTTAATGTATCCGTGTTTCCTGATTACGAACAAGCACTCATCTATCTCGCTGTAATACATATCGTTATACAGCAGAAGTGTACGACCCGTGTAGGTGTGTATCGCAGCGTTTATTTTCGGCAACGTGCGAACGCCGAGCGTCGTGATCGCTCGCGGATACCCGTTCACCGGCTGCAGAATATATATATCGAACAAGTACACTTATCCGTCTACGAAGAGGACCACTTCTTCGGTGCGCGATCTCTGGTAAAACGCCGAAACGTTGGTGAACGTCGGCGGTAAAAACGTCAACCAATCCGTCAAAAGAAGCCGACTCCCGCCGCTGCCCTCACGCTTCGATTCGAGGTCCAGAATCACCAAAAGTTATCGTGAACTATATACGCGTGTCTGTTGATTATTATTACAAATTGATTAATGTTCTTTAGTAGACAGAAATCCGTCGTCCGGATGGTGTTGTTTGTCGTCGGCGTCGTCGTCATCATCGTCGTTGTTGCCATCGTACCGTTCGACGGCTTCCAATACAACTGTTGAATGCCTTTCATATCGTCGTCTCTCAGGTCTAACGGATCGTCCGTCCGCGGTACGTAGAAAGGGTACATGACCGAATACCTCTCGAGGGAATGAGCCAGTCCTAACGCGTGTCCGATTTCGTGCGTTAGCACCTGTAGAAAACTGGTCTGATAGTCCGGCATTTTTAATTGCGTTCGCGTAATTCCACGATTCGTAATAGTCCATGTGTATTTCGGAAGTGTTGTACGGTAGATCGGGCGGGTATTAAGCGTGAGTGAGTATACCTCCCCGTCCGTCCAAATCCTACCGCAGATCGTAGACTTGGAGGTCAGAGACCTGTGTCTAAAATATCTCATAGCGATGACTATGTCCGCGTTTATGTCATTGGGTTGATAGTCGAATTTCAAATTCGAATGTTTCCGCCATATAGTGAACGCTTGTCGCGTCGCTTCTGTAGTGTCGACGGTACCGTGAACGAACCGCCACGTCAGTCGTCTCTTGGTCCACGTCGTTCGAAAAGTGTACGACGTGAAATCTTCGTTATCGCATCTCCGCGCCCGCATCAGATTCATAGTTTCGTTGTTCAATTCTCCGTTTACGGTTAAATTGTAATTCTCTTAAAACGTCCGCAGGCAGGACGAAATAACGCTAACATCGACGCTGGCGTTGTCCGTGACTCCTAAACTATAGTCGGGCACGTATCCGTAACGCGTCAAGTAATCGATAGCGAAGTCTACATCTCTCGCGCTATTATCTCGAGGGACGATGCGACGACGCTCGTGAACGCAATAATAAACACTAGCGTGGGATACATATTGACGCCGTGAGAATTGTGTACCATCTTGGCGCTGCTGCTAATGACGGAGGTCGTCGAATACCGGTCTTATTTATACGATGATGTCGGCTTCTCGTAGTTCTTCTACTATGGAAACGATTTCGTTCGTGTGCCCACCGTTTCCGGCACGTTGTGACGCCATGAACAGTCGCAATCTGTCCAACAGTTCGTTAGAATCTTGCCAGTTCACGAAATCGATTTTGTCTTTATTTCGCGACAACGCCCCATATAAGACACCTGTGCGTTCGCTAAATAATAATGCTTGTGCGCGTTGGTGGCGAGCAATATATCTTTGTACGCCTTCAGGTCCGTCTCGTTGTAAAAATTTTCATTAAGGTGCTTCATGAACACGAGTTCGTATAGACCCCGTGTACCATTATATCGTTTACTGTTGATGAGGATCGTATCGTCCGTTCGATTTCCAACGGTGAATCACCGAACATCTATTTTCCGATTGCGTGTCTTACGCCGTACGTATAGTCCATCAGTCGATTTTGTTCAGCTGACACGATCATACCTATATACTTGTTCGCTAACGATTCGCTGTCGTATTTGGTCAGAAAATATCTACGCGCTTCGTGCCTTTCTTCCGGCGTGTCTAACATTTTTTCGATGCTGAGACTAGGATCGTCCTCGTCTTCGTCGTCGTCGTCGTCGTCCGATGTTTCGGCTATCACGGATGTTTTCAGGAAACGTGGTGTCGATCGGGGACGGAGCGGTGTTCCTACGTCGATCTTACTACTCGCGCCCATCGGATCCTCCTTCTTACCGCCTCTTCTCCCTGCTCCTCCTCCTCACGTTTCATCTTTTTCGCCGGCTTTTCGTTTGTTGTTTTACGTTTTTTTTCAACCGACGCTTGCGAAATATTTTGCAACGTTTGCAGTATCGGTTTGTAACTTTTGGAAAACGTTGCTTCCTCTTCATGGATCCCGTGTTTTAACGCACGGCATTTATTCCGTATGTCATCGCTGATCGAGTTGATATCGCGGTCTAATCGTTTCTTCTTTTCATTCATCGTGATAAACGTCGGCACGTCGACTAAAGTCGCTGACGTCGGGACACTTGTATTTACCCGTACGCTCGACGACTTTTTTGGTGAACATCTGTTACGTGCGATCTGTCCACGTCTGTTAATCGTTAGACGCGACTACTATGAAATGGTCGAAACCAGCTCTGTACCTTTCGGCGTTGCTAGAAGAATCCTCGCCCCGACGAGAAAGCCGTAACTATGTTTCCACGCTTCAGCGCACACGTTCTTAAACGTGTCGTATTTCATATCCGTTTGATGTGATCGTTGTACACGTGCTTCAAGTTGGGATCGTCCTGTTTGAACAACACTATTAGATTGGTGTTATCGCGAACCATCTGTTTCGGCACTTGGCTGTAAGTCTGACTCAGGTAAAACGCGTCCACACCGCTGTGTCGTCCCATAGGGAAATACTTGCGTAGGTTGTGTTGTCTTTCAGAATACACGTCGTCGAACACAATAATAGAATCGGGATCGACCTCGTCAGGTCAGCGGTAACCTCGTCGTTATCGTTGTACGCGTGATACAACTTTCAGATTCCTTCGTCTGAAAGTCGTGTCATCAGGGTCTCCAGCATCTAATATTTAGGTTGAAACAATGATTTAGAAAACACGTACAGGTTCGCGAATCTCAACCAGTTCACATCGAACAATATGTTGAACATGACTTTAGTCTTCCGCACGCGGAAGGTCCGCAGATGATCGAACGTACGGTATAGGGCAGAAGGCGTCCGTGCTTACGTTTTCTTCTAGAACCACCATCACCACACAATTTCGAATAGTCCACGTCTTTTATTTCTCGTCTGTGCGCTTGTTGCAATATTTTCATTTTTTCCGTCCAAAGTCTGTTTAATAGTCGCACTATGTTGGTACAATCGACGGACATATAACTGCACACACAAGTGTCAGAACCCGTTTCACAGTTCGGATCCGACCAAACACATTCTTTGTAGTGATCGAATCCAGTGCCGCTAGGTACTATTTCGCTGAGTCGGAACCTCGTCACACGATTGGTAACCCGTTGCCAATACTCGTGTATCATTAAGATCCTGCGCATGTACTCGATCTCGTTTGCGGACGTGTTCACGACGAACACGTCCTAGCCAGGATGCGACACAACGTCTTTCACACTGTACATAGCGTGAACGTTGTCATCGCAACGCACCGACGCATACTGGTTCTATTTCCACGAGCCGATTCGTTGTTATAGCAAGTTCTTCTTGGGTATCTACGAATCGTGTTTACCGTCGAATCCTAGCCACCTGACTTTCACACGAACACCTTTACATTGCACGATATTTTCTACAAAGTATACATCACCAACGTTCGATTTACTGATTTCGTGTTCGTAAAAACGCCTTTGAACACTTCTCTTGTATGATCCTTTAGTGAAAATGTGATGGGTACGCTGCCGGTACGTACCGCGTGAACATCGAATATCTCGTTTGTCCAGATAGTCGTGTATCCTTTGGCGAACGTCATTTTGTGTTTGCTTATACGCACTCGATCGCTTACTTTGAACTTTGGTCGTGTTTATAGTCGATGCTCCTTGCCGTGTTCTTGTGAATCCGTCGTAGCACCGTGCCTTCGTTGGATTCGTTCACCTGGCGTGGTTTCATTCCGATCGTTCTGTGCACGCTGTCGTTGTACACCCTGACCAGTTCCAGTAACGTATCCAACCAACGGTAATGACCTTGTTCGCTGAACGCACGATACATGTGCGTTTTCAACGTACGGTTGAAGCGTTCTACGATGGACGCCTTTTTCTCACTGTACGTAGAATACTGTGTGACACCGTACCTGATCAGCGACGTTTGTACGGCGCTGTTGTAGTACTCTTTCCCGTGTCCGTCTGCAGATATTTCATTTTATTGGCGCGCAGAATCGGTTCCAAAGCTCGTGCGTGCTCCACGGCCGTCTTTGTTTTCAACGGAATAGCATAGGCGTACTTGCTAAACGAGTTAATTATCGTCATGAGGTACTTGAATCCCTTGTTCACTTTCGCGTGCGGTATCATCTCTACCAGGTTTCCTTGCTATAAAACGTAAAGTCCTTTCAACTCGACCGCTCGTCTCGGAAAATTCCTGCTTACCGGTCTCTGCAACTCCCTCGCGATAGTGTTGCGAACGTTCTGCTGTACGTTCTTCGTCCGTCGTTTCATTCTCATGTCGTCGTCGTGCGAACCGTGATTCACAATACGCTGGCACGTAGTAAACAGTCGGCTCGGTGCTGAACGTAACTCTCGATGCTACCGTTCCGGTACGACCGCCTTCCATCACGTGACTGTCGCGACGCCACCGCACCACGCCCAATTATATCATCTGGACCGAACGGAAGAACAGCGCGTTCTTCTTGTTATGGCGCAAGTACGTTAAAACGTGAGATAAAGTGATTTTCATACGCCCATTACGCACGAGGCCCATTCCCCTGTAATATTTAATGAGCGTGTGTTGTTTCGTATCCAACGCTCGTACGGTCTTGACGGAATTCATGTTTTTGTATATGACGCTACGTATAACGTTGTCGCGGTACTCCGACAAATTCCCTAATGCGTTTTCCGTGGGTTTCATCCTTGAACTTTCCCACGACCTTTCCGTTGTCGTCGCTATGGCAAAGATGATCCACAGGATAATCCGGCGTGTCGGAAAGGTGGAGATCCTCTTTCATATCAGCGTACACGTCGTCAGTCCGTATGCTGTAAAGTAAACTGTGTGTATCAGTCATCAGTTGTGTCAATCGTCGTCCGTACTTGGGGACAGCGTACCGATAATGAAAGTCGTACATTATTAGTTTGATGACGTCGAGTACTGTGAAGCCGACGTACATCGGACGAGAAACGTATATCGTCCTGTTCGTAAGGCCAGTCCGACAAAATCATCGATGTAGCGGATCATACGCTTTAGCCGTGGATTGGAAACCAGTTTCTGCAGCTGTCGTTCGTTAGAGACTAGTTGAAAGTCTATTCGTTTCCTCACGTTCTCCAGCGATTTGCCATAGATGGCGTTGACAATCAGTTTGAAAAAATCCTTTTCAAAACTGTTTGTGGCTGCCGCTCTATTTTGCGTGTTGAAACCGATAAACGGTTTTATCCACGCTCTCTGTTTAAAACTCACCACCATATATATCGCTTTCAATTCTAGGCCAAGACTCAGATACAACTTTACATTTCGAATATGGGGAACGGATTTTTGCTTGTCGCCCAAAGTCGTCAGCAACATGGGAACGGACGACGAACGCGTTTCCGATCCGTTAAACCCGTCTGTACAGTGCAGTCGTGTGTGGAATCGACGAGAGTAATGTGAAAGCTTGTCGAGATTGACGCAGGAACGGACGGGAGCCAGCGGATAATCGGAGTGGGGGTCGTGAAGTTCGGACGGATAGTGTAGGTCGACCTCGAGTATGCAGCCTGTGTCACCGTCATCGCTCAGAGTACGCACGTCCAGTGAGTCGATCTCGTTACGATCGAGCCATCTGAAGTCGGCGTAAAAGAGCGGCAGTGACATGGCCGCACCGTAAAAGTTGTTGAAGTCTGTGTACATTATGAAAGAGGCCGGCTTTGAAGCATCGTACTGATCGGCGATTAGCGGGTTTTTGGCCTTGGCATAGCGGTTGGGTACCATGCTGACGCCGCCGCGAACGGCCGATTCGATAAAGAGATGCTGATTTATATCTCTCAACAGCTCCAGTCGCACACCGGTCATCTTTAACTTCGCGTGCCAAGCGAGGCCCGGAAGCGAGTAAAGATGAGCCGGATTGATCTGGTAGTACCGCATGGCCATCTAACGGAACGCTTTAAAGACATCAGCCAGCAGCAGTACATCCGCTGTCAGATACAGATCGTGATATTCGCCCAGCGGACGGATTCCTAAAGTCCGCCACACGTTCTGTGCGTGAGCGTAATCTTCGTCCGACACTGGCGATTCACTCAGCCTGTTGAAAAAGTGTTCGCGTGCGGGTAGACGTGTTTCGTCGAACTTCTTGCTACTAGTCATGTAATCGTAAAGGTACACGCCCTTACGTAAGAGTAGCTCGAAGTGTTCTTCGAAACATTGCTTCGTTAAAGCGAAATCCGCACCGCTCGTGCGCAAGTTTCTAACTAGTGTGTTCAAGGACGTGTTCAGAAATTGAAGCGTGTCTAGGAAACGCAGGGCACCCAACGAGACCGATACCAAGCGTTCAGTAGTGGTAGCGATACAAGAGAAATTTTTGTATTTACCCAACACTTGTATCACGTGATGCGCGTCGTAACCCCGTAAGTAATAGAAAAAGACGGGTATGTGTCGGGGAGTCTTGAAGTTGAGGTTACAGAGGTTGTACGCTGCGGCCAGGTATCGTCCGGTCAAATGACAATGGTTGCGCACATTGTCGTCGTCGGTCAGCGGTTTTTCACAGAGATAGCATACGACAGCATTCGAGAAAGATAACACGTCATGCTCACTTAGAGTCAGAGGCACAATCGAAAGTATGATTCTAAAGAGTTCAAGCTCTTCGACGACCAGTCTATAGAGAAAGCTCTCTACCACGTTCTCACAGTGATAAACGACCTCGGGTTTGAAAATATTACTCTCGTGGTCGACTATGAGAGAGGAGAAACCTGAAGGAAGGTGTAATGACTCCGTTGTGGTGGACGATGTGTGAGGAGGAGCGTCGCAGCGATGGCAAGGGACGATGAACGATTTAAAGTCTGCGTATATTGCAAAAGGGACTTTATGGCAGTAGGTGCATTTTTTGAAACACATCACTTTCTCCTCCTCCTTCACGGGTAATCGAATTCTCTGCTCGCCGTACGGTGAACAGTGGGGGACGTGTTCGGTAAGGAGTCGTTCTTCGCAGAACCTGTGCAGACAGTAATCGGAATAGAAAGAACGGGCCTTGTGTTTGGTTAGTGAAGACAGTAAGCGGCTAATATTAAACAGTAATGTTTTCGGTCGTCAGTGGTACGAAGTAATAGATATACCTCATGTCGTCTACCACCGGAAGGGTAAATTTCATTGTCTTCGTATCCGAAAACATTTATAGAAACGCCAGAATTGTCTCGATTGAACTTTACAATGTCGCATAGTCGGGTGGGATAAGTTATACCGGAATTGATGATACTGTGGAAATGTGATTTGTATTTGTATACACGACCGCTGTCTCTGTGTTGAGGAAACAGAGCGGCCAACGCTGACCATACGAAACACATTTGATCGCCCGTATTTTTCACGTTGATGATGGATTTAGTACGAGACAATTCGGGGGGTGTACGGATGAAACTGGAGGCCGCCAGCGGTTGGTACCGTGAGAGAACGAGTTTCAAAAAGACGATGTGGTCCAACGCCCAACCGCTACCATCACGCGTGAATTTACAAATTGAATCAATGATTTTTTTCGTACGAAGTTCCTAAACGACCGGGCTATACGTCACAGTCACCGATGAGCGTCGTATAACATCGTCCATGAAAATAGGCTTCGGTCGTCACTTCTTCGTCCTCGTCTTTCGCGTCTGTGCTGTCCTCCCTTCTTCCAACATTCAATGCCCGCAAGAGCACACTTTCCCCAGTCTTGAAATTCACAAGTTTATGTTCGGCATTAAACTTTTCCGTGCGCTTTTCTGCGCACTTTTTAATGCGTCGCATCGCCTCAAGTTTCCTTATTTCGATTGGTATGGGAACATTCTGAGTAGCTGTGCGTAGCTGTCCTTTCGACCTTTGGATGTGGCCTTCCCAGACCCGTCCTGGCATTGTTCGGGTTTGGAGTTCATTTGGGGTGTATCCTGTTGTCGAATTGTAATTGCCATTTATGGCCGATTCGAAAAATTCCAGGAATTCCGGCCATTTACTCTGGTTGACATTACAATATGTCCGGAACAATCTCCCGAAATCCTTATTGACGCGTTCAGCCAAGTTTCCTTGCGGTCTCCGGATCGCTGCAGAACAGTCTGCACACCATGTTTTTCTAGCTCAGAGTGCCACTTGGTGTTCGTAAAGTGTTTACCTTGATCAGACAGTAAATCTTCATGGGACCATATTTAGGTATGTATTTATTTATTATGATGTTTATTACCGCAGATGTGGTCGGCCTACCGATGGCGTACAGGCTGACATGGTTGGTGAAGGCATCGGTACAAACCACAAGGTTCTTCATCCCACGAACCGCCCGCGGAAGTGGACCTAAAAAGTCGATGCAGACGAGGTCGTTTTTATTCTTTGACACGACGTTACCCATTTCTACCTGGGTATGTTGTTTGGGATACTTCGCAGTTTGGCAGGCGTGGCGTGTGCGCAGTATGGCCTTTATTTTTCTGGCCATATTTAGCCATACAAAATCCTCCCGCATCGCTAGGTAAAATTTATAGGCCCCCGCATGTGCGATGCTCTCGTGGCAGATCCAGGTAAGGTCTTCCATCATCGCGTCAGGCACCATGATTTTCCAACCCCCATTAACAATTTTATACAGCACATTTTTATACATTTTGTATTTGAGGTTTTCTTCGATCCGGATCGCCTCACTGATCTGGTTTACTTTGGTGTCCCGTTGCTGTTCCGTACCAATAATTTTTAACTTATTCTTCAGACTATCCTCTATTTTATATTTAATCGCCAGAATTTGTATTTCTTTATTATTTGAAGAATGTCGCTCTTGTTTATTTTGCTCGCTGCCCGTTATCTGAACATTGTGGGTCAGTGAGTTATGTGTTATCTTATCGGGTTGCTGGACCGCCGGTCGGATTAATGTATACGGCTTACCTACAGGCCTCTCCTTATCTTTCACGCGTCCCAATCTGATAACATTTGGTTTATTATTAATTGTACATTTCAATGTTTTGTTCGGAAAATCAATGGTAGCGTCCAGTTTATTTAACGTGTCGACTCCCAAAATAATATCATATACGAGTTTTCTAATTACAATTACAGTGATTTCTATTTCTATTCCCTGTACGTATATTGTTATTAGTGCTTGTTTGTCAACTGTCTGCGATTCACCAGTCGCCGATTTTATAATTTTGTGGTTAACAGGCAGAATCGAGATTTTTTGAAGTGGGTTTTGTGTTTCAGTAGGAACCGCTCGTCCATCAGCGAGATTTCCGCGCCGCTGTCAAACAATACCTCACCAACACACCAATGATTTTTGCATTGACGACAAGGTTAGTGTTCCTTTTAACACCAATATTTTCATTATATTCACTGTTATCATTACTACAAACTAAACTATCCCTAATTTCTGCAGGATATAGGCCCGACACAACGAATCTATTCCTACAGCTAACATTATTCACATTCGATTGATTGAACTGCTTTTTAACTGAATCACTTTCAGTAACAGCTGCTACTCTGTTGGTACTAAATTTCTGATTTGTATTTTTATTTGTAGTTTTATGTTGTTGTTGTGATTGTGGTTGCTTCTGTTGTGGTTGAAATTGAAACTGTTTTCGTGGTGTTTCATTACTGTTACTACTATTACTCTGATTGTCAATACCCTCCCACTTTGTGAGCAATAGAAGAAGCTCTTCTAAGGATTTGACCCCTTGTGTAATGACAGCCACTTGCATGCCACGTCCGAAATGGTGTGCGAGTTTATTGACCATATCCGGTTCAGTTATTATAGGTTCTAGGAATTTAGCCTTCGATATCTACAGAATTACGTACGATTCTTTTGAACCTTTGGTACTGGAATATTTGCCAAATTCCAGTTGGACGCGGATCTTTCTCTGGACCTCCTCGTTCCAGTATCTAGCCCTAAAATCCTTTACCAGATCTTCATATGTGTTGATCTTATCTTGGATAACAGAAAACCACTCCACCTCAGTACCCTTTAGGCGTCGTACTACGAAGTTAATTTTGTCGGCCACACCTAAAGTGTCCCCAATCGCTTCTAGGTCCCGTTGGCAGACTTTAATGAAGTTCATGGGGTTTTCACTTTCTCGTCCAAAGAACTTCAGCTGCGAATTAGCGTCGTCTAGGGTTTTGTAGACATAGGTAGTATAATTGAGCGGCGACGACGTATTTTGCAGTCGTGACATTTGATGTTGCACTCTTGGATTCGCAGGTCTTGCTCAACCACTAATTCACTCACCGTGGACGCGTGCTGTACTACTCTCTCCTCAATCGCGGAGATTTTAGCCTCGCATTCACTAATGCGTGAATTGTTAACCTCTAACACCGACTCTATATTAGATCTTCCAATTTCTACCGTCTCGCTAATTCGCTTTTCCGTAGATTCTAACATCTGTTTGCTCTGTTTGGATTGGTCTTGCACGCCCGCGTATATTTTTTTGTTTTCATCATGAAGCGCTTTATTTCGTTTAATGGCTTTTTCTGAACTTTTCTGTATATTCGCTTTCATCTCCTCTTGACTGGCTTTCCTCTCTTCTTTATCAGCTTTATTTTCTTCGGACATGGTTTTCATATTAGCTAATAAAGCAGCTAACGTATACTTTATTTCTGCAATATCCGCCATATTGATTAAACTTAATTTGAAATTTATAAAATTTAAATTCCCTGATTTAAACGCTACAAATTTATTATTATCACAAGATTATTATCGTAGTGTAACCTAGTATATATGCACACAGTAAGCAGTTAAATTTATCAAAATGTAAACCTTATCTAACACACAAACAAATAATAATCTACCCCCAATATACTGATAAAATTGTTCATATATGATATACAAGAGAATATGCACAATTGATAATTTATATCCTCAGAGTTTTACATGAACCATTCACACACAAATACTACTTAACTAAGATTATACGTCAGAATTCACCAACAAATTTTACAATATTTGACATATGTAAAATAGCGTACAATTACCTCTATTTTTCGTGCCCTATGTTGCTAAGCGCCAAATAGCTCTATGCGACAACACAAATAACTTAACTATTGGCGCATAGGATATGGTAGTACGTGTGTTTTAATGCAAAAGTCTATATTGGAGGATTTAAGATTATTTATTGCACACAAGACATATGAAATTGTTTATGTGGTATATTTGACAAGAATAATAATAATAGTGTTTGCAAATTTAGTCTCTTAAAAGTTTAAATAGTGTTCATATATGATTTATGGTACATTACATATACGATGATTTCCACGGCAATGTTGCGGGGGGGGTCTTTGTTGTGGTGGAGTCGTCAGGCGTGGCGTACGATGACAGATGGTTGACACTGGTGATGATTACAGCTGGGCTGGTGTTCTGAAGTTCCTACGTTGACACTGACGATCCGCACACGAACAGTGGTTCTAAGGGTACTATTACTGGAATTTTATACAGTATTTAGAATTCACAAGTATCTCAGGTCACAGTGGGTATTAACTAGAAACGGTATATTAGACTCATACCTATCCGGACTCTTCAAGTGTTCACGCGTAACACTAGGTCTACCACGGTCAGCAGACCTCCCTAAGCAGAAATCTTCCACTCACGCGGAAACTACTGATGATAATATTTTTAACAATAAGTAAATTATAGAATAATTTTGGTACTGTAGACTACCTCACACAGTAACCAGTTTATGCTCACTTTTATACACGTTATGTTTCACTAAAAATAACGTGTGTGAAGATGAATTAAATAAACAGTTCTAAGAGTTCGCACTTGTTACTACCGACAAAAGGACTTAACAGATTCTCGCAAGCGAAAAATCTTGCACGAGAATTGCACGTTCCGTTCGTGACAGCTAGATGAGAAGAACTGCCCGTGCAGCCACAGGCTGAAGAAAATTCCTACTGCCTTCGAGCTTCTTATTGGTGGAAGGAAGTCACATGGTTATTTTGCACACGACACAATGTGGTTTCATGCCGAGAAGTGCATTCAATTTTCCATGGGCATGCATAGATGGTTATCTATGAGTGTCTTATCTCAATTAGAAATGCGTTTTACAACGAGTTTTATACTTTAAAAGAAATTATATTTTAACATTATTGTATGCTCAGGAAATATAGGGAAACTGTAGCTGATATAATAGCTTATGTCCAGTTCAAGTGTCAATACGATTCGATACTTATACCACGCACAGCAGGGAAACGTTTACCACTCGCGCACACGCGCACATTTCCACTGGCACAGTACATGAATAAATAGCACATACAATAACACACAGTTTGACTTATCTTAAATCCTTATCCGTTCTAAAATACAAAACTTATAGCACAAAAAAGCAAATCTAACAAAATACCATTTGAAACTTGGATGTTTATCGTCTGTGTATTTACACAAGCCTGCACTGCTTATCAGGATCCTCTGTTTCATTGCTATATATATATATATATATATATATATATATAAGTATAAAACACTGTGTCTGTTCCGAAATGTCATGAAGGAGTGGTGTGAGTTAAAAATTGGAAATTCATCACCTGGAGAGTAGAGGTTACCACAACAGAATTTCAGAAGCCTCAGTCAGGGGTTGATGTGAAGAAGCCCATGGTGATGATTGTGCAGGAGACATTTGCGGGATCCTGTTCTCTCCAGTGGCAGCAGGGGAGCCATCAAGTTCGCTTAGGCATGGCGACTGAAGAAGGTGTCGCCCATGGACTCTATCGAGCCTTCGTGTGGTTCAGAAACCCAGGATTACTTTACTGGCTAGCACGCCATAAAGAATTGAGAAAAAACGAGACGAAAATGCGCCGCCGACTGGAGTGATCGTACAGAACGTGATCTATATGATGACTGACAATTTTTCTTCAATGCGACGCACAGGAGAGATTGCTTCAAGGCGTCCACCAGAATGCGTGCCGATCACGGCCCTACACCGGCACTAGTCCGAAAATTACCCCCAACGTACTAATTCGAAATTCTACGGAATTCCCGAAAATGCCCCGATACCAAGTAAAGCAATGACGTGGCCGCTATATCTTTAAAGTAGCGGCACAATGCGACTCTTCAATTATGTATATTGTAACGTAACAAAATTGTAGTTACATACAAATAATATCCAATACGTTGAATAAGAATATACCACGAACATGTCTGAGATAAAATGAGAAAAAAATACCTAAATTATTAAAGCCAAGTGTGTATCCACATACAAGTAATGTCGAAGCAAACCAACGCAGGAGAAGGAAGACTATAATGATAGCAGCATCAATGTGATAAGAAGAGGAGTGTATATAAAAAGCCAAACAAATACGTTAGCAACAAAGACCCAATAGATCATACAAGTGAGGGAACAACACATAATATAAATACGACAAATAGATCATACAAGTGAGGAAACAACAAATACCCTATAAGTGAAGAACAAAATACATATATGAAGAAGAAGAAACCTGAACACTAGAAGAGGAGATGTGCATATTGTGAAGAAAAAGAGAAATGTATAATGACTAATGAAGGATATTTAACAAGGACAAGACAATAACATTCCCAATGTAAGGAATGCAATACGACCAGGAAGATAATAAGGCATGTGTGAGGAATGCCAGACTAGTGAATTATAATACCCTCCAACAAGGAAGAATATAATAAAGAAGAGATAACCAAGAATCAAGTGTTGACAACTTAATAAGTAGCCACAAACAATGATAGTGAATAACTTATATGAGTGCATCGATTCATAGTAAAATAACACAACCCCAAGTAAACACCACAGACAATAAAAGTGTAATGTTTATGTAAAAGGAAGATGAAAAGTGTTAACAAGTAAAAATAGTGAACCCCAAATAAACAACACAAACATTTAGTGTATGATTTATGAACCAAGATTATGACAAAATACAAACATAATAAGACCACAAATATACTGAAGTTAGAGGGAGAAATAATTGCTCAATAACAACTGAAACTGAATATAAAATCCTTAATAATATATGTGTTTAAATATCAAAAGAATAGAGAGTAAAAAACCAATATGTAATGTAATAATTAATATATTGTAAATGAGACAATGTGCTATAGAGAGACAAGACAAGTTACCCAAGCCAAAATATAAGCACATAACATGTACAATTATAACAAGTAAGGATTATGTAATAATGTATGAACAAATAGTATAAAATGTGTATAAATTAGTGAGAATATTGTAATATACAATAGTAATAACATATCATAACAAAGTTATAATAATTAAGCAGAATGATGAACAGATTAGGATGTGTATTGTTGTCAAATCAGTAAGAGACACGTAACCTCAACTGAGCAGGATCTACAACATAAAACCACATGTAATAATTAGAAAATTGCAATCATAAATAATTGTTCAAATCAACAACCAAAATAGGATACATGAGTAACCTAATGAACCCAATATGAGTAGAGAAATACATCTGTACAATCTATATTATTTAAACAAACAATAGCCAGATTAACAAATCACAAGATGACCATTAAAGTTAGACAAATTACTCACTTAAACTTGATAAAAGAAAGGAAAATAGGTTGGCAGCAGCAACTAGATTATTCAATACCTCTATGGGAACCTCTAGCAAACACTAAATACACAAGTATATATGTAAAAAATAATAAACAAATATACATGACCCATGAGGCTAGATGTAAGAAGCCATCTTTCTGTAATTTAATGAATGTTGGACACGACAAAAAAGGTGTTGTACACTATAGACAAACTATATACAATGTCTAGGTACACATTAATGGATTAAAACACATCCATTAAGTACAATTAATGATAAACTATGTATATAAAAATAACACAATGATGACATGGTGTGTTAAAGCCATCTAATATAAGTATATGAAAAGCAATAAGTGGAAACAAAGCTGCACTAAAGGTGTAAAAATAGTTGAGGTACAAACTAAACACCTAAGAAATGTGTTAATATGAAAAAATGTACTAGAAATAAGAAATACAAATGCAAGGATATGTAGGGTTTATACGCCCAAAGAGCATTTGACAAAAGTGTAAATATTTTAATATCTAGAAATAATTATAAAGAGAAATGGACTCTAAACAGTTTAGAATAAGCATTAGAATTATAATATAGCACAATAAAGTGGAAAGGACTTAATTGTGATTAAGAACCACGAAAAGTGAATTATTAAAAGTGATATAGGTTAATTTTGAACGGATTTACAGCTTGTTTGAACTCAAAATAATGAGCCAAGCGTCCGCAAGACAATGATACCATTCACGTTTTAATTCGTAAAATATTAAGAAAGATATAAACAATTGAAGGTTTTCTGTCAATTCCAGAAAAAGTTGAACGCGTCATAGCTTACTCTCGAACCCAAAGACTGACGCTAAGAAATTAAATTTTTGACTTGATTAAGGCATATGGTGTCGAGATTATCAATTTCTCAACCAATAGGAAGAGCTGATTTCGGGAGACGCCGACAGCAGCTTCGGAAGAAAGCATTAATTGTTCTTGGACCATCAGAGCGGACGGAACGTATGTTAGTCGGTGACCAGATTTTAAATTATTGCGCGTTCCCCCCAGTACAAACAAGTATTCTAACCTAACCAGAGTGCATAACCATTACGTGTGAAAGTGCAACGAGTGATGTGATAAAATAATAACCATCGCCAGTGTATAATAAAGGCGATGATGAGTGGGAAACTAAGGGAGTACTTATTATTATTAACAATTTTTCCAATGCAACATTAATGTTTACCAACAAAGTTTTTCTCGTTGGTACTACTTTAGCCAAGTACAATCGTACATGGTTAAACTAGTTTATAAAAAGTTAATTAACCAGTATTGAAATAAAAGTTCTCAATCGTTTTAATTTAAATAAGATATTATTAATTTTTAGAAGGAAATGATGAATAAAGATAACATTACAATGAATATCGATTTGAACGATGTAGAAAATAGATGCTAACTTGAGTACTATTAATAAGAAAACAGATCATTTATTGAAAATTAACAGAGAACAGTTAGTACAGTTAATGAACAAAATACTTGTCAGGAATAAATATTATGTATAGTGTTAAGAGTTTAAATACAATCAAATGAATATTTTATTAAATCACTTTTAATAATAGGTAGTCTAACCTATATGGTACGAAGGTTGACTAACCATACTTAACCATGTTTTAACTCTATAATCACTTGAATATACTCAGTTAATAAGAATTCATGGATTAATTAAAATGCTTTTCATTATTAATACTTATCCAAATAATATTATTTTGACACACAACATTTGTAACCGTGTCAGACACATAACTATCTAACTGATAATTTGATACCAGTGGTACCATAATACGATAATTTCCAATATCGTAATTAAACTTGTTTTTTTTAAATTTTGAATACTCACTATTAAATAATATTGTTATATTTCAGAATTTTTGTACCTTGTATCATGTTCACTAAAAGAACACACGAATTTTGGTAATTGTAAACCAAACTAGATTAACAGTTATGCTATATACGGTAATCAGTATTACCAGCCCTGAGCAGTAAGATTCTCAACAAATATTTTAATTGTTTTTGATGACTATTAATTTTTTAAAAGGATAATAACTTCAAATTAACTCATTGTTAATAAAATAATAATTTTCTTACCTTGAATCAGTTTCTTTACTTCAAAATAGGCGAAAGCAAAAATCATTTTCAGAGCAATTATTTTAAAGTGGCACTACGACAACAGAGCGGCCAATATTTGAATTTTTATAGCAGTATCGAAAATACAGAATCAGATTATTTACTGTACATACACAATTACACTGGTGACCTATTATAAACTGTGTTGTGACATTTTAGTGTATTACAGGGCCTATTTTGGAAGACTGACTACAATCACCATTGGTAAGTAAACGGTAAATCTACCCAGTGCTTCAAGAGAATTTTAACAGTCCTTTTTAAACAAACATTTTCAATTTTATTATAAATTAAACTTAATTAAAACAAATTAAACATTCTTAAAATCACTACAAAATATATTACAACGTGACGAACCCAATGCGAGCATAATTCATTGAACATAACTACTAAACTACTACACCGTTGTAATTGTTTTTATTACAACGTGTCGGCCCATCGCGGGGCTTGAAGAATCTTGGACATACTTACACAATAAACAATACTAACAACACTATAATCATTTTTATTACAATATACATAATTTCTGACGGAAAATACTCTTGGATTCGTTGTCTACGATGTGTCCGTTGATTAACTAAACGTAAGTATATGACTACTGACTCAGAACCCAAAGTTTTTATTGGTAAAAACGTAAACGTTTTACCTTATGGCCTGAACCAACTTTCCCTTATTATAAGCTTCGTCAGAGGCTGCCACTGGCAGCACTGTCCGTCTTGTTCTTCGCGACGGCGTCGACTTTTGAAGGATCGATGTTGTTTGTGTTGGGTGCGATATGTTTGAATAATACGTGTGATATGAATTGTGTCTGTTCGTTTAGGTTGTCGTTTTTATGTGTTCGTATATTTCCAATTGTTCAAGATTGTCTAGTTTTCGTCCTTTTGTGTGTACGTGTAGAATGTCCATGTTATTGTCGATTTTTTTGTATGTGTGTTTTGCTTCAACGAGGTAGTTTGCAAAGGTGGATTCGGTAGTGGAGTGTAGTGCCTTTGTGTGTTCAATGAATTATTTGCTTCAAACAATGATACAAGACGCCGTCGCCAAGAAGAAGACGGACAGCGCTCCCAGTGGCAGCCTCTAACGAAGCTTATAATAAGCGAAAACTGGTTCAGGCTATAAAGTAAAACTTTTACGTTTTTACTAATAAAAAACTTTGTGTTCCGAGTCGGTAGTGATATACTTATATTTAGTTAAAAACTGTACCTTTTACACACGTAAAATACTTAGCGAGAAATTAAAAACGACCTAGAAATTGAAAGTTCCAAGCATTAGGACCATTATTTTGAATCTCGAAATGGAAAAGCTTCAATAAAATTCCCTTCTTATAACGTGGACTGCGCTTGTGGCTTCCAAATAGAAATTGACAACTGCACCGATGGTTGATAATTCTCTGCATAGCTGAACGCCTGGCTGCATACATAGTTCGGGTTTGGTGATAGTTTACTGTATTGTGTATGTAAAACTTCTTCCTGTTTACAACGTACACTGTACCTAACGCGTATAGTCTCACCTATACAAAGTACAAATACACTACAATACAATTCAAAATTGTGCGTACACTTTTTCGTAACAGTTGAAAATTTCTGAAACACCTTTAATAAAAGCATAGTAGCAAGAAAGACAAACGAAATAAAACGTCATTGTGAAAGCGGTTTTTGTAGGCACCATTAGGTACAGGGCTGCACTATACCCCACAACGCTAGATCGCTGGTAAAATAGAAACAGTCTGACTACATAAGCAGCATTGATGAGCCTCACGTAAACCGGTCAACTACCAGGCAGTCACTCTGAGTGGCTTTAGAGCTCTCACTATATATCTCTTGGGCAGGGTATATTTTAAGAAATTTGTATCTCTGCACAAACGTGTAGTTTACCAGAACTACAGGGATTTTCCTCCGAGAAATTTTCAAAAATTATACCTGGCAAAACGTTATTTTAGTGCTTTTCTAGTCTTCCTAATTTCCAGAAAAAAAAACAATTAATCTTGATAAACTGCGTTTTTTTACTTTAGTAAAAAGAAAATGAAGAGCAAGACATTTTAGACAAGAGCTTTAAAGACAATAATTAAAATGAAATATGTTAAGCTTGAGTTAAAACTGCTTTAGTTTTTAATAAGGCTAAATATTGTTTCATTACATTATTGTTTAAACAAATATCACGTTTAATATATAAACCAGTTCTGAAACCGGTATGGACTTATGGTATTCAACTTTGGGATACTGCTAGTACGAGTAACATCGAAATTACACAGCGCTTTCAGTCCAAATTTTAAGATCAATAGTGGAGGCTCCATGGTTTGTCTCCAACAATTCTATACACCGAGACCTCAAAGTTCCAACTGTGAGAGAAGAAATGGGACTGTGCAGGACTCACATCTCTAAATTAGAAAAGCATCCAAGCCCCCTAGCAATTAATTTGTTAGATAACAGTGAAGATATTTACACACTAAAAACGCACAAACTGTTAGACTTACCATTCGCGTTTAAATAATAATGTATTCTCTGTATTATCTGTGTGTGCGTCTGTGATATCTGTTCTGTTCTGTTCTGTATGTTTTGTATTCGTGTCAACATTAAGTGTTAATGTCAACCAGTATGTGCGCAATATAGGCCCAGTGTTTAACATTTTGAAATTATTGCATCATGCCAGCAGCAAGTGGAAGTGAGTTTTGTTTATTTGTTTACATGTTTTTGCCATTTAATCTTGTAATTTGTGTACGTGTTTAATCTGTTAACAAAAATAAGAAGAGCTACAATGGTCAGCTCTTCATAATCATGAAGTGTTATGTCAGACAATTTGCTCAATGTTCGCTTAGTCGAACAGATCAGAAATCTGGAATAAATTCAAAAAAAAAAGATGTCAGTTAATTTATTTTCCCGACTACTAGTAGTAATAGTAGTAGTAGCAGCAACAGTAGTAGTAGTAGTAGGCCCAGTAGTAGTAGTAGTAGTAGTAGTAGTAGTAGTAGAAGTAATAGTACTGTTAGTATTAGTAGCAGTAGTAGTAGTAGGCCTAGTAGTAGTAGTAGTAGTAGTAGTAGTAGTAGTAGTAGCACTAGCAGTAGCAGTAGTAGTAGTAGTAGTAGTAGTAGTAGTAGTAGTAATAGTAGTAGTAGTAGTAGTAGTAGTACTGTTAGTAGTAGCAGTAGTAGTAGTAGTAGTAGTAGTAGTAGTAGTAGTAGTAATAGTAGTAAAAGCGGCAGCAGCAGCAGTAGTAGTAGTAGTAGTAGTAGTAGTAGTAAAAGCAGCAGCAGTAGTAGTAGTAGTAATAGTAGTAGTAGTAGTAGTAGTAGTAGAAGTAGTTTTTTTTACGAGGGAGACTGTGGAAAACGTATGTTCGCTGAAGTAAGGTCCGCACTCCTACGGTGTGTGGGACTCGTACCCACCAAAACCACAAACTCTGTTATTCACGGCGTGGATCCACCTCGGGACTCAGCTTTCGCAATACTTGAAGGTGGTGTACTTCATCCAGTGGACGTTCATCTGTTTTAAACCTTCAGCGGGTCCACGTTACCTGTTTTCTGCTATTTTGTCAGCGGCCCTAGGAAGATCATATTCGGCTTCCTTCTTTTGCCTTGGTACTTTCTCTATGTAGACTGCTATCTAATCAAAGTGCTGTTCGCTTTCCAGCATTATTCCGTTGATGTAGTAGTAGTAGTAGTAGTAGTAGTTGTAGTAGTAGTAGTAGTAGTAGTAGCAGTAGTAGTGGTAGTGGCAGTAGTAGTTGTAGTAGTAGTAGTGGTAGTATTAGTAGTAGTAGTAGCAGCAGTCGCAGTAATAGTATTATTAGCAATAGCAGCAGCCACAGCTTTCGATAATGGTAAAGCAGCAATTATAGCAATAGTAACAATTGTAATAGCCATAGTTTCAGATACGTAGGACGTTCGTGTATTTGCACAATAAAATGCAATTTACCGTCTGTAGTATAAAAGAGCAGTTACCCCTTAGGTAATGAATCTGAGCAATTGTGTTATAGGGTAAGTTAGAAACTGCTCGTTAGTGTGGAAGTCTAGTTTAATTTCACAACTACCACTTAATATTCCTTTAAGTAGCCTGGAGTCTAAACAGAAGTCAACGTTGCGCCTTCTTTGTTGTAACAGACGACATTTTAACTGAAACCGTAATTAAGGACACAGTAAGTTATTTTAACTAAACAAATGCCATCACATTAAGAAAATGTATCGCAGACGGTTGGTCGATGTTTATTTGTTTGTCAATATTACGTTTAGCAACGCAATTGTGTTTTGTGAACTACAGATTTGTAGTTTCTTTATTGTCACATTCAAGGTACTACAATTAGCCATTATTGTTCTTTCAGGGTACCCGGGAAGCACAAAAAAAAATTTCACATTTTTAGTTTTTAATAAAATATTAAAATACAAAGGTTTTTCTTTACAGCAGTATATAATATATAAAGCAGTATTATATATATACTATATATAATATAAAAGTATATCTTATTTAAATACATTTCTGAAATAAACCTTACACACATTATCGAGTGACGTTAACCAGCTCATGGATTGTGCCCTACGGTCCCAGCTCATGGTGCAAGTACAACAGGTCGATGCATAAGAGTACAGAATATACATTACACATATTATCGAGTCACGTTAACCAGCTCATGGATTGTGCCCTACGGTCACAGCTCATGGTGCAAGTACAACAGGTCGATGCATGACAGTACAGAATATACCTTACGCACATTATCGAGTTTACGTTAACCAGCTCATGGATTGTGCCCTACGGTCCCAGCTCATGGTGCAAGTACAACAGGTCGATGCATGACAGTACAGAATATAATCACAGATACAGTATGGCACCTGCAAATATGTCTCAAATGAAACCTATTTTTAGAGACTTATCTAGGGAAAATATTCTAAATAAATGCCTTCATGGGAAAACTCAAAACATAAATGAGAGCGTGAATCACATAATTTGGACACGGATTCCAAAATCAACATTTGTGAGCCTAGAGACACTTCAATTTTGGTGTTTTAGATGCAGTGGAATGCTACAATGATGGCAATGCTATTAAATGCTTAGCTTTTGAGAAACTAGGAATTACTCCTGGTACTCGGATGGTTAACACAATGAAAATGCTTGATGAAGAAAGGACACTCACTTTGGACAAAGCTATATCAGAGTATGAATAAAAGGCTAGGTAGGAAAAAATACTAAAAAGAAAGAAACAAGAAGAAGAACTTAATGATTGCCCGGACTATAATCCAGGAATGTTCTAAGTTATATGAAATATAAAGTTATTATAAAGTACGTTTTTTGTTTTCCTTGTATTTTCACAGATTAATTTTTTTCAGGAAAAGGAACATTTTCTCAAAAACCATTTAATCAGTCTTGTTGAAACTTTTACAGAATATTTACTGTACAAAACCACATATTTTAACGAGTTGTTTTTAAAAAATAAGCTTTAGAAGTAATTTTATTATATTTATAATTTCAAATTTTTCTTACATTTAACGTAGATGAGAAATTTTGTTTGGACGAACTAAAATTCAATTTAAAAACAAAGCTGTTAAAATATTAGGTAGTACAAACATTTGATGAGTTAGTGCAAGTAGTTCCTGAGAAAATTTTCCTTATGTTACCATTAACTGGTATAGGGATTCCGTGTACCCTTATACATATGCTGGGAACGCCACCTTTTTCTCGATTCTAATATTACTGTGACAATAAGTTACATAGTTGTCAACATATGTGTAGTTTTGTTAAACAGAGTTCAACGCAACAACGTTAGGAAAGAAACTAAAATGATATTTTATAAAGAATGTCTGCCTCAGTTGTGGTGTACGTTAGAGGAAACATAGCCACTCAGTAATCAGCAGGAGAGTGCAATAAAATCTTCTGAAATAAAATTCGAGAAAGAGTATTGTGTCGTCTTTTAGTGGGGGATGACGTATTTTGAACAACTTTCGAATCTCAAGTATACTGTTTAATACATTTTAGGTTAGTTGTCTCCAAGTCGCTTATATTAATATAATAAACGTATTTACCAGATATCCGTCGTGCGACTTCGTTTTTCTCGTCCTTTATGACGCGTTTCGGCAACGAATTGCCATCTTCAGAAAACTTGATCACTCATTAGAGATCGTTAAAAAATTAAAATACCAAAATCATTACAGTAAAAGTGCATTTTTACGACAGCGGAAATTCACATACGCGAACATGAAATTTTATACTGTTTAAGTGGTACCTTATTCTTTCGCGACCGGTGTCAACTCTATTAATATAATTTTGACTATACACAGGGTTTTTAGGCCGTTGTCTGTCCCTTTTCCTATGGCGCTACAGCCCACGTCGGGCCCTGGCTTCCACCAATCTCTGCCTGCAATCTACTCTATCCATTGCAGCCGTCCTCCAGATTCTTATCCCCATGTCCCTCGCGACCTCTGCAACGCCATCTTCCAACCTCTTACTCGGTCTGCTTCTAGGTCTCGTTCCCTCCCATGTACCCAGCAGAGCCCTTTTGAGGTTCCTGCCATCCTCCAGTCTCATAACATGTCCGGCGCAACGCAGTCTTTGCATTCTTATAAATTTCGAGACTGGTATCTCTTTATATATTTGATACAGTTCATTGCCTACACATGTATTGAGCCTATAATGCGTCTGAAGATTTTCCTTTCAAAGGTGTCTACTAAGTCGGCTCTTTTCTGTGTGATTGTCCATGCCCCACACCCGTAGCATAACACCCTTCTGATGACAGTCCTATATATTTTTGTTTTTGTCTCCCTGAGCACATCCCCAGACCTAAATGATGGCAGCAATGCAAAGTATGCCTTGTTAGCCACGGTTTCCGTCTTTGGATCTCCGGCTCCTCTGATCCAGTCTTTGCTAGGTTCACTCCGAGATACGTGAAATTGTCCACCACTTCAATTGTGTCCTCCTCTATCTCAATGTTGTTATGAACCTGGTCCCTTCTTGTTTGGAGAAGCATTTTTGTTTTATCCATATTTATGGCTAGCCCAACTTCCGTTGTCTATTGCTGCCGCATAAAAACAGACGTGTCACACACACACACACACACACACACACACACCACACACATACAGTAGCTATCATAACATTTTGAGTACGCTTCTGTAGTTTTGTTCTGTGTAATGTTACCGGATAATCGAATTATCCACCACTGGATGTCATCTTTAGTGTACACTTGAGAAAAGCAACCGGTAAGCTGGTAACCAGTTTCCACAGTACTGTAACGGCCACTTAGGCCGTTACGTAATATTTAAAAACTAGACAACTTGGCCTAGCGGAAGCGAAAAGTGTGCTGGAGCCCAGAGTGACAGGACTTGGAATAAAGTATTCTTCTAACCAGTAACAATTTTTATTAGTCCCATTTTCGTTAAGAACATAAATTAAGATATCATAAAATATTTAGCTATATGTCTTTCAAACAATTGGATTCTAATATCATTTACCTTAACATTGTAACCCCTCTTTAACTTATACTAAAAAAAAAGGATTATTTTTTTTGAAAAATTTTATTTTTGAAATTTTTTTTTTTTTTAAAGAGGGGCCACAAGTTAATTAGAACTAGACCAAAGCCTAGAGAAGCCAAAAATGCGCTGGATCCAGTGAGACGGGACTTGCAATGAAAACTCATAAATTAAACAATTAATAAATTCCCTTTTATTATTCTATCTCCATTTTCAAAACAATATTAATAACAAAATCAATAAACACAACAGTCAGACTATATTATCCCCTTAAATTGTTAATTAAAATAATTTATACTCTTTCAACAATGTCACCTGAAAATCATTAACACATATAAAATTTATTTGCTATCTCTCTTTACATGAATTAAAAGTTAAAATCATTAATTTTCTTTAAGTAAGGTTTTCTGTAAATTATTAATAAATATAAGATTTATTTTCTATGTTCTCTTTAAAATGATCCATGGAAACTTAATGGAGATAATTTTTATAGACTTCTTGATAATATTAATGAGAATAACAAATTCTCAAACAAATTAATTAAAATGAAATAGTGACAAATCCACATACTTGTTATTAAGGTTAATTAAACTAAATTACTTTCTTAGAAGAAATATTCAGCAAAAATTAATTGAGATAGAATAAATTAATGTCATCAAAATTAAAAGGATATATAACCCTATGTTCCATCTTTTCTTTTCTAAAAACCCTATATCTAAACTCCCCCTAAAATACACCTAAATGTACAATACATATAACCCCACAAAATACACACACAAATATACAATACATCACATGTTCCACAATACAGTACAATTATACAGAGATCTCTTGCCACGCCCTTTTCTTACCCCCATGAGGTACATTATTAATTATTTTATGGAAATCCATGTTAGGATTACAATACTTAATTTGTGCCCAACACATGACATGTATTTTAGATTATGGTTATGCAACTCCAGTAGTCCCCAGGACATAATAAATTCTAAAATTTGGCCAAGTGCCTAATACTATTATAAAATGCGGCCACACAGGGCACTTATACTTGGAGAAATGAAAAGTTAGAAAACGATTAACACCCCAGTTATTATAATTAATTAATAGAATTTATATATATATAGAAATATTGTTAAGTTGTAAAAATAGAAATATGTCATGAATTTTATAACCCTTTTAGAAAGTAATTTTTGGCCCAGAGACCGACATGTTCATAGCCAGTCGGTGCATAATTCAACCTGTCTCAACATCTTGTTTAACACTGTATGAACAGGCACCAGTACAGGAATAAACTTGTGAATCTATTTAACTACCCCAGAAATTTCTATCCTTATATAAACCAAACTGAATTTAAAAATGAGAATATATATATATATATATATAAAATGAACACTAAATTGAAACAGAGAAATTACAAATTGAATTAATGAATTAAAAGCAGTAATGAACCCTTATACTAAAAATAAGCAGGAATTGCACGTGTGAAAGGTGAACTGCCAAAGATACATGTCAGTCCCTGAGCTAACATATTATACAACAAATTAATAAAATTTACAAATGATTTCACACCCAGTTCACGCACTATACTGTCCCGTTAATTGGGGATCCAATTAAAATATTTAAAACTTGAAGGTGTTGTTGTTGACTGATTGAATTGGGTCACTGGCTATTATTGAGTGCATCACTACGAGTAAATAATATAATGGGTTGAGATCACCTTATTTTTTGTCCCTGGGGGTGAGGTGGCAATCTCGTGGCCTACATTACAGGTGTTAGTGCTTCGTCATGGCAATTCCTCCGGCAGATGAAGTGAGAGAAGTTCTAGGTGTTCATGTTCAGGTTTTTGAGCTGTTTCTTCGACTTGCTCGGGGAACCCTAATTACACAACATTATATCAGCCAGAGTACACAACACAATGCCCACAGAAAGTTCGCACACCCTCAAAACCCATATATAATCATAACATAGCTTTAGAGCTACCTAAATATAAAACTTGACAAGGTTATATGGCCAACAGGCCCTATTTGAAAATATTTAGTACAGTTAAATTTTATAATAATAACTCCACCCATGCGGGTTACCATGATTGAATTTTGATAGCTAATTATGGTTTGTTACACTTTTAATAAGCTTTATACATAGTCTGAATATATTGGCCACGTGGTCGAGATAGGTTAAATCTGATTACATCAACTTTACTATATAAATTAATACCATTTGGCCATTATATGACTCTCAATTGGTGCCTCAGTAAGCTTCCTGATATGAATAAAGTTTTACTATCATTACTAGTAAAAGTTGTATGCAACTTACACTGAATTACGCATTGTACAATAACCATGAGGTACGTAATAAGGAATCTGCTTACATCCATGTCTGCACTATTTAAACTAAAACTTTTAGCATTTATATTTCCCCTGACTTTTAGTGCCGTAGTTCGGACACGTGAATTTAATATAGTATTACTGTGTTTTAAAAATATTACCTTTAAATTGCGTATTGCACAATGCCATGAGGTTTTTAAAGGTTATCAGAAATCCACTTACTGGGGCCTATTAAACAAGTCCTTCTTTAGTAAAACATTAAATACATAACTATGAAAGTATTGGCGAGACTTACCGCAGTCGATTTAGATCTTAGCCTGTCATAGGTGGTAGGATGGTTTTACAAATTTCTTCATCTGTCCGGAGAAGAACAAGGCAGCCACTTTTGACGAAGGTTGATGCAAGACAAACTTTGCAGAAAAAACTTATATCCGTTTCAAACTCGCGAACTGGGGCTGTCGCTAGAGGCCAGCACCTCTCAGGCACTTGATAAGCGCATAATTAGTGCTTATCTTCGCTGCTAGGGTGTAGCACTAATTAAACTGCTTTAAATTAGTACTGCGTTTAACGTTTACCGGACGTTATATACTGGTTAATCGCTGATCTAAGACTAGATTCGGCACACCCTCACCCCAAAAGGGCAACATAGTTGCCTCACAGGTAAACGCCGGGAGAGTACCCTGCAGTGTACCCCCTCCCAAAAAACAAGCCGGTGGTCATCGTGATTAGGTCGGCCCAGCGAACTTGCTCTCAGGAGAACAGAGGCTCAGAAAGAAAGCGAAAGAGACGAAAGAAGGTATGTAGTATGTAAGTGTGCGGGTGCTGCACGCTGACCTGATCAGGGTCAGCCCACAGCAAGGAGAGACAGCTAAAAAAGACTAAAGTAAAGTTTCGACGTCGGAGACTTCCGACCTCCTGAGGCTTGTCCACTAACGCCAGAAAACGACTGCCACCTTAAAAGGACATCCGCCCTATCTCTACGGGGACTAACCCCCTTCAAAAGTCCTCGATTGCCCCCGACAGCGCTTCAATTTGGAAATATGGCTTACCACTATTCTAGAATCGTCCCCCGGTACGCCCAGCCGGGCCGTCACCGGTGACGTGAATCCCAGGATGCGATATGGCCCTGACCAGCGGTAACATAACTTTGCGGCACGTTTGTCTGCGGCTGAGCTGAGTGGGTGGCTTTGGCAATACACCCAGTCACCAATTCGGAAGGGGTTTGGAATTCGCCCCTGATTATAACGCCGACGGACCCGCTCGTGCGCTCGCAGCAAATTCTTCCGAGCTTCCTTCCACCTCTCCGCTGTTTTATTATTGGGCTCCCGCGGCAGAAGATCTTCGATACCCCACAGATTGGTCAACGGGAGAGCGGACGAGAATCCAAACAGAATTTCAAAGGGCACGGCCTAATGACTATCGTGTCGGGCCATGTTGAAAGCTAATTGTAACCACTTCAGATTCTGATCCCAGGTGGTTTGTTGCTCTGCGTGATAAGCAATCAGGACGGACCGAAGATTCCGATTGAATCTCTCCGCATGGGACGGTTGTGGGTAATAAGGGGAAGTGGTTACGTGTTTGATCCCACTGGCGAAACACATACGCCGGAATTCACCTGAAATAAACTGCGGGCCATTGTCCGAAACAATGATGGTCGGAAGACCGAAATGCTGAAACACTTGGTTCTGTAGCGCGTTAATGGTTAAACGAGCGGTTGCCTGCCGTAAGGGCAGTAGCCAGGCAAACTTAGAAAAAGCATCCACGCAAACAAGCAGGTAAGCATTACCTGACTTGCTACGGGGGAACGGCCCCACGTAGTCGATAAACAACTTCTCCATCGGTCTGCTCGCCACCTCAGATGACAACAACCCTAGTTTGGTGTTCTGGGCAGGCTTGCTCAAGCCACAAAGATGACAGCTCTTAACCCTTGTCGCGATGCCCCTATCCATGCCCTTCCAGATAAAATGTCTCCTAACACTGGAAATGGTCTTAGAAATTCCCTTGTGGCCTCCTACTGGGGAATTATGGTAATAGCTGAAGACCATGGGCACTAACTTGCTAGGCAGCACGATCTTAGGGGCACGTCCTTTTCTCTCTCTACAACAGAGGACTCCCTTGGACAAGAAATAAGGGGCCTGTACGTTACCCTCCTTGATATTTTGGATGACTGGACCCAGCACTTCGTCGTTTAACTGATGGGGTAACACATCAGTGAAGGCTAATGGAAAGTCTAAAAGAACGGAACAGGGTTGCTCAGATTGGGCATCACTGGGTTGGGAAAACATGCGGGACAAGGCATCTGCAACCACATTTTGAGATCCCCTAATGTGTTGCACGGTGAACTTAAATGATGAGATGATTTTCACCACCCATCTACCAATTTTACCCAGTTGCCGGGGATGAGCCAGAAGCCATGAGAGAGCCTGATTGTCGGTCTCGAGCAGGAACTCAGCATGTTCCAGGAAACGCCTGAACTTGTCTAGAGCGTACACTACAGCTAAACACTCTATCTCATAAACAGATGATTTTCGTTCTTGCTGGGTCAACGTCCGGGAAATAAAAGCCACAGGCTGCCTAGCGTCGTCTACAACTTGGGAGAGAACCGCCGCGAGCGAAACCGAACTCGCGTCCGTCTGCAGTATAAACGGCTTCGAAAAGTCGGGCATCCGTAACACCGGTGGGGAGATGATGGCATCCTTCAATGTATCGAAAGCTTTTTGTTGGTTTTCACCCCATGTAAATTTGGCGCCCTTCTTCCTTAGGTCGTTCAAGGGTGCGGCAATTTCGGCGATGTTCGGTATGAAACGTCTGTAAAAATTTACCATACCGACGAATCTCGCTATGCCCTTCGCATCCCTAGGGGGAGGGAAGTCACGGATGCCCTGTGTCCTCTCGGGGTCTACCGTAACGCCCCGGTGTGAAACTAAGTGGCCCAAGAAAGAAATACTCTCTTGGGCGAAACGAACCTTCTCGGGATTGACAGTGAGACCAGAATTCCTTAACCGACCCATCACTTCTCTGAGATGACCTAGATGATCATCGAAGGACTCGCTATATACTAGTAAATCATCAAGATAGTTAAATACGAAGCGGAATTTCACATCGTGAAGAACCGTATCGAGAAGGCGAGTAAGTGTCTGGGCCCCCACAGCCAAACCCATGGGAACCCTTATGTACTGGTACAAATTCCAGGGTACACAAAAGGCCGTATATGGTCTACTCTCTTTGGCCAGAGGAATTTGATGATAGGCGGCGTTAAGATCGATAATAGTGAAATATCTGGCCCCACTGAACCAATCAAAGGCCGAATGTAAATCTGGGAGGGGAACAGAATCCACCTCTATATTGGAATTCAACTTCCGATAATTAATTACCATTCTTTGCTTGCCCCCAGGCTTTGGTACTAAAAATGCTGGACTGGCATAGCTCGAATGAGAAGGTTCAATTACCCCTTGTTCCAACAATTCTTGAACCTTCTCTCGCAGAATGGTCATCTTCGGAGGAGCGAATTTGTAAGGGTGTGACCTTACTATTTTAGAATCTGTTAGACGTATCTTATATTCCAGCAGGTGTGTGAGTCCCAAAGTAGGAGTTAACACCTCGGGCAATTCCTCACACAAATGGTCTAAGGCCTTCTGCTGGGATGGAGTGAGATGATCGCGTGCAGAATCGGGACAAGCTACTTCTTGGATACCCGGCTTTGCGCCCTGGTACCCAAGGAACGGAATTAGAACTCCCCGATTGAACTTAAAGAAACATTGGTGCGCTTGGATGTCCAACACGAGACCACTTTTTGCGATGAAGTCGGCACCAATTATGCAATCCACTCCCAGAGCAGGAGACACCAGAAAAGGCCACACCCAAGAAAACCCATCGATTTTAAATTTAAAGGTGATAACCCGGGAGATAGGCAAGATTTCCCGGGATGCAGTCCAGCATACTGTAGATGACAAGTTCGACTCCTTAATCAAGCCCTGCTTTTCAAGGTCCGCGTATACCCGAGATGAGATGATGGATCGGGCCGAACCGGAGTCAACTAAGGTTCTGAGCTGACCCCCTTTTACCTCGAGCGACAGAAAGGGGCATACTGAAAGTTGTTGCGAGGTAGTGGATCGGACCTTGATGTCGGAAGAGTTGGACGCTAACAATTGCCTGGAGGTCTTCGGAAGTTGAACAGAATTAGAGCGGGGGGAAGACATCCTCCGAAATATCTTCCCCTGTCTATCTAGTTTTTTGGTGCTGGTCTAGACAAAGGTGGTGCTGGGCGCGCGCGCGCCCTCGAGTGCAATTTCTAGCCACGTGTCCCGGGCGGTTATAATTGTAACACACAACCGCTTTCGTTTGCTCGCGATTTCGAGCTGGCTGGGCCTGTCGGGGGAAGAAAGGCTCCCTGGGTCCTTCCGATCTCTGCGGTCTTGGTTCTTCTCCTCTACCGTCTCCCCTCGCGTGGTCGCTCATCTGGATGGCCTTGGTCATGACGCAGAGCCTGTCCAGGTCCGCAAACCACTGCGGCCGCTCGGCAAAAACTAGACGCAACCGGTCCTCGGAGGAGACGCCGTCGAGAATGTTCTGGACCACTTCCTCCTGCGACATGCCCAGTCCCAGTATTCGAGATACTTCCCGGATTCTTTGCACGTATTGGGCTAAACTTTCGCCCCGCGCCTGCACTCTATAAAAGGGTCGATGTCGCAACTGCTCCATCAATCTACCGGGAACGAACGTCCCCAACATCACCCGGTGGTACTCCGCCACTCCACCCTTGCGACGCATGACCTCCGCCACCCTCTCAGCCATTGTTCAGCGACAATAAGGGAATATGAGATCGAGCACCGTACTATCTGACATGCCCGGGTAGTCTACCAACTGGAAGACGGTCCTAAAAAAGGTAAAAGTTCCTCTGCCTCCAGTCCATCTACGACTGGTAGTTGTTGAATTATGTGAGACAGTGGGTTGGGCAGCTTATGGTAAGACGCCGCCCCCAAACCGGCGTAAACAGGTTCTATTTCTCTATAAGAGGAATCTACGGCTGAGACCACGGACTCAGCAACTGGAACCGGCGTAGATGCTCTAGCAGGTTGAGACCCCTGGAGGGTCGAGGTGATCTGCTGAATTAGTTCGTTTATGTTATGGGCCGGCACAAGTTCGCCGCCTTGTGCTTGAAGATTCTGCAGCCTAAGTATCACATGCTGCAACCGTTGCCGGATTCGCCGGACACCGATAGAGCACCCCGGTCCCGCCTCCAAATTTTCTACCGAGCGAGCTAACTCTCGCAGCTCCTCCCACTTCTCACTACAAATTTCCCACTCGCTCTCTTAGTCAGTAATAGTGACCCTCGAGAGCGCGTCCCCCGCGGCCAGCGCTTCTCGGAGCTGCCGTCGTAAAATCTGAACATTCCCTCTAGGGTCTTTGCCCCGGGCCCGGAGCTCGAACTCAAGTTCATCCCGCAAAAACAGCTCGGGGTGTAGTGCACTCATCGTCGAGTTTCGCGGTCGGCACACAAAACAAAACACAAAACCTTAGAACTAAAGACAATTAATACAGGAAAATCTTAAAGTACTGTTTCTTCCATTAGGCAGACTGCGGGTCCCCCTACCGTTGCGAGGACCTAGCTCACTTACCTTAACTGCTCTCTCTCAACAACTCTACCCAAATGGAACGCGACACACACACTAACACACAACACGACAAAAACACCGACCACGACAATTTTCAAAAATATTTCTAATATTTCTTCGGCTACCGTATATCGGAGGAGACCGACTGCCGATCGGGCCATACCGCATAATTAAAACACCTCCTCTAATATGGGCAAGGTAATATGCAAACCATCCTACCCAGGCACAGATCTGCGATAAGTCGCGTTTCCCAAGGAATGTCCCCTTCCAAAATGTCTCACCACGTGGCACTGTCAACTATTCAAGGCGGGCAAGTACATATACATATATAACACAAAACCTTAAAACTAACAAAATTATATTCACTTTTAGATATAGGGCCTTTTAAAATTTTTCTAAGTTACATTAGAAATTCCAAAATGTTTCCTGAGTTTGCAAGCCGCGTCACACCCACAGGACCCACGGGTTGGCTCTAATCTCAACCACGCTCTGCTACCAAATGTAACCCCTCTTTAACTTAGTCTAAAAAAAAAGGATTTTTTTTTTTTAATTTGTTTAAATTTTTTTTTTTTTTTTGAAAAGAGGGCCACAAGTTAATTAGAACTAGACCAAAGCCTAGAGAAGCCAAAAATGCGCTGGATCCAGTGAGACGGGACTTGCAATGAAAACTCATAAATTAAACAATTAATAAAATCCCTTTTATTATTCTATCTCCATTTTGAAAACAATATTAATAACAAAATCAATAAACACAACAGTCAGACTCTATTATCCCCTTAAATTGTTAATTAAAATAATTTATACTCTTTCAACAATGTCACCTGAAAATCACTAACACATATAAAATGTATTTGCTATCTCTCTTTACATGAATTAAAAGTTAAAATCATTAATTTTCTTTAAGTAAGATTTTCTGTAAATTATTAATAAATATAAGATTTATTTTCTATGTTCTCTTTAAAATGATCCATTGAAACTTAATGGAGATAATTTTTATAGACTTCTTGATAATATTAATGAGAATAACAAATTCTCAAACAAATTAATTAAAATGAAATAGTGACAAATCCCATACTTGTTATTAAGGTTAATTAAACTAAATTACTTTCTTAGAAGAAATATTCAGCAAAAATTAATTGAGATAGAATAAATTAATGTCATCAAAATTAAAAGGATATATAACCCTATGTTCCATCTTTTCTTTTCTAAAACCTATATCTAAACTACCCCGAAAATACACCTAAACGTACAATACATATAACCCCACAACCACAAAATACACACACAAATATACAATACATCACATGTTCCACAATACAGTACAATTATACAGAGATCTCTTGCCACGCCCTTTTCTTACCCCCATGAGGTACATTATTAATTATTTTATGGAAATCCATGTTAGGATTACAATACTTAATTTGTGCCCAACACATGACATGTGTTTTAGATTATGCTTATGCAACTCTAGTAGTCCCCAGGACATAATAAATTCTAAAATTTGGCCAAGTGCCTAATACTATTATAAAATGCGGCCACACAGGGCACTTATACTTGGAGAAATGAAAAGTTAGAAAACAATTAACACCCCAGTTATTATAATTAATTAATAGAATTTTAATATATATATAGAAATATTGTTAAGTTGTAAAAATAGAAATATGTCATGAAATTTATAACCTTTTAAAAAGTAATTTTTGACCCAGAGACCGACATGTTCATAGCCAGTCGGTGCATAATTCAACCTGTCTCAACAACTTGTTTAACACTGTATGAACAGGCACCAGTACAGGAATAAACTTGTAAATCTATTTAACTACCCCAGAAATTTCTATCCTTATATAAACCAAACTGAATTTAAAAATGAGAAAATATGTATATAAAATGAACACTAAATTGAAACAGAGAAATTACAAATTGAATTAATGAATTAAAAGCAGTAATGAACCCTTATACTAAAAATAAGCAGGAATTGCACGTGTGAAAGGTGAACTGCCAAAGATACATGTCAGTCCCTGAGCTAACATATTATACAACAAATTAATAAAATTTACAAATGATTTCACACCCAGTTCACGCACTATACTGTCCCGTTAATTGGGGATCCAATTAAAATATTTAAAACTTGAAGGTGTTGTTGTTGACTGATTGAATTGGGTCACTGGCTATTATTGAGTGCATCACTACGAATAAATAATATAATGGGTTGAGATCACCTTATTTTTTGTCCCTGGGGGTGAGGTGGCAATCTCGTGGCCTACATTACAGGTGTTAGTGCTTCGTCATGGCAATTCCTCCGGCAGATGAAGTGAGAGAAGTTCTAGGTGTTCATGTTCAGGTTTTTGAGCTGTTTCCTCGACTTGCTCGGGGAACCCTAATTACACAACATTATATCAGCCAGAGTACACAACACAATGCCCACAGAAAGTTCGCACACCCTCAAAACCCATATATAATCATAACATAGCTTTAGAGCTACCTAAATATAAAATTTGACAATGTTATATGGCCAACAGGCCCTATTTGAAAATATTTAGTACAGTTAAATTTTATAATAATAACTCCACCCATGCGGGTTACCATGATTGAATTTTGATAGCTAATTATTGTTTGTTACACTTTTAGTAAGCTTTATACATAGTCTGAATATATTGGGCCATCTGGTCGAGATAGGATAAATCTGATTACATCAACTTTACTATATAAATTAATACCATTTGGCCATTATATGACTCTCAATTGGTGCCTCAGTAAGCTTCCTGATATGAATAAAGTTTTACTATCATTACTAGTAAAAGTTGTATGCAACTTACACTGAATTACGCATTGTACAGTAACCATGAGGTACGTAATAAGGAATCTGCTTACATCCATGTCTGCACTATTTAAACTAAAATTTTTAGCATTTATATTTCCCCTGACTTTTAGTGCCGTAGTCCGGACACGTGAATTTAATATAGTATTACTGTGTTTTAAAAATATTACCTTTAAATTGCGTATTGTACAATGCCATGAGGTTTTTAAAGGTTATCAGAAATCCACTTACTGGGGCCTATTAAACAAGTCTTTCTTTAGTAAAACATTAAATACATAACTATGAAAGTATTGGCGAGACTTACCGCAGTCGATTTAGATCTTAGCCTGTCATAGGTGGTAGGATGGTTTTACAAATTTCTTCATCTGTCAGGAGAAGAACAAGGCAGCCACTTTTGACGAAGGTTGATGCATGACAAACTTTGCAGAAAAGCTTTTTATCCGTTTCAAACTCGCGAACCGGGGCTGTCGCTAGAGGCCAGCACCTCTCAGGCACTTGATACGCGCAGAATTAGTGCTTATCTTCGCTGCTAGGGTGTAGCAGTAATTACACTGCTTTAAATTAGTACTGCGTTTAACGTTTACCGGACGTTATATACTGGCTAATCGCCGATCTAAGACTAGATTCGGCACAACATCAAATTTAAGTTATCCCAAAATGTTAAGTTAGAAGTCGTTCAAACAATTGAATTCTAGTATCATATACCTTGACAACATCAATTTGAGTTTTCGTAAGATATTTAGTTACAATTTTATTTGAAACAGCTGGACTTTTGGTACCCTTTTGTTTAAGAGAATTACTTTATGTTAGTATACATTTTCAGTGACAGTTGATTTAAAACAGGTGGAGTTGTTGATTGAAGTTTAATAATTAAAACTTGTTGAAGAACTCAAATGGTACCATGTAGACCAGTGTGCGATGAGTGCTGGTTGTGGTCCTTGAAGTGTGCAGAAGTTCGAGCTTGTCTCATTCCGGGCAGATGTCTTTAGGTGTTCTGTAGCAGTAGTATTTCTTGGCCTGACGGCTTCGGGGAGCATCCTGCTCCACTGCTCTGCAGATAGTGACCGGTGTAAATGTCACTATCTCCTCATCCCCTTCCTCCCGGCTGTATGGGGACCCTATAACATTTTTATTTGCAGATTAGCCGTCAGAGAATACAGCTACCCTTACACTCTCTCGCCTCGGAACACAGACACCACACGCACACTGTCACAATTTTTATCAACACTAGTTGTTCTTATTAATTTGCTTTGGTTTATTTTATCCATTGTTACTAAATGACTTCTTGCGTCTACTAATGTGTCACGCAATGTAAACCTATTTGTTACTAGGAACGGGTATGCTTCTCTGTCTCTCCTCTCTTCGGTCGTGTTAATTTAATTTAATTTCTGAGATATTTGGAGTTGGGGAATATAGTAATATAATTAACTAATATTAGCTTATCTCTCTAAGAAAAATATCAGTGTGATTGTGCATGAAACTTAAATAATTAATGTGTTTTTCTATAATTTCGTTCAACCCTAGTATACCTTGAAGAGAATTATGTAAATTTTGTAATTTAACGCTCTTCTCTTTGGTGTCGGAGAATTTCGCAATAAGCGCTGTAGTTTCGGGGCAACGAAACTTATAGGTTAATTCACTGTTTACGTTAACCAATTATTATATACTTAGTCAGTTACTTTTGATTCCCAACTCATTAAATAATACCCCAAATGATAAGATTTTGCTACTATACAAGGTTTCTTTATTTGTTCACTCCTTCAGCATTAAATAAGATATGTTCCAATTGGCATATACAAAGGCTATAGATTGCGTGAATCGATTATTGTTCAGTCCAATACTTTATTTTATATTTGATCATACGATTTGTTTTTTGTTTATAATTAAAATAATTCAGGGGGTGAAGGTTCTTGTAACTGTGGGGAAGATTAAAAATACATAGATAAGAATGCAAGATTTACAAAATTGAAGTGTTGTGTTGTTAATATGATTTATACAAATATAATTTACCAGACTGGAACGAAGCGACTCGTGTAGGCCGTTGATTGATAACCTTGCCGTTCAGGATGGATATGTCGTGCGAGATTCTTTTCTTCGGTTTAATAAAATGGAATTCTTGTCCTGTTCACCTCGGAAATACAGCTCCCTGGATTTATTTACAATCAGACTGGTGGTCCTTCTGCAAATTCTGTATCCAAATACCTTCTTCTATCGTTTGAAGTTATTAGTGATGTTCCGTGTATTTAAAAGGTTATGAGTTCCAGTGTGGTGTATATTATTTGTTGTGACACAGTTAGCTCTTTGTATTGGTTGTAATATATCGTTAATTCTTTTCTGGTATAGGACAATTCAAGTCCTTCCTTGTAGAACCCAGTTATTAATTTGTACTGTGATACTGTATTATGATCTCATTTGGTTAAACTTTGCTGGCATAAGTCAATAAGATTATCATTCGAATTTTGGCGTATTATAATAGTATCAATTAATTCAGAGTATTCTAATTACATTAAACATTTCTTTCGGGTTTTTTAATCTCATCACGTTCAGATCATAAAAAGCAATAATTGAAAATCAACAACTTCTTCGATACTGTTGTCCGTAGCAACAAATTATTTTTCTTCCTTCTCAATGTTTTGTATATAGTGTTTATTTCATATATTTTTCGTCCATTCCTTATTAATTTTCTATCATATCGGAATATAACTTTACCTATAGTTTGTTTATTATTTTCTATATATATTCTGTTGGTTTTTTTATCTTAGTCTGTTTCTTGTATATTTATTACTTTTTCGATATCAAACGTTATTAATCGAGATCATGGCATTGTGGCATTATCATAATTTGTTTAACTTGAGGTGGTTTATTATATATCATTACTTATCAAATGTTTTTTCCTAGCTCTTTGAACCGTATTCATTAATTATTATTAACTTCCGTACCTAACCTTTATGTTATGAGTGGTTATATAGGTAAGGCCTATATATGAGTGTTATTGGCTGTTAGGCCTTTTATTGTATATGGACCTGCCTTTGTTTATAACTGGTGAACAACTATAGCCCTTTTACATAAGTTCATACATATAATCAAATCTTAACTATTAACATTTACATAAATAATTATTCTTTCCATAACTAATAACAATTTTGTCTTGATCTATGGATCACATATAAAAAAATTGTGATCTATTAACATTAACTCTGTTTCCCACATCCTTCTATAACAGTAATTGAATAATACATTTTGTTTCATTACTTTCCATTAACTCAACAAGTAATTAGTATAACATAACATAAACTTTAACACAACATTCATCGTTACAAAATAATATCATTTAATTCATAATCCTTACTTACTATTGTTATAAGGTAAATTATTGTCTCATTTTTGTTTAATTTCATTGTCATGTACTTTGACATTTTTTAACCCCTCTTTCCTTTTTATGTTGTATATAAAATTTTTTTTGTATTTTTTTTTTGTTTTTATATTTTTTTTTTGAAAGAGAAGCCACAAGTTATTTAAAACTAGGCAGGAGCCTAGAGAAGCCAAAATGTGCTGGGTCCAGTATGACGGGACTTGCAATGAAACTCGTCTGTAATATAACAATAACAGCTTTTATTGTACCCCAATCCGTTACATGTAAATGAAAATTATCACATAATTATCACACAAGTTTGTCACCTAATATCAGGAGTAACGCACAAAATACATAATAAATAAATAAGCCCCATATTCTTAATACTGTCAAAAGACAAGGTCTGTATATCAGTGATGATTATATATATTGTAACGGTACATAAACCGGTCCCAATAAAGTAAATCATGAGAATAAAAGTCAGAAATGGGTAGAACTAAAGCTCGCTCAAAATTTAATTATATCACTCCACATAATAAACAATTCGAGTGGTATGTAGTGCGAAGTGAGTTCTAGTGTACCCATTGAGGTGAAAAACCAAAGTGAAACTAGTGTATTACTAAACTGTGCTGTATGTTTTGGATAGGATAAAACTATGGAAGTAGTATGTAATAATACTAATCGATTTTTGTGATTTTATTTATTTATTGTAATTTATATTGTATGAACCACAATTTGTTATACCCAAGTTAATATTATATTGTTTCAAATAATTATGTTAGATTGTAAGAAAACCCAGGGTTAATTCTAAAAGACATAAAAATTTTAACTACCAAAGATAATATAAAATTAAAATAATCCTAGGAAGGAAAGGACAACAGGAAGTAGTACCGGGTATGAACACTATTCGAGACTAAATAAATAATATATAAATTTATTTAATGATAATAAAATTATAAAATATTTATATACAATGTCATAAAAAAATTAACCAAAACATATTATGTGAATTAAATTAGTAAATAAACCGGAATGGAAGGGAATTATTTTTCCATAAATAAAAATATAAATTTATAATAATCACAAACTGCCTACATAATAAAAATACTATGTGTTACTAAGAGTGATGGAAAATAACAAGTATTGTTAATAAAAAAAAAAAATTTTGAACTAAACCAGAGAGTTGAAGAATCGATGCGACAAAAATTATAAAAAAAAATAACCTTTTTTGGACGTTGGAGGAGGCGAAATTCACGCAAGAGTAATAAACAAAGTGAATACTAACCAATTATACCTGAGGAATCCTAATTAAAAGGTGTTATACATTAAAAACCAGTGGATGAAACCATTCTGAGGATCCAATATAATTCGGCCTACGTCTAATAGACAATCAGAAAAATACTCGAAAATGAAAAGGAAATAATAACGCAAGACGTACCTCATCACAGAATAAAACTTCAATCCAGTAAGGACAACACGGAGCGAGGTAATATAAACATTTTTCGTAATAAATACAGAAGAAAACTCGTTTCTTAATAGTGAAATAGAACGAAAAAATATTCATTTTATCATATGTTTCTTCAAAAGTAAACAAATACATGCTGCTCTCTTACGGCAATTCTGGAAACTATGTAACATTTGAAAAATAAACCAAAATTATTTATTAATTTTTTTATATTTGTAAAGCGTAGCAATTAGCCATTTCTGACACTCTCATAACACAAAGAATTCACCCTGAACCCTGGGGAATTAATAAGAATTATGTAATAACTGATGTATTTTATTATAGCGTAATATTGGTTAAATAACAACATATATGTTTTGTTCTTTAGACAGATCTATGTTTACTCGGTAAAGTCGAGAAGATGTTTTCTTTCTAAAAAAGATTAATTGTGATACCTATACTTGGGTGGCTGGAGACAAAAGTCAATAATCAATAAAGCAATATTATTGAAAATTAATATTGAATTATAACGTGTTATAATTTATTGTAGTGGGTAGTTAATGAAAATTTCAGCACAACATACAGAAAAAATCGTCACAACAGAGGGGCAATAATGATACTTACTCTCTCTTCTGCATAAGGCTGAACAAATTACCTCCTTGACCCCAAATCACACACTCTCGATTTCTTTTAGATTGAGTAAAACAAGATAAACAAAATCCTTTATTTATACCTTTTAAAACGTCAGTTAGTATAATTCAAAAGTGACGCATACTGCGTGAGGCATATAATAACACTTCCATAACACATCACGAAAACAGCGGTACGTTACAGAATTGGCGAACCCAACATTTGCGGCTTGACTCAGACTGACGTTTCGCTAAATAACGGCTCGTGAAAAAGTAGTACGTTACAGAATTGACGCGTACAACGTGGTGCAGGATTTAACTATACAAAACCTCACGAAAAAAAGCGGTACGTTACAGAATTGGCGCTCAACGTAAAAGGGCGGTAATTAGAAAAGAATTTTGATATTTAATAAAAAATATATATCAAAAAATCTAAATATCGTTGGCAGTTATGAGAAAACAAGAAATGCCTAATACCCGAGGAAAATCGAAGAAGAGGGCAGAAGAAAAGGAGATTGAAGAAGGTGGACAGGAACAAGAAATAGAATTAGTTACGGACAGTGAAATGGACCAACAGACAGGTGATACAGAAGAAACCGAAGTAGTTATGGATACGGAAAAGGAAATAGTGGAAGGGGATGCCCAAGGGGACCAACCAGATAAATCCACCCAAAAAGAAGACATGAGCATGCAGGAGATGTTGAGAATTATTATGGAAAGCAATAAACAAACCAATGATAAAATAGACGAAAAATTTAGGAAACAGGAGGAACAAAATAACGAAAATTTTAGAAAACAGGAGGAAACTTCAAAGCAAACCAATAACAAAATAGATGAAAATTTTAGAAAACAGGAGGAAGCCTTGAAACAAACCAATGAGGAAAATAAGGAGAATTTTAAGAAACAGGAGGAACAAAATAGACAGACCAATGAGGAAAGTAAGGAGAATTTTAAGAAACAGGAGGAGCAAAATAGACAAACCAATGAGAAAATAGATAGCATTCAGGAAAGTTTAGTCAAACAACTAAATGAAAAAATAGAAACCATTCATGGAAATATCAAACAAACCATGAATGAACAATACAATGAACTGAAAGAAACTGTTGAAGGACAAAGAGAAGAGATGAATGCAAAATTTGAAGAGAATAGTGAGAATTTAAAACAAATTGAGGGTAAGATGGAGAATTTCAATAAAGAATTATGAGAAAATCTAGAAGGTAAAATTGAACTGGTCAATAATACGTTAAGCCAAAGAGTAGAGGCATATAAGGAAGAGGCAGAGAAGAAATTAGTAGAAACTAACCAAAGATTAGATACAACTGAAGAGAAGATGGAACTAATTAAAATTGGAGTTGAGGCAAGAATGGAAAAAGAAGAACAAGATAACCAAGTTCGTGTAATGGCCATACGACAAGAAAATAATGACCAGTTAGATAGCATTAAAAGCAGTCTAAACTGTAAATTTTCATAGTTTCATAAAACTGTAGAGAATGTAAAAAATCAATGTGATAGCCAAGCAGAGAAATTAGATAGTTTGCAACAAATACAAACCAATTTTCAATGTGATGTAGATAGAATAAGCGCTAGATCTGCATGCAGCAGTCATCATGTTTATCCAGACAATAAGGAAAGTGTAAACTTTGTGCCGAACTGGCTTCGGCAACGTATTATTAGTATTTTAAAAACGAGCGCCGCTGATGTCACGCACGGCCACCCTGCTACGATTGTTTGTTGTCGGTCGGTTATACACACAAACGGTTGAGCAGCTACGCAATACAGCTGGCGCTGCCAGCCAGCTGTGTCTGTATATTCCTGCATTCGGAGGTTACTTGGCTGGACCGAAACGTTGTATCGGCCCCATTTCTGCTTGATGTTCATCTGGTCTCGGCTGGCGGCAAACTTCTATCCAGGACTTCCGAACCTATCACTATGATAGGCTAGATAAAGTGTTGTTCCAGGTACGTGCAAGTCTGCGGGTTCTGAAAATATTCTAACCTCAAATATATTTTGTGTTTCAGCTTTCATTATGAGTTATGCTTGTGTGTGTGTGTGCGTATAGAGCAGTTTTTAATCTGGGCATTAATGCTATTACAAAATCAAATTAAATTAAATTTAATTAAATTATGAATGTGAGAGTCGTGGGTCAAGTTGATTTCAATAGAGAATATGCTAATGTATCTTGCACTCAGCTGTTTTGATGTAATTAATAACTACGAAAGACACAGCAAATCAATTTGAATATTTCAATGAAACATTAAGAAAGTAATTGCTAGACGAGCTTAATACTGTTTAATCTGAATTAGTGGCGATGTGTGTGTGCGCTGTTGCTGCTTAAAGTTAGTGTTGGTAATTAATGTGGACGGCCTAAGTGGCGTGATTTTCTTTATGACACCCTCTACAACCTATTGTATGTCCAGGTGCTCGACCAAGGGCGAGATGGGTGTCAGGGGTGGACGAAAATCTGTCCACCCTAATGGCAGAGACGATCTTATAGCCACAATGCCGTCAGTCGAGGACTTTTCCAATGCTAAGCTGCACCAGGGACTTGTGACACGACTGTGACATCACTGATCCGCGCCTATACGAACTAAGTACACCGGACAATCCAGGTGGGAAAATTCTGATTATCTATTTCTCTCTCTCTCTACAACATGTGAATGCACAGAAGCCGCCAGAAGCTCACTCGTGAAGTTCTGAACATTATACTCTAGCACAAACTCTCGTGTTCAATTATGTTATTGCATAAGTGAACATTACCACAGTACACCTAATGAAGTATCTTATAACTGTATAATGTGTAAGAAGTTACACACATACACACACATCCGCAGTTTGCTGTAAGATCTAACTTTCATCTAATTAAGACCATTAGGGAGTTAATTATCTCGTGCTATCATGTCATCTGGTCATGGCTGAGTTTTAATAACGTAGCGGGGGTTGTCTGATGCTGTAGATGAGAAACGATTTTCTTTCACACACATACTTAACGCTTAATGATTAAGGTAAGGGGTCGTTTGGCTGGTTGAGTTTCGGGGCGGTCACTTACATTCTCTGGTGTGAACTATGCTTGTGAATATGCTGGCAAATCTATGATTAGGAGCTGAGATATTCCATTTACGTTGTCATTTATATTTGTATCTATCTATACATATTAGGGTTCCTTCATTTACTGTAGTTGGAATGGGTTTATGAGGAGGTTAGTGTTGAAATGAGGGATGTTTTGTTATTCATGTCGTATATGTGTTTGTGTGTGTAATTTTACTATATATATATATTTTTTTGGGGGAATATGTAACGGATTTAAAAAAGAGAATAACCATAAATGTGCTTACTGAGACAACAGGCTAGCCTATTTGATATTATACAACACTGATGGATTAGTATTGCTTTATGAATGAGATTATTACTAACTTTGACTCATACATAATCAGGCAGAAATTTTTGCAATTAGTTTAATATCAACTCACTTACTTTGTGACATTATGAATTAATGGATATACATATATATACATATATATATATATATATATAATTCTGCCTTTAATGGTGTGCTCACACAATCACGAACTTGTCATGTATGTAAAATCTTGCAGGTTGAATAAAGCACACGCTTGTTGGTTAAAAGAGTTTTTCATTTGCAAGTCCTGTCATTCACCTGGGGGGACATGTCTGTAATTGTATTTGGGCCTTGCACACCTTTGCTTCCTCTAGGTTTTTTTACCTAGTTCTAAATATGATGTCTCTCCCCTTTTACAAAAAAAAAAAACTTAATAAAAATAAAATTAAATAAAATTCCAAAAAAAATTACAAAACTTAGAAAAATAAAAAGGGGGTTTCAAATGTTAGTTCAGAGCGTGGTTGTTATGATTCTGGGTGGATAGTAGGTATTATTTCTGCCTTATTTTTCTCTGTTGAACTTGAGAAATTTTAGAATCTGGGGACTTATATTTATTTTCTTAAATGAAACCTAGTGTGGCTACAGACATGTCAGCTGGTGTTAGGACTTGCAAATTATTTCAAATTATTTTTGATTAGAATCCAAGTGTTGTAAGAAAACTTAATGGTAGTGTAATAAATTAACAGAATGAACAACCAGAAAAAAGAGCACATTTTATAAAATGAATAAGGGGTTAATGAAGTTTAAAATAATTTAATATGTGTTAGTGTTTAAGTGATTATTTTGTGATGTTGAGTGTGAGATGAATTTTGAAAAGGGGTTATAAGAATGTGATTAATTTTTTTTAATGAATGTGTGCTGATTGGTTGCACTTGCACATACCCTGGAGCTCATACGGAGGTTGGACATGATGAGGGCCGTCGGTACTTGTTGAGTTTGATTATGACTTGTCTCTTGGATTAAACAACGTGTTTGGTAGCATCCCAGTTATATGGTAATTGTTTATTGAGGGCGTTGCGTTGCGGTATCGTGTATTTTGAATGCGGTTATGGTCCGACCAAGGGCATGGATGTGATAGTTTATATTTTCGATTATATCGAATTTTATGTGTACTTTGTGTGTTGTATTTAGTGAGTTAGTTTGGTTGTTTTGTGTTGTGTTCTCTTCTGGGCATTTTGCATGGCTGTTTCTCTGCTTTTATGACAACCATCTCGTCGTATCGCTAGAGCATTCAGGAGCCACTTGTATGATCAAGTTCTTCCTGTCGTTCTCTTTAATTCTTGCTTTTACGTGGTGTGTGTGTGTGGATTGCGCGGTCATGTCCATTTCGGTAAATGTGGATTTGTTTGTAAAAGATGAGCTCGAGTGGGAGGTCCGGTTCCGGGGACGGAAGCCGCAGGAGACTGTTGTTTCATTAAGGAAGCAACTCCGTGAGGCTCTTGCCTCCGGTGAGGCACCGAGTGGGAGAGTATTACTTACGGATGTCACCGCCGAGGTGGAGCTGTGCTCGGAAAAATTTGTAGAACTGCTCGATTTGGCCGAAGGCCTGCAGTCGGCGGCACCCACCTCTACGGCTAGACAGAGGGTGCGCCAACGTTTACAACACGTTCTATGCCGTTTACAGAATGCTGAATCACAGGCTACCACCTCGGAATTAGAGAAAAATGTTGTCACTCTTAGGGAGCAAGTGGCGATGGCATTGCGGGAGTTTTCTCTCGGCCAGCGTCGCCACGTAGATCCGAATTCCGGTTCTACCACTTCTTCTGTTGAGACGGCAGCCAGGGTGGAACCCCCTGTGCATGTTCCTGCCTTTTCCGATATGGCCACCGCAAGCTATCACAAGCTTCCTAACCCACTGTCGGATGTCATTCAGCGTCTCCCAGTTGTCGATGGTCTGGATCCTGAGGCGCTTTTGAGATTCTTGCGCGTATTTTTTCAGTTGGCCGATTTCCCTGGGCTGTCGGAGCGGACTTTGCTTGAGCTCATTTACCCGTACTGTCGGGGATCTATGGCTGAGCGCGTGACAAGTATCCTTAGGGATGGTGGTGGCATAGACCATTTCCATCGGGAAGTCCTGGACGCTTTCGTACCGGGAAGGTTACACGACCGATTACGACACAAACATTTCTATAGAGTTCAAGCAAGCGGAGAGTCCCTTGCTCATTTCATTTCCAGTGTTAAAGACGCGGCCCGGATCCTGAGGCTGGGGTTGTCAGAGTCTGAAGTCATTCATACTATTTTGCAGGGCGTGACGCCGGAGGAACGGTCACGTTTGACATTCGCTGCCCGTCCCCAAAGTTTTATTGATTTAGACCGGCTGTGCGTCGAGTCGACCACTATACAGGGTAATGACGATATTAGAGCCCGCGAGGCTAGGAGGCGTTCAGAACGCCCTAATTTCGAGCGACGAGTCGGGCAGCCCGGGTCTTGGGGTCCTAGGCCTGCGCCGGTTCAGAGCTGTGAAGTAAGAGAATTATTCTGTTCTAGGTGTCATAGATCCGGTCACGTCGCGCGCTATTGTAACGATGCTAGACAGTGTCAAGGGACTTCCCGAAAAGGTAACCTTTCAAAAAACGTAAATTCTCTGGGAAGATAAGTCGGGAGTGGTCTTCCCCGTTAGGCCGTTCTCTTCCGGTTTCACTTAACCCCAGGCGGATAGCTAATCCCGGGTCATCCGGCTCCAAGGTCCTGCGAACTGTCCCCAACTACAGTTCAGTATGCCCCTTCCTGTTGGTCGAGTTGAAAAAGGGTCAGCTCAGAGCCTTGGTTGACTCTGGATCAGCCCGATCCATAATTTCATCTAGAGTATGTGAGGACCTTGAACAACAGGGCTTACTATTAGGGTCGGATCGGTCTTCCGTGGTATGCTGGACTGCATCGCGGGAAATTCTGCCCATCTCCCGGGTGGTTTCCCTGAGTATTAAAATCGAGTGTTTTTCATGGGTGTGGCGATTTTTGGTTTCTCCGGCTCTGGGAGTCGACTGCATTGTGGGCGCCGATTTCATCTCCAAGAGTGGTCTCGTTTTAGATCTTCAAGCGCACCACTGTTATTTTAAATTCAATCGGGAGGTTGTCATTCCTTTCCTTGGGTACCAGGGAGCTAAGGGAGGTGTCCAAGAGGTTGTGTGTCCCGATTCAGAAAGAGACCATCTCACCCCGTCCCAGAGGCATGCTTTAAATCATTTGTGTGAGCAGTTCCCCACTGTATTAACTCCCAACCTGGGGCTCACACATCTTTTGGAATATAAGATCCGTTTAACGGACTCCGCCGTAGTCCGCTCACACCCATACAAATTCGCCCCTCCAAAGATGGATGTCCTAAGAGAGAAGGTTCAAGAGTTGCTTAAACAAGGGGTCATTGAACCTTCCAACTCTAGTTATGCAAGTCCAGCATTTCTGGTGCCCAAGCCTGGAGGTAAACAGCGTATGGTCATTGACTATCGCAAACTCAATGCTAATATTGAGGTGGATTCAGTTCCTCTTCCCGATTTACATTCCGCGTTCGATTGGTTTAGTGGGGCCAGGTACTTCACCATCTTTGACCTCAATGCCGCTTATCATCAGATTCCTCTGTCTAAGGAAAGCCGCCCTTATACGGCATTCTGTGTGCCATGGAATCTTTATCAATATACTAGGGTACCCATGGGTCTGGCAGTGGGGGCTCAAACCCTCACGCGACTACTTGACACTGTATTCCATGACGTAAGATTTAAATTCATCTTTAATTATCTTGATGACCTCTTGGTCTACAGTAAAACGTTCGAGGAGCATCTGGGTCACCTGAGAGAGGTGATGTGCCGATTGAGGAGTGCTGGCCTCACTATCAATCCAGACAAGGTAAAGTTTGCACAAAGGAGTATTTCGTTTTTAGGGCATCTCGTCTCATATGGGGGTGTGACGGTCGATCCGGAGAGGACACAAGGCATCCGGGATTTTCCTCCCCCTAGGGATGCAAAAGGTGTTGCCAGATTTGTTGGCATGGTCAATTTTTACCGTAGATTTATCCCTAATGCCGCGGAGATTGCTGTACCTTTAAACGAACTCAGGAAAAAGGGTACCAAATTTGTATGGGGAGAGAGGCAACAGCGGGCCTTTGATACCTTCAAGGAGGCGATCGTCTCTCCCCCTGTGTTGAGGATGCCTGATTTTTCAAAAAAATTCATTTTGCAAACGGACGCGAGTTCTGTTGCGCTCGGGGCGGTTCTGTCCCAGGAAGTCGATGGTGCTAGGCAGCCGGTGGCATTTATATCCCGGACCTTGACCCAACAAGAGAGGAAGTCTTCAGTGTATGAACTAGAGTGTCTTGCTGTTGTGTACGCTCTAGATAAGTTCAGGCGTTTCTTGGAACACGCTGAGTTCCTGTTGGAGACCGATAATCAGGCTCTCTCCTGGCTTCTCGCTCATCCCCGGCAGCTGGGTAAAATAGGGCGTTGGGTGGTCAAGATCTCATCCTTTAAATTCAAAGTGCAACACATCAGGGGAACACAAAATGTTGTTGCAGACGCCTTGTCACGTATGTTCTCCCAACCCAGCGAGGCCAATTCTGAGCAACCCTGTTCCGTTCTGCTGGATTTTCCTTTGGCTTTTACTGATGTGTTACCCCATCAGTTAAATGATGAAGAGTTGGGTCCTATCATCCAACACCTAAAAGAGGGTAACGTGCAGGTACCATATTTTCTGTCCAAGGGCGTCCTGTGCTGCCGAGAACGAAAAGGACGTGCCCCGAAGGTTGTGCTGCCTAGCAAGCTCGTGCCAATGGTCTTCAGCTACTATCATGATTCCCCAATAGGTGGCCATAAGGGAATTTCGAAGACCATTTCCAGTATTAGGAGGCATTTCATCTGGAAGGGCATGGACAGGGACATCGCGGCTCGTGTGAAAGCATGTCATCTCTGTGGCTTGAGTAAGCCTGCTCAAAACACTAAATTGGGTCTATTGTCATCTGATGTGGCGAGCAAACCCATGGAGAAGTTATTCATAGACTACGTGGGACCTTTCCCTCGTAGCAAGTCAGGTAATGCTTACCTACTTGTTTGCGTGGATGCTTTTTCCAAGTTTGTCTGGCTACTGCCCTTACGACAGGCAAACACTCGCTCAACTATCCTTATGCTACAGACCCATGTCTTTCAGCATTTCGGTTTTCCGTCCACCATTGTCTCTGACAATGGACCACAGTTCATTTCAAAAGATTTCCGGCGAATGTGTTTCGCTAACGGCATCAAACATGTGACCACTTCCCCGTACTACCCTCAAACGTCCCACGCGGAGAGATTTAACCGGAATCTCCGTTCAGCGCTTATCGCCTGTCATGCTGAACAACAGGATTGTTGGGACCAAAATTTAAAGTGGTTGCAATTGGCATTTAACACGGCCCTACACGAGAGTCACAAGGCCGTACCCTTTGAAGTCATGTTTGGGTTCTCGCCGAGTTTGCCGTTGGACAATTTGTGGCACATTGATGATCTTCTGCCGAACGATACTGAGGTCACGACTGTGGACAGATGGCGGGAGGTCCGGAGGAATTTGCTTCGTGCGCACGAACGCGTCCGTAGTCGCTACAATCAGGGGCGAATTCCAAACCTATTTAAGATTGGCGACTTGGTCTACTGTCAGAGCCATCCGATCAGCTCAGCCATAAATAGGAGGGCCGCTAAACTATGTTATCGTTGGTCGGGACCATACCGCATTCTTCGGTTTGTGTCGCCCATCACAGTGAAATTGGGTGATCCCGGAGGGGATGTTGAAAGAGTAACCACTCATATTTCGAAGCTAAAGTTTTGCCATAGGGCATGCGTTAGGGATGACAGTTAATCCCATAAAAAAAGGGGGGAATACTATTTGGGGTTCCTGGATCTCAGTTATTGGAATTGGGATTGTTGAGAATCAATAAACTTTTATTAGATAAAGGCTGTAAGTTTAATGTATTCTTCTTGTCTTGACAATTTCATTACTGTTTCATTAAAAATTCGAGCATAGAATGTACGTATTGGTTTAACTTTCTTCTTGTAATCTTTTTTCTTATTGTTTATTAAATCGTTCAGTTTTTGTACATAACTTCCATAAAATTTTAGATAACGGCTGAAAGTTTAATTTATTCTTCTTCTCTCTTTGATAATTTCATTTGTTACATTAATAATTCGAGGATAGAATGTATGAATTAGTTTAACTTTCTTCTTGTAATCTTCTTTCTTATTGTTTTTTAAATCGTTCAGAATGTTGTACATAACTTTCATAAACTTTTAGAGAAAGGCAGTAAGTTTAATTTAATATTCTTCTGTATATGACAATTTCGTTGTGATTCCAATAATAATTCAAGGATAGAATGTATGAGTTGGTTTAAATTTCTTTTTGTAATCTTCTTGCTTATTGTTTATTAAATCGCTCAGTTTTACATACAGAACTTTCATAAACCTTTAGATAAATGCTGTAAGTTTAATTTATTATTCTTCTGTCTTTGACATTTTCATTGCTGTTTCATTAATAATTCGAGGATGTAATGTATGAATTCGTTTAACTTTCTTATTTTAAGCTGTTTTTTAGTGTTTATTAAATAGATCAGTTTTTTGTACATAATCTACATAAACTTATAGATAAAGATTGTAAGTTTAATTTATTATCCTTCTGTATGTGACAATTTCGTTGTGATTTCATTAATAATTCGAGGATAGAATGTATGAATTGGTTTAAATTTCTTCGTGTAATTTTTTTGCTTATTGCTTATTAAATCGCTCAGTTTTACGTACATAACTTTCATAAACTTTTAGATGAAGGCTGTATGTTTAATTTATTATTCTTCTGTCTTTGACAATTTCATTGCTGTTTCATTAATAATTCGAGGATAGAATGTATGAATTGGTTTAACATTCTTCCTGTATAGTATTATAATATAGCGAGTGCGGCTGGGCGAGGGTCAGGCTCATTCACAGACACGCAGTCCGCACACACACAATGTCACTGTCTTTATGATTCTCACCTATGAATCATCTTACAGTCAATAATTTTGTACCAAACGTAGCTGATATTTTGGGCTGCTGTATAATATGCTGTAAATAACATTGATGCAAGAATAACGAAAATATAAATAATAAATAAAATAATTATAATAAATAAGCTTACCTTTAGTTGCCGTTGTTTGTTAACTAACATTCTGTCAATATTGTATTACAGAACACTTGATGTAATCCAGTTTTCTGCCTCGGCTAATTCTCATTACATCATCTACGTACATATTATTGATTGTTACATAAACTTTAATAAAATTTTGCCTGATCTTGCTGTACTATCTACAATTCTGTAACTAACATTCATGCAACAAAACAAAAATAAACATGTTTATTTCAGAGTCAATAAACTTTTAGATAAAGGCTGAAAGTGTAATTTAATCTTCTTGTGTCTTGACAATTTCATTACTGTTTCATTAATAATTCGAGAGGATAGAATGTATGTATTGGTTTAGCTTTCTTCTTGTAATCTTTTTTCTTATTGTTTATTAAATCGTTCAGTTTTTGTACATAACTTCCATAAACTTTTAGATTACATCTGAAAGTTTAATTTAATTATTCTTCTGTCTTTGATAATTTTGTTGATGTTTCATTAATAATTCGAGAATAGGATGTATGAATTCGTCTAACATTTCTTATTGTAATCTTCTTTCTTAGTGTTTATTAAATAGATCAGTTTTTTGGACATAATCTACATAAACTTATAGATAAAGATTGTAAGTTTAATTTATTATTCTTCTGCATGTGACAATTTCGTTGTGATTTCATTGATAATTCGAGGATAGAATGTATGAATTGGTTAAAATTTCTTCTTGAAATCTTCTTGCTTATTGTTTATTAAATCGTTCAGTTTTACGTACGTAACTTTCATAAACTTTTAGATTAAGGCTGTAAGTTTAATTTATTATTCTTCTGTCTTTGACAATTTCATTAATAATTCGAGGATAGAATGTATGAATTGGTTTAACATTCTTTTGTATAGTATTATGAAATACCGAGTGCGGCTGGGCGAGGGTCAGGGTCACTCACAAACACGCAGTCAGCACACACACAATGTCACTGTCTTTATGATTCTCACCTATGAATCATCTTACAGTCAATAATTTTGTACCAAACGTAGCTGATATTTTGGGCTGCTGTATAATATCCTGTAAATAACATTCATGCAAGAATAAACAATATATAAATAATAAATAAAATAATTATAATAAATAAGCTTACCTTTAGTTGCCGTTGTTCGTTATGTAACATTCTGTCAATATTGTATTACAAAACACTTGATGTAATTCAGTTTTCTCTCTCGGCTAATTCTCATTACATCTTCTACTGACATATTATTGAATGTTACGTAAACTTTAATAAAATATTGCCTGATCTTCCTGTACTATCTACATCTGTAACTAACATTCATGCAACAAAACCAAAATAAACAAGTTTACTTGAGAATCAATAAACTTTTATTAGATAAAGGCTGAAAGTTTAATTTATTCTTCTTGTCTTGACAATTTCATTACTGTTTCATTAATAATTCGAGCATAGAATGTACGTATTGGTTTAACTTTCTTCTTGTAATCTTTTTTCTTATTGTTTATTAAATCGTTCAGTTTTTGTACATAACTTCCATAAACTTTTAGATTACGTCTGAAAGTTTAATTTAATTATTCTTCTGTCTTTGATAATTTTGTTGCTGTTTCATTAATAATTCGAGAATAGGATGTATGAATTCGTTTAACATTTCTTATTGTAATCTTCTTTCTTAGTTTTTATTAAATAGATCAGTTTTTGGACATAATCTACATAAACTTATAGATAAAGATTGTAAGTTTAATTTATTATTCTTCTGTATGTGACAATTTCGTTGTGATTTCATTGATAATTCGAGGATAGAATCTAATTTAAAACTCTTATTACTAGTAATGTTGTCAGTCCTTAGACCGTCTTTCATTTCAATGGTTTTATTATTATTATTCTACACTCGTGGTAGTCTTTTTATAATACTTAAACCTCATTGAAGATTTTTTCATAGATTTTTTAACTATGTTTCTCACTGTACACTCTGTAGTTCCTTAATTTTGTTATCTCACTTCACTTTATTGTATTCTACACTCTGGTAGTCTTTTTAGTGAGTTCTACTCTATGGTAGTCTCTTTTGACATATTTTTTGACATGTTACACTTACAACTAATATACAATTTGTTTTTATAGTATTGTATCTTGTAACTTGTTTGGGGTTTACCTATATCGGTTTCAATTTTGTCTCATGGTATTTATTATATGATTAACATTTTGTTTTGGCATATCTCTTCCTGTTTCTGGTCTCTTTGTTGGAATCTTGATATGTTTCGTCCCTTCTTCAAATATCACATTAGTGGTTCCCTTATTAAAATGGTTTCATGACAGATTATTTCCTTTTTTATGGTCCTTCCCTTTTTGTACTGCTTCCCCAATCTACTGGGTATACTGCTGGTTTAACTGGTTTTTTCATAGTAGGTTATTTTAATTAATGGTTTTCTTTATTATCTTCCATTTTTATTAACATGTTATAGACTTAATTATACAGTTTCTAGGGTAATCCTTAAACAATTTATTCCTCTCACTCACTATGGAACTTTTTCTTTTATTTATGTAACATTAATTCAAATGTTTAGTGTGATAATTTTGTTATGTTACAATATATATAAATTATTTATACCGAAAATTATTAAATACCGGGCCATTAGGCCGTGATCGGATGCTGTATAATCTCGGCAACGTTTCGTATCCCACCCTCGGGCATCTTCTGGACACAGTGTTAAGAAACAGTTGCGTCAGATCTTGGCCGAACGATAACCAACAAATTTTTTCGGCTTGCTTTTTTCCGGAAACAGTTGTCGAGTATCGTGTGAGTGTGAGTCTGTGTATGTAATCGAATGGTTTGAGTGTGCGTAGCTTCCACCGTCTATCAGGAGTCCCGACGCATCACTCTGATTATGAGTAAACAATTTGTGATAACAGACTCTGACGCTGACAACTCGTTGTGAAAAATTGCAAGGGAAAATGGCTTGCCGGTATTTGTCGTATATGTAGTTTGGCGTTCCATCCCTGTCAAAGATTGATTTAACTCTTTGGAGGATTCATTATATACAGTCTCCAGATTGCATTAACATTTAATTTAAAATGTATAATATACCTTTATTGTAATCCGTCGTGCGATTTTGTAGTTATTTTGTACACTACATTTATCGGGAATAAATTCCCATCTTCAGGTAAAGAACCTGTTTTGTTTTTTTTATCCTCCTATTATATAGGAATCATCGGCGAAAATATCACACACACACACACACACACACATAAACAACACAATCACAACTGTTACAAATAACAATTAAAACCGTTGTAGCTACACAAGTATCGAAAACAGTGCGCACTGCTCGACTGACACATTTCAACTGGACTGATTACAAAGTTCGCCGTTTATCTTCAATATGGTGTCATACAGCGTATTTGATTTAAACGAAAGCTGGTCGTTAAGCAAGCATTCTTTATGAATTTTTGGTGCTCTGTAAATTACAAATTCCTCTAACCCATCCATAAAACGACCTTTGTTGCTAATGTGTTTGGGTATCATATTTCCTGCAAATCCAGTGTAATTATGGTTTTCGTTTATAAATGCAATGCAAAATTAGATTTGGGCGATCTGATATCCTTTCGTGGTATATGTTCTGTAAATCTGTCAATAAATCTCATCCCCATTTGACCGATGTAAAACTTATCGCAATCATCACATTGCATCCTGTATACGCCTGAACAATTTTCTGTTACTTTTGGAGACCTTAAACTAAATATATTTTTTAAATTATTGATAGTTATTAATGAAACATTAATGTTTAATTTCTTAACTACCAAAGGAATTTCTGAATGTTTAACAGGAAGCCAACTACCACGGATTTAACTATACGCGCACACTCATATCATTCTTACATACACAAAATAGCGCCGTTCAATGCATCTGCGCACAGATAGTTGAATGTACCATTGAACCGTGAAGATTATCGGGATGAAATAAACGTTATCAAATACAAAGCCGTGAAAAATGGATACAAAAGTGACATGATTGATAATTTGATAGGTAAACATAGGTACAAACAGAACAAGAAGAAACTGACAAGGATAAATTTCAATTTGTCTGAGCTGAATATATTAACGTGCTCCCTAACGTAATAAAAAAATGAGTTTAAGAATAAATACATAAATAATAAATACCTCTATGGGAGGGAGTTTTCACTACGTACCGACCATGTCGCGCTTGCATGGCTCTTGAGATTTAAAAATCCGGAAGGACAGTTGGCAAGGTGGGTCGAACGTCTGCAAGAGTACAACTTCAAGGTACAACATCGACGGGGGCGCCTGCATGGTAATGCAGATGGCTTATCACGAAGAACGTGACCGGAAGACTACCGACATTGCCACTGAAAGGAAGAACAAAACTCAAGCGAACATGTTCAAGCTATCACTTTAGATATCCTGGCAGACGGCTGGACAACACAAGACTGCAGACAAGAAAAAATAACTGATGATGACATCGGACCGATCTTGACAGCAAAAGAGGAAGGTCGCCGCCCGGATTGGCAAGATATCTGCCATGGTTCCGAAGAGCTGAATGGCTACTGGGCACAATGGAAATCTCTCACCTTAGAAAACGGATTGCTGAAAGTGCAGACGGACGAGACGTGGTCATGCAGTTGATAGTTCCACGAAGTAAAGAGCAGTCTGTTTTGAAAGAGATACATGACGGAACATCTGGAGGCCATCTTGGCGTTAACAAAACCCTTGAAAAAATACGGAAGCGATTCTATTGGCTTCATTTTCGCCACGACGTAGAGAAATGGGTTCGGACGTGTGAAATATGTGCTGCAAACAATGGCCCACAAACCAGAAGCAGGGGAAAAATGAGACAGTATAACGTCGGATTGCCTTTCGAGAGAATTGCCATAGACATTGTTGGACCATTCCCAGTTATTGACGATGGAAACCAGCACATCATTGTTGTAGGTGACTACTTTACTAAGTGGGTGGAAGCCTACGCAATTCCAAATCAGGAGGTTACCACTGTGGCAAAGGAGTTAGTTCACAACTTCTGTTGCCGTTATGGAGACCCTATGGAAATCCATAGGATCAAGGGAGAAATTTCGAATCAGGAGTGTTTAAAGAATTATGCCGTCTACTCGGAATTCGAAAGACCAGGGCAACGCCTCTGCATCCTCAGTCGGACGGGATGGTTGAGAGATTCAATAGGACACTTGAGCAACATCTTTCGAATGATATTGACGAGAACCAAACAGACTGGGACCAACGTATACCACTATTCCTCATGGCGTATAGATCATCAGTACACGACACAACCGGCATGACTCCAGCAAAATTGGTGTTTGGGCGGGAGATTCGTCTTCCTGTGGACTTGATGTTCGGATCACCTGAGACTCAGTTCCAAGAGCCACAGAACTATTCCTCGCAATTAGAAATCCAACTGCGAGAAATGAATCGCTTGATAAGAGAACGGCTGAAGATTGCCAGTGATAAAATGAAAATTCGGTATGACATTAGCAGCAATAGTGTGGGTTTCCAAGAAGATCAGGCCTGGTTGGTCAACCCAAAGCGCCGTCGTGGTCGCTCACTTAAGTTGCAAACTAACTGGGAAGGACCCTATACTGTGAAAAAAAGAATCAGCGATGTTGTTTATCGGATTCAACAGGAAGGACAGCGAAAGTTCAAAGTCGTCCACCTAGATCGCCTGGCTAAGTATTACTTCAGAGACGGTTTGCCAGTTCGAGACGAACAGGCTTAAGGAGAGGGAAGTGTTACGACATCACAGAACCATCTACGTGTTTATCGAATGTTCCAGAGGGATCCGGAATGTAACGTGTGTGGCGTACGTGCTTGTCGACGCATTTGCTAGACTGTGTCAATGCCGCAATTAATTACGTCGTAACTATACGAGCGATATCGCGCATTATGGAATAATCTAGTAATTTTGGGAGATATAAATACCAGTACTCAACGACGTTCAGTTGGAGTAATAGTCGCGATATATTACAGAGCGGTTCGAGTTTATTGTCGGGCGATTACAAGTGATTATTCTGTGCGTTCAAGTGGTTATTAGTTAAGTGTTGTGTTTTATAATCGGACGGTATATAGTAATACAACTGTGTTTAATATTAGTTGACATTTTATTGTGTGTGAACAATTTTTATTTGATTTGTTGTAAGAGACTGTGTTGTTAATTACGAACTGTTTAACTGTGAAAATTAAAGCTGGTAATTAGCGACTTAATTCGTGTTTTGTATTTTGTTTTCCACTGTATCTACGACGATCAGTAGACCGTCGTAACAATATCAGTTTTTCTCCCAATGAAAGTCTCAGGCACGCGGCACCCATATACAATTATCGCTCTACACATTCACAGTTGTGCCTCACGCTCACGACGATAAATCAGATGCCACATTCTTCTCGAACGAAAAAATTCGCATTCCGAATTGCAACGTGTCTGTTAAACTGGTATATAATTTTATTAACACTAATTTACCTGCTGATTTTGTACCCTTTACACGGAAGTTGATATTGTTGTGTTATATGTGTATGCAGGTACTCACACGTGTACGTACGTATATTGTGACGGCAGCGAGGCAAACATCTGCTCCCCGGTACCAGCGGCGCGTGACACCTGACAAATACGCAGCGAGCCAATCAGGGATCAGCAGCCGAAACGTGACACCTGACGAGTTCGCACTGAGCCAATCAGGGATCCCGGTCAGGGCATAAAAAGAGCGCAGCTAGAATTTTTTAATGTACTCCATCGCCACGCCATCGGACGAACTCCATCACTTCTCCTCTATCGGACGACATCGACGCCGAGCCAGCCGGAATGAACAGGAATAAGAGTAGAACGGACGTTCTTCGCATTGTATGCCCTGTGACAAACCAGCGATGGATATTGTTGGGCCGGCAGCGGACTCTACAAACCGATGCCGAAAGAAGAGGAGGACTGCAGTACGCCACGAACAGAGGGCGCAGCCGCCGAACATCACAGCGCGGCTCGGGCGGAACAGATGTCACAGCGGTTTCGGCCCTTTTTAAAGTCACCAAACCAATGAGACGATTGGCCCCATTTGTCCTGTGACAATATGTACATAGGGTCGATCAACAGTAGAAAGGAGAGTCTCGAATGTATATCAGAATTCAAAGTAGATTAATGATGGTTATAGAAATAATAATAACAATTTAAAGGGTAATATAATTTTGACTATAATACATCGGGCTATTAGGCTTAGGTCTAATGATGCCGCATAGAACAGACGTTTTGGCCCCACCATTGGAGGTGTACGACTTGAGAAAAGCGACTCGTACCTGGCAAAACACGTACTGCGGCAAAAGTTCTATACTGTTTCCGTTCTTAGCTTAATCCTAATTTAAACAAACAGGCGGAGCACGTCTGAAACTGTATCTGATACTTTAATTAGGAGCATGTCACTCTGACATAAGGAGTACAGACAGAGTACATATAATGTTGATACTGTGTAAACACACGTAAATTGTCATAATTTGTCCTGAATAAAGTAAAATTTGTGTGACAGTGTCAAACTGACAGTGAAACATTTAATAACACCAGTTAATGGCTTCTTTTTAATTAACCGTTTAAATATCGCAACACACAAAAAAGTAAAGTTTATTTAAATCTAAAATAGAAACTTTGATAATTATTACCAGTGTACTGAATACTATCCGTTGCTGTCAGAGAGTGATTCAATGCCTTCCATATCTGTCTCTGAACTTGTATCATCACTCGAGTCAGAGTTATAATTGACAAGATTATTCATTGTCACAACGACGTCGGTAATGTGGGCCAGTTGCCATAACTTATCATCTTCGTTGATTATGTGCTCCATACAATGACACCACTTGTCCGCCGTTGTTTCATTTACCGTCTCCTCAATAAATTGTTTTATATCAAAAAGATAATGTTGTGTTTTGACGGGCAACATATCCTTTCAACTGGCTCCACATTAATTCAATACGATTCAGAATACGGTGATAATGAGGAAGTCTTAAAACTACGTGCCCTAATTTAAGTGGCAAGATCACTCTCCCATGACTATACAGACATTCTGCACTTGCGCATGGTACATTACTGTGTGAACAGTGTCAACGCCCCTTACCAATAGCGTTTCAGATTTGCCACGTGGGTTTGTTTACATCAGGTTTGAACTAAGAACGGAAAGAGTATACGGTTCTGTGTGTTCTTTCGCCACAGTATTGTGCCGGGGTTTGAATTTTCCCGGAGTGATTTAAACGTTCAAGGCCGCCAAAGCGCGTAGCAGCTGGACGGCACAGCTAACTCGATTGTTAAGGCCGTGTCTGCGAAGCTATCTAGTAAACCGTATCAGCGGCGTGTTGTGCGGGTTGATGGGTTGCTTGCCAAAGGTTATGATCGGCAATTCGCAACAGGTTAAGTTTATGTAGCATAGTGGGATCAAAGGATATAGGCTTCTTTCTCATTTCGTCGCCAACCTTCCAATAGAGTGTTCGATGGTCTGACGGCCCAGGGATAAGCGTTTTGTGGATCTTTCATATGACTTCGTATGCTACTAAAGGGTTTCCGGTGATGCTCAATTATTTTATTCTAAGTTCAATTAATGATGGGTTATGTGTGTTATATTTGTATAAGTGTGTGTGTGGCCCACATGTGTGTAAAGCCTATTTTATTGTAATACTTTCCTCTTGTAAAATTGAATTACACGTTTCTTCCGGTCTGGGAGCACGTGGCGACCTTGTACTTAATTGTCTTTGATAAAGTTAAAAGTAAATGTTACAGTGAAAAAAAAAATAAAAGTAATGGTTTAGTTAAAAGTAAATGGTGTAACGCAACAGAAATGCAGTCATCCATGTTACATAAATATTATATTAACAAAATAACAAGTAAATCAATATTTAACCCCATGATAAAACAAAGGTCAAATAAATACATTTATAACTATATACAAAAATGAATAAGGATGCAAAGTAGAAATAAAAATAATAAACAAACCTGTAAATTAGACATTAGTTAGAGATCCATGTTCAGTGAAAAGTAAATAAACCTTATACAGATGAGAATTTTAAGAAAGAAACTAGTACAGAAAATGTCAAAGTAGATGACAATGAAATTAAACAAAAATGAGACAATAATTTACCTTATAGCAATAGTAAGTAAGGATTATGAATTAAATGATATTATTTTGTAACGATGAATGTTGTGTTAAAGTTTATGTTATGTTATACTAATTACTTGTTGAGTTAATGGAAAGTAATGAAACAAAATGTATTATTCAATTACTGTTATAGAAGGATGTGGGAAACAGAGTTAATGTTAATAGATCACAATTTTCTTATATGTGATCCATAGATCAAGACAAAATTGTTATTAGTTATGGAAAGAATAATTATTTATATAAATGTTAATAGTTAAGATTTGATTATATGTATGAACTTATGTAAAAGGGCTATAGTTGTTCACCAGTTATAAACAAAGGTAGGTCCATATACAATAAAAGGCCTAACAGCCAATAAGACTATATAACCACTCATAACATAAAGGTTAGGTACGGAAGTTAATAATAATTAATGAATACGGTTCAAAGAGCTAGGAAAAAACATTTGATAAGTAATGATATATAATAAACCACCTCAAGTTAAACAAATTATGATAATGCCACAATGCCATGATCTCGATTAATAACGTTTGATATCGAAAAAGTAATAAATATACAAGAAACAGACTAAGATCAAAAAACCAGCAGAATATATATAGAAAATAGTAAACAAACTATAGGTAAAGTTATATTCCGATATGATAGAAAATTAATAAGGAATGGACGGAAAATATATGAAATAAACACTATATACAAAACATTGAGAAGGAAGAAAAATAATTTGTTGCTACGGACAACAGTAACGAAGAAGTTGTTGATTTTCAATTATTGCTTTTTATGATCTGAACGTGATGAGATTAAAAAACCTGAAAGAAATGTTTAATGTAATTAGAATACTCTGAATTAATTGATACTATTATAATACACCAAAATTCGAATGATAATCTTATTGACTTATGCCAGCAAAGTTTAACCAAATGAGATCATAATACAGTATCACAGTACAAATTAATAACTGGGTTCTACAAGGAAGGACTTGAATTGTCCTATACCAGAAAAAAATTAACGATATATTACAACCAATACAAAGAGTTAACTGTGTCACAACAAATAATATACACCACACTGGAACTCATAACCTTTTAAATACACGGAACATCACTAACAACTTCAAACGATAGAAGAACGTATTTGAATCCAGAATTTGCAGAAGGACCACCAGTCTGATTGTAAATAAATCCAGGGAGCTGTATTTCCGAGGTGAACAGGACAAGAATTCCATTTTATTAAACCGAAGAAAAGAATCTCGCACGACATATCCATCCTGAACGGCAAGGTTATCAATCAACGGCCTACACGAGTCGCTTCGTTCTAGTCTGGTAAATTATATTTGTATAAATCATATTAACAACACAACACTTCAATTTTGTAAATCTTGCATTCTTATCTATGTATTTTTAATCTTCCCCACAGTTACAAGAACCTTCACCCCCTGAATTATTTTAATTTTAAACAAAAAACAAATCATATGATCAAATATAAAATAAAGTATTGGACTGAACAATAATCGATTCACGCAATCTATAGCCTTTATATATGCCAATTGGAACATATCTTATTTAATGTTGAAGGAGTGAATAAATAAAGAAACCTTGTATAGTAGCAAAATCTTATCATTTGGGGTATTATTTAATGAGTTGGGAATCAAAAGTAACTGACTAAGTATATAATAATTGGTTAACGTAAACAGTGAATTAACCTATAGGTTTCGTTGCCTTCTCCTCCTCTCCTCTTCTCCGACACCAAAGAGAAGAGCGTTAAATTACAAAATTTACATAAGTCTCTTCAAGGTATACTAGGGTTGAACGAAATTATAGAATAACACATTAATTATTTAAGTTTCAAGCACAATCACACTGATATTTTTCTTAGAGAGATAAGCTAATATTAGTTAATGACATTACTATATTCCCCAACTCCAAATGTCTCAGAAATTAAATTAAATTAACACGACCGAAGAGAGGAGAGACAGAGAAGCATACCCGTTCCTAATAACAAATAGGTTTACATTGCGTGACACATTAGTAGACGCAAGAAGTCGTTTAGTAACAAATTGGCGCCCAACGTGGGGCTTAAGTTAAGTAACTATAATTACATTAATATTACTTAACCAGAGCAAGCAACTGTGGGAGAATAAACATGCCTAGTACCAGAGGTAGATCAAAGATGAGGGCAGAAGGTACGGAGAAGGAAGAAGGTGAACAAGAACAGGAAATAGAAATAATAACAGATAGGGAAATGGAACAACAGACAGACGAAATAACGGAAACTGAAATAATTACGGACAAGGAAAAGGGAGTAATGGAAGAAGAGGCCCAAGGGGATCAACCAGATAAATCCAACAAAAAGGAAGACATGAGTATGCAGGAGCTGTTGAGGATTATAATGGAAAGCAATAAACAAATAAAGGAGGAAATTAATGAAAACTCAAAGAGACTGGAGGAAAAATTCTATAAAATAAATGAGGAAAACAAGGAGAATTTTAGGAAAACAAATGACGAAAATAAGGAAACCTCAAAATTACTTTTCAGACAAATGAAGGAAGAAATCCTACAATTAAACGAAGAAAATATAAGGCAGATTAACGAAAGAATGGAAAATATCCATGTGACAATTAACCAGAAGGTGGACCAAAATAATGAGGAAAGAAAGTTAGAAATAGCCGAAACAAATGAAAGGTTAGAAAAGACCAACGAAACAGTAGTACAGGTTCGCGAAGAATTACAAAATAAAATTAATGACCTAAAAGTCGAGAGTAAAATAATGGTCGAAGGAATCCAACAGGAAACTGTCGGAAAATATGAGCAAATTAAAAACGAAGTACATCAGGTACGGGAAGAGAATAAGGAAGGGATTACGCAAATACAGACAGACATGGGTGAACGACTCGAAAGAGTATATGGCAATTTAAACAATTTGGAAGGTCAAATTAATACCAGTAAAAATAAAATAGAGGAAATTAGTAGACGCGAACTACAGTTACAAGAAGAAGTAGATTCATGGCGGGATAGGACATGTCAACATAGTCATACGAATAACCACGATAACCGTGAGTCGATTAATTTTCGTAATTACAAGCGTAATCCGATGGAATTTTTAAAGAGGTTGGAAGAGATGATCGCAAGAAATAGAGAAAATCGCTGGAGTATTATACGCAGTATAATTGATGAGACATTCAAAGATACCTATGATAATTGGTGGACAGCGGTGCGCCCGGATATACTGGACATTACCGAGTTCAAAAAACAATTTAAAGAGAAATATTGGTCGGAATCGACCCAGAACATGATTAGAAATAATTTGAGTAACGGCCGATACGAAACGAACATAGGACAGTCTCCTACTTCATACTTTCTGGGAAAAGTATGTATGGCACGGAACTTAGAGCCCAGAATTCCCGAAGAATGTTTGGTGATCATTATGACGAAGGGATAAAAAATGCACGCATGTGTAGCCAAATCAAAACGATTTCAGCCATGGCCAAATTCCTTGAGAATTATGAGCACGAGAATCAATACCAAAGAAACAGATTGTTAAATTATAAATATCAGAAGTATAATAATAACGAGCCACAAACCAATTCTCATAATAATGATCACAATCGACCCGCTCAGAACGTTAATGCAAATAGGACCCAGAACGATCACTCGAATAATAATTCCAGGAATTATAATTATCGTGGCAATAATCCTTATAATTACCGCAATAGTCGCAATAATAGAGGAGATGGGGACAGACGACCCAATAATTATAGGCATAACGTTAATTATATTTACTCCAGGCCTCAAAGTAATCAGCGACGGTATTACCCAAGGAGTCACCGATATGACAATCAGTATGATCAGTCCCGGCGTGAAGACAACTATCAACCTGAAAGAAATTATAGGATAGCGGAACCTAATACAGAGGACCGCACCGAACCTGTACAAAATCACTCTAATAATTCAAATGAAAATAGAGAAGATGGGGGAAGCCCTCATTTAAACTAATTGAGGCAGTGAAAATTGATGAATACCCTTCACTGAACGGTAATCTTGGGGAACAACGACTTGTAAATAAAACTAAGAATAATAATACCATAACTATAATTAATAACCACTATTTAAAAAATATTAGAGAATATTTGTTGGAAGAGGATAAAAATCATGTAAACAGTAATAGTAATAACGAAATCATATATGTAACAGCAAAATTAAATGGAGTACACTCTACCATAATGATAGATACTGGATCTAACATCTCGTTGACAGACAGTACTGAACTGGAAAAAATACAGCGAGAAGGCCAGTTGCCTATACCGACCTTACCTGTTAATAATGTGATAATTATCGGAGTCAGTGGACGGAAAAATAAAACAGTTAAAAAACAAGTATCGCTCGATCTTACCAATAATAATATGACCCTACTAATAGGACTCTTGGTCGCAACGGGATTACCGTTCAATGTATTGAATGGGTGCGATATCTTGCGACAGCATTCCGCAATAACTGACTTACATAAAGGCATAATATCTTTAACATCCGAAGAAGGATTATGGACAGCCGAATTAGTTGACGCTAATAGAACCGTTCCAGTTAACAACAGATGTCTGGCCATAAAAAGCTACTTTTGTAAGAAAAATAAAATACCCGAAGTCATTCAATATGAGGACGACGATCCCGAACTGTGGCAGAGTAAGTTAGAAGAGATCCGAGAATTCCAAAGGGAAAAAACTGGTAGACAAGTAAGTAAGGTACAGGCCGAAAAGTTAATTCAAATATATAATAAATACAAACACATATTCTCCAATGCTCCAGGTAAAGTAAAAGGATATCAGTGTGTGATAAATTTTAAAGAACCAGTGGACTTTCGCAGAAAATCCTACCCAATAGCTTATTCAATCAAAAACGAAGTCCGGGCCGAGATTAATCGTATGATTCAGGATGACATAAAAGAATATAGTCAATCACCATATACCAGTCCCATAGTGGCAATCCCGAAAAAGAACGGAAAAGTGAGAATTTGCCTGGACGCTAGGGAAATAAATAAAATGATCATCAACGATAGGACTTCCCCGGGCGAAATTGAAGAAATTTTAAAGAAATTCCACGGCATTAAATACATCAGTACTTGGGATACGGTATGCGGATACTGGCAGGTTGAACTACACCCAGATAGTAGAAAATACATGGCGTTCCTTTTTGACGGAAGGAACTATCAATTTAAAAGGCTAACTTTCGGATTAATCAATTCTGTTGCAATATTTGTAAAATGCATGGACCAAGTATTGGGACAAGAAACACTGCAGTTCACTACGGTCTATGTAGATGACTTACTTATAACTTCTTCACATTGGGATGAACATTGCGAGCGGGTGGAACAGGTACTGAGAAAATTATCCGAAAATAACATAACACTCAAGCTAAATAAATCTAAATTTATCGCCAACCAAGTAAAGTTCTTAGGTTTTAATTTGTCTGAGGAGGGCATCACACCTTCAACAGAAAAGGTAGAAGCAATTCAACTGTTCCCTACTCCAAAAAATAGAAAACAGCTACAATCCTTTCTTGGAATTTGTAATTATTACCGCAAATTCCAAGATAACTATTCGGAAATAACTGCCAAGTTTCAAAAACAATTATCATCCAAAGACAAATGGGCATGGGGACCAGAACAAGATAAAATTCTGCAATTAATCAAGAAGAAATTTCTAGAGACAGTTATGTTGTACCACCCTGATTTTAACAAACGCTTTTATTTAAATTGTGATGCGAGCAATGTTAGTTTAGGAGCTACTCTATATCAAGAAAATGAAGAAGGACATCACATGGTAATCAGCTTCGCCAGCAGAGTGCTGAACAACTGCGAACGCAACTATAACGTTACCGAGAAGGAGCTGCTAAGTGTAGTGTACGCATGCAATAAATTTAGAACTTACATACTCGGATACCCAGTGACCCTAAGAAGTGACCATAAATCAATTTCATTTCTAAAAAGATGTAAACTTAGTCACGGCCGGCTAACTAGATGGGTCCTTGCATTGCAAGAGTATTGCATCGATTGGGAATATATACTTGGAAGAAAGAACATAGCAGCCGATATCTTGTCCCGAATAAACATACAAGACCAATCGTTCGAGGGAGAAAAGGAACAGATTGCAAAAGTGTACCATGTCATTAAGAGTAGGAAGGATTTAGAAGTTATCACAAATGGAATTAATCAACACCAAAAATTGGATCCCAAATTAATAAATATTCGCCAGAAGGTGCTAAATGCTGATGAAGTTATTACTAAATATTACTGTATACATGATGATCGATTATTTATTAAAGTCACCCCTAAACAAATAAACTGGAAACTAGTAATTCCCACCGCTGTGGAAAACAAGTTGATCTTGGATTACCATGAACGATATGAACACATGGGAGCCATAAAAATCGTCAAAGCCCTGGAAGAAAAAGTGTACATAAAAAATATAACCAGAAAAGTGCAAAAATCCATACAAGCATGTCACATCTGCCAGATGGTTAAACATAACAATGATAAGAAGGAGGGAGTCATGATCCCTATCACATCCAAATATAAGTTGGAGAAAGTATTTCTGGATATATGTGGACCATTCCCACGCAGTGGAGGGAACCATAGATATAAATTCATAATTATTATTTTTGATCACTTTTCCAAATATACTAAACTCTACGCTATTAGCAGAGCCACGACCAAGAAAATCCTGGAAATAGTCATTGGACGTTACATAACAGAGATTGGTAAACCGTCATCTATTATCACCGATCATGGTACGCAATTCAAGGGAAGTAAATGGAGAAATAATCTTCTAAAACACAACATTAGAACATATAAGACTTCAGTATACCACCCCAGCAGCAATCCGGCAGAACGTGTATTGAGGGAAGTTGGCAGAATACTCCGGACTTACTGTCATGACCAACAGAGAAGGTGGTACGAATACTTGTCACTGACCGAAGAGTTCTTAAATATATCTTACCATCAGTCCATCGAAAATACCCCTTATACTGTTATGTTCGAAAGGCTTCCACCTATGGAAATCCAGGATATTATAAATTTTCCAAATAACCCAGAATATCAGTTTGAAAACGTTAAATTTTATAACCGAATAATGGAAAAGGAGGAAATGAAGAAAAAGAAATATGAAAAGAATAATCCAAAACCAATTAAGTACCAAGTGGGCGAGAAAATATTAATAAGAAACAGGGAGCTACCCAGCACTCTAGAGGGAATAACTAAAAAATTATTGTTATTATATACTGGGCCATATGTGATAACAAAAAATAATAATAACAATACATATGAAATAATCAACCCTATCACGAAAAAGATTAAGGGAACATACAATCAGGAGTCCATAAAGAAATATTATGAATAAATCCACTAAATTCTAAAATACAATAAGAACAACTTATTACCAATTTTGAAGAAAAAACACTTGGAAATAAAAAGAAATTGAATTTGAAATAAATCCACTAAATTCTAAAATACAATAAGAACAACTTATTACCAATTTTGAAGAGAAAACACTTGTAAATAAAAGAGAATTTTTTGAACAATATTATATAAATAGAAAACATGTTATTCAAAATGAAGTAAGTCTGAATTAAAGTATAGTAATGAAGAAGGTATTAAGAAGAATTAATAACAAACCCCAAGATTACAGAAGAAAAACAGAATTATTACTACATGTCTACAAAGAAATAGTGTGAATAATGAATAATGAAACCTCAAGATAAAATTTTTTATATCAAACATACCTATGCAAAATAATAAAAGAAAAATAATAAGACCTAAAATACCTACCGCATTGCCAAGTGAAAGGAACAACCTCAATAAACGATTAATTGTAGCCAATGTAGTATTAAAGAAAACGAGAAAAAATATTTATCGACATAATTCATTGAAATATAACCAGCCAAAATAATGAAATAAGATAAGAAAAATAATAGTTGAGCTAAAGACTGTATCTAGTCAGCCAGTAATAATAATAATCAAACCAATAACTATTTAGAAAATATTGAGATCAGAATAACAAATGAAGAAGATAATTAGCGTTATTCTCAGAGCAAGAAAGAAAAACAAAAATAATTACAAATGATAACTGTCATAATTATTATAAAAAAAAAATGTTTAAGGAAACTAAAATGGAGTCACAAAGTATGAAGGATAGTAATAAAGAAATATAAAAGCAACAATGTGAAAAAGTTCCCAAATGTTTATTAATAATTAATTAAGGAGATTATTAGGAGATTATTATATTTTATAGCTGACTGTAGATGAATTCCAGCAGTACTATATTAAGGTGTAGTGTGGACAGCAGAGTATGAAGCCAAACAGTGCCTCTCTGAACTGTACCAACGCACATATTAGGGATTGTTAGGGAAATTAAATATTTAAGGAATATTAGAATCGTTGGAAGAATGACCTCAGATTCCAGAAGAGTATCTTCTGTATCTGTATTCGAAGAAAACAGAAAGAAAATAGCTGACAGAAGAATAATTGAGAAATACAGTGATTACAGTAATTATAATTAGAAGAGATGTGAACCTAAAGTATCATTGAATATTGCAGCCAACTATCAACAAATACTGTTTACAGAAATTAAATATGATCAAGAATATTAATAGAAATAATGAAATATTATTAAATAAAGAATTATTAATACTAGTCTAACAAAGTTACATTGAGAATCCCATCGTTAACCAGTAATATTGATACGAAGAAAAGGCATGTGGAAAAGACAAGTTTATTTAACCTAAACTTCATTCATGTAAACTAAACTTTTTTAGGAGGGGGACCATATGTAACGCAACAGAAATGCAGTCATCCATGTTACATAAATATTATATTAACAAAATAATAAGTAAATCAATATTTAACCCCATGATAAAACGAAGGTCTAATAAATACATTTATAACTATATACAAAAATAAATAAGGATGCAAGGTAGAAATAACAATAATAAACAAACCTGTAAATTAGACATTAGTTAGAGATCCATGTTCAGTGAAAAGTAAATAAATCTTATACCGATGAGAATTGTAAGAAAGAAACTAGTACAGAAAATTGTGCCGGTATAATACCGGCCGTCGAAAGTTTTAGAAAATTTAATTGTAAAATAACGCGAGAGCAAGGGTCGGTTGAAGCGAACCTTGGCCGGCTCCGTTAAAGCTGCGCGCGCACCTCGTAGGGAGGTTCGGCTTGGTTAAATTGTGGCCGTGTATGCCAGTCATCGCCCGGCAAGCAAGAAGCACCGACTACCTAATCCGAGCAGATATTACTACGCAGTTTTCTTCCACTCTGATGGCTAGCTAAATTTACGGGACTTCCCGGTGAGGATCATAGCTCTTATTGTGTGTATCAGTAATAATATATGCGATTAAATTTAATTAACAAAATGTATGCAGCCGTATGAGAAAGACGAATGCATGTGGGGGCGATCCGACAGGTTGTATTTTAAACGATTACCTAATGTTCAGTATATAGCTCATGTTCCTTTTATTATTATTATAATATTGTAAGAGTCACTGTAATTGTCATGGTCATTGTAATTTTATAGAACGTTAGATAAATTCTAAGCGAAAGTCAGTGCGTAGTCATGGAACCGTATTGTGCACATACATGCAGCAGATTGCCCGTGTGTCTTCTTTAATTAACTTTGCAGTAAAAATTACTTGTGAGAACATCCTTAGAGGAAACATTATTAATATTGAAACATTATTAATACTGTGAGTGCCTTGAAGTTAATCATTTTTTTTGACAAATTGCAATTATTGTGTCGCCACGTGGTAATCTAACCTGTTGCATTCTGTCGATGCGAGTTGAGAGCGTGCTAGTGACTTTTACTCTACGCCTTTTAATAAAATCTTTTATTTTTGGAATTAATCATCCCATTGTAGACTTTTACTCTTTAAGCAGTTTGAAAAGAAATTATTACCGAAACTTGGTGCATTTATCTTGAGTTGGTTGAAGGCCCGTTCTGAGGTTAATTACCTGTGAACTTGGGTGTACTTTTTTATGAACATCTTTTCTAATTTTTATGAATTAACAGGGTTCTCGCTTAAGCCGGAGATGTGGCCTTGCTGATTGAACTCCATCCTCATCAGCCATGAACCATCAGAAACGAACCTGTTCGGAGAAGGAGTCGGGTGACTAGCTCAAGATGTAACTCTTGCTCAGCATAATTAAGGTGATATGCAATCTTTTATTTTCGTTTTGTGGCCGGACCTGCAGTGCTCCTGATTTACCGTAAAAATCTTTTGAAACCATGTGCCCACGTGGCCAGACAGTCTGCTATAGGGTGTGTCTGCTGAACATTCATTCTGAACATTATGTGTTAATGTTAATGAACACTTTAATAACTTAACTTCATAACACTAAGTACAATGCTTGTAATTGTGTGCTGCACTGGGGGAGCGTGCTAGAGATATTTTGTACACTTAAACATTTTCACATATTGCCCATAGTCATCACAATGATTACTACTAAATTTATATCACATGTTAGGGATTCTGTTCCGGCTGGTTCAGAATGGGGTTGATATTTTAATTTCATTTGGGGTTTAACACGTAAGGGCTGGGGAGTTTTCGTTTTCCTTTTGGCTGTTTTCGGGGGAATAAAAGGGGACTTAGTTTTTGCCAGGCACATGTTCATACAGTCTAAGGCAGGTTTGATTCCTGTCACACTTGGTTAAGCACATGCTGGTGCGCTCCCACAGCTGCTAGGGCACAACAGTCCTTATTATAAATTCATTTATATACAGCCATTCGGCTTTAACAGAAAAGAACTTTCATATCTTCTGGGCATATACTAATTAATTTTTGTAATTTATAAAGGTCTATACTGATTAATTTTTTTTTACTTGTAGAGCATATACTGATTAATTTTTTTTCTTGTAAAGCATATATTGCTTAATTTTCCTACCCTGTAAAGCATATACTGATACATGAATCCATCTGAATTGTAAAACAAATTAACATTTTAGAACCGCATAACAATTGCTTAAAATCAGGTGATGCAGTTTTTATTTTTATTTTATGCTGTTGAAGAAACTTAAAGATTTCATATGCTCATGATGGGGCATTACCAGTTGCTATCTATACTTATGGGCGGTCCGGTCTCTCTTATGGGTTATGAGTGATTATCATCCTTTCTGGGGTTTTCGCATTTATTCAGATTAATGGAAATTGATAAATGACGGTGACTGATGGGCGAACATTTAGGCCTGCGGGTTTTTAGGGCATGGTAGTAACACTGCCTATAGAGCATGTGTATTCCCGGGGTATTCGTGTTTATAATATTTGTGTATAATTATGAGTGTATGTGTCTTTATGTTTCTGTACGTGTCTTTATGTTTCTATGTTAAGCTCTAGTCACAAAAAGGGGGGGGAATTATATAATCACTGAACGTTATCTGATATACATATATATATATATTGTAACGTACCGCTTTTATCACGAGGCGTACACCACTTACGAGTGTTTAGCAATTACGGGTTTCGTTAATTCCGTCCCACAGTTGTACGCCAATTCTGTAACTTACCGCTTTTTTCGTGAGGTGTAGTAGAGTTATATTGTATGCCTCATGCAGTATGCGTCACTTTTGAATTATACTAACTGACGTTTTAAACGGTATAAATAAAGGATTTTGTTTATCTTGTTTTACTCAATCTAAAAGAAATCGAGAGTGTGTGATTTGGGGTCAAGGAGGTAATTTGTTCAGCCTTATGCAGAAGAGAGAGTAAGTATATTATTGCCCCTCTGTTGTGACGATTTTTTCTGTATGTTGTGCTGAAATTTTCATTAACTACCCACTACAATAAATTATAACACGTTATAATTCAATATTAATTTTCAATAATATTGCTTTATTGATTATTGACTTTTGTCTCCAGCCACCCAAGTATAGGTATCACAATTAATCTTTTTTAAAAAGAAAACATCTTCTCGACTTTACCGAGTAAACATAGATCTGTCTAAAGAACAAAACATATATGTTGTTATTTAACCAATATTACGCTATAATAAAATACATCAGTTATTACATAATTCTTATTAATTCCCCAGGGTTCAGGGTGAATTCTTTGTGTTATGAGAGTGTCAGAAATGGCTAATTGCTACGCTTTACAAATATAAAAAAATTAATAAATAATTTTGGTTTATTTTTCAAATGTTAAATAGTTTCCAGAATTGCCGTAAGAGAGCAGCATGTATTTGTTTACTTTTGAAGAAACATATGATAAAATGAATATTTTTTCGTTCTATTTCACTATTAAAAAACGAGTTTTCTTCTGTATTTATTACGAAAAATGTTTATATTACCTCGCTCCGTGTTGTCCTTACTGGATTGAAGTTTTATTCTGTGATGAGGTACGTCTTGCGTTATTATTTCCTTTTCATTTTCGAGTATTTTTCTGATTGTCTATTAGACGTAGGCCGAATTATATTGGATCCTCAGAATGGTTTCATCCACTGGTTTTTAATGTATAACACCTTTTAATTAGGATTCCTCAGGTATAATTGGTTAGTATTCACTTTGTTTATTACTCTTGCGTGAATTTCGCCTCCTCCAACGTCCAAAAAAGGTTATTTTTTTTATAGTTTTTGTCGCATCGATTCTTCAACTCTCTGGTTTAGTTCAAAATTTTTTTTTTTATTAACAATACTTGTTATTTTCCATCACTCTTAGTAACACATAGTATTTTTATTATGTAGGCAGTTTGTGATTATTATAAATTTATATTTTTATTTATGGAAAAATAATTCCCTTCCATTCCGGTTTATTTACTAATTTAATTCACATAATATGTTTTGGTTAATTTTTTTATGACATTGTATATAAATATTTTATCATTTTATTATCATTAAATTAATTTATATATTATTTATTTAGTCTCGAATAGTGTTCATACCCGGTACTACTTCCTGTTGTCCTTTCCTTCCTAGGATTATTTTAATTTTATATTATCTTTGGTAGTTAAAATTTTTATGTCTTTTAGAATTAACCCTGGGTTTTCTTACAATCTAACATAATTATTTGAAACAATATAATATTAACTTGGGTATAACAAATTGTGGTTCATACAATATAAATTACAATAAATAAATAAAATCACAAAAATCGATTAGTATTATTACATACTACTTCCATAGTTTTATCCTATCCAAAACATACAGCACAGTTTAGTAATACACTAGTTTCACTTTGGTTTTTCACCTCAATGGGTACACTAGAACTCACTTCGCACTATATACCACTCGAATTGTTTATTATGTGGAGTGATATAATTAAATTTTGAGCGAGCTTTAGTTCTACCCATTTCTGACTTTTATTCTCATGATTTACTTTATTGGGACCGGTTTATGTACCGTTACATAAAGCCCCCCCCACTAGAACAAATTTATTTTAGTTCAACTCGTTGATGTAAATAAATTGTTAATTGGTTCAAGTCTCCTAATGGTCTTGACTTTGTTTTCATAAAATAATGTTTCATTGCTGACTGATTATAAACTCTGGTAATTCAGACTTGTGGTAATTGTCGTTTTCTTACTTAACTCTCTCTCTCTTGGAGGCAAATTCATCAATTATTTCTCGGGGTTAGTGGTACTTCCACATTTTATTTGATAAGGACTGGTCACACTAATCATATTAAAATTGTTTCAACACTCATTTCTATTTACTTTTATATATTCGCTTTATCAATTAAGCTTCGGTCTGCTATCTTCCTTCTATTTTCTTCATTTATACTTCTGGAATCTAATATCAATCCTTTCAGCTATTTTATAATTATTATCCCTTAAATATTCAATTTCCCTAACATTTTTCCCTATCTTGTGCGGTGGTTCCAGTCGGGTGGCCACTCTGGGTCCATACACCGCTGTCCATCCTTACACCTTCTGAGACCAGGGGAACATCATCCCTGCTCATAAAAATTATTGCCGGAACATTTCTACGGTCAATACATAAAAATAAAAAAATTATAAGTAGTAGTCAATTAGCGACTAGTACCAAACACTTTTGGGATTCTTCATACTGTAGCTGTTTGTATTTATTTATATATTTCTTCTTCTCCTTGATTCCTTCTTTTTTATCATTAATTAATAGCATATAACATCATTGATAGGCCTTATGTTAAAATTCTTCTGACTTTACTTCTTGTGACATATTTCTCCGTATTATTTCTTCTTATCTACTCTTCAATTCCGAGAAATTCAAATTTTTGTTGTATTATTTATCATCCTCCTTCAGTTTCATTGGAGTCATTAAATTATTCGTTATTCTTCTTATTGTACCTTCTTATCTGAGCACATTACCATTAATTGTTTATTTATTTATTCTTCTTTTGTTACCATAAAAATATTATTTTTCCTATTAGTCCATTTTAAATCAGTTCTTTATAAATATTATTTAATCATCTGTTCTTATATACTCTTCACTCTAAATTATATGTTTTCAAAATAACTTGAGTAAGTTGTCCTTACATGCTTTTTATTAATTCTAATGGTTGCAAAATATCTTAAGTAAGTTGTACTTACACGCTTTTATTAAATCGTCTTGTTCCTGAATAAACTGTTGGGTAAGTTGTTCTTACATGCTTTTAGAATTTTGGGGTTTTTAGTTTCTTCATTTTACATTAGTTTAACCGTTTTCAGTATCATTCACAACACGGATTGATCCACTCGTATATTTTTCCCGTGGATTCTGTTGATTAAACTTGTCAATAAAATTCGCTATTGGATTGCCCCATTGCGGATCACTACCATACATTTCAATATTATCGTATGTATATAGCCTCTCATCTTTATTACTGGGACCAGGATTAGACCCTTGATTTTTCCCATGGTCAACTCGTTTGTCCACTTTTCTTTGTGGCTGTTCATCGGGTCTCCTCGAATCCCTCTCATCAGCCATTAGATAATTTACTTGGGCTTGATTAGTTCTCTGATTGTCATTTGGTGGATCTCCTGAGGGTATGTCCCTATTTCTATCGCCACTTCTGGACCTCCTATATTCGTCATGATCATTCCATTGTTGTCTGTTGTAGTTGTTTCTCTCATCCCTTCGATCATAATTTTGTCTCTGGTTAAAATACGGACGTCTTCCTTGGTAACTATTACTGTAATAATTGTTATTAGCATGTACATAATTAACTCTGGGCCTATTTTCTCTTGGTGGTTCATTCCTCCGCTCCTCGGTATTCCCTGACCTCCATCTACTTCTCCTATAATAAGATTCCTGTTCATAATTTTCTAGCAGCGTTTCCATGCCTCCAATAGTTTTGATTTGTCCACTCAAGCGTGCACTGATGATCTTTTCTTCAAAATGATACGCCATTTTGGTCACTAGACACTCTTCAGGTATCTTAGGGTCTAGATACTTGGCGATACACACCTTCCCTAAAAAGTAAGCAGTAGGTGTTTGTCCCGCTGTACGGTCATACCTACCATGACAGATATCGTCCCTAATAATGTTTTGTACTGATTCTGACCAGTACTTAAGTTTGAACATAGTTTTGAAACCCTCATAATCACACACCTCGTTCCTAATTGCTGTCCACCAATTATCATTGATATTTTTGAACGATTCGTCTAATAGACCTTTTATCATATTCCATCTATTCTCCTTTGATCTGTTCAAAATTTCATCTACTCTCCCTAAGAATTCAAGTGGGTTTCTGCAATAATCCCGAAAGTTGAAACCCCCCTTTTATTTTTCTAAGTTTTGTAATTTTTTTTTGAATTTTATTTAATTTTATTTTTATTAAGTTTTTTTTTTTTGTAAAAGGGGAGAGACATCATATTTAGAACTAGGTAAAAAAACCTAGAGGAAGCAAAGGTGTGCAAGGCCCAAATACAATTACAGACATGTCCCCCCAGGTGAATGACAGGACTTGCAAATGAAAAACTCTTTTAACCAACAAGCGTGTGCTTTATTCAACCTGCAAGATTTTACATACATGACAAGTTCGTGATTGTGTGAGCACACCATTAAAGGCAGAATTATATATATATATATATATATATGTATATATATGTATATCCATTAATTCATAATGTCACAAAGTAAGTGAGTTGATATTAAACTAATTGCAAAAATTTCTGCCTGATTATGTATGAGTCAAAGTTAGTAATAATCTCATTCATAAAGCAATACTAATCCATCAGTGTTGTATAATATCAAATAGGCTAGCCTGTTGTCTCAGTAAGCACATTTATGGTTATTCTCTTTTTTAAATCCGTTACATATTCCCCCAAAAAAATATATATATATAGTAAAATTACACACACAAACACATATACGACATGAATAACAAAACATCCCTCATTTCAACACTAACCTCCTCATAAACCCATTCCAACTACAGTAAATGAAGGAACCCTAATATGTATAGATAGATACAAATATAAATGACAACGTAAATGGAATATCTCAGCTCCTAATCATAGATTTGCCAGCATATTCACAAGCATAGTTCACACCAGAGAATGTAAGTGACCGCCCCGAAACTCAACCAGCCAAACGACCCCTTACCTTAATCATTAAGCGTTAAGTATGTGTGTGAAAGAAAATCGTTTCTCATCTACAGCATCAGACAACCCCCGCTACGTTATTAAAACTCAGCCATGACCAGATGACATGATAGCACGAGATAATTAACTCCCTAATGGTCTTAATTAGATGAAAGTTAGATCTTACAGCAAACTGCGGATGTGTGTGTATGTGTGTAACTTCTTACACATTATACAGTTATAAGATACTTCATTAGGTGTACTGTGGTAATGTTCACTTATGCAATAACATAATTGAACACGAGAGTTTGTGCTAGAGTATAATGTTCAGAACTTCACGAGTGAGCTTCTGGCGGCTTCTGTGCATTCACATGTTGTAGAGAGAGAGAGAAATAGATAATCAGAATTTTCCCACCTGGATTGTCCGGTGTACTTAGTTCGTATAGGCGCGGATCAGTGATGTCACAGTCGTGTCACAAGTCCCTGGTGCAGCTTAGCATTGGAAAAGTCCTCGACTGACGGCATTGTGGCTATAAGATCGTCTCTGCCATTAGGGTGGACAGATTTTCGTCCACCCCTGACACCCATCTCGCCCTTGGTCGAGCACCTGGACATACAATAGGTTGTAGAGGGTGTCATAAAGAAAATCACGCCACTTAGGCCGTCCACATTAATTACCAACACTAACTTTAAGCAGCAACAGCGCACACACACATCGCCACTAATTCAGATTAAACAGTATTAAGCTCGTCTAGCAATTACTTTCTTAATGTTTCATTGAAATATTCAAATTGATTTGCTGTGTCTTTCGTAGTTATTAATTACATCAAAACAGCTGAGTGCAAGATACATTAGCATATTCTCTATTGAAATCAACTTAACCCACGACTCTCACATTCATAATTTAATTAAATTTAATTTAATTTGATTTTGTAATAGCATTAATGCCCAGATTAAAAACTGCTCTATACGCACACACACACACAAGCATAACTCATAATGAAAGCTGAAACACAAAATATATTTGAGGTTAGAATATTTTCAGAACCTGCAGACTTGCACGTACCTGGAACAACACTTTATCTAGCCTATCATAGTGATAGGTTCGGAAGTCCTGGATAGAAGTTTGCCGCCAGCCGAGACCAGATGAACAGGTTGGAGGATCAAGCAGAAATGGGGCCGATACAACGTTCCGGTCCAGCCAAGTAACCTCCGAATGCAGGAATATACAGACACAGCTGGCTGGCAGCGCCAGCTGTATTGCGTAGCTGCTCAACCGTTTGTGTGTATAACCGACCGACAACAAACAATCGTAGCAGGGTGGCCGTGAGTGACGTCAGCGGCGCTCGTTTTTAAAATACTAATAATACGTTGCCGAAGCCAGTTCGGCACACCCTCACCCCAAAAGGGCAACATGGTTGACACAAAACAAACAAGTCCTCAAGCACGACGGCTGCGGGAAACCTGGAAAATCTCAGATTCTAAAACGCTCTTGGTGAGTTCAGTAACACAGGAAAACGAAAAGGCAGAAGGAAGAGGTGTGAGTTAGTGAGTGTGTGTCTGAAAGAGAAGATGTAAGTGTGAGTCCTGCATGCTCGCCGGGCCCTGGTCCGCATGCAGATATAAGAGACAGAAAAGAACAGGAGAAAGAGAAGAATCGCAGGATCCCGCTTTGAGTACTGACCACCAATAAAGTAAACTTGTTTATTTTGGTTTTGTTGCATGAATGTTAGTTACAGAATTGTAGATAGTACAGGAAGATCAGGCAATATTTTATTAAAGTTTACGTAACATTTAATAATATGTCAGTAGAAGATGTAATGAGAATTAGCCGAGACAGAAAACTGAATTACATCAAGTGTTTTGTAATACAATATTGACAGAATGTTAGTTAACGAACAACGGCAACTAAAGGTAAGCTTATTTATTATAATTATTTTATTTATTATTTATATATTGGTTATTCTTGAATGAATGTTATTTACAGGATATTATACAGGAGCCCAAAATATCAGCTACGATTGGTACAAAATTATTGACTGTAAGATGATTCATAGGTGAGAATCATAAAGACAGTGACATTGTGTGTGTGCTAACTGCGTGTTTGTGAGTGACCATGACCCTCGCCCAGCCGCACTCGGTATTTCATAATACTATACAAAAGAATGTTAAACCAATTCATACATTCTATCCTCGAATTATTAATGAAATTGTCAAAGACAGAAGAATAATAAATTAAACTTACAGCCTTAATCTAAAAGTTTATGAAAGTTACGTACGTAAAACTGAGCAATTTAATAAACAATAAGCAAGAAGATTACAAGAAGAAATTTAAACCAATTCATACATTCTATCCTCGAATTATCAATGAAATCACAACGAAATTGTCACATGCAGAAGAATAATAAATTAAACTTACAGTCTTTATCTATAAGTTTATGTAGATTATGTACAAAAAACTGATCTATTTAATAAACACTAAGAAAGAAGATTACAATAAGAAATGTTAAACGAATTCATACATCCTATCCTCGAATTATTAATGAAAGAGCAATAAAATTATCAAAGACAGAAGAATAATTAAATTAAACTTTCAGACGTAATCTAAAAGTTTATGGAAGTTATGTACAAAAACTGAACGTTTTAATAAACAATAAGAAAAAAGATTACAAGAAGAAAGTTAAACCAATACATACATTCTATCCTCTCGAATTATTAATGAAACAGTAATGAAATTGTCGAGACACAATAAGATTAAATTACACTTAAGTAGGGGTAAACTGACAGTCCTACCCCGGATGTGACGTCATATGGCGGGAAATTCAAAAATATATATGGTGGGGGTAAAACTCTGGTAGTCGGCTTTCGGTCATGTTGTGGGCGGTCAGTATAAAGTGGGGTTATGTGTGCGTTGATTGGTGTATACGTCGTCGACGTTGCCGCTTCGTGCATGTGTTATAGTGTACGGGTTTGTATATGCAAGGTGTTTTTCCGGTCGGCCATGTTGTAAAATCGTCGTGGTCGGCGTTGCCAACTAGTGCTGGTTAATCGCCGTAGTCGACTCTTGCTTGTGTTATAGTGTACGGGTTTTGTATATGAACGGCGCTGCGGGCGATGGTCGATGCGGTGTATTGTTGGCAACGGCGTGTCTGTGTGTCGTGGCGAACTGTATCGCGAGCCCGTGTAGTGATCCGGTTCGCCGTTCGCCGTTCGCCAGCCGCCGTCGGGTTGATCTGCTGTCGGACGCCGTCCGCCGCCGACGGCGAATGGCGGCCGGCGAGCGTCGAACGGGTTACGCGGTGATCCGGTTCGTCGTCGAGGATTGGTCTGTGTGTCGGTGGTGAGTAAAAAACAAAGTGTTCGGCATCGTTGTAAAGATACGAATGATGAACTTTACTTGTATAAATTTTAGAATGCATACTATGCATGACAAAGTATTTAAAAAAATTATTATCATTTATATTGATGTGTTGGGTATGTAATAAGTGTATGTTCAGTGGTGAAAATTATTTCGTACAAATAAAAACAATTCACTCATCATGAACGGAAAAAGGATAATTGTAAATAAACACAATTGAAAACTTAAATTTAAAAATTAAAAAAAATTATTATCATTTGTATTATTGTGACGGGGTATGTAATAAGTGTCTGTTTGGAGTTGACAATTATTTTGTATAAAAAAAGAATTTAATTATATATTGTGGTAGTAAGGACGTCTGGGCGTTAGCTGATATTCGGTAGTGGTCGACCTTGTTCACGGGAGTGGTTAGGCAAACAAGTCTCTAAACATCTGCCTTCCTGAGTCGTTAACTTTTTTATTGTTCATGACTGCATATCTTCATTTCCTTAAGCGGGGAATTAAATGTGCTAAATTTTTTAACTCATCGTCTTCCCAAACGCCTTCGTATCTCCTTGGAAGATAAACACGATATTTCAATTTATCGTCCGTATAGTCCTGGATAGTAGCGAGTACAGCATTTCCGTATTTACTGTCTACGTTTTGAAGTTGCACTATGGGATATTTTACACCCATTACTAGTTCTTTAATTTTCCTATATTGTATAGCACTAATGTCCGCGAACTTAGCAACGAATGAAGCCATTTCTAATGAAGAAGAATCACTATTCGCTTGCGTCTCTGTCAAGGTCTGAATTAAATAACGCTTGTTTGCGTCGTTATAAGTAGGGAGGCTGTTGAGGAGGGGGAAACCAGACAGCACGAGGGAGGGGGAACCAGACAACGAGCAGTAAACTGTTATTATTAACCCTGTGAAACAGGATGAAAGCCGCTTTCACACGTCATGTTCGGTGGGTGGGAGGAGGCAACCAGTCGCCAATTATTTTTTTATCTGTCTAGACAAGGTGTTGTAATCGACTCCTGCTGAGAGCGGAAGGGGGTAGGCGACCAGACGACGGCACTAATTTTTTATGCGTCTAGACAGGGTTATGTAATCTTATTCTGACATGAAGGCAGTAATTTTTATGCAAGCGAAAGATGCCGCTATTTTTTTATACGTCTAGGCAGAGTGATGTCATTGATTCCTGTTGAGCGCGGAAGGGGAAAGACGACCAGACGGCGGCACTAGTTTTTTATGCGTCTAGACAGGGTGTCAAGGCAGTAATTTTTATGCAAGCGACATGATGCTAAATAAAAACAAAAATGTTAATAATTTACCAGAAACCTACTGATAAGTCTAAAATCCGAAATAACCCACTCGCGTAAAGCGTGCACTCTATTATTTGTACATATTTCTGGAAATAAACGGTGCGCGAAATATGCTGTATCGTGCATCGGACGTAATTGTTCGAGTTTAGGACAACCGAAATCTTTTAAATTTATAATATTGTAATGCACGATACGCTTTTCCAGAAATCTTTTTTTCTGCAAACCTTTTACGAACACATAGTTAAAAGGAAACGTGTATTTTACTAATATCGGCACAAGATGTTCGTACGATGTCTCCCCGTCCCTCCACTCTAGTCCGTGATAATGCTCCGTTAACCATCGGTTCGTCCTCATGTGTTTGTGATTCGAAACGTTCGTGTCCACTGGTGGTGCAAATATCCAATGTCTGCTGGTAAATGCGGTGACATCAATAACGGCCAGTTCCTTGACGAGTTCGTTTCCGTTATGGTCCACGAAACAGTGAAAGTCAAGTATGACTGCTAGCTCGTCGACTGCCATCTTTTTTCGTTACAAACAATGTGTTCGGTGCTACTAGGAACGCTGCCGATCCGTCCGTCTCGCGAAACAGACACGTTGTATGTTGTGAAACGTTCGTAAAGAATTTTTTCGGAACGTTTACTTTGTACCTTGTCTCCACGTCACGAATCAGTGCAACAAATTCTTGCGTCAAAACGTTGTATACAAAAAGATCTACAGGGTACAGTACTGCGTTCGTTAAGTCACTGCATCGTCTGTACTCGTACGAAGTCAACAGCTCCATGCGTTCGTTCTCGACACGTCCTTCCGAAACACTGAGGAAGTAGTGAGATATCGTTTATTTATAAACACTTCCGTCACAGCAGCACCATTGTTTTTTAAACTATTTTTACTGGTTTATTTCATGCATTAGACGAAACGTTCTTGCTTTTGTATTAACAGTCGGTAAGCGCGAGTGTGAATTTGCTGTTCGTTTTCTGACTGCACGTTGTTTAGACGTTCTCAGTGCATGAAAACGAACTAGAAATACGCTCTCATATAAGCGGTGTATGTGGCTCTACATACGGGACACTGATTTAGAGTGATGGCGCAATTCACACATATGACAAAATGACGACAGGGAATAAGTACGACTTCAACAATGTGTGCGTAACAAACTTTGCACATCGTATCCCGATCCGGACCCCTTCTTCTTCTTTTTTATTCTCTTTGATCGAGTCGGTGCTTTGTCGGTTCTCTGCTGCCACTGCTGCTGCTGCATCCGGTTCTTTTTTGTTATTCTCTTTGATCGAGTCAGTGCTTTGTCCGTTCTCTGCTGCCACTGCTGTTGCTGCTGCTCCTGCTGCTGCTTCCGGTTCGGTAATGATACCCAATGCCTTTAGGATGAATTTTTTATCTTTCACTAACATTACGTAAGAGCAAAAGGGGAAATGACGTGCGTGTTCCGTCCAAGCGTTTTCTCCTCGCTCCCATTTGTTTAAACCGCCTCCACAGAAAAAACATATCACTCTATCGTTGCATCCGTTGTAAAAGAAACCCGCTTCGGCTAGTTCTTTAGGCGTTATCGTCAACGATATCGGCCAATCTTTAAAACTCTTTAAACGGTCTTCAATGTTTCTGTAACGTGGATAAGGAGATATGATTTTTTTAATCAGTGCGATCTGCACTTCTTTGTCGTCCGGAGATACGGACTTGATCGTCATCGCTTCACCGCACTGTCTGAAATAGCGGTTTCCGTTGCGATCGTTATCGTCATCCTTGTGATCGTACGAAAGCATCGTGCACGTCCTCTCACGACTCGCGCTGATGAAACACTGAGCGGAGAATAGGAGGGGAGACGTTTCCCTCTCCCACCGTTCGGAAAGAGGGAGGTTACAGGTATTAAGAAAATATAATACATGAAAATTGATTATATCTTTAATATAAAAAAAACACATACATGAAATACACACACACACACACACATAATATTGTAAAAAGCAACATAATATTTACAGCAAAAAAACAATAATATATTGAGTGAGTTTAAATGTGTCTGCGCACCGTGTTGGACAGCGGAGTGTAGACGTTGAGCGAATCGTGCATTATCAAGCAGTAGGCCGCGGTCTGAGGGGGGAAATTGGTCGATGACTCGAATTCTAATTTGACGTCGACCGGTGACGACTTGAGCGACTCGTCCTGTCTGCTACAATCGAAGACGGATAGCGGTGCTTTCGTTATGAACTCGGTCGGTGCTAGAAGTACGTTGGGTTGAGTTCTATGATAGTACGATTTTTGAAATCTTGTATACATGTCGTACAGCAGAGCGTAACGTCCATTATCGATATCCAGGTTCAGGTTATCGTACGGGTAGTATTTGTCGTTCAGAAAGAGTCTTGCGTTGGTCACCTTGCAGTGATCGAATTCGTCCGCGTGTTTCTTCAGATCGTTCTTTCTAGCGGTCTGGAACGTGAGTATCACGTACCGCGGTTTCTCCAGTTGTGTCGTTGTTTTTACCGTCCAAGTCTGTCTGTCAGTTGAAGGTAAAGCCGGGTACTCGTGGAGTTCCCAATTGCGAAACGGTAAGAAAAGCGGTAAATCCTTGCGTACGATGTCCAACAGCCGTATCCGTACTTCGTTGTTCACGTACACGAACGGAATCATCCAAGAGATTTTGGTCAGTTCTATATCGGCATTAGCTGACGTATCCGTGGACGAGAACAGTGCGTTAACGTCAGTGGAAGTGCGCAACAGTATCAGTTCCTGTTTCATGTTTAATATGACGTGCGTGAAATCCTCAGCGAATCCCATCAGCATCCTCAATGGTATGCAAAAGTTGAATTCACCGTTTTTACCGGAAGGTGTTAGCTCGTTAGACGTGGGGGCAACCCAACCGGCGTTTTTCATCGAAACCACGTCATGCATACCAACGGATAGCATGGTTTTAATAGTGGATGCGATGCCAACGATCTTGGTACGATCCACTTCCACACCGGCCAGTTCGTATCAAATTTCTTCGAAGAGAAATGCGATCGCGTTGTTGAACATTTTCACGTTCACAGTATCGGTGCTGTCGATCTTCTTGCTCAACTTGCCTTCAACGTACAGGAAACTTTCCATCGGTAAAGTGAAGACTTCCTGTTGCAGGATAGGTATACGTATCTCATCGTTATTTCCTTATCGCGACGTCGTCGCGTATGGTGCATGAGGATGATATTCGTAATGTGTTATGTTGTCTTCAAAAAACGGTCGTCGTTCGACCGATAAGACGATACCACTGTCCGCCATATTACTTGTTTTTCTTGAGTTTGAATCCTTGTGAAATCAGGTAGCGTCGGTTAGCCGTTGTTAATCGTGTCAACGACGTACGACTACTGATACTCTGTCCAAAAGTGTCGTCCACTTTTATCTTGTGTGTACCACAGCTCTTCGTCACCGATGCTGTAGGTAAAGCGGTATCGTTGAAATAAAATCCCATAATTACTACGCGCGTTTTAAATGTATACGCGCGGTGATAACTTCGTCACGAAAATTCACAATATCACCGTCCTGATCGTGTACGGACACTGTAACGTTACACAAGTGTAGTATGTTAAGCGGAAGATAAATGACGTTGGCAGGCGTTTCGAGTATCTTGAATCCAGGCTCGACAGTCGGGTAGAACGAGTGCAGTATATGGTCGTTTCGTCCCGCCTTGTATGAACCTTGTACGACGTTACACCTTATCTCCAAAACGTTCACTTTGTTAATGTTTACTGGTGTGTCCGACGTGTGTAATATATACGCTTCTAACTTGCGGTTCTTGGAAAAACCCAACATGGTACCGATTCCGTGTTCTGTACGCTCGAAATCGATCTCGTATGAGCAATAAAGTTCACATTTTAACGTGTTGTTGTTAGGGCGTAGAGTAAATTTCGGGTCTGATAGCTCTTTCTTCAGGTACGTTTCGATATCACTGATTTCGTACGCACCGGTCGGTATTTTGATGAGTTCTAGCGTTTTACGTGGACCCTTTAGTACAGGAAAGACGTTGTTTCTTCCGCTTTCCACGTTCGGTATAGAGTTGTACGTGGTAAAGTCCAGCAGTCCTGCATACCATTCACCGTCCGTCAGTTCCAGCGGTGGAAAAAAGTCACAAACCAGTGCGCTTGGATCCGTACCCGTGAGGTGACCGTAAGCGAAGACATCTCGTCGTTTACTGAGCGTTTGATGTCAAAAAATCCAAACATAAATGTCCGCAGATGACCGTGTCCGGCGGTTGTTTACGCGCGTAATTGTAACGAACGTCGTTCACGTACGATCCAAAGTACCGTATTAGCTCGACGGGAGGGCGTAGATTGCCGAATCCATCAAAGTACGTGACTCCGTCACCACGCTTCTTGTAGCATACCCAGTGCGTGCCCGGTCCGTTAGCGTCGTCCAGATTCACGATCGCGCTTTTTTTCTCCCACGGTGAGCGCATGTACACGCCTCTGAAATGACGTACGCGCAATCGTTTCGCGTACTCGTACAGATCTCCATCGGACAACGGGCGCACGGGTATTTCGATTAGTTTTTTCGGTACGGACGAAGGTATAGTCCCGAAGCCCTTTTACCACCACCACCGGTCCGTCTTCGTCGTCCCGTCCCTGTCGTCCTCCTCCTTCTCTTGATTATCGTGCGCCGAATCGACTTGCGTCGACCGGTGCGACGACGCCTTTTACGCACACCACCACAGCATAGTCCGCTACCTAACGCCGATTTCGCTTTCATCGCTGCCGCTACGGCCGCCGCGTACGCTCTTTCGCTGATGCCCGAATTCAAAGCTTTCACACGTTCCCACGCCTTGCCGGCTAGCACACGATCCGCTACGCGTCTTCGTTCGTTGTCCTTATACTTGGAGTAGGCGATATCGTGTTCGCGACAGGCTTCGTCCAACTCGTTGATTCCTCGATCACCACGAGCCAATCTCTCCTCTAGTTTCGTTCCGGGTCCGCAGAATCTGTAGCCGGGCAGATGTAGTTCCACAGGTAATACGTCCACCGCTCGATTGATCAGTGTAGGTACTGACTTTGTGACGAATGGTACCGCGCTTTTAACTATTTTTCCTATGAGACCACGCCCCTTTTTTTATCAACACGACTACGAAGTTCGTACATGTCTACTGTTTCGCCTGCTGTCGATAAAGAGATCTCCAATCGTTCTCGTCCTTTTTGTCGAAGGACTTGTCAAGATCGCTAATCAATTTGCTCGTCTCCGCCTTGCTCGTGAGTAGTAACTCTGCCTCTTCGGCGCCGAGTGAAGTACGCGCTGCGTGCGTATGCAATTTATAGATATACGATACCGCTTTCTCCAAACGGTGTTGGAACGCTTTTGCGAGTTTGTACGTTTCGCTCTCCGCGTACCGCTTCGTGTCCTCCAATTGACGCACGTTCACAGCGTCTGTGGGCCGTGTGCCACCGTCACCGACGTTCAGAATAGTCTTTCTTTGCGCGTTTAAATAAGAGTCGTTTACCGTTGTGATTGTATGCTGGTTCAAAAATTCCAAGTTTACAGCGTCTTTGTTGTTGACAGGCGACGCTAACTGCGTTATCCGCACGTTGCCGACCATTAGGTTAGAGTTCGTATCCTTCGGTATGATCTTTGCGTCCACATATACTTTGGTCGCAGCGTCTCTCGCACGAATCGGGTCTCTCAAAGACTGTATGCGATGGTCTCGCGCATCGATGACGGTGCCGTTCTTCTTGTTCGGTACCGTCGTGAAACGCAAACACATGTAGTCCACATACTGCTTGTTGACAGCATCCGTGAGATCGATGGGAGCGCCAACGTTGATGAGCTTACTACCTTTCACGTCTATTCTCGAGGAACCTTGCGCTGACGGATCGACAACCAGACAGTGGTCTTGCACGAACCGCAGTGGAACGGCATCGTTACCATCATGCGGTTCGCCCAAGTTGTGTATTTTTTTCCCCGCTACATCGAAGTGTCCGTCCTCTGTCATCGCGATTCCGATATCCTCCCGCAGACTGCGTCGCGTCTCCCTTTGGACTCTGACGGCACTCTGGTGTCTGCCGAACTTGTCAACGCTCATCTCGTTAATGATGCGCGTCGACCATCGTACGCAGAATTTATACATATTCACGTAATAAATTGATTAGTTTTGATACGATCGTACTGTCTATACATTTTATTCCGACGACGGAGAGTCCGTCGGTATGTTTTCCTTTCACGATCGTGTTTAGAAATTCATCGTACACGTATACACGTGCGTCTTTGAAGAAATAAATCTTTCCGTCGGTATATCGAAACGCGCTATCAACGGCTTCAGGTAAGCCGACAAAGCGATCTTTAACGTATCCGTGTTTCTTGATCATGAACGAGCACTCGTCTATCTCACCGTAATATATATCGTTATACAGCAGAAATGTACGTCCTGTGTAGGTGTGTATCGCAGCGTTTATTTTTGTCAGCGTGCGAACACCGAGAGTCGTGATCGCTTTTGGATACCCGTTCACCGGCTGTAGACTGTGTATATCGAACATGTACACGTATCCGTCTATGAAGAGCACCACTTCTTCGGAGCGCGGTCTCTGGTACATCGCCGAAACTTTGGTGAACTTTAACGGTAAGAACGTCAACCAATCCGTCAACAGAAGCGGACTCCCACCACCACCCAGACGCTTCGACTCGAGGTCCATTGTCCACAAAAAGTTATCGTGCACTATATATACGTGTCTGTTGATTATTAAAAATTGATTAACATTCTTTAGTCGACATAAATCCGTCGTCGTCCGGACGGTGTCGTTCGTCATCGACCTCGTCGTCGTCGTCGTTGTCGTCGCCATAGCGATAGACGGCTTCCCGTACAAGTGCTGAATGCCTCTTATATCGTCGTCTCTCAGGTCGAACGGTCCATCCGAGCGCGGTACGTAGAAAGGGTACATGATCGATTCCTTCTCGAGGGAATGAGCCAGTCCTAACGTGTGTCCGATCTCGTGCGTTAGCACCTGTAGAAAACTGGTCTGATCGTCCGGTATTTCGGTTGCGTTCGTATAATTCCACGATTCGTAATAGTCCATATGTATTTCGGAAGTGTTGTAAGGTAGATCGGGCGGGTAGTAAGCGTGTGCAAGTATACCTCCCCGTCCGTCCAAATCGTACCCACAGATCGTACACTTGGAGGTCATACACCTGTGTTTAAAAATCTCATAGCGATGGCTATGTCCACATTTATGTCGTTGGGTCGATATTCGAATTCCAAATTTGAATGTTTCCGCCATATAGCGAACGCTTGTAGTGTCGCTTTTATAGTGTCAGCGGTACCGTGAACGAATCGCCACGACAGTCGTCTCTTAGTCCAAGGCGTTCGTAAGGTGTACGACGCAAAATCTTTGTTACCACATCTCCGCGCCTGCATCAGATTCATCGTTTCGTTATTCAATTCTCCGTTTACGGTTAAATTGTAATTCTCTTGAAACGTCTGCAGGTAGGACGTAATAACGCCGCCGTCGACGGTGGCGTTGTCTGTGTCTTGTAAACTATCGTCGGGCACATATCCGTAACTCGTCAAGTAATCGATAGCGAAGTCTATATCGTTCGCGTTATTACTCTCGAAGGACGATGCGACGACCCTCCTGGACGCGATAATAAACAATAGCGTGGTATACATGTGTGAGTCGTGTTTCGATGCTGTTGCTAATGACGGTAGTCGTCGTATACCCGTCTAATTTATACGATGATGTCAGCTTCACGTAGTTCTTCTACTATTGAAACGATTTCGTTCGTGTGCCCACCGTTTCCAGCGCGCTGTGACGCTATCAACACTCGCAATCTGTCCACCAGTTCATTCGGATCGTCCCAGTGCACGTAATCGATTTTGTCTTTTTTTTTCGACGCTACCATACGTTATACGTTATGTCGGTATTATACCCGTGTCCTGTATGTTTCGGTGGGAACAGCTTTGATATTATCCGTTTATACTTTACACCTCTGTTCGCCTTTACCTGAGCGTTCGCTAAATAATAATGCTTGTGCGCGTTGGTGGCGCGTAGTATATCTTTGTACGGCTTCATATCCGTCTCGTTGTAAATGTTTTCGTTAGGGTCCTTCATGAACACGAGTTCGTATAGACCCGGTGTGCCTTTATATCGTTTACCGTTGATGAGGATCGTATCGTCCGTTTCGATTTCAAACGGTGAATCACCGATCATCCATTTTCCATTTGTGTTTCTTACACCGTATGTATAGTCCATCAGACGATCACGTTCGGCCGACACGATCATGCGCATGTACTTGTTCGCTAACGATGCGCTGTCGTATTTAGACAGAAAATATCTACGCGCTTCACGCCTTCCTTCTGGTGTGTCTAACATTTTTTCGATGTTGAGACTAGGATCGTCCTCGTCGTCGTCGTCCTCGTCCGATGTTTCGGCTATCACGGGTGTTTTCAGGAAACGTGGTGTCGATCGGTGACGGAGCGGTGTTCCTATATCGATCTTACTACTCGCGCCCATCAGATCCTCCTCTTCCACCGCCTCCTCCTCCTCCTCCTCCTCCTCCTCCTCCTCCTCCTCCTCACGCTTCATCTTTTTCGTCGACTTTTCGTTTGTTGTTTTACGTTTTTTTTCAACCAACGCTTGCGAAATAGTTTGTAACGGTTCCAGTATCGGTTTGTAACTTTTGGATAAAGTTGCTTCCTCTTCATGGATACCGTGTTTTAACGCACGGTATTTCTTCCGTATGTCATGGCTGATCGTGTCGATATCGTGGGCTAATCGTTTCTTCTTTTCGTCCATCTCGATAAACGTCGGTACGTCGACTAACGTTGCTGACAGCGGGACACTTGTATTTACCCGTACGCTCGACAATTTTTTTGGTGAACAGCTGTTAATCGTTAGACGTGACTACTATGAAACGATCGAAACCAGCTCTGTACCTACCGATGTCGATAGAAGAATCCTTGTCCACGACGAGAAACCCGTAACGATCTTTCCACGCTTCAGCGCACACGTTCTTAAACGTGTCGTATTTCATGTCCATGTTGACGTCATAGTTGTACACGTGCTTCAAGTTGAGATCGTCCTGTTTGAACAACACTATTAGATTGGCGTTGTCGCGTACCAACTGTTTCGGCACTTGACTGTACGTCTGACACAGGTAAAACGTGTCCACTCCACTGTGTCGTCCCATAGCGAAATACTTGCGTATGTTGTGTTGTCTTTCACAAGACACATCGTCGAACACAATAATAGAATTGGGATCCACCTCGTCAGGAGGGGGTACCTCATCGTTATCGTTGTACGCGTGATAACCCATTCCTTCGTTGGAAAGTCGTGTCATCAGGGTTTCCAGCATCTGATATTTGGGTTGAAACAATGATTTAGAAAACACGTACAGGTTCGCGAATCTCAACCCGTTCACATCGAACAATAGGTTGAACATGACGTTAGTCTTTCCACACGCGAAAGGTCCGCAGATGATCGAACATACGGTATCGGGCAGAAGACGTCCGTGCTTACGTTTTTTTCTGCCACAACCACCGCCACCACCATCGCCACACAATTTCGAATAGTCCACGTCCTTTATTTTTAGTCTGTGCGCTTGTTGTAATATTTTCATTTTGTTCCGTCCAAAGTCTAGTTAATATTCGCACTATGTTGGTACAATCGACAGATATGTAACTGCACACACAAGTGTCAGGACCCGTTTCACAGTTCGGATCCGACCAAACACATTCTTTGTAGTGATCGAATCCGGTGCCTCTATGTACTATTTCACTGAGTCGGAATCTCGTCACACGATTAGTAACCCGTTGCCAAACTCGTGTACTGTTAATATCCTGCGCATGCGCTCGATCTCGTTCTCGGGCGTGTTCACGACGTACAAATCGTAGCCAGGATGCGACACAACGTCTTTCACACCGTACACAGCGCGCATGTTGTCATCGTAACGCACCGACGCATACTGGTTCTATTCCGCAAGCCAATTCCTTGTTATAGCAAGTTCTTCTTGGGTATCCACGAATCGTGTTTACCATCGAATCCTAACCACCTGACTTTCACACGATCACCTTTACGTTGTACGATCTTTTCTACCAAGTATACGTCACCAACGTTCGATTTACTGATTTCGTGTTCGTAAAAACCGCCTTTCAACACTTCTCCCGTATGATCCTTTAACGAATAAGTGTCGGGTACGCTGGCGGTACGTACCGTGTGAACATGGAATATCTCGTTCGTCCAGTTAGGCATATATCCTTTGGCGAACGTCATTTGGTATTTGCTTATACGCACTCGATCGCCTACTTTGAACTTTGGTTGTTTATAGTCGATGCTTCTCGCTGTGTTCTTGTGAATCCGTCGTAGCACCGTGCGTTCGTTGGATTCGTTCACCTGACATGGTTTCATTCCGATCGTTCTGTGCACGCTGTCTTTGTACACTCTGACCAGTTCCGGTAACATATCCAACCAACGGTAATGACCTTGTTCGCTGAACGCACGATACATATGAGTTTTGAACGTACGGTTGAAGCGTTCCACGATGGACGCCTTTTTCTCACTATACGTAGAATACAGTGTGACACCATATCTCCTCAGCAACGTTTGTACGACGCTGTTATAGTACTCTTTCCCGTTGTCCGTCTGAAGATATTTCATTTTATTAGCGCGCAGAATCGGTTCCAGAGCTCGTGCGACCTCTACACCCATCTTTGTTTTTAACGGAACTGCGTACGCGTACTTGCTAAACGCGTTAATCATCGTCATGAGGTACTTGAATCCCTTGTTCACCTTCGCGTGCGGTATCATCTCTACCAGGTCCGCTTGGTACAAGTCGTGAAGTCCCTTCAACTCGACCCCTCGTCTCGGAAAATTTCGTCTTACTGGTCTGTGCAACTCCGACGCAATAGTCTTGCGAACGGCCTGCTGTACGTTCTTCGCTCGTTGTTTCATTCTCATGTCGTCGCGTTGCAAACCGTGATTCACAATACGCTGGCACGTCGTAAACCGTCCGCTCTCTGCTGAACGTAACTCTCGTTGGTACCGTTCTGGTACGACTGCCTTCCATCACATGACTGTCGCGACGCCACCACACCACACCCATTTATATCATCTCGACTGAACGGAAGAACAGCGCGTTCTTCTTGTGATTGCGCAAGTACGTTAAAACGTGACCTAAACCGATATTCATACACCCATTACGCACGAGACCCATTCCGCTGTAATATCTCATGAGCGTATGTTGTTTCGTGTCCAACGCTCGTACGGTCTTGACGGAATTCAAGTCTTTGAATACGACGCTACGTATAACGTTGTCGCGATACTCGTGCATTTCCGCGACTATGACGTTATCGTTCTCGGGTAGACGCTCGCACATGTGTTTAGCTTTGAGTTCAGCGATCGGGCGCTGACTTCGTGACTCCAAGTGCAGGCGTATCAGGTACGAGTTCAACAACCAAAATTCGTCAGCCATAGCACCGGTGCACCGCTGCCACTGTTTGTACAAACGTCGGTCTTTCACCATGTACCCTTGTTCGTGCGAATACTGCAGACCGAAGTATTCACAATACTCGCGAAGCGTAGGCAACGCCTCCTTCAGAAAGGGTACCGAAAATATTCCTTGCGCCTTGTTGTTCACTATCGCGAACTGTTTCCCTCTCGCTAGTGTCGGTAACGAGGACGGCGGGCAGCGCACGTCAAAACTTACGTTGTAGCTAGGATCTAGTGCGCACTTTGGAGCTATCGCTGTCGCGCTTCTGTATATTTCAATAGGTGTACGTATCGGAATAGTGCGCTCCGTAATGACAATGCAACACGAAGCGTGAGGGATCGAACTTCCATATGCGAGCATGTCCTTGTACACCGTTGCGTAGTTCATCCGTCCGTGCGAATCGTGTAAACCGTGCACTCGTTGAACGGCACGATACAGTTTGGGAATCGGGCGGAAACGTGAAAGAAAATTCCATCCATGACGTACGGTACACTTGAACATACTCTTTTCGTAAACTACGAGTTCTATCGGTACGTTGTTTCGTTCGCACTCTTCGATAAATTCAAGCCAACGTGATTTGTTGTGTATACGATCGGAGACTATCATCAACAGCACGATAGGTGGCAGGTCACTGGTACGTTTTTTAATGTGATGCCAACAACGTCCGTGATATCTGTCAACACCGAACTTGTAACGTGTACAGTAGTTGCCGCAAAATCGTCTTTTCTTCACAAAATACACGGAACATAAGTTGGACCGTATCGCGCTTCGTGAAGCTTTTGTTATTGTGAAATGTTTCCCATCATCGTATCGATAGACGTCCATCGTGTCGATGATCTGCGATGTGAGTGATACGCTATTAGTCATGATCGTGATATTTATAGTGTATACGCATATTGTTTGAGGAATTTTTTTATTTATAATTATTTTTATTACGGGTGTCTTCACTCACACTTTTGGAGTGACTACTGTCGTTCGGTAGTAGTAGTAGTACTAACACCTAGTACTACCCAAACGGGTATGTTTGTACATGAGTTTATGTCGGCTCTGAAAAGAGCCGTTTTTGCGTGCGTCGATTTCTACAAGTGTTCACGAACGAAATCGCATGCGGGCATTGACGCCTTATGGACTTGGGCAGGATCGTCACCCTCTGCCCAATCCATAATTCGTATTTTACACTTGCAGCATCTTACAACATCACCATCGTCTTCGTAAATAAACCCGGCTTTGGCTAGGTCAAAAATTTTTACGTTCGCATTCGGAAATTTATGAACGTAAAATTTAATGTTACCACGACGACTGATGTTATAAAAGCTTTTTAATCGGCTTGCAAAAGAATATGTGTACACATCCATATCTGAAGCAAGAATGTTAGTTTGTCGCGTTGCATTTCACCTCCTCAGCGATAGCTGCGAGCGCATCCGTAGTGGGGTGGCTCTCGTCGATTGGTCGGTATCAAATAAAGCACAGTAGTGGGAGCAGATAGCTGCGCACGCAGTTGGTAGTGGGGGATCGTTGACGGTAATAGTTCGGTATCATGGTGGTGGGAGCGGATAGCTGCGCGCGCAGCCTGAAGTGTAAGCGGAGAGAGGATCGCTGTTCACGTTCACTTTGTAGTTAACCTGCAAGTCTCGTGCAGACTAAGTTTCACGTGGTGCATATAAAGTGGTGATTAATTTCTAACTTCATATCAGTATTACATTGTTCCTCAAGCGAGCAAGTAATTGTTTTGCTTTTATCGTTTCAAGTTTTTTGTTGTTGTTGTAGTTAATTGTACCAAGAATGCAGTCGTTTGCTGTTGCTCGTAAACATTCGTTGCGTGGCGCGTTGATATCGTACGGTTACACGGCTGTTACGGAGGACGAAGAATGTGTCAACGATGTCATAACCTTTTTCGATGAAATGCACGATACGTTACGTACGGACATTCTAAACGAACTGACACGATTGCTTAGTATAAAGTGGCATATAACGGTTAAAGCGAGATTTGTCAAGTACATAGTAAACGCTGACACAAACGAGGACGAAGAAGTGACGACTGAAGCCTATTTTCATGGACGATGCCATACGACGCTAATCGGTGACCAAGACATATTGCCGGATCGTTTAGAAGCATCGTACGAAAAAATCATTGAATCAATTTATAAATTCACGCGCGAGGGTAGCGGTTGGGTGTTGGACCACATCGTCTCTTTAGAACTCGTTCTCTCACGGTACCAACCGCTGGCCGCCTCCAGTTTCATCCGTACACCCCCCGAATTGTCTCGTACTAAATCCATCATCAACGTGAACAATACGGGCGATCAAATGTGTTTCGTATGGTCAGTATTGGCCGCACTATTTCCTCAACACTCGCACAACGATCGTGTATCGAAATACAAATCACATTTCCACAATATCATCACTTCCGGTATAACTTATCCCACCCGTCTATGCTACATTGTGAAATTCGAACGAGACAATTCTGACATTTCTATAAATGTTTTCGGATACGAAGACAATGAAATTTACCCGTTAAGAATAACTCCTTCCATTGGTAGACGACATCACGTTAATCTATTACTTCTTACCACTAACGACCGAAAACATTACTGTTTAGTAAAAAATATGAGTCGCTTATTGTCTTCACTAACCAAACACGACGGGCGTTCCTTCTATTGCGATTACTGTCTGCACAGGTTCTACGAAGAACGGCTCCTTACCGAACACGTCCCCCACTGTTCACCGTACGGTGAACAGAGAATTCGTTTACCTGTGAAGGAGGAGGAGAAAGTGAAGTGTTTCAAAAATTACACCTACTGTCACAAGGTCCCTTTCGCGATATACGCAGACTTTGAAACTTTTATCATCCCTTGCCATCGCTGCGACGCTCCTCCTCACACATCGTCCACCACAACGGAGTCGTTACACCTTCCTTCAGGTTTCTCCTACCTCATAGTCGACCACGAGCGTAAAATTTTCAAACCTCAGGTCGTTTATCACGGTGAGAACGTGGTAGAGACCTTTCTCGATAGACTGGTCGTCGAAGAGCGTGAACTCTTCAGAATCATACATTCCATCGTGCCTATGACTATGAGTGAGCATGACGTGTTATCTTTCGCAAATACCGTCGTATGCCACCTCTGTGGAAAACCTCTGACTGACGACGACAAGGTGCGCAACCACTGTCATCTGACCGGTCAATACCTGGGCGCAGCGCACAACGTTTGTAACCTCAACTTCAAGACTCCCCGACACATACCCGTCTTTTTTCATAACTTACGAGGTTACGATGCGCATCACTTGGTACAAGGGTTGGGCAAATACGACAATCTCGCTTGTATCGCTACCACTAGTGAACGCTTCGTATCGGTCTCGTTGGGTGCCCTGCGTTTAGTAGACACGCTTCAATTTTTGAACACGTCCTTGGACATGCTGGTTGGAAACTTGCGCGCGAGCGGTGCAGATTTCGCTTTAACGAAACAATGTTTCGAAGAACACTTCGAGCTACTCTTACGTAAGGGCGTCTACCCTTACGATTATATGACAGGTAGCAAGAAGTTCGACGAAACACGTCTGCCTGCACGTGAACACTTTTTCAACAGGCTGAGTTTTTCATCACCTGTGTCGGACGAAGATTACGCTCACGCGCAGAACGTTTGGCGGACTTTCTGAATCCGTACGCTGGGTGAATACCACGATCTGTATCTGAAAACAGATGTACTGCTGCTGGCCGACGCCTTCGAGGCGTTCCGTGAGATGGCCATGCGGTACTACCAGATCGACCCGGCTCATTTTTACTCGCTTCCTGGCGTCGCTTGGCACGCGATGTTGAAGATGAGCGGTGTGCAACTGGAGCTGTTGACGGATATAGATCAGCATCTCTTTATCGAATCGTCTGTTCGCGGTGGCGTTAGCATGGTACCCAACCGCCATGCCAAGGCCAACAACCCGCTAATCATCGATCAGTACGATGCTTCAAAGCCGACCTCTTTCATACTGTACACTGACTGCAACAACCTTTACGGTGCAGCCATGTCACAACCGCTCCCTTACGCCGACTTCAGATGGCTTGATCGTAACGAGATCGACTTACTGGACGTGCGTACTCTGAGCGATGACAGTGACACAGGCTACATACTCGAAGTCGACCTACACTATCCACGTGAAATTCACGACCTCCACTCCGATTATCCACTGGCGCCCGTGCGTTCCTGCGTCAATCCCGACAAGCTTTCACCATACTCTCACCGACTCCACACACGTCTGCACTATACAAAAGGGTTTAGCGGATCGGAAACGCCTTCGTCGTCCGTTCGCAAGTTGCTGACGACTTTGGACGACAAACAAAAATACGTTCTCCATTTTCGAAATTTAAAGTTGTATCTGAGTCTTGGACTAGAATTGAAAGCGATCCATAGGGTGTTGAGTTTTAAACAGAGAGCGTGGATGAAACCGTATATCGATTTCAACACGCAAAAGAGAGCGGCAGCCACAAACAGTTTTGAAAAGGATTTTTTCAAACTGATGGTCAACGCCGTCTATTGTAAATCGCTGGAGAACGTGAGGAAACGAATAGACTTCCAACTAGTCTCTAACAAAGAACGGTTGCAGAAACTGGTTTCCAATCCACGACTAAAGCGTATGACCCGCTATACCGATGACTTGGTCGGACTGGCCTTACGAAACAGGACGATATTCCTTTCCCGCCCGGTGTACGTCGGCTTCACAGTACTCGACGTCAGCAAACTAATAATGTACGACTTTCATTATCGGTACGCTGTCGCCAAGTACGGACAACGATTGACATTACTGATGACTGATACAGACAGTTTACTGTACAGCATACGGACTGATAATGTGTACGCTGATATGAAAGAGGATCTCCACCTTTTCGACACGTCGGACTATCCCGTGGATCATCCTTGTCATAGCGATGACAACAAAAAGATCGTGGGGAAGTTCAAGGATGAAACCCACGGGAAACCCATCAGGGAATTTGTCGGATTCAGAGCGAAATGTTACTCGCTTCTATTGTCCGACCGCACCGACAAAAAGGTGGCGAAAGGTGTGCCAAGGACGGCAATAAAAAATAGGTTACGTCATCAATTGTACAGCGAGTGTCTTTTCGATAGTCGTACTGTTTTCACCTCTGCCGAGTGTATACGAAGCGATCGTCATAAGCTGTACACGCAACGTATAATGAAACTTTCCCTGTCACCTTATGACGATAAGAGGTATGTACTGGACGACGGCGTAACTACGCTCGCGTACGGATATTACAGAACGCGTAAACGCACGATATCCGACGACAATGCTGGTCCTAACAATGAAGTGAAGAGGCGGAGGTATACCGATGAGTAACTCATGGTAAGAATAAACTCGTATTTCATGTATAAAAATTATTTAATACAATTCACACAGTGCAAGTGTGGGGAGGTAGGCGACTAGATGACGTCAGTTTAACCTTGTGAAACCGGACGCGAGCCGCTGGTAATGTAATCGACTCCCGCCAAGACAGAGGGGGAATATGCGTTCAATTTTAAACAACAAGATGTTGTCTGACCTTGTGAACGTTATGATAGGGGGGAGCATGTCTGTAGCAGACTCCCACCGAGCAAATGCATATATATATATAAGATTTTTGTCGCTACGATTATCATATTCAGTTTGTTTTACATCTTGCATGTAAGTACTTACTGTATTTTCTGTTTAATTTCAGCAATACACACACACACACACACACACACACACTTTGTTATGTTCTTTTACTAATTAATATACATAATTCATTACATTTTACAGAATGCATAATAACGGACGAGGACGAGTAGGCAAACACCATATACAAGAGGAGCAGCGGCGTGTAAGATAGTAAGTACACCTTTTTTTATGTATTAATGAGCATAAACAATATATTCCATTCGGCTGAATTATTGTTTTTTTTGTAGTTCACAACGGATACAACGTGCGTTGCTGGCAACCACGAGTCCTACATCTCTTCAACCCAGGACGAGTGGGTAAGTGAGTTTTCATTGTCAATCTTTTATACTATTACGATTACAGTAGACGTTAAATTTATATATATATTTTTTTATTTTCAGTAATGCTGATGGTCCACCCGCTGCTGTCAGCACGAGCCCAGCGTCTCCTCAACCCGACACGAGTCGGTAAGTCCGTTTTCATTAACAAACTATTGCACTATTACGTTTGCATTGGGTGTTAAATTTATACTTATTTTTTTCAGTGATGTTGTCGCTCCAACTACTGCTGCCAGCAGAACTCCTGCATCTCCTGAACCCGGCACGAGTCGGTACGACCGTTTTCATTAACATTCCGTTGTACTGTTGTGTTTACGTTCCATATTAAATTTGTACTTCTTTTTTTCCAGTAATGATGAATCTAGCGGATAGAGTGGTGACACTGTCAGCGGTGTCTTCATGCACATGGACGATGTGGAATTTGATGAGAGGATGGTCAATCTTTGTGATGATAGTGATGATGATGATGATGATAATGACAGTCACGAAGATTTTCTTGATGATGAAATATTTAACAACTCATCATCATCAACGATTTCCATAATCGACGTCAGTATGTAAGTCATCTTCTTATGCGTACATATTTTTTTTTCCATGACTGTACACGTTTTTATCTTTTTATTTATATTCTGCCACACAGTGACATTCAACCGCACCCACAACCGCAGCATCGTCCAATAAGACCTCAGACACCGCAGCCTCTACTGCAGCACGAGCCGCAACCGTTGTCGTATCATCAACCGCAGTGGATAAGCACTCGCCCAAACTGCGATGTGTAAGTCATCTTCTTATGCGTACATATATTTTTTTTCCATGACTGTACACGTTTTTATCTTTTTATTTATATTCTGCCACACAGTGGCATTCAACCGTACCCACAACCGCAGCATCGTCCAATAAGACCTCAGACACCGCAGCCTCTACTGCAGCACGAGCCGCAACCGTTGTCGTATCATCAACCACAGTGGATAAGCACTCGCCCAAACTGCAATGTGTAAGTCATCTTCTTATGCGTACATATATTTTTTTCCATGACTGTACACGTTTTTATCTTTTTATTTATATTCTGCCACACAGTGACATTCAACCGCGCCCACAACCGCAGCATCAACCACTACGACCTCGGACACCACAGCATGAGCCGCAACCGTTGTCACAGCATCAACCGCAGCGGATAAGCACCACTCGGCCAAATTGCATACACCATCCGCTGCATTGTAGACATCACCCACAGCCTCAGCCGCAGCCGCAGCCGCTGCCGCAGCCTCAGCCTCAGCCGCAGCCACAACAACGGGAACCACAACAAAGATTACCGTTGTTTGAAATCATTGACGTTATGACACCAAGGGTGCACAACAACTACAACCCCACGTTGATGATGATATTATTTAGAAGGTCATTACCAACGTGGTGTTGGACCCGTGGAGAGGACTGCCCCATCCAGGGTATGCTACCACACGCCACATGTGGTGCGTGTCTAGCACCATACACGGATGGGGAGAGGCTCCTCGGGTTGCCGTGCACCCACGCATTCCATTCTAGGTGCATAGTCAACTGGTTTCGAACCATGGCGTCGGAGGGGGCGGAACCGAGATGTCCGCAATGTCGATTCTACGCGTTCGGGAAGCCGAAACGCGAATTCTAGAGACGTATGCATTTTTGAGGTATGTTACAGTACTGATAAACGTTATTCTATACCATCCTAATCGCATCAACTGTGCGTCACTAATACTCTTTCTTTCTTTTCTTACAGATGAACGTGAACGTGCACAACAGTTTTTTATGTATATATATTTAAAAATGTAATTATTTTTTTAATTTCTGTTTTTGTAAATATTTAAAAATGTATTTATTTTTTAATTTATGTTTTTGTAAATAATATGTGTCTATAATATATGAGCGTGCACAATAGTTTTTTGTATATATGTACTTTTTAATTTATGTTATTGTAAATATTTTGTAAAAAAGATGTGTCCATGTAAATAAATACAAATATTTAAAAATGTATTTATTTTTTAATTTATGTTTTTGTAAATATTTTGTAAATAATATGTGTCTATAATATATGAGCGTGCACAATAGTTTTTTTTGTATATATGTACTTTTTAATTTATGTTTTTGTAAATATTTTGTAAATATGATGTGTCCATGTAAATAAATACATGAGTGTATCTGTAATTGCTTAAGTGTTTATTTTCAAATTTCCTTTTCCATGTATGATGAGTGTGTGTGTGTGTGTGTGTGTGTGTGTGTGTGTGTGTGTGTGTGTGTGTGTGTGTGTGTGTGTGCGTTCCACAATAAATCTCAGCGGAAGCCAACTGCCACTTGTCCCTATTATTCATGCGTGTTTCTTACAACAACAAACGTAGGACCCGCTATAGCGAGCCCTAGACCAACAGGTTGGTGCGAACGTATTTTTACAATCTGTATATATTTACTTACCTATAGAAAATTACATATCAATCAGAATATCCGACACACAGACCAATCCTCGACGACAAACCGGATCACGACGCAGCCTCACGAACCAGTTCGCCGTTCGCCGTTCGCCATTCGCCGTCGGCGGCGGACGGCGTCCGACAGCAGATCAACCCGACGGCGAACGGCGAACCGGATCACTACACGGGCTCGCGATACAGTTCGCCACGACACACAGCCACGCCGTTGCCAACAATACACCGCATCGACCATCGCCCGCAGCGCCGTTCATATACAAAACCCGTACACTATAACACAAGCAAGAGTCGACTACGGCGATTAACTAGCACGAGTTGGCAACGCCGACCACGACGATTTTACAACATGGCCGACCGGAAAACACCTTGCATATACAAACCCGTACACTATAACACATGCACGAAGCGGCAACGTCGACGACGTATACACCAATCAACGCACACATAACCCCACTTTATACTGACCGCCCACAACATGACCGAAAGCCGACTACCAGATTTTTACCCCCACCACATATATTTTTGAATTTCCCGCCATATGACGTCACATCCGGGGTAGAACTGTCAGTTTACCCCTACTCACTTACAGCCTTTATCTAAAAGTTTATTGACTCTGAAATAAACTTGTTTATTTTTGTTTTGTTGCATGAATGTTAGTTACAGAATTGTAGATAGTACAGCAAGATCAGGCAATATTTTATTAAAGTTTATGTAACAATCAATAATATGTACGTAGATGATGTAATGAGAATTAGCCGAGGCAGAAAACTGGATTACATCAAGTGTTCTGTAATACAATATTGACAGAATGTTAGTTAACAAACAACGGCAACTAAAGGTAAGCTTATTTAGTATAATTATTTTATTTATTATTTATATTTTCGTTATTCTTGCATCAATGATATTTACAGCATATTATACAGCAGCCCAAAATATCAGCTACGTTTGGTACAAAATTATTGACTGTAAGATGATTCATAGGTGAGAATCATAAAGACAGTGACATTGTGTGTGTGCGGACTGCGTGTCTGTGAATGAGCCTGACCCTCGCCCAGCCGCACTCGCCATTTTATAATACTATACAAGAGGAATGTTAAACCAATTCATACATTCTATCCTCGAATTATTAATGAAACAGCAATGAAATTGTCAAAGACAGAAGAATAATAAATTAAACTTACAGCCTTTATCTAAAAGTTTATGAAAGTTATGTACGTAAAACTGAGCGATATAATAAACAATAAGCAAAAAAATTACACGAAGAAATTTAAAACAATTCATACATTCTATCCTCGAATTTTTAATGAAATCACAACGAAATTGTCACATACAGAAGGATAATAAATTAAACTTACAATCTTTATCTATAAGTTTATGTAGATTATGTACAAAAAACTGATCTATTTCATAAACTCTAAGAAAACAGATTAAAATAAGAAAGTTAAACGAATTCATACATTACATCCTCGAATTATTAATGAAAAAGCAATGAAAATGTCAAAGACAGAAGAATAATAAATTAAGCTTACAGCATTTTTCTAAACGTTTATGAAAGTTCTGTATTTAAAACTGAGCGATTTAATAAACATTAAGCAAGAAGATTACAAGAAGAAATTTAAACCAACTCATACATTCTATCCTCGAATTATTATTGGAATCACAACGAAATTGTCATATACAGAAGAATATTAAATTAAACTTACTGCCTTTCTCTAAAAGTTTATGAAAGTTAAATACAATAAACTGAACGATTTAAAAAACAATAAGACAGAAGATTACAAGAAGAAAGTTAAACCAATTCATTCATTCTATCCTCGAATTATTAATGTAACAAATGAAATTATCAAAGAGAGAAGAATAATAAATTAAACTTTCAGCCGTTATCTAAAATTTTATGGAAGTTATGTACAAAAACTGAACGATTTAATAAACAATAAGAAAAAAGATTACAAGAAGAAAGTTAAACCAATACGTACATTCTATGCTCGAATTATTAATGAAACAGTAATGAAATTGTCGAGACAAGAAGAATAAATTAAACTTACAGCCTTTATCTAATAAAAGTTTATTGATTCTCAAGTAAACTTGTTTATTTTGGTTTTGTTGCATGAATGTTAGTTACAGAATTGTAGATAGTACAGGAAGATCAGGCAATATTTTATTAAAGTTTACGTAACATTCAATAATATATCAGTAGATGATGTAATGAGAATTAGCCGAGACAAAAAACTGAATTACATCAAGTGTATTGTAATACAATATTGACAGAATGTTAGTTAACGAACAACGTCAACTAAAGGTAAGCTTATTTATTATAATTATTTTATTTATTATTTATATATTGGTTATTCTTGCATGAATGTTATTTACAGGATATTATACAGCAGCCCAAAATATCAGCTACGTTTGGTACAAAATTATTGACTGTAAGATGATTCATAGGTGAGAATCATAAAGACAGTGACATTGTGTGTGTGCTGACTGCGTGTTTGTGAGTGACCCTGACCCTCGCCCAGCCGCACTCGGTATTTCATAATACTATACAAAAGAATGTTAAACCAATTCATACATTCTATCCTCGATTTATTAATGAAATTGTCAAAGACAGAAGAATAATAAATTAAACTTACAGCCTTAATCTAAACGTTTATGAAAGTTATGTACGTAAAACTGAACGATTTAATAAACAATAAGCAAGAAGATTACAAGAAGAAATTTAAACAAATTCATACATTCTATCCTCGAATTATCAATGAAATCACAACGAAATTGTCACATACAGAAGAATAATAAATTAAACTTATAGTCTTTATCTATAAGTTTATGTAGATTATGTACAAAAAACTGATCTATTTAATAAACACTACGAAAAAGATTACAATAAGAAAGTTAAACAAATTCATACATTTCTATCCTCGAATTATTAATGAAACAGCAATTAAACTGTCAAAGACAGAAGAATAATAAATTAAAATTTCAGCCGTTATCTAAAAGTTTATGAAAGTTAAGTACAAATACTGAACGATTTAATAAACAATAAGAAAAAAAATTACAAGAAGAAAGTTAAACCAGTACATACATTCTATCCTCTCGAATTATTAATGAAACAGTAATGAAATTGTCAAGACACAAGAAGAATAAATTAAAATTACAGCCTTTATCTAAAAGTTTATTGACTCTGAAATAAACATGTTTATTTTTGTTTTGTTGCACGAATGTTAGTTACAGAATTGTAGATAGTGTAGCAAGATCAGGCAATATTTTATTAAAGTGTATGTAACAATCAATAATATGTACGTAGTTGATGTAATGAGAATTAGCCGAGGCAGAAAACTTGATTACATCAAGTGTTCTGTAATAAAATATTGACAGAGTGTTAGTTAACAAACAACAGCAACTAAAGGTAAGCTTATTTAGTATAATTATTTTATTTAATATTTATATTTTGTTATTCTTGCATCAATGTTATTTACAGCATATTATACAGCAGCCCAAAATATCAGCTACGTTTGGTACAAAATTATTGACTGTAAGATGATTCATAGGTGAGAATCATAAAGACAGTGACATTGTGTGTGTGCGGACTGCGTGTCTGTGAATGAGCCTGACTCTCGCCCAGCCGCACTCGCTATTTTATAATACTATACAAGAAGAATATTAAACCAATTCATACATTCTATCCTCGAAGTATTAATGAAATAGCACTGAAATTGTCAAAGACAGAAGAATAATAAATTAAACTTACAGCCTTAATCTAAAAGTTTATGAAAGTTATGTACGTAAAACTGAGCGATTTAATAAACAATAAGCAAGAAGATTACAAGAAGAAATTTAAACCAATTCATACATTCTATCCTCGAATTATCAATGAAATCACAACGAAATTGTCACATACAGAAGAATAATAAATTAAACTTATAGTTTTTATCTATAAGTTTATGTAGATTATGTACAAAAAACTGATCTATTTAATAAACACTAAGAAAAAAGATTACAATAAGAAAGTTAAACGAATTCATACATTCTATCCTCGAATTATTAATCAAACAGCAATGAAATTGTCAAAGACAGAAGAATAATAAATAAAACTTACAGGCTTTATCTAAAGGTTTATGAAAGTTATGTATGTAAAACTGAGCGATTTAGTAAACAATAAGCAAGAAGATTACAAGAAGAAATTTAAACCAACTCATACATTCTACCCTCGAATTATTATTGGAATCACAACGAAATTGTCATATACAGAAAAATATTAAATTAAACTTACTGCCTTTCTCTAAAAGTTTATGAAAGTTAAATACAATAAACTGAACGATTTAAAAAACAATAAGAAAGAAGATTACAAGAAGAAAGGTAAACCAATTCATACATTCTATCCTCGAATTATTAAATTAACAGCAATGAAATTGTCAAAGACAGAAGAATAATAAATTAAACTTTCAGCCGTTATCTAAAAGTTTATGAAAGTTAAGTACAAATACTGAACGATTTAATAAACAATAAGAAAAAAGATTACAAGAAGAAAGTTAAACCAATACGTACATTCTATCCTCGAATTATTAATGAAACAGTTATGAAATTGTCAAGACAAGAAGAATAAATTAAACTTACAGCCTTTATCTAATAAAAGTTTATTGACTCTCAAGTAAAGTTGTTTATTTTGGTTTTGTTGCATGAATGTTAGTTACAGAATTGTAGATAGTACAGGAAGATCAGGCAATATTTTATTAAAATTTACTTAACAATCAATAATATATCAGTAGATGATGTAATGAGAATTAGCCGAGACAAAAAACTGAATTACATCAAGTGTATTGTAATACAATATTGACAGAATGTTAGTTAACGAACAACGTCAACTAAAGGTAAGCTTATTTATTATAATTATTTTATTTATTATTTATATATTGGTTATTCTTGCATGAATGTTATTTACAGGATATTATACAGCAGCCCAAAATATCAGCTACGTTTGGTACAAAATTATTGACTGTAAGATGATTCATAGGTGAGAATCATAAAGACAGTGACATTGTGTGTGTGCTGACTGCGTGTTTGTGAGTGACCCTGACCCTCGCCCAGCCGCACTCGGTAATTCTATCCTCGAATTATTAATGAAATAGCAATGAAATTGTCAAAGACAGAAGAGTAATAAATTAAACTTACAGCCTTAATCAAAAAGTTTATGAAAGTTATGTACGTAAAACTGAGCGATTTAATAAACAATAAGCAAGAAGATTACAAGAAGAAATTTAAACCAATTCATACATTCTATCCTCGAATTATCAATGAAATCACAACGAAATTGTTACATACAGAAAAATATAAATTAAACTTATAGTCTTTATCTATAAGTTTATGTAGGTTATGTACAAAAAACTGATCTATTTATTAAACACTAAGAAAAAAGATTACAATAAGAAAGTTAAACAAATTCATACATTCTATCCTCGAATTATTAATGAAACAGCAATGAAATTGTCAAAGACAGAAGAATAATAAATTACAGTTTCAGCCGTTATCTAAAAGTTTATGAAAGTTAAGTACAAATACTGAACGTTTTAAAAAACAATTTAGAAAGAAGATTACAAGAAGAAAGTTGAACGAATTTATATATTCTCTCCTCGAATTATTAATGAAACAACAATGAAATTGTCAAAGACAGAAGAATATTAAATTTAACTTACTGCCTTTCTCTAAAAGTTTATGAAAGTTATGTACAACAAACTGAACGATTTAAACAACAATAAGAAAGAATATTACAAGAAGAAAGTTAAACGAATTCATATATTCTATCCCCGAATTATTAATGAAACAACGAAATTGTCACAGACAGAAGAATAATAAATTAAACTTTCAGCCGTTATCTAAAAGTTTATGAAAGCTATGTACAAAAAACTGAACAATATAGTAAACAATAAGAAAGAAGATTACAAGAAGACAGTTAAACCAATTCATACATTCTATCTTCGAATTATTAATGAAAAAGCAATAAAATTTTTAATGACACAAGAATAATAAATTAAACTTTCAGCAGTTATCTAAATGTTTAAAGTTTTATGAAAATTATGTACAAAAAACTGAAGGATTTAATAAACAATAAGAAAAAAGATTACAAGAAGAAAGTTAAACCAATACATACATTCTATCCTCTCGAATTATTAATGAAACAGCAATGAAATTGTCAAAGACAGAAGAAGAATTAATTAAACTTGGAGCCTTTATCTAAAAGTTTATTGACTCTAAAATAAACTTGTTTATTTTGGTTTTGTTGCATGAATGTTAGTTACAGAATTCTAGATAGTACAGCAAGATCTGGCATTATTTTATCAAAGTTTATGTAACGATCAATAATGTCAGTAGAACATGTAATGAAAATTAGCCGAGACAGAAAACTGGATTACATCAAGTGTTCTGAAAATAAATATTCACAGGTTGTTAGTTAACGAACAGTGGCAACTAAAGGTAAGCTTATTTATTATAATTATTTTATTTATTTTTTATATATTGGTTATTCTTACACGAATGTTATTTACAGCATTTTAAACAGGACAGCAAAATATGGGAAGATTATATTAACGTTTATGAATCAATTAATAACATGTCAGTTGAAGATACAATTAGAATCAACAGAGACAGAAATTGTAGAGTATCAAGAGTTCTGTTGATAGATGGTAATTACATTGTTAGGAAACAAACAACAGCACCGAACAAGAAGTAAGCTTATTTATTATATTTATTTTATGTAAATATTGGTTTTTCTTACATGAATGTTAGTTACAGAATTTTAGCCGGAATAGCCAAATCTGGCAAGATTATATGAACGTTTATAAAACGATTAATAATACGTCAGCGGAAGATGTAATGAGAATTAGCAGAGACAAAAAATGAAGAACGGCAAGTGTTCTGTAAGTAGAATATTGTCAAAATGTTGGGAAATGAACAACTGCAACAAAGAAGTAAGCCTACTTATTATAATTATTTTATTTACTATTTATATTTTGGTTTTGTTACATGAATGTTAGTTACAGCATATTATAGAGTACAGCATAATCTGGCAAGATTATATGAAAGTTTATGAAACGATTAATTTTACATTAGTGGAAGATGAAATGAGAATTAACAGAGAAAGGAAAATGAAGTATGTCAAGTGTTCTGTAGATTTGCTCTGAAGCATATAATCTTGCACTTGTGACAGTACAAGTGTATTGTCACAATGCTGGGAAATGAACAACGTCAACAAAGAAGTAAGCCTATTTATTATAATTATTTTATTCATTATTATATTGTTGGTTTTGTTGCATGAATGTTAGTTACAGAATTGTAGACAGAACAACAAAATCTGGCAAGGTCATATGAAAGTTTATGAAACGGTTAATAATACGTCAGTGCCAGATTTAATGAAAATTAACAGAGAAAGAAAAATGAAGAACGTCAAGTGTTCTGTAGATATAATATTGTTAAACAAACAACGGCAACAAAAGAGTAAGTTTATTTATTATAATTATTTTATTAATTTTTTTGTATATTCGTTTTTCTTGCATGAATGTTAGTTACAGCATTTTAGACAGTACAGCGGAAGATGCAATGAGAATTATCAGAGGCAGAACACTATTACATTGTGTTCTGTAAATCGAATATTGCTACAATTTTAGGAAACGAACAACGGCAACAAAGAAGTAAGCCTATTTATTGTAATTATTGTATTTATTATTTATATGTTGGTTTTGTTGGATCAGTGTTAGTTACAGCATTTGAAACAGAATAGAAAAATCTGGCAAGATTATATGAAAGTTTATGAAACGGTTAATAATACGTCAGTGGAAGATGTAATGACAATTAATAGAGAAAGAAAAATGAAGTACGTCAAGTGTTCTGTAAATATGCTGTCCAGCATATAATCTTGCACTTGTGACAATACACTTTGGGAAATAAACAATGTCAACAAAGAAGTAAGCCTTTTTATTATAATTATTTTATTCATTATTATATTGCTGGTTTTGTTGCATGAATGTTAGTTACAGAATTTTAGACAGAACAACAAAATCTGACAAGATCATATGAAAGTTTATGAAACGGTTAATAATACGTCAGTGGCAGATGTAATGAAAATTAACAGAGAATGAAAAATGAAGCACGTCACTTGTTCTGTAGATAGAATATTGTCACAATGTTCGGAAACGAACAACGGCAACAAAGAAGTAAGCCTATTTATTGTAATTATTGTATTTATTATTTATATATTGGTTTTGTTGGATGAATGTTAGTTACAGCATTTCAGACAGAATAGCAAAATCTGGCAAGATTATATGAAAGTTTATGAAACAATTAATAATAAGTCAATGGAAGATGTAATGAGAAATTCCAGGGACAGAAAACAGGAGAATGTTAACTTTTCTATAAATAGTATTGTCTCACAAAGTTAGGAAATGGTTGTCAACAATAAAGAAGAAGGAAGCATATTTATTTATTTTTTATTATAATTATTTTATTTATTATGTATATGTTGGTTTTGTTGCATGAATGTTAGTTACAGTATTTTATAGTGTACTACAAAATCTGAAAAGATTATACGATAGATTATGAAATGGTTAATAATACGTCAGTGGAAGGTGTAATGAGAAATTGCAGAAATGGAAAGCTGGGGAATGTTAACTGTTCTGTAGATAGAATGTTGTCACAATGCTTGGAAATGATCATCAACATTGAAGAAAAAGTAAACATATATAAGTATTTATTATATAATCTTTGTTTTTTTGATAAAGTCATTTTGATTATATTATATAAATATTTGTCAACAAGAAAAAAAATTTCAGTTTTCAAAATTTAAATATATTTTTATTAAACAATGGGTTCTTCATTGAGGTGGGGACTATGTCACTCACTCCATCTCAAGTCTCCCCATTTTGCTGAAAAAGAGGACCCTGTCAAGGCTGATACTTTGACGACAGTGACAGGGCTTTCCACCAAATTCAGCCGAGTGACAGGTAGGCCCAACTCTGATTGGCTCCTCAGATTTCCCCGGCGTTAGTAGGTTCTATAGAAATATTTTATTTCGATAATGATTGATAATAAATAAATTTTGATAATGATTGATTTTGATAATAAATATACGTACTACGTTATCGGCAACAAAGTAGTAGTTTGTTGTTAAAATACCTTCCCAGGCTGTTTGGCTGTAGTACAATGTTTTCTGCAAAACCAAACATTTCGGCAATGCCATCGACTTCCATCATCAGTGAAAATCGAGTGCGATAACGTGTGGTGGTATACGTTAGTGATCACAGTACTGTGGTTAAGGCTGAAGCAATAAGTGGAAAGAAGTAGTTTTTATGGAAACATTTCATTTCGTAAATGATTTTAAATATAAATATTACAACATGGAAGTCATGTATGGTTCTCCATACCGATATTTACTTCCATGTTCCTTAAGGAAATGGAAGTATGGTGATGGCAAAAAAAATCGTGTTCGAGATTATTGCAGATTCTGATTGTACTACACTCAAAACATGAAAAAAAGTCGTTTTTCGAAAAGTGTCTGTGTGTGTGTCTGTCTGTCTATCTATGTGTCTGTGTGTCTATAGATTTTTTTCTATGGCAAACGATAACAGCTGCAAATTCAAACAGAATCAAATAATTTTTTGCATACAGCCCTAATTTGTAGAGTACTCACGACCTATTGTTTTTGGTGATGATCGGTTGAGGGAAAGGGGTAGTTTACCGGCAACGGTTTTTTTTATCAAGGGTAATTTAGTTTGTTTGGCAAACGATAACAGCCGCAAATTCAAACAGAATCATATAATATTTTGCATACAGCCCTGAATTGTAGAATTCTCAAGACCTGTCGTTTTTGGTGAAGATCGGTTAAGCGGAAGGGGTAGTTTACCGGCAACGGTTTTTTATCAAGGGTTATTTTTACTTCCATGTTCCTTAAGGAAATGGATGGTGATGGCAAAAAAAATCGTGTTCGAGATTATTGCTGATTCTGATTGTACTACACTCAAAACATGAAAAAAGTCGTTTTTCGAAAAGTGTCTGTGTGTGTCTGTGTGTCTGTCTGTCTTAGATTTTTTTTATGGTAAACGATAACAGCCACAAATTCAAACTGAATCAAATCATTTTTTGCATACAGCATTATTTGTAAAGTACTCACGACCTATTGTTTTCGGTGAAGATCGGTTGAGGGAAAGGGGTAGTTTACCGGCAACGTTTTTTTTAATCAAGGGTAATTGTTTTCTATGGCAAACGATAACAGCCGCAAATTCGTACAAAATCAACTACTCTTTTGAATGCATCCCTAAATTGTAGAGTTCTCAAGGCCTATTGTTTTTGGTGAAGATCGATTAAGGGAAAGGGGTAGTTTACCAGCATCGTTTTATATTTTAACAATGATATTTTATATGGCAAACGATGACAGCAGCAAATTCAAACAGAATCAAATGATTATTTGCATACAGCCCTAAATTGTAGAGTTGTCAAGACCTATTGATTTTGGTGAAGATCGGTTAAGGCAAAGGGGTAGTTTACCTGTTACGTTTTATGTTTTAAAAGGGTTTTTGTATGGCAAACGATAAGAGCCACAAATTCAATTAGAATCAAATAATGTTTTGCATACAGCCCTAAATTGTGGAGTTGTCAAAACCTGTTGATTTTGGTGAAGATCGGTTAAGGAAAAGGGGTAGTTTACCAGCTACGTTTTATGTTTTAAAAGGGTATTTTGTATGGCAAACGATAAGAGCCACAAATTCAATCAGAATCAAACAATGTTTTGCATACAGCCCTGATCTGTAAAGTACTCAAGACCTATTGATTTTGGTAAGGATCGGTTACGGGAAAGGGGTAGTTTACCAGCAACATTTTATGTTTTAACAAGGGTAATTTTTTGATTTAAATGGAATAAATCCTATTGTAGTCCCAAGCCACGTGTTTGTTAACCAAATACACTGTACTCACCGTCTATGGCTTTTTTCCTTGATGTTTTTTCCAGTTTACATGTTTCAAGGCACTTGCCTCATCATCAGAACTTATAAAATCAATCTATGTCATAAATAATGACATTTGTCAAAATATTAAAAACACAATACGGCAATTAAACTATGTACATAAATTCGCTTTAAAAATGTTCGGTGTGCCTTGCAAGACAACACGCGCCATACTGACGTAATCTAAGCCTTATCTCGACTATATCTCATAGCGGTATCGTACAGTATATTTGATTTATACTGTAATTGGTCGTTCAACACATGTGGCTTGGTACTGGCGTCGTTGTATGCTTTGTAAATTTCATATTCTTCAAGGGCGTTCAAATAACTCCCTTTACTGCAGAAATGAAGGGGTATTAAATTTGAGCTAAAATCCGTGTAACTGTGACTGTTGTCTATGAGGTGCTTGGCGAAATTTGACTTGATATTGTCGAAGTTGTAAACTCGTGTAGGGGGTCTATGTTCAGAAAATCTTTTCAAAAAACCTCGACCCGTCTGGCCCACATAAAAAGCCTCACAGTCGTTGCAGACTAGCTTATAAACACCCGTTTTATTTTCAAGACTGGTATGTTCACGGGTGCGGAGATTATTCAAGATGTTATTACTAGTCTTATAGGAAACGACTATGTTGTTAACTTTATTAATGGTTGACTTAAAAATCCCCGGTATGAAATGCGTATAAGGTGCCGCAATGTATTTGCGTGCCTTTGTTTCGAGGTTCTCGCTTTTACCGCTTAAAACAACAAACAACAAATTAAATATGTCGTCTCATATGAGTCGTAAATATGCGCGGAATTATAGAAAACGCAAATCAAAGGAAAGCTCGCATCAAAAGGAATTTAAGAAACCTAGAAAGTTTAGTGCCTAGCAAATGCGAGAGCTACGGCAGCATCGAAAAGAAAATGAAAAAACGGCGCAAAGCAATAACGTGTAACCCCTCTTTAAGTATTTTATTGACTTATAAAAAAAAATGTTTTTTTTTAATTTTTTTTTTTTTCTAAAGAGGGGCTACAAGATAATTAGAACTAGGCCAAAAGCCTAGAGAAGCCAAAAATGCGCTGGATCCAGTGAGACGGGACCTGCAATTAAAACTCACAAAATTAACAACCAATAAATTTTTATTATAACCAAACGTTAAATATCTATCTCCCAACAAAATCAGTGTATTCTCCTTAAAATATTTTTGACGGTATTTTGTAACACAAGAAAGTTTGACCGGCTATCACTGTGCTTAACGAGCGAATAGACGTTTTCACGTCAAAAGTATCTGATCTTGGTCCATGAAAAATAGTTCTATATCTGATTAATTACAATACCTAATTCTCTTCAAAGTAGGCCCATTGTGATTCCACAAACTTAGTCTAGAGCTTGAAGAAATGCTAAAGGGCTTGTTTTGGGACAGCACATGGCTGGACCATTGCATTTTGCATTATATCCTCACAACTGTCAAAATGGTATCCATCTACGGTGTTCTATATAAACAACCAAAAGTCTCAAGAGAAATGCCAGGAGAGCAGGCAGCCTGACGAACCTGCAGAATGCCATGCTTAGACAGAAAAGTCTGGATCAGTTGTGCTGAATGGGCTTGAACATTATCGTGATGTAGTTGCCAGTTCCCTGAGCCCACAGCTCTAGTCTCTTGTGTCAAAATATATTACGAACACAATGGAGGCCTTCTCAGTAGTACTCCGTATTGATGGCTTCCTGATGCATACCCATGATGCACTATGCACTAAAAGGCAACTGGCATCACCTTCACCTTGCTCTGAACCTATCGTGCTTTTTTGGTCCTTGGGAAACTTGGGTGCTCCATTGTGGTGACTGGACATTAGTCTCCATGTCATCACCTTAGATTCTCTTCTGATACTCCTTATTGCATCTTTCACCTTTTCATAGTCCCTCACTGTTACACCAATATCATTTGGATATGCCATAAAATGAACCAACATCTGACTGTTATTTTTTCTAATCTGCAGTTCCGTATTATGCCTTCTACTGGAACACTATATACACTGTCTCTGACACATTCCCTCCCACACACTTCTCATTAATCCCACACACTGCTACTTCTATCGATCCCTCTTGTTTGTCACTGTGACAGTTGAACTCTTTCTATATTAACAGTTGTCTGTATTAAGAGTTGAACTGTTTCGAATCTCTTTTAAGACCTTTTGAATTCTTAAACTGTATGTTTTTCCAACGAAAACTAATGTTTACAAACAAAAATATACCTCCCGATGTGTATGACAATACTGGTGAGTATAGGCTGAATTGTTCGGCTTGCACACAATTCTATATAGGACAAACGGATCGTTCGTTCAAATTACGTCATAAAGAACACATCCCATTTCCAAGTCAAATGTAGGACGATCTACATTTGCTGAACATTTAAGCTTACATGACCATAACATAATGAGTATTGGTGAGAATTTAGACATCTTATATAAATGTAAAAAATCACTAAATCTAGTCACTCTCGAACGGTTTGAGATATATAAGGCTATAAAGGAGGATTACAATCGCGTCCTAAACGGAAAATCAGTACATACAAATAATATTTTGTTTAATAGAATCAATCATATAGAACGAGAAATCGGCTATATCAGATCGATAAAATTGAACGAAGGTCAAGCCGGTATCGATTAGTTTTACCGTGGAGGCGTTCCTGTACAGGTTCGTAACGGCCGCATGTTTTGTGCGTTATTACGTTTTGTAGTATATTTATATTTATTGTGTGTTATTCTATTTAATGTTTTACACCGTGTACGTGTTGTTTTTATTATCTGACGTGATGTACAAACATCGAAAAATGGAGTTTTAACCATATTTGTATATAAGATCTGATGATGACACAGTTGTGATCGAAACTCGAGTAATCCCGCAATTGGATTCAAAGAAACGTGACAGAAGGTAATTAACCTGTTTTATAGTCTCAACCGTTTCTGGAGGCAAATAAAATGTGTAGAATAATATTGTAAAATTATTTATTACTACATAATAATATTTTTATTCATGCCTTCATGTAAGTTTATGACAACAGAAAAGTTGTATTCAGATAAAAATGATGCCTTAACTATTGAGTTGCCTTATAATTCAGATAAGTTGCATGCCTTAAAAGTAGGTACTCAGTACGAGGTAAAGGTTGTACAACAAATTGGTCTGCTCTTTCTGAATCCCTCATGAGATAAGTACAAGAGGCATCAAGTGTATATTGTGAGTGTTAATGGTACCGTGTTGTTCTGCCTCAGTGTAGGCCTATGTATTCAGGCAGCTAAAGACCTTTCAGCTGACACTATGTTTGCAGGTATGGCATAGATGAGTTTGATACATTTGGCAACTTGCACACTACATTCTCCTTTAGCAAAAACGTCCTTACTTTGCATTGTGTAGCTAACATTCTTTTCCTTGTCTACCAATGCTCCCAAGCACCAACAATAATAGCGAAAGCCTCTCAGAATCTAAGTTGTTTGCAAAGAATGTTACGTTTGCTTGAAATTGATAGCACCACCAACTGACAACAGAGACACACTCCTTCTCCAACCGTGGTGCTTTTCGAAACCCTGGGAATTGAAACTTCTGTTTGAGATAACTTTGTATGGTGCTGAGTACCTTGACTTTATTATGCTGATAATATTATTTTGTGCCTTGGTTGGAATCGTAAGGTGTAACAGCACAAGAACTATCACAATACTTTTACATTTCACTGACAGGCACCATCAGGTTTCATACAAGATAATGGAAATTGGCATTTAGTTCCAAGACAGGGTTCATCATGTGTCAGTAAATAGAGATGGAGGAATATGATCTGTTTATCAGATTGTATTCTGTGTATAATGTTTAAGTCGTCCACATTTTTGTTTTAACAATTATTTCAAACTATTTAAAAATGTACAAATTTTGAAGTTTATAATCACTAAATTCTACAATTCTCCTCACATTTGCTTTCTATCCTTTCCAGACTTACATATTTGGTTTCACCCAGTAAGACAGCTGCTTCCTTAGTTTCTCTGTTTCTCTTCCTTATTGCTTCTTTCACCTTTCCCTTGTTCCTCACTGTTAGAGCAATATCATTTGTATACACCATAATATTAACCAGTTTGTGGTTCATAGTTTTTCTACTGTGCAGTTCCTTATTATGCCTTCTACGAGCTGCAACATTATACAGTGTCTCTGACACCCATTCCTTCCCACACACTTCTCATCATCGCTACTACTTCTATCAATCCTTCTTTTATTAACACTTTGATCTTTGAACTTCAAGCATAATTTGAATTAATCTTACATAATTTCTAACTTAACAATTACTTATGTATCATATAATCATAGACTTTTTTGAAAGTCTAAGCATACTATATGTAAGACTTTTGCTTATACATAACCACCTTTTTAACCCTGTCTAACAATAATAATTTGTTCGATAGTCATATTGTTTACAGTATTTACATATAAATGTAAATATATATATTAATTGTATACAAACACAAGGAGCAATAATGAGCTTATTTAATTCAAAATTTGCAAATAAAAAACTAATCAAAATTAATATTATCTTATTGACTTTATTACCTTAAATTACTTCTTCCATATATTAAAATATTGTTTAAGATTAGAAGGTAACATATTGTCATTAGTGTTATTATCATAGGCTTAGAAGGTTTATAAAAATATACTGTGTAGCTACAATTAACTTACGAGACACTTGTGCACTGATATCTAGTTTCGTCAGAACCATCTGGACAGTCCACTCTGCCGTCACAAAGAGATAATTTATCAATGCACTGACCAGATGTACACTTAAATTCTGTCTCCCTGAAATGTCATACAATACCTATTTTACACACAGTATTAGTTTTCTTAACATATAATAATCATACAAAAACCAAGGGAAGCAAAGTGGCCTCCCTTTCCTGGGGAGGACTGTTAAACAAAGTGTTTTTCTTCGTTTGTAAACTTTTCGGTTACGTGGCTGTGTCATTGAACACATTTTGTACAGATGGATTTAATGACTGGAAACAGTCCCTACGTTCCCTATCTTATCATGAAAATAGTAAAAACACAGAAAATGCCTATTGTGTAGGCCTATATTGTGATTCACTCCAATGAAGCTAGAAGAACTTCAGATTTAAATAAACAGGAAGCGAGAGTTATGGGAAAGGTTTTGAAAGTAATTGTTTCAATAATCAAGTCTGTCAGTAAGTCGATTAACTCTGAAAAGAGGCGTAGAGAAGTGTAACTGCTCAAATAACAGAAAATGTTTATAGTTACTTGACCTAAGTGACTCTAGTTGGTTAGACTGGGTCAACTTAGCCCTATGCGGACGTATTACATGCATGCCACTGAAGATATCCATCGTTGGCACAGTCAGAGTGTTTGGAATGGACACATTGTACACAATGAGTTAACAGCCCAGTTAATTTTAAAATAATTCATCCAATCACATTCTATTCTGCGTTCAGTCGGTTCAACTAACCAGTCCTGGGAAGGACATGATTTCTTTAAATGGAGACCATTATATGAAATTTTATCTAAGTGGGATATTTAATTGGTTTCTATACTGTACACTAACTGTAAAGAACAGATGGCAACTCTTAGTTTTTCATAGTCTATTTGTTTTGAGGGCCTTATAATGTACATATTCTCATTTCTATAGCGTTAGGAAATCTAATTGGTGAAGTAGCTATCAAACATAACTTAAGAACTTCAAAATTCTGTTTTTGACAATAAACTATTTATTACAATAATTTGTCAGTTCAAAGCAACACTTTCATACAGACATCACTTGGAGTCTGGGGCTTTAGTTAATACAGACAATTGTCACTTTTACTACCAGACGTTTACATAAGTTTCAGTATTTTATCCAAATTTTGAGAAGAAGACAAATTACAGACTAAACTGGCAGTATTCTATTCAAGGGAAAATTTCTAAAATATCGTATGTGGTATAAATATACGGCTGCCTAGAAATGGTTGAAATGGTAACTTTTGCAAAACTATAAAATTTCTGCAAATGTTTTGATAACTCCTATGTGAACCATCAAATCAGAGTAATGTTTTTCTACTCTTAAAAGAATTAATACATTTCTAAAAAAATACAATGAATCTTGATCATCTAAATTCTCTAGCAACAATATCTGTGAATAAACACTTAATCTAAAACATAAGAAATTTTTATAAAAAGGTTATCAAAAATCTTATTTTTTGCAATCAAATTTGATTTTGTGTAATAGTATCTTTTATCATAAAATTTTAATATGTTTTGTCAATTACACAGCAGATTCCTGTACAAAATATGTGTGACTAACTCGTTTCCAATCAAAAGTATAAAAAAACCTGTGTATAAAAGATAATTACCTAAAAACTGCATAATATGTGTTAAATTAATCCGGAAACACAGTGTTTCTTGATAATTGGGTTAAATCATTGCCCAAACACAGAAGGTAGGTAAATCAATGTTTTTGTAAATCTTACTGTTGTGTGAGACACTGTAAGTCCTACAAGAGTTCCTATGAGTTGCCACTGAGTAACTTGCTGTGGCAATAAATTTTACAGTATGTAAATAATATTAATGAATAAATGATTATCCAATAAATAATATTCATGTCATGAAAGCAGCTACACCTAGTTAAAGTGACAATATAAATAAAATATTATTAACCACAAAAATTATTAATTTATTATTACCAATAATTTTCTTAAAAGTTGCTCCTTCACCACCACATATGGTTTACTCTTTAAATGTTATCTGGAGCAAACAGCAATAAATAAATTGAGAAACCTGTTACTTGTATTTCATAAATTTCATTATTTGATTGTAATAAAACTACTCAGCATGATACTTTTATAGGCAAAAATTTCAAACAACTCTTTTGTAGTTTTTACTAATCATTATTAGTTACGAATGTAATTATTCTTTTCTGAAGATTCTTGCATGACTGAATATGATAGAGTCGAATTTAACTTTTATAAGACATTTATTAACATTTTGTACTTAAAGAATAGTTACAATTGCAACTACTATTTAATTAGAGAATCAAAAATATTGTATCTTGGCACCAAAACAAATACTGTATACATTCTACATTTCTATACAGTATTACATATGTTCACTTACTTGCATCTGGAAGATACAGGTATGGGGGTACCAGGAAAGGCATGGGAGGAGGTAGATCCTAAGCCACCACCCCCGTAAATGGGTTGTCCTGGTGGTTGAGTGGGTAGGTTTGGAATGAGTGAGGTTGTACTTGGCGGGGGTAATCTGGTTGTTGGTGTGGCTATAGGACAGTCTGCTTCATCTGATCCATCTGCACAATCAGCTTGCCCATTACATGTTTTGTTGACACCAATACATGCTCCATACGCACATTTGAATTTCCATTGAGGGCATCTGATGGAAATTTTATTAGTCATATTAAATCAAAATTCAAAACATAAACACAATATTTGCTAAAATTATACTTAAAAAAACAGTTAATTAAACAATTAAAGAATAGGCAAACATATTGACCGGCACCTTAAGCAATCAGAAACTGACATGAAACAGTTATATTATATTTAATGAACCAATGAATGTAGCTGTATCTCTATCAGCACTGTGTATTGAACTTTCAAAGAAGCAAGACAGTTCTTTCATAGTCCAGGGAGTCTGACTTCATATCCTGTAAGCACGGTACTGTTTGAAATATTAATGTATGTCTTAGTTCAAACTAGTAAACAGTGTTTTGTGTGTTCACTCTTAATAGCGTTTTTGTTTACTTCTACTATCTGAACACTGCTGAGTTACAAAAACAAAGTTACCTAAGTGAGGTGCATCCATTCTTTAACGTACTACTGTTGTAGGTGCTGCCTGCTGATATCTGCCGATCTCCAGGAGCACTGTGCATACACGTCTTACCCTTATCTAAAACCAGAGATACCAGCCCCATAGATGTTGATTTTAGTCCCTAGCCAGAAATGGTGAGATTACAGTGGTCACATAAGCCAGGGCTGCCCAAAAAATAAGACACTACCAACACTTACAGTTTTAATAATGATTCTCAGTTCATACCAGTAAAAATAGCAAGTGATATGCTGTGAAAACAATGGTATCTAGAGAGGAACATCCCAGAGATTGAGAGAGACATGTCTGTTGTTAATCATGTCCTGTTAAATATTGTATAGAAGAAAGTTTAAGCTCTTACGTCATTACTAGAATGTCAAATGGTAGTACATCTTTCAGGACTAACAAGCACACCAGGTTGTTAAAATTGTTAGGTGTCCCAGTTCAAGGAAACTCAATTGTCATCAGGAGGAAAAAGGTCCATGGATACAGTCCAGCAAAGTTTTTATAATTTTGAAAAATATATTTGAAAGCCATTTATTGCTACTAAAATCAGATATGTTATCAAATTATAGTTATATTATTTAGTTTCTTTTTGTTTGTTTATACACAAGACCTGTACAAAAAGTATCTGATCTTGGGCCATGAAAAATAGTTCTATATCTGATTGATTACAATACCTAATTCTCTTCAAAGTAGGCCCATTGTGATTCCACAAACTTAGTCTATCGCTGTCCTTCCATTGCTTGAAGGAATGCTAAAAGGCTCGTTTTGGGACAGCAAATGGCTGGACCATTGCATTTTGCATTATTTCCTCAAAACTGTCAAAATGGGATCCATCTAGGGTGTTCTCTATAAACAACCAAAAGTCTCAAGAGCAATGCCAGGAGAGCAGGCAACCTGACGAACCTGCATAATGTGATGCTTAGACAGGAAAGTCTGGATCACTTGTGCTGAATGGGCTTGAACATTGTCATGATGTAGTTGCCAGTTCCCTGAGCCCACACCTCTAGTCTCTTGTGTCAAAATATATTACGAACACAATGGAGGACTTCTCAGTAGTACTCCGTATTGATGGCTTCCTGATGCATACCCATGATGCACTATGCCCTTGTAGTCAAAAGGCAACTGGCATCACCTTCACCTTGCTCTGAACCTATCGTGCTTTTTTGGTCCTTGGGAAACTTGGGTGCTCCATTGTGGTGACTGGACATTAGTCTCCATGTCATCACCTTAGATTCTCTTCTGATACTCCTTATTGCATCTTTCACCTTTTCATAGTCCCTCACTGTTACACCAATATCATTTGGATATGCCATAAAATGAACCAACATCTGACTGTTATTTTTTCTAATCTGTAGTTCCGTATTATGCCTTCTACTGGAACATTATACAGTGTCTCTGACACATTCCCTTCCACACACTTCTCATTAATCCCACACACTGCTACTTCTATCGATCCCTCTTGGTTTTTATGCACGTAAGGTTGTAATGTAGTTGTTAACCACATCCCAGGACATGGTTGTTATGCACGTAAGTGATAGTAGTAACACTCACATTTCAAGTACTGGAGCTGATCAGAAGAAACGGAAATATTCAGATGAGTATTTAAAATATGGATTTTTATTTTCTGGGAAAGTCCGAATCCATTATGTGTTGTATGCGGGGAGGTTTTAAGTAACGGTAGCATGAAACCCTCTTTACTTATGCGCCATTTAAACACTAAACGTGATCAGTACAAAAGAAAGAAGTTAGTTTTTTTGAGTGACTGTTAAAAAACTATAAAAAAGATGCACAACTTTCATCATATCTAGTGGCAGGCAATAAAGACAATGAAAATGCTGTTGAAGCCTCTCACAGAATTAGCTATCACATTTCTAAACGCGGTAAAAACCACACAATTGCTGAGGATTTGATAGCTCCGTGTATAAAATATGCTGTACAGTGTATGTTCGGACAGGACTATGTTCGCAAAATTAACACAATCCCGTTTCCAAATAACACAGTTTCACGAAGAATTAAAGACATGTCAGACAACATTGAAGAAACGGTAATACAAAAATTAAAAAATAGTCAATTTTGTTCTATTCAAGTTGATGAAAGCACAGACGTTGCTGGCCTATCAATATTACTTGTTACTGCAAGGTATCTTAATGTCAATAACGATTTTGAAGAAAACCTTTTACTGTGTCATGCGTTGACTGAGCGAACTACAGGGGAAGACGTGATCAACGTGATTTTTAACTATTTCTGTGAAAAGGAAATTAGTTTGGCTAATTGTTGTGGCATTTGCACTGATGGCGGAAACCCAAAGTCTGGCTGCAACGTAGGCCTTCGTGGACGTATAAGAGAAGTGGCTCCCCATGTAGCATGGAGCCATTGCTGTATCCGTAGGCAAAGCCTTGCGTCCAAAAAAATGCCGACTAAAATGAATGACGTTATTAATGAAGCAGTAAAAGTTGTAAACTTTGTCAAAGCCAACGCAACAAACTCTAGACTGTTTAAAGCACTTTGTGAGGAGATGGTTGGTATTCACTCCACATTGTTTTTGCGCACCGAATTAAGGTGGCTTTCTCCAGGAAAAGTTCTCACACGATTATTTGAACTCAGACATTAACTACAAGTTTTTTTTGAAGAACACTATTTTATTTGGCTTCAAAGTTTCACAACAGTGACTGGCTTCAGCAACTTGCTTATTTAGCTGATATTTTTCCAGTGATAAATATACTCAACTTAGGGTTACAGAAGAGCTCAATAACAGTATTTAAAGTTTCAAACAAAATTGAGTCCATGTTAAAAAAATTTGACTTTTGGAAAACCTGCGTTGAAAATAATCAAGCTGAAATTTTTGAAACACTGCACCGCTTCTTAAATGTCAATAGCCTGGACCTATCTCAAGACGTCAGAAGTAACGTAGTATTACACTTGACAGGCCTCATGGTTTCTTATAGGCAGTATTTCCCTAAACGTGAAGACGGAGGCAACTGGATTGCAGACCCGTTTAATGAAGACAACTTCAAGACCGCCAAGCTATCCATTCATGAAAAGGAAAAATTAATTGAAATTTTAACAGATTCTTCCTTAAAGTCGGATTTCAAAAATAAAACACTTGGAAATTTCTGGGCAAGCATCAGTGAGGAATATGGACCTCTATGTATAAAAGCACTTCAAGTTTTAGTACCATTTAAAATGCACTGTAGACTACAAACTAGTTGGCAGAAGATCTGTGGGTAGGCGCTGGAAGAGATGGCTGCAGTGAAGATAAAACAAGCTATAAGCCTAAACCATGAAGTGATGATGACAATGACGATGATCACAAAACTACTAAATGCATACAACTTCCTTTAAAAATGTTATCTCTACACCTTCAATTGCACAAAGTTACTAATGAGATTGCACACGTCTACTGAGAAAAGAATTTTTATTCTAAGTTTTTCTCATTTAGTTAAATTTGTCTATAATTTATGTTCAATAGAAATGTTAAAAAATAACTTTCTTTTTTATCCATTAAATTATGAAGTCCTAGTGTTTCATTTTACGTAGGCCGCACAGGACGTAGCTTCAAACAATGGTACATTGAACACACAAAGTCACTACAATCCACTACCGAATCCACCATTGCAAACCACCTCATTGAAGCAAACCACACATACAAAAACATCGATAATTACATGGACACTCTAGACGTACACACAAAAGGCCGAAAACTAGACACTCTAGAACAATTGGAAATATACAGACACACGGAAACATATAAAAATTACATCCTAAACGAACGGACACAATTCAAATCACACGCATTATTCGAACACATAACACCCCACACAAACAACATTGAACTTTCAATTGACGGCGCCGTCACCAAGAACAAGACGGACAGTGCTGCCAGTGGCCGCTTCTGACAAAGCTTATAATAAGCGAAAACTGGTTCAGGCTATAAGGTATAAAAATTTACATTTTTACTAATAAAAAACTTTGTGTTCCGAGTTGGTAATCAATTAATTATATTTATTCTGTGTAAGATATTATAATAATATTTTGTGTAAATTACAAATTATAATTAAATTTATAAAGTGTTGCTTGTTCTGGTATTCTGCGGTAATCGAGCCCCACAAGTTGGGTTCGCCAAATTTATAATAATACGATAAATATTAAATATAAAAATAAATAAAAGGTTGATGTATGTAGATTGTGCTCTCCTGTAAGTCCCACTGGTTGTGCTAGCTGATTTTGTAATAAAACGATATTGCAAAATATAGCTTAATTTATAATATGTGTAGTACGTAGCTAATATCTTCTTGTCTTCTAAGCTCCCACTGTTGACCTTCGCTTTTGTAATACAACCCTACTATAATTGTAATTGTATAGTGTTCTGGTATAATATTATCCAGGATAATTTTTATGGTGTGTATGTTCAGTAGTGACGTTCCGCTCTGGGAATCGTCGATTTGGTAAAGTTCCTGGTCTTTGTTATTGGTAATTGGGATGTTATTACCATCAATTAAATAAAGTGTATTTTGCTGTGTAGCAAATTGAAATAAAATATAAATTTAAAATTTATATTTATAAAAAAAAATAATTTCGGAACAAATATTTTCGAGGTATTTATGTGCTTAATAATAGGAATAAATTGAGGTTGTGGATCGTAATTATAATTATAATAGTAAGGTGTTTAATTTGGTAATAAATTTCTGTTCGGTAAATTTGTTAAAAAGATAATCCAATTAACTTCAAGTTAGGCGAAAACGGCTCTCTTCTTCTTACTCTTGAAATGTTGTAGTTTCGCATATACTGCCTTTAAAGATTATCTATTTTTCTTGGTTAATTAATGATTATGTCCTTTTATAAGAGAAATCAACTCCAATTTACCAAAAAACAGACAAATACGTTTATTAAATACAATAATAAGGTTGGTCGATTAATTAATCGAAGTTACAAGCCATATCGAGTTCTTGCTCAGGTCGGTCGATATTAGAAGTTTTACAATTGTATTATTTAAACAGGTTCTTTGAACGGTTATTTATATAAAAAGCCAGAGAAGGTCAGGGACATGAAAGTATAACACTTACAATTCAAAAAAAAAAAGGTCTTAAATTTAAACAATATACTGGTAATTATTAATAATAAAAGTTTATATATAATTTTGTTCAAACCAGAAAGCAGTCTAGTCGTCTCTAATTGAGGTGACGGAATGGGATCAGAATGGCCGCGTGACGCATGCGCGTTGAAAGCTTCTAATGTAAACAACGTACTTGTTGAGATAATATGTCCCTTCTTTGGTTAAATGTTCTTCACTACGGTATATGATCTTCTGGGGTATAGTTTATTGTCACTGTTGTTAGATGGAAACGTTCACTTGGTGTAAAAATGTTGTTAAATAAGTATATCAACTGGTGTTTATGTGTCAGTTAACCTCGAATTTTCACTTGGTGTTTGATGCGATTTCAGTGTTATTTCAATGTAATTGGTTATATGTGATTTCGTTTATAGGTGTTATGTAGTTCGTGGGTCAACTTCACCACTTCACTTTCATTAAAATAGTTAAAAATTTAATTTACATAAAATGATTCAGAACTCCGTTGTAGCATAACGTCCATTAAAGGTTGGTTCAAACAAATATTCACGAGAAGTGCTCTCTTCGAGGTATAATAATGAACTGTCTGTATTTTCTTCATCTCATGAAAATCTTAGCCTATATAATATAGTTCAGACATTGTTAAAAATTGCCATAACTTCCGACACGTTTTAAAATAGTACACTATGTTCATAAAGTAAATTCGTTATTACTTAACTGTTTGCAATATAAAATACATATTCGTTTTCACTATTCTAATCTACTTATTTTGATAGTAATTAAGTTAGTATTACAAAGTTTTATCTGAAAATTATTTCTTATAATTTTCTGGGAGGTAGGCCTAAAATTATACTTCCCTGTCTTCTATGTAAATAATAGCCATTTTAACTAATATAATTATTATTCTATGAAATCTGAAATTTGTATAATTATCAATTCTCACTTATTTTATGGCAATTTAGTATACTAATGATGGTTTTTTAATATAATTCAGTTGTATATGACTCCCCTTCTGATAAAGTTAGTGAACCTATTTCAGTTTCAAATGGTATTTCATTATACAAATAAATAATTTTACTCATAGAATGACCATATCTTTAGAAAGCCTTATTTACATAGTATTTAATATGTTGGGTGTATCTTGCCTAAATATTGTCAGTTTGACTGGTTTATAAGATTAGGTTTATTAATTATTCTGCATTTTAACTTTATTATATTGCCTAGATTTGAATTGTGGCTATTTGCAGAATGTTTTACTAATGTAATTATTTTATTTCCTTCTCTGACTTCTGACTCTGATATATTTGATTACAAATTAGTTCTCTGATCTGGCATAACAGTAATTATAGATTATACAATTAAAATATAACACCCAGATATATAAAACTGGTGTTCTTAATAACATTGTTTTGGTATATCACCAAATAACATAATAAAAAGTATTTCTACAACATTGGAATGATATCTAATTTTAGATAATGCATTCCTAAATTAACATGAACAATAAAATAACAATTATAATACTAATATTTCTTATGACTAACCCTTATTTATCTAAATGTTATATGTAATAGGAACCTAACATCCTGGTTCCATATATAATTGTTAACACCTTCTATAAACTTCTTCATAAACAGTTTGTTCTGTAGTTCCCCATTTATAAAATTTATACCCCCTCTTAAAGTATACCCCTAGCTATCTAAGTTATATTCCATTCTATGGAATGTTCATATCGCTTTAGTAGCTTTTATTTAGTAATATTACTACTTCATTATCAAAGTAGGCACTGTTCACAAAACTTAAAGTTTGTTACTATGTACTGCAACTCACGTACCCTTTTAAAGTTTATTATTTATAATTTGATCACTTGCACCTTTCCATGGTAAATTATTACTATATTTACTAGTCTTTTTCTAGTTTTTAATATGAAATATTCAACCATGGGGGAACTGTGAAGATTTGTTTATGCACATTACACAATAACTTTTTGAATGCACTAATATTTACTACAGCTAACACTTTTAGTTTTTTGTCAGTTTTACAGTGATATGGTTTTTTATTGTGTTATATTTTCTTTTTTGGGCATTCATTGATTTTGGGGTTTTTTGGGGGTTCTTTCCCTATGGGGTTTTTGTTTTATATGGGTCGTCTTAATTATTCTTCTTTCTTCTTGAGTTTGGTTCTTCTTTATTCTTCCTTCTTCTGTAGATTAGTTTTGATTATTCTTCTTTCTTCTTTGAGTTTTAATTGTTCTTCCTTCTTCTTTAGCTTTGATTGTTCTTCTTTCTTCTGTCTTCAGTAGATTTGGTTTTAATTATTCTTCTTTCTTCTGTCTTCTGTATCTTTGATTGTTCTTCTTTCTTCATTCTTCAGTAGTAGTAGTTTTAACTAGTTCTTCTTTCTTCATTAGATTTAGTTTGTTCTTCTTTCTTCTTTGAGTTTTAATTGTTCTTCCTTCTTCTTTAGCTTTGATTGTTCTTCCTTCTTCAGTAATAGTAGTTTTAATTATTCTTCTTTCTTCTGTCTTCTGTATCTTTGATTGTTCTTCTTTCTTCATTCTTCAGTAGTAGTAGTTTTAACTAGTTCTTCTTTCTTCATTAGATTTAGTTTGTTCTTCTTTCTTCTTTGAGTTTTGATTGTTCTTCCTTCTTCAATAATAGTAGTTTTAATTAGTTCTTCTTTCTTCAGTAATAGTAGTTTTAATTATTCTTCTTTCTTCTGTCTTCTGTATCTTTGATTGTTCTTCTTTCTTCAGTAATAGTAGTTTTAATTATTCTTCTTTCTTCTGTCTTCTGTATCTTTGATTGTTCTTCTTTCTTCATTCTTCAGTAGTAGTAGTTTTAACTAGTTCTTCTTTCTTCATTAGATTTAGTTTGTTCTTCTTTCTTCTTTGAGTTTTAATTGTTCTTCTTTCTTCTTTGAGTTTTAATTGTTCTTCCTTCTTCTTTAGCTTTGATTGTTCTTCCTTCTTCAGTAATAGTAGTTTTAATTATTCTTCTTTCTTCTGTCTTCTGTATCTTTGATTGTTCTTCTTTCTTCATTCTTCAGTAGTAGTAGTTTTAACTAGTTCTTCTTTCTTCATTAGATTTAGTTTGTTCTTCTTTCTTCTTTGAGTTTTGATTGTTCTTCCTTCTTCAATAATAGTAGTTTTAATTAGTTCTTCTTTCTTCAGTAATAGTAGTTTTAATTATTCTTCTTTCTTCTGTCTTCTGTATCTTTGATCGTTCTTCTGTCTTCATTCTTCAGTAGTAGTAGTTTTAATTAGTCTTCTTTCTTCTGTCTTCTGTAGTGGTAGTTTTGACTATTCTTCCTTCTTCTGTAGTTTTTCGCCGTGTATGGCTTCGTTTCTTCTGGTCTGGTTTCTTTGACGGGGTATATTAATTGCCTGCTTCTATCTTACCTGGGTAATTTTGTTATTATCATTTTTAGTCTTCTGGGTTTTTAAATTTGTATTATATTATATTGTTTGCAGAAATTTTCTTTATTCAACCTTTCTTGTGAATATATTATTAAACAGTGCATTTTAATTAATTCTCATCTGGATATTCCATATCTTAGAGCTTTATTAATGATCATTGAGTAATGTATTTGTGTGGATTATCTGTCATGCTACAGATTGCTCTCTTCCAGAAGTGATTAGTTCAGATCATACTTAGTTTGTCTGAAATAATTGCTTATGACATTATATTATAAATTATATTTCTTTTACTTCCTTCACATTTCTAAAAATTTTTTCTCCTATATTTTTGAGCTTATCTATATTTCATTATTAACTGGATTCTTACTGATAGTAATAGTCATCTGAGGTTCGTTATTTTTTATTTTTCCATTTTCTTCTTAACCCGTTTCTTTATCCTTGGGATATTTATTCCCTAAAATTCCCTAACACGTTAGCTGGGGCAGTGTCCAGAGGGGCTCTGTAGGCATCTCACTCTGCTGGCCATACTACGTCATTTATTGATTACAGAGGTAAATCATCTCTGACCAATACATAATAATACTGCTGGACTTATCTCAGACAGTCATTAATAAAATTATATAAGAATAGTCCACCTTATGACTATAAAAAAAAAAAATTAAATATCTTTGGATATTTCACTTCGTATACGAACAGATCTATTTATATATCTATCTTAGTGAATCTCTATCTCAGTTATTTTTCTCAATGGTTAGCTCTGCTGGCATTTTATTTCTCCTTGTGATTGGAAGCTGGTATAATATAATCATCACTTATTATTCAGTGTAAAGTTTTTAATTCTCTGTCATTTTTTGACTGTTATCACAATCTCCTTCTGGTCATTGGTAGCATATATTTTGTATTATATTTTTGTTCCTTTATTAATTCTTGTGAATCGTTCCACTAGTATTATGTTTTTTCAATTACTCTTTTAATTGTCTTTCTTATAACTGACATTTATATATGATCATCTTTTTCTTATGGACTTATTTATATATGGTTTTTTCTTTCTTTTTTAAAATTTTATTCTGCTCTTGCTTTTTATCCAAATGCACTCTTTATTATTAATGTCATATGTTTAATATCTCTGTTTATTTGACATAAAATTCTCATTAATTTCACTTCACAATAAGTTTATTCATTTAAATGGTATCAGTGGTTTGTATTGCCATTTCTTTATTCTGGAAAGTTTTTCAGAATTGGTCCCATATATAATTGTTTGTAATGTTATCCAAATTCTTTTTCTCCTTGTTCATTTCTAAAAGTTGTTTTTAAAATAAGGTAGTAAATTGTTTTTACTTGGGTTTTTGAATTTTGATGATTTAATTCAAAATTCATTTTCTCTTTGATTCATAAATTGTTTCCTAAATGGTAGGCAGTAAGTAGTCATTACTTCATTTTTGAATTTAGTGGTTTAATTCAAAATTCATTTTCTCTTGTCCATAAATTGTTTTCTAAATAAGAGGTAGTAAGTAGTCATTACTTCATTTTTGAATTTTTACTTTTTCTTACTTCTTCTATACCTTCCCTTACTCATAATATTTTTTCATGGAAGCCTGGTTATATACTCCCTTTATCCTGTCTGAATCGATCTCCTTTATTTCATAGGTATTGTTATTTTTCACATTGGATATTATATATGGTCCGGTGTATAATAGTAATAACTTTTTCGTTATTCCTTCCAGTGTGCTGGGAAGTTCACGATTTCTTAGTAAAATTTTTTCTCCCTTCTCATATATTATTACTTTGCCACTGGCCTTTTGATATTTATTCTGCCGTTTTAACTGGTCTTCTGCCACCTTGTTGAAGAATTTAGCTTTATCAAATCTGTACACATGGCTACTGGGGAATTCGAGGATATCTGTGATCTCTCGTGGGGGTGGTTTCTCGTACATAGCAGAATATGGGGTTATCCCTATAGCTGGATGGTAAGCTAAGTTGAGGAATTCCTCCGTGGCTTCTAAATAGTCTTGCCACCTTTTTTGTTGATGGTGACAATAAGTCCTGAGGATCCTCCCCACTTCTCGCAACACCCGCTCTGCCGGATTACTGCTCGGATGGTAGACCGAGGTTTTGTATGTACGAATGCCCATTGACAATAACGTATCCCTCCAAATTACCCCTTTAAACTGAGTTCCATGATCAGTAATGATCGAAGATGGTTTCCCCAGGTGTGGGATATATTGTTCAGTTAGTATCCCCAGAATTTTCCTGGTAGTCGCTCGGTTAGTAGGGTATAGCTTAATGTATTTGGTGAAGTGGTCCATTATGATGGTTAGGTACCGATACCGGTGTCGACCTCCACTACGGGGAAATGGTCCGCAGATATCGAGGAACACCTTCTCCAATTTCGCTTTGGAAGTGATTGGGATCATCACACCTTCCTTCTTCTCATTATTAGTTTTTACCAGCTGGCAGATCTTACAATTCTTTATATACATTCGGACCTTTCTATTGATGTTTTTTATATAGCATCTCTCCTCCAGAGCTTTTATTACCTTGAGGGCGCCCATATGCCCGTAACGTATATGGTAATTCACTATCAATTCCTTTTCGATCTGTGTCGGGACCACTACCTTCCAGATCTCTTCCTTCAAAGATGTTTTAATGAACAGTATTTGTTTATTCATCTGGTAATATATAGTAACGGTTTCATCTCCCTCTTCTAGCCGAAGTCTGAGGTTTCTCAATTTTGGGTCCGCTTGTTGGTGGGTACTCATGTTGGTTAATATTGTTGTTAAATCGGCTCTGGTGCTAAGAAGATGATATATTTTCAGCACGCTTTCTTTCTCCCCTTCGAAAGTTTGTTCCTCCACATTGACCCGGGATAATACGTCCGCTACTATATTTTTCTTACCAGGGATGTACTCCCATTGTAGATGGTATTCTTGAAGGGCAAGTATCCACCTCGTTAGTCTGCCATGGTTCAGTTTGCAGCTTTTTAAGAATGAAATAGATTTATGGTCAGTGCGGACAGTCACAGGGTATCCCAAAATGTAAGTGCGGAACTTACCGCAAGCGAATACCACACTCAGTAATTCTTTTTCCGTTACCGTGTAATTCCTTTCGCAGTGGTTCAAGGATCTGCTTGCGAAGCTAATTACTTGAGGTTGACCCTTCTCGTCCTCCTGATACAGTGTTGTTCCCAGGCTGATGTTGCTGGCATCGCAGTTCATGAAGAACGGTAACTTAAAGTTTGGGTGGCGAAGTATTATCGTATCCAGAAATTTGTCCTTAATTTGTTGGAAAATCCCCTCTTGTTCCTTACACCATACCCATTTGTTTTTAGATGATAATTGAGGTTGGAACCTCGCGGTCAACTCAGAATATTGTTCCTGGAACTTTCTATAATAATTGCAGAGTCCCAGGAATGACTGCAATTGCTTCCTGTTTTTGGGTGCCGGGAATTTCTGGATGGCTTCTACCTTTTCTGCCGACGGTGAGATTCCTTGATCGTTTAAGTTAAATCCAAGGAATTGCACTTCTCGGGCGATAAATTTGGATTTTTCCAACTTCAGTGTGACGTTACTGGCAGATAACTTCTCAAGCACATGCTCCACACGGTAACAGTGTTCCTCCCACGTTTCAGATGTTATAAGGAGGTCGTCAACGTACACTGTTGTAAACTGAAGGGCTTCTTGTCCCAATATCTGGTCCATGCAGGTCACAAAGATGGCAACTGAGTTTACCAATCCGAAGGGCAATCTTTTGAATTGGTAATTGCGCCCTTCGAATATGAAAGCCAGATATTGGCGACTCCGTGGGTGCAACTCTACCTGCCAGTATCCGCACACCGTATCCCAAGTGCTGAAGTATTGGGTACCATGGAAGCGTTTCAAGATCTCCTCAATCTCACCGGGCGAGGTTCTATCGTTAACGATTTTCTTGTTAATTTCCCGTGCATCCAAACAAAGCCGGACTTCGCCGTTTTTCTTGGGAATTGCGACAATAGGGCTGGTGTATGGGGATTGGCTATGTTCTATTATATCATTATTAATCATACGATTGATTTCCGCTCTTACTGCCTCTTTTCGAGAATGTGCAATAGGGTAGGACTTCCTATTAAATTCTACTGTATCCCGGAATTGAAGGGTACATTGATAGTTTCTAACCTTGCCTGGCTCATCGGAAAATACTGAGCGGTACTTCTCATAAATTTGTATCAATTGATTCGCTTGAGTATTGGGTAATTTTTCTCTATTAATTCCGCTTCGGAAATCTCTTATCTCCTGTATTTTCTGATACCATAAATCTTCGTCGGTAGTTTCATATACTATATTATTGGAAATAGTGTTAGTATTTGTATGATTTATACTACGTATTTGCTGGTGGATACTGCTGGGAAGTGTTATTTCACTACCGACTAAATCGGCTGTCCAGGTTATATCTCCGGTAAAGAGTGATACCTTCTCCATTCGTAAATCAATAATAGCCGAGTTCCTTCTCAGTACATCACATCCCACTAATATGTTGAAAGGTAATCCTGCTGCAATTAAGAAGACCATGTTCATAGCTATACCCTTACTAACGACATTCAACGATACTTGTTTTCTAATTGTCTTGTTTTGGCGACCAGTGGCACCGATTAATGCAATGTTATTTATAGGTAAGGTTGGCAATAACTTACCACAATTTCCTTGGATTCTCTCCAATTCTGTTGTATTAATTATGGATACATTCGCACCGGTATCAATCATTAGTTGTGCGAATGTTCCTTCGACTTCTGCATTAATGTATATTATTTCATTATTTATTATAGGGAGGCGGGCGTTGTCCTCCTCCAGTAATTCATTTCTAATATTTTTCAAGTAATTACATCGAATGATTGTAATTTTATTGGGATTATTTACTATCGGCAATTCATTTACATACCCAGGCGATAGAAGCAGCAAAAGGTCCTTATTGTTTATTACTGCCTCCTCCCGTTTAAATTCTCCTCATCTTGGTTATTGGAAGGACCAATAGAGGCATCAGTAGGGAAACCTTGAGTTGGTTCCAGCCTTTCCGTTCTCGGTTCGTAGGTTTGTTCTCTATTTGTACGCCGCTCCGGGTCATCCAGGCTAGTACTTCGCCTCGGCAGATTATAACTAGAGTGGTCCCGTTCTCGGCTGCGGTTTAGATCTTCGTACTCGCGTACTCTGCTCCACCGTTGCTGGTTATACCGGCGGTGGTTGTTTCCTTCCGCCCGTATAAAATTTACCCGGGGTCGGGAGAACCTATTGTTGTTGTTATTCTGATTAGGGTAACCCCTATTGTTATTGTCAAATCGCTCGGTGTGATTTGCAGGATTGTTGTTTCTTGGTCTATTCATATAATTATTCGGGTAATAATTACCTCGATTTCCGGAGAACCCGTTATTATTTCTGTTATTATTTGGGTTTATATTTCCATGGTTATTATTGTTGTTGTTACCATTCGTGGGATGTTGATTATGGTAGTTCGGGTTATATCTATTTCCTTGGTACCCACTGTTGACCGGTTGAGTATTATTGTTTGATGACGGATTATTTCGAACTTCCGGCCGCTCGTTCCTTCTTCGGCTCTGCCTGTAGTATTCTTCATTCTCATAGTTCTCCAATAGCTCCGTCATCGCCTGTATGGTCTTTATCTGACTACCTCTTCGAGCTCTTATGACCTCCTCGTCGTAATGATAAGAGAGCTTGTTCACCAGGCATTCCTCTGGTATGGCTGGTTCCAGGTGCTTGGCCAGGCACACCTTCCCAAGAAAGTACGCAGTCATGGTACTGCCAAACTGAGTTCTATATCGGCCATTGCAGATGTTGTCCCTTATCAAATTCTGGGTGGTCTCTGACCAATACTTAGACTTAAACAAACTTTTGAACTGTGGATAATCGGTTATTTCGCTCCTGTTCGCCATCCACCAATTATCTGTCATATCACGGAACGATTCGTCTAATAGTTCACGATTATTGGACCATCGATTACTTTTATGTTTGGCCATATATTCTTCGATACGGGCCAAGAACTCCATTGGCTTCCTTTTATACTGGCGAAAGTTAAGCCATTCTCTGTTCTCGTTTATTGGGATATTAGTAAAGCTGGTTGGTCGGCTCCGAATTGCTTCCATGTCCTCCTGGTTCTGTCTCACTTGACCAGTGATGTTAGTCATTGCTTCCTCCATTCCGTCGCATCTTTCGGTAATTCGAGTTCGTACCTTGCTGAGTTCTTCCTGGCTTTCCCTTCGGTTTTCTTCCGCCTTCTTGCGAGTAGACTCTTCAAGATTTGTGACCTTTGTGTTCACCACTTCCTTGAACTCTTGTACCTCCACTTCCGTCATTCGACATCTTCCATCAACTTCTCTTATCTGTTGATTTATAGTTATGGTTTCGTCTTCCAGCCTTTTGGTCATAGATTTCTTGTTTTCCATGAGTTCCTTGTTCATTTCTTTTCTTAATAGCTCCATTCGTTCGTCTAATTTGTCGAGATTCTCCTGGTTCACTTCCCGTAATTCTTCCCGTAACAGTTGGTTATCTTCTCTTAACTCTTCCCTTAATTGTTGATGATCACTTTCGATTTTCTTATTGGTTTCTTCCATCTTTTCTTCCAAATTCTTCTTATTTTCTTCCATTTTCTTTTCCACCTTTTTACTGGTTTCCTCAATTCTCTTATTGGTCCTTTCAATTTTACGGCCCAATTCTTCCTTTGTTTCTTGGTTGTCCTTCTTCAATTCTTCCCTTAAAGATTGGTTATCATTCTTCAAATCTTCTAATCTTTTATTATTTTCTTCTGTAGTAGAATCCATTTTCTTACTTAATTCTTCCTTGGTTGCTTGGTTGTCCTTCTTCAATTCTTCTTTTGTTGCTTGGTTGTCCTTCTTCAAGTTTTCTTCCATCTTCTTGCTACTGGATTTGATTTCTTCCATCATCACTCTGAACATCTCTTGGATTGTCGTGTTTTCCACTTGTGAAGGTCTTTCCAACTGTTCCTCCCGGATATGGACTTCCCCTGTTTGAGTGGGTACTTCAAGTTGTTTCTCTGGTGGTGCTGGTTGTTTATGTTCCACCCGTTCTAATATTTTCTCCACGTCCTCCACTGGGGTCGCCTCCTTATCCTCCATATCGAGTTCTTTCTCGGCCTCCGCCGCTCTCTTCTTTGATGTGGCACGACGCATCTTCTTCCCTGATTCCCTGGCTGACTAACCGCTGCCAAGCTGAATTAGGAATTGGGTAAGTAATTACAGTAATTTCAACCCCTAATTACAGCCCTTTAGTTGGACGCCAATTTTGTAATAATATTTTGTGTAAATTACAAATTATAATTAAATTTATAAAGTGTTGCTTGTTCTGGTATTCTGCGGTAATCGAGCCCCACAAGTTGGGTTCGCCAAATTTATAATAATACGATAAATATTAAATATAAAAATAAATAAAAGGTTGATGTATGTAGATTGTGCTCTCCTGTAAGTCCCACTGGTTGTGCTAGCTGATTTTGTAATAAAACGATATTGCAAAATATAGCTTAATTTATAATATGTGTAGTACGTAGCTAATATCTTCTTGTCTTCTAAGCTCCCACTGTTGACCTTCGCTTTTGTAATACAACCCTACTATAATTGTAATTGTATAGTGTTCTGGTATAATATTATCCAGGATAATTTTTATGGTGTGTATGTTCAGTAGTGACGTTCCGCTCTGGGAATCGTCGATTTGGTAAAGTTCCTGGTCTTTGTTATTGGTAATTGGGATGTTATTACCATCAATTAAATAAAGTGTATTTTGCTGTGTAGCAAATTGAAATAAAATATAAATTTAAAATTTATATTTATAAAAAAAAATAATTTCGGAACAAATATTTTCGAGGTATTTATGTGCTTAATAATAGGAATAAATTGAGGTTGTGGATCGTAATTATAATTATAATAGTAAGGTGTTTAATTTGGTAATAAATTTCTGTTCGGTAAATTTGTTAAAAAGATAATCCAATTAACTTCAAGTTAGGCGAAAACGGCTCTCTTCTTCTTACTCTTGAAATGTTGTAGTTTCGCATATACTGCCTTTAAAGATTATCTATTTTTCTTGGTTAATTAATGATTATGTCCTTTTATAAGAGAAATCAACTCCAATTTACCAAAAAACAGACAAATACGTTTATTAAATACAATAATAAGGTTGGTCGATTAATTAATCGAAGTTACAAGCCATATCGAGTTCTTGCTCAGGTCGGTCGATATTAGAAGTTTTACAATTGTATTATTTAAACAGGTTCTTTGAACGGTTATTTATATAAAAAGCCAGAGAAGGTCAGGGACATGAAAGTATAACACTTACAATTCAAAAAAAAAAAGGTCTTAAATTTAAACAATATACTGGTAATTATTAATAATAAAAGTTTATATATAATTTTGTTCAAACCAGAAAGCAGTCTAGTCGTCTCTAATTGAGGTGACGGAATGGGATCAGAATGGCCGCGTGACGCATGCGCGTTGAAAGCTTCTAATGTAAACAACGTACTTGTTGAGATAATATGTCCCTTCTTTGGTTAAATGTTCTTCACTACGGTATATGATCTTCTGGGGTATAGTTTATTGTCACTGTTGTTAGATGGAAACGTTCACTTGGTGTAAAAATGTTGTTAAATAAGTATATCAACTGGTGTTTATGTGTCAGTTAACCTCGAATTTTCACTTGGTGTTTGATGCGATTTCAGTGTTATTTCAATGTAATTGGTTATATGTGATTTCGTTTATAGGTGTTATGTAGTTCGTGGGTCAACTTCACCACTTCACTTTCATTAAAATAGTTAAAAATTTAATTTACATAAAATGATTCAGAACTCCGTTGTAGCATAACGTCCATTAAAGGTTGGTTCAAACAAATATTCACGAGAAGTGCTCTCTTCGAGGTATAATAATGAACTGTCTGTATTTTCTTCATCTCATGAAAATCTTAGCCTATATAATATAGTTCAGACATTGTTAAAAATTGCCATAACTTCCGACACGTTTTAAAATAGTACACTATGTTCATAAAGTAAATTCGTTATTACTTAACTGTTTGCAATATAAAATACATATTCGTTTTCACTATTCTAATCTACTTATTTTGATAGTAATTAAGTTAGTATTACAAAGTTTTATCTGAAAATTATTTCTTATAATTTTCTGGGAGGTAGGCCTAAAATTATACTTCCCTGTCTTCTATGTAAATAATAGCCATTTTAACTAATATAATTATTATTCTATGAAATCTGAAATTTGTATAATTATCAATTCTCACTTATTTTATGGCAATTTAGTATACTAATGATGGTTTTTTAATATAATTCAGTTGTATATGACTCCCCTTCTGATAAAGTTAGTGAACCTATTTCAGTTTCAAATGGTATTTCATTATACAAATAAATAATTTTACTCATAGAATGACCATATCTTTAGAAAGCCTTATTTACATAGTATTTAATATGTTGGGTGTATCTTGCCTAAATATTGTCAGTTTGACTGGTTTATAAGATTAGGTTTATTAATTATTCTGCATTTTAACTTTATTATATTGCCTAGATTTGAATTGTGGCTATTTGCAGAATGTTTTACTAATGTAATTATTTTATTTCCTTCTCTGACTTCTGACTCTGATATATTTGATTACAAATTAGTTCTCTGATCTGGCATAACAGTAATTATAGATTATACAATTAAAATATAACACCCAGATATATAAAACTGGTGTTCTTAATAACATTGTTTTGGTATATCACCAAATAACATAATAAAAAGTATTTCTACAACATTGGAATGATATCTAATTTTAGATAATGCATTCCTAAATTAACATGAACAATAAAATAACAATTATAATACTAATATTTCTTATGACTAACCCTTATTTATCTAAATGTTATATGTAATAGGAACCTAACATCCTGGTTCCATATATAATTGTTAACACCTTCTATAAACTTCTTCATAAACAGTTTGTTCTGTAGTTCCCCATTTATAAAATTTATACCCCCTCTTAAAGTATACCCCTAGCTATCTAAGTTATATTCCATTCTATGGAATGTTCATATCGCTTTAGTAGCTTTTATTTAGTAATATTACTACTTCATTATCAAAGTAGGCACTGTTCACAAAACTTAAAGTTTGTTACTATGTACTGCAACTCACGTACCCTTTTAAAGTTTATTATTTATAATTTGATCACTTGCACCTTTCCATGGTAAATTATTACTATATTTACTAGTCTTTTTCTAGTTTTTAATATGAAATATTCAACCATGGGGGAACTGTGAAGATTTGTTTATGCACATTACACAATAACTTTTTGAATGCACTAATATTTACTACAGCTAACACTTTTAGTTTTTTGTCAGTTTTACAGTGATATGGTTTTTTATTGTGTTATATTTTCTTTTTTGGGCATTCATTGATTTTGGGGTTTTTTGGGGGTTCTTTCCCTATGGGGTTTTTGTTTTATATGGGTCGTCTTAATTATTCTTCTTTCTTCTTGAGTTTGGTTCTTCTTTATTCTTCCTTCTTCTGTAGATTAGTTTTGATTATTCTTCTTTCTTCTTTGAGTTTTAATTGTTCTTCCTTCTTCTTTAGCTTTGATTGTTCTTCTTTCTTCTGTCTTCAGTAGATTTGGTTTTAATTATTCTTCTTTCTTCTGTCTTCTGTATCTTTGATTGTTCTTCTTTCTTCATTCTTCAGTAGTAGTAGTTTTAACTAGTTCTTCTTTCTTCATTAGATTTAGTTTGTTCTTCTTTCTTCTTTGAGTTTTAATTGTTCTTCCTTCTTCTTTAGCTTTGATTGTTCTTCCTTCTTCAGTAATAGTAGTTTTAATTATTCTTCTTTCTTCTGTCTTCTGTATCTTTGATTGTTCTTCTTTCTTCATTCTTCAGTAGTAGTAGTTTTAACTAGTTCTTCTTTCTTCATTAGATTTAGTTTGTTCTTCTTTCTTCTTTGAGTTTTGATTGTTCTTCCTTCTTCAATAATAGTAGTTTTAATTAGTTCTTCTTTCTTCAGTAATAGTAGTTTTAATTATTCTTCTTTCTTCTGTCTTCTGTATCTTTGATTGTTCTTCTTTCTTCAGTAATAGTAGTTTTAATTATTCTTCTTTCTTCTGTCTTCTGTATCTTTGATTGTTCTTCTTTCTTCATTCTTCAGTAGTAGTAGTTTTAACTAGTTCTTCTTTCTTCATTAGATTTAGTTTGTTCTTCTTTCTTCTTTGAGTTTTAATTGTTCTTCTTTCTTCTTTGAGTTTTAATTGTTCTTCCTTCTTCTTTAGCTTTGATTGTTCTTCCTTCTTCAGTAATAGTAGTTTTAATTATTCTTCTTTCTTCTGTCTTCTGTATCTTTGATTGTTCTTCTTTCTTCATTCTTCAGTAGTAGTAGTTTTAACTAGTTCTTCTTTCTTCATTAGATTTAGTTTGTTCTTCTTTCTTCTTTGAGTTTTGATTGTTCTTCCTTCTTCAATAATAGTAGTTTTAATTAGTTCTTCTTTCTTCAGTAATAGTAGTTTTAATTATTCTTCTTTCTTCTGTCTTCTGTATCTTTGATCGTTCTTCTGTCTTCATTCTTCAGTAGTAGTAGTTTTAATTAGTCTTCTTTCTTCTGTCTTCTGTAGTGGTAGTTTTGACTATTCTTCCTTCTTCTGTAGTTTTTCGCCGTGTATGGCTTCGTTTCTTCTGGTCTGGTTTCTTTGACGGGGTATATTAATTGCCTGCTTCTATCTTACCTGGGTAATTTTGTTATTATCATTTTTAGTCTTCTGGGTTTTTAAATTTGTATTATATTATATTGTTTGCAGAAATTTTCTTTATTCAACCTTTCTTGTGAATATATTATTAAACAGTGCATTTTAATTAATTCTCATCTGGATATTCCATATCTTAGAGCTTTATTAATGATCATTGAGTAATGTATTTGTGTGGATTATCTGTCATGCTACAATATTTATCATTACAATCATAGGATATTCTTCCAAAAGCTACCAGAAAGTCATATCATGAATTATACAAAGTGTGAGAGGTGTCATCTCTCACATCTCACTTTAAGGAAGATTTTTAAAGGTTGCAGAATTAGACTTTAAATGTGTAACAGTGACTTCTATCTCCTGGTAGTAATATAGAAAAAAAACTATACCAACAGTTGTCGAAGAATTCTAAAAAAGTTCATAGCTTCAGACAGCAGTCAACAGTGGTGGAACCAACAAGATTTAGTAGATGCAGTGAAAATGACAAATGGCCAGTCAGAAATTTAGTCACTTAATTCTTGCTTTTGTGTGGGATCTGCAGCTGCATATTTTTTATAGTTTCTTATATGTTTGGATTAATTTATGAACTGGCACAAGACTACACTTTACTATCAAATATTTTATTGTTTTAAATATTGACTTAATTTAAAATGATATAAAACTAACCTTCAATTTTTTAGAAATTGAGAAAAGTTTTATAATGAAAACACAAGATTCCAGGTTAGTGTTACCTGTTGCCACTGGATTACTAGCTTATACGTATGAAGTAGGCTTTCCTGTGGTACCCTTTTTGCAGCTTATTTAAAATAATTAGCTTACTAAACAATATTCCAGTTTTTATGAAATGTATTTAATTTTAAATACAGACTGTTTGGTATTTTAAATTGCATAAAGTTTTACATACTCAATCTCGATTCTTGAAAGCATAGATCGACTTGCACACTCTAATAAATACATCTGGTTATGTCCTCACTGTATGGTCAGTCAGGACTTAGTCATTAACTCAGACAAGTGGCTCAGTGACTCTTTAAGTCAGATGAACAATTTTTGCAAACAGGAGCCAAGATTCAAACCTTCAGGTGCAACAATTATAATTACACAATGCAGGTAATCAGTGGGCATTTTTCCTTATGGTCTTGCTTTCCCCCTTTAACTCATCGTTGATCATGCAGTTGTATGGAACAAAGTGAACTGTATCTTTTTTAAACAATTTCCATTTTCTCGAGTCTCATAAGAAGAAACAACATTAAAATATAAAAATTAACATTATGTGGTGTTAGTAACAAGGAAACCAAAACTCACATTTATAGCTGGTAACCTCAAACCCCACACAGATGTTGGTGCAATAACTGTGACTTTTATTGTCTTAGCTAAAACCAAATGTTAATGGGCCTCAGCCTGTTCAGCCTGTTTTTTTTTTTTTTTGTTAATAGCGTTGTTATTACAAGGTAATGATCTCACATCTTCCATGGGCTATCCCATATTTTCATATTATCTTTCCATAGGATTCAGAACCACAATTTATTTCTTCCTTCTGTTCAAATTTCATAATTAACTTTGATATTTTGTTATTCTCATTCTAACCATACTTGTTCCACCCAATAGTTGAGACCATTAAATCATTGCCTATGTATTATAAATGAGATAAAATTCGCACTAAAAGAAATCGTTATCTCCTGAGCACATTCCACTTTGTTACAGGTATCCCTATCTTTCACATTACGGCTATCTTCCATTACAACTTCCTCATTATGTAAAGGCAAAATATTTTGTTAGTTTTAAAAATAACCAAGCAATCAATATGATGAAAAGTTACTGTAGGTTATTTATGACAATTAATTTTTTCAGTTGGGAATTTAAAATTTTACTTTATTCCTACAATAAATAGTTCTAGAGTATGAACAAACCAATTTTAGATGGAACTTGGTACTTTCAAACAATTTTAAATCATTTGACCAGATGACGGGATTCCAAGATAATGAACTATGCTGCAAACAAATCACTGTTCATTATTTGAAACTGTTTACAGAACTCATTCCTTAAAATTAATTTTGAAAAGCAGTTTTCATGTCAAGTCAATTTGTAAAAAAATAGTACTTTATTTTACAATTAGGAATTCAGATTAAAAAAAACTGTTATCGATATTAGTTAGAAAGACAAGCCAATAGTTTCTATAAGATAGCATTAAGTTTCCTGTGCAGTTGTATGTAAACAACAAACAGTAGTTACAAGTAGAAAATCATATAAAGAAAATAATTCTTTCACAGCTATGGTGTAATCGTACAGTCCACATCAACAAATTATTTATTCTTGATAAAAGTAAATTTAAAATAATAAAAGCAAATTCCTTTACTTCTTCTCTAAGGATTGCATTTTATATAAAATGTTTAATTCTACTCGCTACATGTGAAATTATGTTGAGTTTCTTTCTTTATACAGAGCATGGTTGAAAGACTTGTTTTGTAGGATTCGAAGTAACTACAACAAGAACAAGAATATTTTTTGTTTTTTAAAATGTTTATGTTTTGAATAAACCATAGACCAAGTAAACAAATTTAAAAAATGTTCATTTATGTGCATGGCTGGTCAGTAAGTAGTGTGTACTTGTTTGTAATATATTTGAATATTTAACTACATTTAAATGAAATCAAATGTCAATTACTTTTCTGGATAATCTTCATCATGTTCTTTATCGAGTTTGTTCTTAGAAGAAATAAGCCAGTTGAGTATTTCCTCGTTAGTGATGTTTGTAAACAATGTAATTGAGCCGTTGTTGCCGTACCGTACTCCAACACTGGCAATTCCGTACACATAGTACAAATCATCCTGAACAAACGTTAAGCCTCCTCCATCATCTCCTACACTAGCACCAGTACCTATAAGAAAAATGTCCATTGAAATATCAACTGTGACTTGTAAAACCTAATATTGTAACAGTACCAAAAATATGGTAGTTACATAATATAAACGAATGTAACGTCAAATATGAGAAAAAACATGGGAATATATCTAGATAAACAAAGCTTAGTGTATATAAGTGTGTATCTACAAAAATATTAATAAAAAAAATCCAACAATGAAGAATAAAATGCGAATATATCAACATTAGTTATAAAATAAAGAAAGCAAATGCCACAAGCCCAAAACAAAAATATCAGTAAATAGACCCAATAGGATCCAACAGTGAGGGGAATCAACGAAACAAGGATCAACAAGCTCCAACAACAATGGAGATAAATAAAAACAGCAACTACGATGAAAAGAAGGAATAAAGAAGAAAGAAGAAGGACAGAAGATATAAGGACTCAATATAAACCACATGTACTAAAAACAGTGTAAGTGACAAAAGAAATGATTATAAGTGTGACAAGAAAACCAGTGTGAAACATTTAAGGAAACACAAACAATTACAGTGTGTACTTAATACAAATGTGAAACCAGTGAATAACTAACTATTTTAACTGAATAAACCACACAAACAATTACAGTGATGAAGTTTACAGTGTGAAAAATATGTTAATTTCATGATGAAGCAACAAAAATTAAAAAATAGTCAAATAAACACAGACAATGAGTGTGACTGATTTAATAAAGTTGTAACCAACACACATAATCATAAGACCACCAAATTAGAACAAATAGAACAATGATATTATTGTTCATAAAGAACTGACAACAAAGAAAAGACATTTGTTAAGTATCAAACATAACAGGAATTATATTCCACCATTGACCAGAATTGAGTTACATATAATACAAGAAAGATTTGTGTTAATGTATAAGAAGGAATTGTATAAACATGTGTAACAAATTAGTTAAGGTATTATGTTAATATACCATAATGAAGTCAGTTTAGTAGTAGAAAAATACTGCACTAAACCAGATGGTACATTGTTACACAACCCACAAGGAAGGAACCTATTACAACAGAAAATGATACATATTAGTATAAATATCTGATCATCAAGTATGTTATCAAATGAGAATTTATTATAAGTAATAATAATAAATATTAAGAAACAATGTAATATAACGCAAAGCAATGTAAATATAACAAGTCAAACATAATGACACAGGGAAGAACAGAAATGAGAAGAGTATACCAATTTAGTTAAGAAAAGTACAGTATCAAAACCAATGTAAATGTTTATAAGAGTATTACCAGTAGTGAGAAAAATATCTGATAATACATTGAGAACAGATTTTGAACATGATAAGAACAATATTATAACTAAATTATTGTAAACCAATTAACCATGTACATATGGCCAGATGTAAGCTAAACCATTGTATAGCAAATTAGTTAAGAAAAATACTGTATCAAATATTGAGAATAGATTGTTACAATTATTACCAGTAGCAAAAGGAAATCCCAAAGCTACTTTGAGAACAGATAATGACCACAAAAGCAGTCATATTATATACAAACATTTGAAAACCAAATGACCATTATGGAAACAACCAAATGTAAACAAACAATGACCAACCAGCTATTTATGAAAAATATAGCATATGAACTTATCTAAAAGTAATTGAAAACATTACCAAAAGTTAGAATGATATCTAATGCTACTTTGGGAATCCAAACCAAATATGACAATAACAATTTAGTTGTTATATTAGAAAAAAATAAATGACTATTATGACATGACACAACATAGACAGAGCCATTACTGAATGATTAGAAAGTTCTGAGCTCATTAAAAGGTAACCATTATATATAGTAGATTAGATACTATGTATGTACACTAATTATAATCATTAAATGTTATGATTTATATGAAGAGACTAAAAAATAAGATGAAAAATTGTATAAGAACCATATGAGAGGTTTGAACTTATGTAAATATTAAATTAACCACAGTCATACATAAATATTATAGTGGAAAATTGTGTAAATAAACATTACTAATAATATTAGATAGTAATATAATCATTTGAGATAAGAAAAATTAGTTATAAGCAGATTTATAGAAAATCTAACATGGACGCTTGATGACGCCATAGTGAGATTTGTGTAGGAAACAATTTTTCCCAAATTATAAATTAAACCGACTGAGATACAGACTCAAAGTGTTTAGATAAGAAGTGTTTTATTATATTTAAATAAAATGTGGTGTAACGAACTTATAAAAATAAGATGCACCAAAAATAAATAATAAAATCGTTATTGTAATAGTAATAATGAACGAAAAATAAGCGTTTTTGGACTTATTTTGACAAGCAAAACGCACAGAATTCAATGATATCAACTAATTAACGATAGGACATGAAATAAGAAAGTTATGATAGTTTTAAACTTTCAAGTTAAATTTTGTACCAATGATGACGTAAAAACGCCTCAAACCCAAACTCAATTTTGGCAAAAAATTAAATATTTTAATAAAACGAAGGCTTTCGGGTTAGAGAGTATGACGAATCCAGCCAATGGAATGAATGACTTTCAGCAGACTACCGGGAGACGTCTCAGAGGTACCAGACAGTCTACGATTAGCTTTCAACGGAACAGGTTACGCAGCTCAGCTTCATGGAAAAAGTTATACTTTTGAATTTGTGCGCGTCCATTAACATTAAGTGATAAACACACATAACCAAAATACAACATTCATACATACGAGTGAAAAAGTGCGGAATTGTATTAATTGAACAAGTAGGTCAGTGTATAATAACGACCATACTTGCGAGTGAAGTTTTAAATAGGAAACAGGGAGTACAGTTTTATTTAAACAATATTTAAACGAAATTAATAATTTTATGAAGATCTGAATTTCTATACTACGCAAGTCGTACAATGCTGAGTATTGAAACAACAGTAATTAAATTATCAGAATTGAGAAAAGATTTGAATCAACATTATTAAAATATTTGAAAAATATTTTAATTAATTATAATAATTGAAAATAAAATGTTTGAAAATAATTGTTAATAAATACGAGAGTATTTAGTCACTCGTTTGACTAAACGTATTTTTCTCGAATTTATCTATGTTTTAAAATCTAATTTACTAATTTTCATACAATCGGAATAAATGTAATTCTGATAATCATATATTAAAAATTATTATGAATAATATGTTTACATGTATAGTATAAGAAATATTAGCTAATAAGGAATACTTATCCTTTGTAACCACACCGATTAATCCTAACCTCAGAAAGTGTGGCGGTAATTTGATAATTTCAACATTACCGATCTGTTCTCAAGTAACAATCAAATGAAATAGAATTGCTAACAAGAGTTTTTTGAGAAATTTTTCTCTTGTGAATAAATGATTTTTGAAGCTAATTATTAAACGAACGTAATACATTTTAGATACTGTACAAGTCAGACAGCTTGACAATAACACTCGAGTATTAGAGATGCGTGCGCATATCCGCGTACGATAATTTTATAAATACCAGACATATGGTACCAAATTTTGATTTTTTATATTTGTTCAATAATTATTCACTATTATTAATTCAATATAATTATTTGTATTACATCTTGTAACTGGTATCATGTTACCTCAAAGAACCTAACGAAATATGGTAATTCTCTGAATCAAAATAACATAACCTATGTAGTTAAATTATTGTACTAACAACAGGTCTACCAGCCTTGAGGAATTAAACAGAGTCTTGTTGAATTTTATTGTAATCAGTAATCAGAAGGTTGTTAATTATTGTTTTAATTGTAAAAGATTTTATCTCTTATCAAATTGTTAATAAACCTCCAATTTTATTACCACAAAAGGAGTATCATTTCTAGTAAAAGTAAATTCATTTATTTTTAATCAGTTCTGACACAGGTGGCGGAAGAATTTAAAATAGTTTTAACACAATTCAGAATCCTCGTCAGATATTGCTTCATGTACTATTGTGTGTGATGATATATTAACTATCCAATCTGAATATTTTGTTGTTGTATTTGAAGTGGATGTATTTCAGAAGGAACATCACAGAACAGAATTGAAGCATCACAGTGTGGTAAGTAAGTGAGATACAACAAAGTGCGCGGATCATATTAAAATAAAAGGAGTGAACCCTTACTGCGTACCCAATAGAAAACAATACATTAACACCGATAACTTCTACGGTTACGATTACACCTTTAGATAAACAACATTATAGTAGACACCGGTGCGTGTCTACAACCATACGAACACATCAAACATCGATACTACATCACTTATATATCTTGAATCTATAATTTTATAAAGGAGAAACACAAGCATTACATTATATCTTGTATATCTATTAATATTATATTATAGATTTGGCGCCCAACGTCTGAGCACGATTTAAAGGGAAATTACACCATAACTAATTACTCAATAATCCCAGTTCGTGAAAAAGACAGCAGGTACATTACCAGGACAACAAGATGTACACCGACAGGTTAAAATCAAGATCAAAATCACGATCAACGTCAAGGAAGAGGGCAATCGAAGCGGAAAAGGAAACTAGAAGAGAAGAAAAAGAGGCCATGTCTACGGAAGATGTAGAAGAAGTAGTACTGGAAACGAAGGAAAAAACAATTGAACCGGCGGAGGAGGTTCAGCAGCCTAGGGAGGAACCGGAAGTAATGATTCAAGAAGCTACACCAGAACCAAGCAAGCCTGAACAGACGACGTCACTAGGAGAGCCCGCATTCCAAGAGTGGATGAAAAGGATGGTGGAGTCATTAAAAGAAGACAATCGATCACTGAAAGCAGACTTAAACCATAAAATAGAAGAAGCCAGCCGATCCACCAAGGAGGACAGTCAAAAGTTAAAAGCAGACTTAAACAGTAAGATCGAAGAGGCCAGTCGATCCACTAAAACGGATTTAAATAATAAAATAGAAGAGGCCAGTCGATCCACAAATCAAAAAATAGAGGAAGGCCAGAAGGACAACCAGAAACACATAGAGTTGTTAAAAGAAGAATTTAACAACCAAATAAGTGAAACGAATAGGAGAATGGAAGAGGGTCAACGGAAAACCGAAGAATTGTTGGAAAAAAGAATGGCCACCATGAAAGAAGATTTATCAGCAGAGTTGGGAGAGAAGATTGATCAAACTAACCAGAAAATAGATGGGATCAACGCCAAACTGAATCGAGATGTTGAGACTATACAAGCCGATCATGAAAATATATGGCTACAAATAAGCGTCAACAATAATAAAATGGAAGAGACCGCTAAGGAGACGGCAGAAATGGTTGAGAGAAGATTAGGAGAAAGCGTCGAAGGAATCGAGAAGCAAATGGCCATTCTAACGACTGAAATTAATGTAGAAATATCAGAAGTGCGTAAAGAAGGAGAAGATACCAGCCTAAGATTAATACAGACGGAATTGGACCTTAACCAACGTATTAATGAGGTGAAGAAAACTCACGATACCCAACTAGATACAATAACACAAGAACAAACAAGGATGAAGGCAGCACAGTCCACATTAAAAGATAAGTGTGAAGAAGTTGCTGGAAAAGTAGACGCGATCAAACAGCAAGTACACGATGATAAAACACAATCCACAGAACACCAACGGAGGGAATTGGACGACCTCCGAGACGAAATGCATCGTCTACAAACCATACCGAATTTCCTATCTGGTTTGAGTCATCTAGAAGGAAGAGATCAGATTGACTTCAGGACCTATTCGAAAAACCCTTTGGAGTTCCTAGAACGAATGGAAGAAATCATACAAATGAATCGTGAGAGCAGATGGACTGTCATAAAAGGTATGTTAGACGAATCATTTAAGCACACGTTTGACAACTGGTGGACAGCGACCCGACACGAAGTATGTAATTATGACACCTTCAAGACAGCGTTCAAGCAAAAATATTGGTCGGAGGCCACTCAGAATATCATAAGGGACGATATAACCAACGGAAGGTTCGACGTAAATGGAAGGCAGTCCATGACCACATACTTTTTAGGAAAGATTTGCCTGGCAAGGAATCTGGAACCGGCAATCCCAGAAGAATGCCTGGTCACGAAGTTGGCTTACCACTTCAATCAGGGTATATCACAAGGAAGACTCAATGCACAAATAAAAACAATCCAAGGAATGTGCGATTTACTTGAAAGTCACGAGAGGGAACGATACTATCAACGGAGTCGACAGGTACCAAGCCAGACATACGATCGAGGAGGGCCTGGAAACAATAACCCTACTATTCATAACAATGGCAATAACCAAGGAAGGAATTTTCATAATCCCCCGAGATTCCAGAATCAACCCACACCGCGTCAAGACGGAGGCGGAAATAATATAAATAGAGGGAACCAAAATAACCATCATCCTAATGGTTACCAACGAAATACGAATTACCAAAGGGGTAATCACTACTACAGACCGTATCAGCATCAGTCCCCTAATCACCAACCAAGACAAGGTAATGGTCATAATAATAATAATAACAATCAATTCCGAAGAGTCCATTATACCCATGCCAATCGAGGTGGAAACCACAGATTTTATTATCACGGAAGAAGGAGCTTCCCACACCAGCACCATCATTCCAATAATAGCGACAGGGATGAACGAGAGTCCGGATATCGGTCAAACGCAAGTGACAGCAGTGGAAGTCCCAGAGCAACCACACAAACTACAGAGGTATACCACAACGGACATGGACCGGGAAATCAGGAACCAGTAGCTTCGACGTCTCAGGACCGACGCGAAGATGGTGACATGAATTTAAACACCAAACGGCAGTGAAAACCCCAAGATCACCCTCACTGAACCGGCCTATTGGGTCAAATGTTTTGGCAAAATCATCAAAGCATCGAAATGTGTATAATAACAACTACTTAAAAAATATAAGGAAAGATTTGATGGAGGAAAAGGAAAATACTATCGGCGATACAAGCAATGGTGAAATTGCATACATATCCGTTAAAGTAAACAACACCGACGCCACAGCCATGATTGACACTGGCGCAAACGTATCACTAATAGACAAGTTGGAACTGGACAGAATTCAATCGGAGAACAAAGCTACAATACCCACATTGCCAATTAGCAATATAATTCTCATCGGTGCTACCGGACGTCAAAATAAGACTATCCGACAGCAAGTGCAATTAGAGGTATCCAGCAATGGGAAGACAATACAGATGGTATTCCTAGTAGCCAGTGGGCTACCGTTCACTCTACTAATCGGGTGTGATATTTTAAGAAAATACACCTCAATCATCAATATGGATAATAATACAGTGAAGATGAAACCAGAAGAAATAGAGTGGACAGCCGAGTTGACAGAATACAGGAAGGCACCCTCAGAGCATGTAATATACTACATCAGAGAAGGCTGTGAACTCCAAGAAGGCGCCATCAACCAAGGGATACACGACAGTCCAGAGGACGGTTTGTGGTTGGAGAAAATCAATAGCATCCGGGAATTTAAAACCAGCCAGAATAGCCAAGAAGTAACTTGGGAACAACGGGAACAATTAATAGAAATATACTACCAGTATCGCCATGTATTTTCAGATACACCTGGGAAAATCAAAAATTTCCAATGCGAACTGAAGTTCAAAGAACATACAGAGTTCAAGAGGAAATCATATCCTATCGCCTTTTCATTAAAAGAAGCTGTAAGAGAGGAGATTCAGCGTTTAATAGAGAATGACATAATAGAGATAAGCAATTCACCATACACCAACCCTATTGTCGCTGTACCAAAAAAGAATGGTGCAATACGAATTTGTTTAGATGCTCGTGAGCTTAATAAAACCATAATTAATGACAGGACATCGCCTGGAGAAATCGATGAAATATTAAAGAAATTTTATGGTACAAAATTTTACAGTATATGGGATACGGTATGTGGATATTGGCAGGTTGAGCTGCATCCAAACAGTAGAAAATATACTGCTTTTATCTTTGAAGGCCGAAACTACCATTTTAAAAGACTACCATTCGGTTTAGTAAACTCAGTAGCGATATTCGTCAAATGCATGGACGAGATACTGGGCCATAACACACTACAGTTCACAACAGTTTATGTGGACGATCTCCTAATAGCCTCTAACAATTGGGAGGAACACTGTGACCGGGTGGCACAAGTACTGAAAAAACTGGAAGACAACAACATCACTTTAAAGCTAGATAAATCTCAACTAATTGCGAGGGAAGTGCAATTCTTGGGGTTTAACCTATCTGAATACGGAATTACACCATCCCAGGAGAAGATGGAGGCAATTCAGCGTTTTCCCGTCCCGAAGAACAAAAAACAACTGCAATCGTTCCTCGGAATATGCAATTATTATCGGAAATTTCAAAGTAATTATTCCGAATTGACAGCTCGATTCTCAGCACAGCTATCATCAAAAGAAAAATGGAAATGGGAAGCAGAGCAAGACTCCACATTTGAATTGATTAAAATAAAGTTCTTAGAAACCGTTATGCTGCATCACCCCAATTTTAATAAACAGTTCTTCATGAATTGTGACGCTAGCGACCTAAGTCTTGGTTCTGTACTCTATCAAGAAGACCAAGAAGGGCATCATCAAGTGATTAGTTTCGCCAGCCGTACATTAAACAAGTGCGAACGTAACTACCATACCACAGAAAAAGAATTATTGAGTATAGTGTTTGCATGCGAAAAATTCAGAACATTTATTTTAGGTTATACAGTAACAGTGAGGACAGACCACAAATCCATTTCATTCCTAAAAAATTGCAAATTGAAACACGGAAGACTGACAAGATGGACCCTTACACTTCAAGAATACAATATACAATGGGAATACATACCCGGAAAAAGCAACACAGCTGGAGACGTGTTGTCCCGGATAAACATTGACGCCCAAACATTTGAAGGAGAGAGGGAAACCATTGCAAGAGTATACCACTTATTGAAGAGTAAATCCGAACTCACTAATATATTATCTGACATCATCAATCATCAGCAACAAGATCCTAAAATATCATTAATTATCAAAAAACTAACCGACAATGATGCAAACATAAACCAATATTACTGTACTCACAATCAGTTGGTATTCACCAAAAACAATAAAGGTGATGAGAGATGGAAGGTAGTTATTCCCAAAGCCCTAGAAAAAGAATTGACTATAGACTACCACATACGTTATGGTCATATGGGCGCAGTGAAGGTCATAAAAGCTTTGCAGGAGCATGTGCATTTCAAGGACATGAGTAGAAAGGTCAGAAAATATGTCCAGGGTTGTAATATCTGTCAACTAGCAAAATGCAGCAACGAAAAGCGAGAAGGAGTCATGATACCAATCACATCAACTGCCAGAATAGAAAAAGTTTTCTTGGACATTTGTGGACCTTTTCCACGGAGTGGTGGGAGACACCAGTACAAATATATCATAATAATATTTGATCATTACACCAAATATACTAAGCTGTACCCACTCAATCGAGCGACAACCAGTAAAATATTAGAAATAATTATAAATAAATATATACCCGAAGTGGGTAAACCGTCGATGATAATTACAGATCACGGAACGCAATTCCGAGGACGAAAGTGGCGGGAAACACTGATCCATCTGGGAATCAAAACATACAAGACATCGGTGTATCACCCCAACAGCAACCCTGCTGAGAGAGTGTTGAGAGAAGTAGGAAGGATTTTAAGAACCTACTGTCACAGCCAGTAGAGGAAGTGGGAGGAGTATTTATCCCCAGCTGAAGACTTCCTAAATCTAGCATACCACCAGTCAATTGGAGAAACACCATACATGGGTATGTACGAGAAAAAACCACCCCGGGAGATCACAGAGATAATTAATTTTCGAATCAGTACCGAAGTTAAATTTGACAAAACCCGATTCTATAATAATGCAGTGGAGAGAGCGAATAAATTAAGGCTCAAGTACAAAAAGTTACAGCCTAAAATCATCAAATATGAAGTGGGAGACCAAGTGCTTATCAAAAATCGAGAGCTCCCTAGTACTATTGAAGGCATAGCAAAGAAGTTATTACTGCTATATACCGGACCATATACTGTGACAAAAAACAATCTAAACAACACATATGAATTGCAGAACCCTATTACAAAGAAAATAAAAGGTACCTATAATCAAACCTCAATGAAAAAATATATTGAAAATTAAATTATAGGACCAAAGAGTGAAAAGATAGCGATAAGGATTATTTTATTTTGATAATGTAAAGGATGGAAATATCTGTTATAAAAAATGAAGATGTAATTATGTGTATAACTGTTGACTATATCAAGATGAAAAATGAAAAGTGGCTATGAAGATTATTGTTATTTAAAAGTGAAGGATGAAACTATGATTATAAAGATAGATATTGACTACAGAAAAAAGGATGTATTACTATTATGAAAATTATTATGTGTGTATTAAATGAGAAGTAAATGTATAATTATGTATTGAACAGTGAATATATTGTAATTTTATAATGTGAGAAAGCATACTTCAAAAGAATTAATGTAAAGGATTCAGAACACTGTGTTGTTAATAATCAAGTACTATTAAAATGAACGTACTGACTATAGAAGAAGAGTATATATATACGAGACAGACAAATTACATCCACGGCATAAAATATTTCCAAGAGCCTAGTCAACAGGTAATTATAACATCTCACCCGTACTAAATATAGAAGAAGAGTATGAATATACGAGATCGACAAATAAGATCCATGGCATCAATATTTCCAAGAGCCACGTCAACAAGTAAATAAGAACATCTTACCCGTACTATTAAAGAAAAAAGAAGGAACAAATACGAAGTTGGAAAAATGAAACCAAAATAAGGTATTAATGTAGACAAACCACCACACACAACCACATTGTTTATGATGTATATTACTAGCGAAGAAACCAATACCACATGGAATATAAATACCAAATACAAACCATGAAGAAGAAGAAAAACAAATGTATTTAAGAATTATATCTAGAAGAATGAAACCTGAGATGAAGAATATGAGGAGACGACATTCAAAGTGAAAAACAAAATGAAGAGATTGATCAAGAATAATGAAGAATGAAAAAATAATATAATAACGAAGACAATCATGAGAGTATACCAGTGAGGAAGTGTAAAACAAACTATCCCTATAATATGTGAAGAATATAGTTTAAGTTGAATCAAGAAAGGAGAGAATAAAAATGTATAAACCGCAGATGCGTGAATTAATCCCAAGGATATTTATTATTTGTCGGAAGAACGACCAATATTATTATTATTATTATGATTTAAAATGAATTGACTGAAGAGTAATGCCAGCAATCATTTATTATTATTGTAGGAGATGATTTGCCTCCATATTTATTGAAATTAGTATGGCCAGTAGAGTTGAATAGCCAAAGTGAGCCGCTCTAAACTGCCCCAGCTAAAGTTATGTTAGGGAATTAGGGAACTAAATAAACAAGGGAGATAATTACATAGAGAAGATAAATACGATTCAAATAGAAGAAAGTGAAGGGATAAATGGAAAAAACATGTGAATCAACATGGAATGTACAACAATTGATGAATTCTTCAATGAAAAATATATTATAATAATTCGGAATTAATCAATTCTTATAGGAAGGCATATGTAACAGTACCAAAAATATGGTAGTTACATAATATAAACGAATGTAACGTCAAATATGAGAAAAAACATGGAAATATATCTAGATAAACAAAGCTAAGTGTATATAATTGTGTATCTACAAAAATATTAATAAAAAAATTCCAACAATGAAGAAGAAAATGCGAATATATCAACATTAGTTATAAAATAAAGAAAGCAAATGCCACAAGCCCAAAACAAAAATATCAGTAAATAGACCCAATAGGATCCAACAGTGACGGGAATCAACGAAACAAGGATCAACAAGCTCCAACAACAATGGAGATAAATAAAAACAGCAACTACGATGAAAAGAAGGAATAAAGAAGAAGGAAGAAGGACAGAAGATATAAGGACTCAATATAAACCACATGTACTAAAAACAGTGTAAGTGACAAAAGAAATGATTATAAGTGTGACAAGAAAACCAGTGTGAAACATTTAAGGAAACACAAACAATTACAGTGTGTACTTAATACAAATGTGAAACCAGTGAATAACTAACTATTTCAACTGAATAAACCACACAAACAATTACAGTGATGAAGTTTACAGTGTGAAAAATATGTTAATTTCATGATGAAGCAACAAAAATTAAAAAATAGTCAAATAAACACAGACAATGAGTGTGACTGATTTAATAAAGTTGTAACCAACACACATAATCATAAGACCACCAAATTAGAACAAATAGAACAATGATATTATTGTTCATAAAGAACTGACAACAAAGAAAAGACATTTGTTAAGTATCAAACATAACAGGAATTATATTCCACCATTGACCAGAATTGAGTTACATATAATACAAGAAAGATTTGTGTTAATGTATAAGAAGGAATTGTATAAACATGTGTAACAAATTAGTTAAGGTATTATGTTAATATACCATAATGAAGTCAGTTTAGTAGTAGAAAAATACTGCACTAAACCAGATGGTACATTGTTACACAACCCACAAGGAAGGAACCTATTACAACAGAAAATGATACATATTAGTATAAATATCTGATCATCAAGTATGTTATCAAATGAGAATTTATTATAAGTAATAATAATAAATATTAAGAAACAATGTAATATAACGCAAAGCAATGTAAATATAACAAGTCAAACATAATGACACAGGGAAGAACAGAAATGAGAAGAGTATACCAATTTAGTTAAGAAAAGTACAGTATCAAAACCAATGTAAATGTTTATAAGAGTATTACCAGTAGTGAGAAAAATATCTGATAATACATTGAGAACAGATTTTGAACATGATAAGAACAATATTATAACTAAATTATTGTAAACCAATTAACCATGTACATATGGCCAGATGTAAGCTAAACCATTGTATAGCGAATTAGTTAAGAAAAATACTGTATCAAATATTGAGAATAGATTGTTACAATTATTACCAGTAGCAAAACGAAATCCCAAAGCTACTTTGAGAACAGATAATGACCACAAAAGCAGTCATATTATATACAAACATTTGAAAACCAAATGACCATTATGGAAAAAACCAAGTGTAAACAAACAATGACCAACCAGCTATTTATGAAAAATATAGCATATGAACTTATCTAAAAGTAATTGGAAACATTACCAAAAGTTAGAATGATATCTAATGCTACTTTGGGAATCCAAACCAAATATGACAATAACAATTTAGTTGTTGTATTAGAAAAAAATAAATGACTATTATGACATGACACAACATAGACAGAGCCATTACTGAATGATTAGAAAGTTCTGAGCTCATTAAAAGGTAACCATTATATATAGTAGATTAGATACTATGTATGTACACTAATTATAATCATTAAATGTTATGATTTATATGAAGAGACTAAAAAATAAGATGAAAAATTGTATAAGAACCATATGAGAGGTTTGAACTTATGTAAATATTAAATTAACCACAGTCATACATAAATATTATAGTGGAAAATTGTGTAAATAAACATTACTAATAATATTAGATAGTAATATAATCATTTGAGATAAGAAAAATTAGTTATAAGCAGATTTATAGAAAATCTAACATGGACGCTTGATGACGCCATAGTGAGATTTGTGTAGGAAACAATTTTTCCCAAATTATAAATTAAACCGACTGAGATACAGACTCAAAGTGTTTAGATAAGAAGTGTTTTATTATATTTAAATAAAATGTGGTGTAACGAACTTATAAAAATAAGATGCACCAAAAATAAATAATAAAATCGTTATTGTAATAGTAATAATGAACGAAAAATAAGCGTTTTTGGACTTATTTTGACAAGCAAAACGCACAGAATTCAATGATATCAACTAATTAACGATAGGACATGAAATAAGAAAGTTATGATAGTTTTAAACTTTCAAGTTAAATTTTGTACCAATGATGACGTAAAAACGCCTCAAACCCAAACTCAATTTTGGCAAAAAATTAAATATTTTAATAAAACGAAGGCTTTCGGGTTAGAGAGTATGACGAATCCAGCCAATGGAATGAATGACTTTCAGCAGACTACCGGGAGACGTCTCAGAGGTACCAGACAGTCTACGATTAGCTTTCAACGGAACAGGTTACGCAGCTCAGCTTCATGGAAAAAGTTATATTTTTGAATTTGTGCGCGTCCATTAACATTAAGTGATAAACACACATAACCAAAATACAACATTCATACATACGAGTGAAAAAGTGCGGAATTGTATTAATTGAACAAGTAGGTCAGTGTATAATAACGACCATACTTGCGAGTGAAGTTTTAAATAGGAAACAGGGAGTACAGTTTTATTTAAACAATATTTAAACGAAATTAATAATTTTATGAAGATCTGAATTTCTATACTACGCAAGTCGTACAATGCTGAGTATTGAAACAACAGTAATTAAATTATCAGAATTGAGAAAAGATTTGAATCAACATTATTAAAATATTTGAAAAATATTTTAATTAATTATAATAATTGAAAATAAAATGTTTGAAAATAATTGTTAATAAATACGAGAGTATTTAGTCACTCGTTTGACTAAACGTATTTTTCTCGAATTTATCTGTGTTTTAAAATCTAATTTACTAATTTTCATACAATCGGAATAAATGTAATTCTGATAATCATATATTAAAAATTATTATGAATAATATGTTTACATGTATAGTATAAGAAATATTAGCTAATAAGGAATACTTATCCTTTGTAACCACACCGATTAATCCTAACCTCAGAAAGTGTGGCGGTAATTTGATAATTTCAACATTACCGATCTGTTCTCAAGTAACAATCAAATGAAATAGAATTGCTAACAAGAGTTTTTTGAGAAATTTGTCTCTTGTGAATAAATGATTTTTGAAGCTAATTATTAAACGAACGTAATACATTTTAGATACTGTACAAGTCAGACAGCTTGACAATAACACTCGAGTATTAGAGATGCGTGCGCATATCCGCGTACGATAATTTTATAAATACCAGACATATGGTACCAAATTTTTATTTTTTATATTTGTTCAATAATTATTCACTATTATTAATTCAATATAATTATTTGTATTACATCTTGTAACTGGTATCATGTTACCTCAAAGAACCTAACGAAATATGGTAATTCTCTGAATCAAAATAACATAACCTATGTAGTTAAATTATTGTACTAACAACAGGTCTACCAGCCTTGAGGAATTAAACAGAGTCTTGTTGAATTTTATTGTAATCAGTAATCAGAAGGTTGTTAATTATTGTTTTAATTGTAAAAGATTTTATCTCTTATCAAATTGTTAATAAACCTCCAATTTTATTACCACAAAAGGAGTATCATTTCTAGTAAAAGTAAATTCATTTATTTTTAATCAGTTCTGACACAGGTGGCGGAAGAATTTAAAATAGTTTTAACACAATTCAGAATCCTCGTCAGATATTGCTTCATGTATTATTGTGTGTGATGATATATTAACTATCCAATCTGAATATTTTGTTGTTGTATTTGAAGTGGATGTATTTCAGAAGGAACATCACAGAACAGAATTGAAGCATCACAGTGTGGTAAGTAAGTGAGATACAACAAAGTGCGCGGATCATATTAAAATAAAAGGAGTGAACCCTTACTGCGTACCCAATAGAAAACAATACATTAACACCGATAACTTCTACGGTTACGATTACACCTTTAGATAAACAACATTATAGTAGACACCGGTGCGTGTCTACAACCATACGAACACATCAAACATCGATACTACATCACTTATATATCTTGAATCTATAATTTTATAAAGGAGAAACACAAGCATTACATTATATCTTGTATATCTATTAATATTATATTATAGATTTGGCGCCCAACGTCTGAGCACGATTTAAAGGGAAATTACACCATAACTAATTACCCAATAATCCCAGTTCGTGAAAAAGACAGCAGGTACATTACCAGGACAACAAGATGTACACCGACAGGTTAAAATCAAGATCAAAATCACGATCAACGTCAAGGAAGAGGGCAATCGAAGCGGAAAAGGAAACTAGAAGAGAAGAAAAAGAGGCCATGTCTACGGAAGATGTAGAAGAAGTAGTACTGGAAACGAAGGAAAAAACAATTGAACCGGCGGAGGAGGTTCAGCAGCCTAGGGAGGAACCGGAAGTAATGATTCAAGAAGCTACACCAGAACCAAGCAAGCCTGAACAGACGACGTCACTAGGAGAGCCCGCATTCCAAGAGTGGATGAAAAGGATGATGGAGTCATTAAAAGAAGACAATCGATCACTGAAAGCAGACTTAAACCATAAAATAGAAGAAGCCAGCCGATCCACCAAGGAGGACAGTCAAAAGTTAAAAGCAGACTTAAACAGTAAGATCGAAGAGGCCAGTCGATCCACTAAAACGGATTTAAATAATAAAATAGAAGAGGCCAGTCGATCCACAAATCAAAAAATAGAGGAAGGCCAGAAGGACAACCAGAAACACATAGAGTTGTTAAAAGAAGAATTTAACAACCAAATAAGTGAAACGAATAGGAGAATGGAAGAGGGTCAACGGAAAACCGAAGAATTGTTGGAAAAAAGAATGGCCACCATGAAAGAAGATTTATCAGCAGAGTTGGGAGAGAAGATTGATCAAACTAACCAGAAAATAGATGGGATCAACGCCAAACTGAATCGAGATGTTGAGACTATACAAGCCGATCATGAAAATATATGGCTACAAATAAGCGTCAACAATAATAAAATGGAAGAGACCGCTAAGGAGACGGCAGAAATGGTTGAGAGAAGATTAGGAGAAAGCGTCGAAGGAATCGAGAAGCAAATGGCCATTCTAACGACTGAAATTAATGTAGAAATATCAGAAGTGCGTAAAGAAGGAGAAGATACCAGCCTAAGATTAATACAGACGGAATTGGACCTTAACCAACGTATTAATGAGGTGAAGAAAACTCACGATACCCAACTAGATACAATAACACAAGAACAAACAAGGATGAAGGCAGCACAGTCCACATTAAAAGATAAGTGTGAAGAAGTTGCTGGAAAAGTAGACGCGATCAAACAGCAAGTACACGATGATAAAACACAATCCACAGAACACCAACGGAGGGAATTGGACGACCTCCGAGACGAAATGCATCGTCTACAAACCATACCGAATTTCCTATCTGGTTTGAGTCATCTAGAAGGAAGAGATCAGATTGACTTCAGGACCTATTCGAAAAACCCTTTGGAGTTCCTAGAACGAATGGAAGAAATCATACAAATGAATCGTGAGAGCAGATGGACTGTCATAAAAGGTATGTTAGACGAATCATTTAAGCACACGTTTGACAACTGGTGGACAGCGACCCGACACGAAGTATGTAATTATGACACCTTCAAGACAGCGTTCAAGCAAAAATATTGGTCGGAGGCCACTCAGAATATCATAAGGGACGATATAACCAACGGAAGGTTCGACGTAAATGGAAGGCAGTCCATGACCACATACTTTTTAGGAAAGATTTGCCTGGCAAGGAATCTGGAACCGGCAATCCCAGAAGAATGCCTGGTCACGAAGTTGGCTTACCACTTCAATCAGGGTATATCACAAGGAAGACTCAATGCACAAATAAAAACAATCCAAGGAATGTGGGATTTACTTGAAAGTCACGAGAGGGAACGATACTATCAACGGAGTCGACAGGTACCAAGCCAGACATACGATCGAGGAGGGCCTGGAAACAATAACCCTACTATTCATAACAATGGCAATAACCAAGGAAGGAATTTTCATAATCCCCCGAGATTCCAGAATCAACCCACACCGCGTCAAGACGGAGGCGGAAATAATATAAATAGAGGGAACCAAAATAACCATCATCCTAATGGTTACCAACGAAATACGAATTACCAAAGGGGTAATCACTACTACAGACCGTATCAGCATCAGTCCCCTAATCACCAACCAAGACAAGGTAATGGTCATAATAATAATAATAACAATCAATTCCGAAGAGTCCATTATACCCATGCCAATCGAGGTGGAAACCACAGAAATTATTATCACGGAAGAAGGAGCTTCCCACACCAGCACCATCATTCCAATAATAGCGACAGGGATGAACGAGAGTCCGGATATCGGTCAAACGGAAGTGACAGCAGTTGAAGTCCCAGAGCAACCACACAAACTACAGAGGTATACCACAACGGACATGGACCGGGAAATCAGGAACCAGTAGCTTCGACGTCTCAGGACCGACGCGAAGATGGTGACATGAATTTAAACACCAAACGGCAGTGAAAACCCCAAGATCACCCTCACTGAACCGGCCTATTGGGTCAAATGTTTTGGCAAAATCATCAAAGCATCGAAATGTGTATAATAACAACTACTTAAAAAATATAAGGAAAGATTTGATGGAGGAAAAGGAAAATACTATCGGCGATACAAGCAATGGTGAAATTGCATACATATCCGTTAAAGTAAACAACACCGACGCCACAGCCATGATTGACACTGGCGCAAACGTATCACTAATAGACAAGTTGGAACTGGACAGAATTCAATCGGAGAACAAAGCTACAATACCCACATTGCCAATTAGCAATATAATTCTCATCGGTGCTACCGGACGTCAAAATAAGACTATCCGACAGCAAGTGCAATTAGAGGTATCCAGCAATGGGAAGACAATACAGATGGTATTCCTAGTAGCCAGTGGGCTACCGTTCACTCTACTAATCGGGTGTGATATTTTAAGAAAATACACCTCAATCATCAATATGGATAATAATACAGTGAAGATGAAACCAGAAGAAATAGAGTGGACAGCCGAGTTGACAGAATACAGGAAGGCACCCTCAGAGCATGTAATATACTACATCAGAGAAGGCTGTGAACTCCAAGAAGGCGCCATCAACCAAGGGATACACGACAGTCCAGAGGACGGTTTGTGGTTGGAGAAAATCAATAGCATCCGGGAATTTAAAACCAGCCAGAATAGCCAAGAAGTAACTTGGGAACAACGGGAACAATTAATAGAAATATACTACCAGTATCGCCATGTATTTTCAGATACACCTGGGAAAATCAAAAATTTCCAATGCGAACTGAAGTTCAAAGAACATACAGAGTTCAAGAGGAAATCATATCCTATCGCCTTTTCATTAAAAGAAGCTGTAAGAGAGGAGATTCAGCGTTTAATAGAGAATGACATAATAGAGATAAGCAATTCACCATACACCAACCCTATTGTCGCTGTACCAAAAAAGAATGGTGCAATACGAATTTGTTTAGATGCTCGTGAGCTTAATAAAACCATAATTAATGACAGGACATCGCCTGGAGAAATCGATGAAATATTAAAGAAATTTTATGGTACAAAATTTTACAGTATATGGGATACGGTATGTGGATATTGGCAGGTTGAGCTGCATCCAAACAGTAGAAAATATACTGCTTTTATCTTTGAAGGCCGAAACTACCATTTTAAAAGACTACCATTCGGTTTAGTAAACTCAGTAGCGATATTCGTCAAATGCATGGACGAGATACTGGGCCATAACACACTACAGTTCACAACAGTTTATGTGGACGATCTCCTAATAGCCTCTAACAATTGGGAGGAACACTGTGACCGGGTGGCACAAGTACTGAAAAAACTGGAAGACAACAACATCACTTTAAAGCTAGATAAATCTCAACTAATTGCGAGGGAAGTGCAATTCTTGGGGTTTAACCTATCTGAATACGGAATTACACCATCCCAGGAGAAGATGGAGGCAATTCAGCGTTTTCCCGTCCCGAAGAACAAAAAACAACTGCAATCGTTCCTCGGAATATGCAATTATTATCGGAAATTTCAAAGTAATTATTCCGAATTGACAGCTCGATTCTCAGCACAGCTATCATCAAAAGAAAAATGGAAATGGGAAGCAGAGCAAGACTCCACATTTGAATTGATTAAAATAAAGTTCTTAGAAACCGTTATGCTGCATCACCCCAATTTTAATAAACAGTTCTTCATGAATTGTGACGCTAGCGACCTAAGTCTTGGTTCTGTACTCTATCAAGAAGACCAAGAAGGGCATCATCAAGTGATTAGTTTCGCCAGCCGTACATTAAACAAGTGCGAACGTAACTACCATACCACAGAAAAAGAATTATTGAGTATAGTGTTTGCATGCGAAAAATTCAGAACATTTATTTTAGGTTATACAGTAACAGTGAGGACAGACCACAAATCCATTTCATTCCTAAAAAATTGCAAATTGAAACACGGAAGACTGACAAGATGGACCCTTACACTTCAAGAATACAATATACAATGGGAATACATACCCGGAAAAAGCAACACAGCTGGAGACGTGTTGTCCCGGATAAACATTGACGCCCAAACATTTGAAGGAGAGAGGGAAACCATTGCAAGAGTATACCACTTATTGAAGAGTAAATCCGAACTCACTAATATATTATCTGACATCATCAATCATCAGCAACAAGATCCTAAAATATCATTAATTATCAAAAAACTAACCGACAATGATGCAAACATAAACCAATATTACTGTACTCACAATCAGTTGGTATTCACCAAAAACAATAAAGGTGATGAGAGATGGAAGGTAGTTATTCCCAAAGCCCTAGAAAAAGAATTGACTATAGACTACCACATACGTTATGGTCATATGGGCGCAGTGAAGGTCATAAAAGCTTTGCAGGAGCATGTGCATTTCAAGGACATGAGTAGAAAGGTCAGAAAATATGTCCAGGGTTGTAATATCTGTCAACTAGCAAAATGCAGCAACGAAAAGCGAGAAGGAGTCATGATACCAATCACATCAACTGCCAGAATAGAAAAAGTTTTCTTGGACATTTGTGGACCTTTTCCACGGAGTGGTGGGAGACACCAGTACAAATATATCATAATAATATTTGATCATTACACCAAATATACTAAGCTGTACCCACTCAATCGAGCGACAACCAGTAAAATATTAGAAATAATTATAAATAAATATATACCCGAAGTGGGTAAACCGTCGATGATAATTACAGATCACGGAACGCAATTCCGAGGACGAAAGTGGCGGGAAACACTGATCCATCTGGGAATCAAAACATACAAGACATCGGTGTATCACCCCAACAGCAACCCTGCTGAGAGAGTGTTGAGAGAAGTAGGAAGGATTTTAAGAACCTACTGTCACAGCCAGTAGAGGAAGTGGGAGGAGTATTTATCCCCAGCTGAAGACTTCCTAAATCTAGCATACCACCAGTCAATTGGAGAAACACCATACATGGGTATGTACGAGAAAAAACCACCCCGGGAGATCACAGAGATAATTAATTTTCGAATCAGTACCGAAGTTAAATTTGACAAAACCCGATTCTATAATAATGCAGTGGAGAGAGCGAATAAATTAAGGCTCAAGTACAAAAAGTTACAGCCTAAAATCATCAAATATGAAGTGGGAGACCAAGTGCTTATCAAAAATCGAGAGCTCCCTAGTACTATTGAAGGCATAGCAAAGAAGTTATTACTGCTATATACCGGACCATATACTGTGACAAAAAACAATCTAAACAACACATATGAATTGCAGAACCCTATTACAAAGAAAATAAAAGGTACCTATAATCAAACCTCAATGAAAAAATATATTGAAAATTAAATTATAGGACCAAAGAGTGAAAAGATAGCGATAAGGATTATTTTATTTTGATAATGTAAAGGATGGAAATATCTGTTATAAAAAATGAAGATGTAATTATGTGTATAACTGTTGACTATATCAAGATGAAAAATGAAAAGTGGCTATGAAGATTATTGTTATTTAAAAGTGAAGGATGAAACTATGATTATAAAGATAGATATTGACTACAGAAAAAAGGATGTATTACTATTATGAAAATTATTATGTGTGTATTAAATGAGAAGTAAATGTATAATTATGTATTGAACAGTGAATATATTGTAATTTTATAATGTGAGAAAGCATACTTCAAAAGAATTAATGTAAAGGATTCAGAACACTGTGTTGTTAATAATCAAGTACTATTAAAATGAACGTACTGACTATAGAAGAAGAGTATATATATACGAGACAGACAAATTACATCCACGGCATAAAATATTTCCAAGAGCCTAGTCAACAGGTAATTATAACATCTCACCCGTACTAAATATAGAAGAAGAGTATGAATATACGAGATCGACAAATAAGATCCATGGCATCAATATTTCCAAGAGCCACGTCAACAAGTAAATAAGAACATCTTACCCGTACTATTAAAGAAAAAAGAAGGAACAAATACGAAGTTGGAAAAATGAAACCAAAATAAGGTATTAATGTAGACAAACCACCACACACAACCACATTGTTTATGATGTATATTACTAGCGAAGAAACCAATACCACATGGAATATAAATACCAAATACAAACCATGAAGAAGAAGAAAAACAAATGTATTTAAGAATTATATCTAGAAGAATGAAACCTGAGATGAAGAATATGAGGAGACGACATTCAAAGTGAAAAACAAAATGAAGAGATTGATCAAGAATAATGAAGAATGAAAAAATAATATAATAACGAAGACAATCATGAGAGTATACCAGTGAGGAAGTGTAAAACAAACTATCCCTATAATATGTGAAGAATATAGTTTAAGTTGAATCAAGAAAGGAGAGAATAAAAATGTATAAACCGCAGATGCGTGAATTAATCCCAAGGATATTTATTATTTGTCGGAAGAACGACCAATATTATTATTATTATTATGATTTAAAATGAATTGACTGAAGAGTAATGCCAGCAATCATTTATTATTATTGTAGGAGATGATTTGCCTCCATATTTATTGAAATTAGTATGGCCAGTAGAGTTGAATAGCCAAAGTGAGCCGCTCTAAACTGCCCCAGCTAAAGTTATGTTAGGGAATTAGGGAACTAAATAAACAAGGGAGATAATTACATAGAGAAGATAAATACGATTCAAATAGAAGAAAGTGAAGGGATATATGGAAAAAACATGTGAATCAACATGGAATGTACAACAATTGATGAATTCTTCAATGAAAAATATATTATAATAATTCGGAATTAATCAATTCTTATAGGAAGGCATATGTAACAGTACCAAAAATATGGTAGTTACATAATATAAACGAATGTAACGTCAAATATGAGAAAAAACATGGAAATATGTCTAGATAAACAAAGCTAAGTGTATATAAGTGTGTATCTACAAAAATATTAATAAAAAAATTCCAACAATGAAGAAGAAAATGCGAATATATCAACATTAGTTATAAAATAAAGAAAGCAAATGCCACAAGCCCAAAACAAAAATATCAGTAAATAGACCCTATAGGATCCAACAGTGAGGGGAATCAACGAAACAAGGATCAACAAGCTCCAACAACAATGGAGATAAATAAAAACAGCAACTACGATGAAAAGAAGGAATAAAGAAGAAAGAAGAAGGATAGAAGATATAAGGACTCAATATAAACCACATGTACTAAAAACAGTGTAAGTGACAAAAGAAATGATTATAAGTGTGACAAGAAAACCAGTGTGAAACATTTAAGGAAACACAAACAATTACAGTGTGTACTTAATACAAATGTGAAACCAGTGAATAACTAACTATTTGAACTGAATAAACCACACAAACAATTACAGTGATGAAGTTTACAGTGTGAAAAATATGTTAATTTCATGATGAAGCAACAAAAATTAAAAAATAGTCAAATAAACACAGACAATGAGTGTGACTGATTTAATAAAGTTGTAACCAACACACATAATCATAAGACCACCAAATTAGAACAAATAGAACAATGATATTATTGTTCATAAAGAACTGACAACAAAGAAAAGACATTTGTTAAGTATCAAACATAACAGGAATTATATTCCACCATTGACCAGAATTGAGTTACATATAATACAAGAAAGATTTGTGTTAATGTATAAGAAGGAATTGTATAAACATGTGTAACAAATTAGTTAAGGTATTATGTTAATATACCATAATGAAGTCAGTTTAGTAGTAGAAAAATACTGCACTAAACCAGATGGTACATTTTTACACAACCCACAAGGAAGGAACCTATTACAACAGAAAATGATACATATTAGTATAAATATCTGATCATCAAGTATGTTATCAAATGAGAATTTATTATAAGTAATAATAATAAATATTAAGAAACAATGTAATATAACGCAAAGCAATGTAAATATAACAAGTCAAACATAATGACACAGGGAAGAACAGAAATGAGAAGAGTATACCAATTTAGTTAAGAAAAGTACAGTATCAAAACCAATGTAAATGTTTATAAGAGTATTACCAGTAGTAAGAAAAATATCTGGTAATACATTGAGAACAGATTTTGAACATGATAAGAACAATATTATAACTAAATTATTGTAAACCAATTAACCATGTACATATGGCCAGCTGTAAGCTAAACCATTGTATAGCAAATTAGTTAAGAAAAATACTGTATCAAATATTGAGAATAGATTGTTACAATTATTACGAGTAGCAAAAGGAAATCCCAAATCTACTTTGAGAACAGATAATGACCACAAAAGCAGTCATATTATATACAAACATTTGAAAACCAAATGACCATTATGGAAACAACCAAATGTAAACAAACAATGACCAACCAGCTATTTATGAAAAATATAGCATATGAACTTATCTAAAAGTAATTGGAAACATTACCAAAAGTTAGAATGATATCTAATGCTACTTTGGGAATCCAAACCAAATATGACAATAACAATTTAGTTGTTGTATTAGAAAAAAATAAATGACTATTATGAGATGACACAACATAGACAGAGCCATTACTGAATGATTAGAAAGTTCTGAGCTCATTAAAAGGTAACCATTATATATAGTAGATTAGATACTATGTATGTACACTAATTATAATCATTAAATGTTATGATTTATATGAAGAGACTAAAAAATAAGATGAAAAATTGTATAAGAACCATATGAGAGGTTTGAACTTATGTAAATATTAAATTAACCACAGTCATACATAAATATTATAGTGGAAAATTGTGTAAATAAACATTACTAATAATATTAGATAGTAATATAATCATTTGAGATAAGAAAAATTAGTTATAAGCAGATTTATAGAAAATCTAACATGGACGCTTGATGCGCCATAGTGAGATTTGTGTAGGAAACAGTTTTTCCCAAATTATAAATTAAACCGACTGAGATGCAGACTCAAAGTGTTTAGATAAGAAGTATTTATTATATTTAAATAAAATATGGTGTAACGAACTTATAAAAATAAGATGCACCAAAAATAAATAATAAAATCGTTATTGTAATAGTAATAATGAACGAAAAATAAGCGTTTTTGGACTTATTTTGACAAGCAAAACGCCCTGAATTCAATGATATCAACTAATTAACGATAGGACATGAGATAAGAAAGTTATGATAGTTTTAAACTTTCAAGTTAAATTTTGTACCAATGATGACGTAAAAACGCCTCAAACCCAAACTCAATTTTGGCAAAAAATTAAATATTTTAATAAAACGAAGGCTTTCGGGTTAGAGAGTATGACGAATCCAGCCAATGGAATGAATGACTTTCAGCAGACTACCGGGAGACGTCTCAGAGGTACCAGACAGTCTACGATTAGCTTTCAACGGAACAGGTTACGCAGCTCAGCTTCATGGAAAAAGTTATATTTTTGAATTTGTGCGCGTCCATTAACATTAAGTGATAAACACACATAACCAAAATACAACATTCATACATACGAGTGAAAAAGTGCGGAATTGTATTAATTGAACAAGTAGGTCAGTGTATAATAACGACCATACTTGCGAGTGAAGTTTTAAATAGGAAACAGGGAGTACAGTTTTATTTAAACAATATTTAAACGAAATTAATAATTTTATGAAGATCTGAATTTCTATACTACGCAAGTCGTACAATGCTGAGTATTGAAACAACAGTAATTAAATTATCAGAATTGAGAAAAGATTTGAATCAACATTATTAAAATATTTGAAAAATATTTTAATTAATTATAATAATTGAAAATAAAATGTTTGAAAATAATTGTTAATAAATACGAGAGTATTTAGTCACTCATTTGACTAAACGTATTTTTCTCGAATTTATCTATGTTTTAAAATCTAATTTACTAATTTTCATACAATCGGAATAAATGTAATTCTGATAATCATATATTAAAAATTATTATGAATAATATGTTTACATGTATAGTATAAGAAATATTAGCTAATAAGGAATACTTATCCTTTGTAACCACACCGATTAATCCTAACCTCAGAAAGTGTGGCGGTAATTTGATAATTTCAACATTACCGATCTGTTCTCAAGTAACAATCAAATGAAATAGAATTGCTAACAATAGTTTTTTGAGAAATTTTTCTCTTGTGAATAAATGATTTTTGAAGCTAATTATTAAACGAACGTAATACATTTTAGATACTGTACAAGTCAGACAGCTTGACAATAACACTCGAGTATTAGAGATGCGTGCGCATATCCGCGTACGATAATTTTATAAATACCAGACATATGGTACCAAATTTTGATTTTTTTATATTTGTTCAATAATTATTCACTATTATTAATTCAATATAATTATTTGTATTACATCTTGTAACTGGTATCATGTTACCTCAAAGAACCTAACGAAATATGGTAATTCTCTGAATCAAAATAACATAACCTATGTAGTTAAATTATTGTACTAACAACAGGTCTATCAGCCTTGAGGAATTAAACAGTCTTGTTGAATTTTATTGTAATCAGTAATCAGAAGGTTGTTAATTATTGTTTTAATTGTAAAAGATTTTATCTCTTATCAAATTGTTAATAAACCTCCAATTTTATTACCACAAAAGGAGTATCATTTCTAGTAAAAGTAAATTCATTTATTTTTAATCAGTTCTGACACAGGTGGCGGAAGAATTTAAAATAGTTTTAACACAATTCAGAATCCTCGTCAGATATTGCTTCATGTACTATTGTGTGTGATGATATATTAACTATCCAATCTGAATATTTTGTTGTTGTATTTGAAGTGGATGTATTTCAGAAGGAACATCACAAAACAGAATTGAAGCATCACAGTGTGGTAAGTAAGTGAGATACAACAAAGTGCGCGGATCATATTAAAATAAAAGGAGTGAACCCTTACTGCGTACCCAATAGAAAACAATACATTAACACCGATAACTTCTACGGTTACGATTACACCTTTAGATAAACAACATTATAGTAGACACCGGTGCGTGTCTACAACCATACGAACACATCAAACATCGATACTACATCACTTATATATCTTGAATCTATAATTTTATAAAGGAGAAACACAAGCATTACATTATATCTTGTATATCTATTAATATTATATTATAATATGTACTCTTTAGGTATGAGAATTACACGTAGAAGTTTGAACTAAGTTGACACCTTACCATTACCATAACCAGCGCAAAATTCATCAGATGTTATCCTATGCTGATCTTCTTCTGGTACTTGTGTAATACATTGGGAGCGATCTACATATGGCAAGTCACCCAACAACAGGACATCACTGAGTGTTCCGTGTTCTGTCCAACCCCACCCGGCCAACTGAAACATTCCACCATGTTTATTATTAATAAAATTTTTTATGAAATAAGAAGAGAAGTATAATTTTGGGAACTAGCTCTGTTTAACATGAGTAGAGTGGGTATAGGAAATACTTCATGTTAGAAGAATAACCTGGTTTGGTAGACAGAGTAAGGAGTACCAGTATATAATTCAACTGTATTCACCCTAAGATTTACCCAATTTGGAATGTCCGACAAATTTTGCTAATTGCGGACAAGTTGGCAAAGGGTAATTTTAATGTAATATAAGTAAACAAATGACAAGAACACTTATTAATTAATTACAGCTCAAACACACAAGCTCAGTAAATTACTGAAGTTGTAAAGTTTATGTGAATTCCATTTTGCTCATGAAATGTTCATATCCACCACAGTTTACTTGGTATTGCTTACAGTATAACAACTAAAGACCTGTCTGAGAGGATTGGGTGTTACTCTCATTACTATAGTTTGATTCTATTAAATACTAATATCTTTCAATGTTGGCATAATGACAAAGTGATTGTATAAATGTATATGTGTAAACGTTTTCTATACCAATTCTAATATTTAATAGTTGGTTACTGGTTTTTTAATTAATTATAAGCACCGTTACATTATGAGTAACTCAAACTGTAATATTGTATAAATTAAGTTCTGTGATATTATAATTTTCTCATTATCTTTAAAAACAACATTTGATGATGTAAAACAAACAATCTCAACTCCTTCACATACACAAGGATACTCACATATGCATGCACACGCATGCGTGCACACACACGCACACATGTTCACTCAAATAATCGTTCTGTAGTGTTTGACATTTCTTTTGTATTCATACACAGGTCTTGATGATGACAGTAAACATTGTCGAAACGTCGACACAAATATGTTAAAATTTGTGTTATATTTTTGACCGATCCTCACAAACCCTTCACCGGAAAAATCCATAAATAAATATAAATCTATATTTATAGTGTATTCAGACTAAGAATATATATCATTATGCATATAGTTTTATACACACATTTAAAGTTATTCATTGATTACTCTTACCGTTCCTAGCGCGCCGGGTGGTATTGTGAATTCCCGTTTCCAGTCAACACACACGGGCATAATACCTGCATGCAACTGTACACTGCGTGTAAGATCCAGAAGTGCTATATTCTGTATCCAATCGGTTGACTTTCCAGTGTACCCAGGCGGAACTAATATTTCACGGACCTGAAGCAGAAACAATTGTCCCTATTAAAATCTTAAAAAAAGTTAATTAGTTTTACCAACTGATACAGAGAGGGCTGTTGGTTGCTTGGCACTGGAAGTTGTCCTTGGTTTAGTAATGACTGTCTATCAACCAGTGGTGATAGGTTTTGTGACATTCAGTTATAAACCGGACTTAGTTATATACATTTTGTTGAGATTTTGATCAATTTTATTCTCATCATCATGACTGATGTCTCACAGACATAGAAATGTTACACATTTCCTTGTGAATAGGTATGAATATATTATACAAACAATAATTACTATTACACATTAAAAATAATTAAGATATCCTATAAATATTAAAATTCAACATACGTGTACTGATTTCTGTATTGCCCATAATACAGATTCAGATAATGACAAAATACTTTGAACCTCGACAGTGTTAAAAATTGTTAAAAAGTTGACACAAATGTTTTAAAACTATGTCTACCTGTTGGTGAAACGTTTCGTTACTAGAAGTTACCAAACAAATTACATTATGTATTATGCAATTTATGATTCACCTTTGACTGTTCAATTATGGTTATAAGTGTGCATGCGCGTGCTCGTGTGTGTTTGTGTGTGCGCATTATATAATCTATACCTTACTTTAAAATCTACAAAAGTAATTGAAATGTAAATTGATGAGAAACTCAGAGTTCTTACATCTGCTTGTACAGCATATGGCTCATCATGATACCAATCTCTGTAATATTTTCCAAGCCCCACTTTAATTGCTTCTGGAGCTGATACCCAGAAGCTGACGCACTGGGCAGCTGAAATTGATAAGAATTCCTTGTTATTTTATAGAAAATTTACAATTGCAAATATAGAAATGACGTTTTCCATAAACATAAACAAAATTGTAAAAATAACAATTTAATTTAAAGTGTGTAAAGCACGCCATTACAATTTCGCTTTTTAAATCAATTATCTAACACACAGTTTATAGACCCCTTACTACTTATAGGAAAACTCATTCAAACCTGTTACAACAATGTGCGGTGAAATAAGACTTCCTCCACATCTATATTCCCACTGATTAGAAGCATTTCTCTTATAAACACCCACGTGCCACGGAAATTCACCATGTTTTGCAACAGAACCATGTGCAATTAGAGGCTTATTTACACCTTTCCAGTTTCTTCTTCCACAAGCTGCAAATTACACAAAAATGGCTTAAAAACCTAAAACATGAATGACCACATATAACAGTTTAATTATAAATTGTATTCACATTTTCAAATATAAACACTTAAGGTAAAGCCGGTTTATAGAAAAGTATTTAGAAAACTCAAGAACAATTTGTAGAATAATAATGTGTTTTAAAATCATTACTTGACAAACCTGTTGCCACGTTAATGTTAAAAGGATTGGTAAATAAATTTCTAACAAGGGTGAAACAACGGTTGAAAATATGCAGCCAATTTTGTTTACAGACTTGTAATTTTATATATACATGTTTGTTTGTGTACATGTGTGTGTATGCACACACTTCTGTATAATAATTTACATCAGTAATTTATTTTAATTCAGTAGCAAAATTCTTGGATTTCGTTGTCCATGACGTGTCCGTTACTTAACTAAATATAATTATTTCACTACCGACTCGGAACACAAGTTTTTATGGATAAAAACGTAAAAGTTTTACCTTATAAAGTGAACCGGTTTTCGATTTTAAAAAGCTCCTTCAAAGGCTGCCGCTGGGAGCGCTGTCCGTCTCGTTGTTAGCGACGGTATCGACTTTCGAAAGATCGATATTGTGTGTGTGGGGTGTGATATGTTTGAATAATGCGTGTGATTTGAATTGTGTCTGTTCGTTTACCTGATGTGTACAAACTAAATTGCTCAGATTGCAACAAATTCTGCATAGTCCAGACAGGACGTAGTTTCAAACGAAGATACATTGAACACACAAAGGCACTCCACTCCACTAAAGAATCCACCTTTGCAAACCACCTCATTGAAGCAAACCACACATACAAAAACATCGACTACAACATGGACATTCTACACGTACACACAAAATGCCGAAAACTAGACATTCTTGAACAATTGGAAATATACAGACACACGAAAACACATAAGAATGACATTCTAAACGAACAAGCACAATTCAAATCACACACATTATTCGAACATATCACACCCCACACACACATCATCGCTTCTTCAAAAGTCGATACCGTCGCTAACAACAAGACGGACAGTGCTGCCAGCGGCAATTTCTGAAGAAGCTTTTTAAAAGCTAAAACTGGTTCAGGCTATAAGGTATAATTTTTACATTTTTACCTATAAAAAATTTTGTGTTCAAAGTCGGTATTGATTTAATTATAAAATAAAATAAAATCCATTGTAAAATTTTAAAATATAACAACTTGACTCGTCTTGACTCACATGTTGAGGAATCAAGATGAACTTGTAACATTACAATTAATATTGAGTGTGAACAATATATGAATTGTGTACATGTCTGTAAGCTCACAACATGTTTACAAAAATTTCAGACAATGGCAAAAGACTATATTATAAATAATGTATCCATATACTTGTGTGTTTAACCTATTTTCTAATTTTTCAATCGGTATTATGCAGATCAGAGCAACTGTGGCATATGACAATTAATTGTAAATACACTTGTTAACTGATTTTAAGCACAGTCTGTAAATTATCTTTTGTGTTGGTCACGATTCGAATTAAAAAATTTAATATAACATAGGTAAATTTTAATTGTATTTTACATTACACATGAACGTTTAGATTGATTGGTAGTTTATCTTCAGATGTGTTTACATAAATGTTCAAGATCTAATTTAATACGTGCAATTTCATTTGGTTTCATCAGTGACACATTGGGGAAATTCCAAAACACAAGGTTTTTACCTGGTTCACAATACAACAATTCACCACTCCACTGGCCTTGGTCTGTGCAGAATATTTCTATGTATGGATGAGGCGAAGTTGTAATATATGATGGTTTACATTGGACTGTTGCTCGTGTTCCAGGACGCATTGGCTTGCCACAATCAACTTCACCACTTTTATTAACACATCTTGTATCTACACTTGACGAAACCAGCGGCGAACACATTACTGAAAAAAGAAATGAATGTGCAAAAATTATGTTAACTTCAAAGTAAGAAAGTAAATTGTTCTTTTAGACTTGACATATTATGTTAAGAATGACATAACTACGCCCTACAGCTCAGACCTCACACCAAGTGACTACCACCTGTTCCGTCACTTAAAGCAGTGGCTGCAATCTCAGCACTTTCAATACGATGACAAACTTATGATAGGAGTGACAATTTGGTTGAAGCCACTGGCAGCAGATTTTTTAATGCAGGTTAAAAAGCCAGTGCAACGGTACAAAAAGTTATTAATATTGGTGTTACTAAATTGTTTAAATTGGCTTAGATACCTAAAGCACATGTCAAGGGAAAGATGGCTAAAGAAGTTCTAATAATAGAGTTATGACATCACAGAACAATCTTCATGTTTATCGAATGTTCCAGATGGAATGAGTGTGGCGTACGCGATTCTCGAAGCATTGGCTGGACTGTGCCAGAAGCCGCAATTAATTACGTCGTAGTTTGGAATGTTCTGGTTTGTGAGCGGGGGTATAAATACAAGGTGGCAGCGGCCTTAGTTTCAATTATAGTTGCTATATATTACGTGAGGTTCAAGTTATTATTGGGCGATATTACTGTGTGCGCTCAAGTGCTTATTAGTGAAGTGTTGTTTAATAATCGGGTGGTATACTTGTAGTACAACTGTGTTTTATATTAGTCGACATTTCATTGCGTGTGAACAATTTTTATTTGATTTGTTGTAAGAGACTCTGTTGCCAATTACGAACTGTTTAACTGTGATAATTAAAGCTGGTTATTAGTGATTTAATTGGTGTCTTGTATTTTGTTTTCCACTGTACCTTCGACGATCAAGTAGACCGTCGTAATAATAGACACCCTATATAAGTAAAAAAAGAAGGCTTAAAAATTTCTGGAGAAAAGATAATGCCATGAGTGTAGAAGGCCTTATGCAGGCAGACTGTATCAGCATGAATAGAAGCTAGAATATGAGAATCAGCAATGACCATAACAGAATCACTGCGTGATGATGATGATGTAGATTGATTAAAATCAATTAACATTATAAAGAATATAAGTCATACAGTATATAGAGTTTCATGGCTTTCACATTAAAACTAAAAGATTTTTAATGGTATTTTGAAAACCAGAGAAATACATCAGAACCATACATGTCTAAGATGGAGCAGCCTAGCAAATCTTTCTAGACAATAATTAATGAAATTCATATTGTTTAATTTGGCTATAAATAATGTTAATTTATTTCCTTTCTGTATCAATTACTTTATTACCCAGTGTTTATTGTTGAGTTTAATTTAAGGTAGTGGTGTACTATTATCGCAGTTGGAGTGAGATTTCAGGGGAGGTTAGTAGTGGCAGTGAGGAGTAGTTAGGGAGGAGTTGAGTGGGGAGTGTCCTACATCTCAATTCCAGATCTGGTCACCATTATAATATATCTACATCTAAATGAGTTAAATGTCTGCAACTCATGTTACTTGTTAACATTTTTCCTATAAGTATATTAGCTACATCTCAAAGCAAACTACTCTTTGCTATTATCTCCTTCCGAACATATTTTATAAAAAAAATCTTATCTAATAAGCAAATAGTAACTTACTTCTACAGACTGGAATTTTTGGAGACCACTTTCCATCAACACAGATAACATAAATATTTGCATCCTGAGATTCCTTATGAGAGTATCCTTCATTGCACTTGAATAACAGCAACCAATTTTGAGGAACAGGTGTCCCAGTTACCTGCCTACAGGCAGCTGTTTTTTCACCAGTTTGACAGTCAGGTGAAGTATACGCTCCAAAATCTGGAGGTTGAGGAAGACGACAGCCTCCTTCTGGGGGGGATGGAGAACTAAACAAAAGTTTAAAAGTAATTATCCAGTTGTTAAATGTGTATTTAAACTAATATCCATAATTCTATCTAATCATTAATCACTATCAAGTTATGAATGTACACAGGCTTTCACACAAACATACAGAGGCATATGTATGCATGCTCACACATTCACCGATACATGTGACTGCGCGCGCATGTGCACAACCAACCACCCACCCACACCCACGCACACACACACACACACACACACATTCACTCTCTCTGTCTCTTTCTCTCTCTCGATGCCTGTGTTAATTCTAATCTCTGAATATGACAAGTAATATACTAACAAAATCTAGTAATATAATACTAATCTACTTTCTAATATAATCTTATTGATATCCAAAAGAAATTACTAGTTAAAACAGATATCACATAAAGATTTTTTTACAAATCTTTATGTGTTTAGTCAATTAAAACTGTAACAAGTTAGTTATATCATATTAAATTGATAACAAGTTAACACACTAAGATTGTTTACAACATATTAAAGTTAATACACTTTGAAATCTTGATCAAGTAGTCTTCTGAAGATATGTAGTAGAAATCTTAAATTTTCCAGATTCATCAGGAATTTTTTATTGTTGACACAACCACTAAAGAATGCTTTCATGTGTTATAAGCTGCTACTTAAAATTTATTATTTTCGTAGTGTTTGGAGCTTTCTTAGCATTAATATTCCACATTCTGGTACTTCAATTTTTATTTTAGGAAATGGGCCCACAGAATCATTAATAATGATAATAATATGAATGTAGAATTAGTTCTCATTGACAGACATCCATGCATACTTTTTTGGACTATAAAGTACTATAACAGTCTGGAGTGGTACTTTCCTGCTCGGCACTGCACCTGCTTGGCTAGCCGAGAATCGTGTGGAAGGACACTCTCGATTGTTCAAAAGGGTTCCGTAATTGTCGTTACAATTACTGTTGGCTGAGTGAATATGCATTGTGGGCTGCGTTCTGTATTATCCTGTAACAATCAGCTATCCAGATGGGAACATTAGCAAGATGTCTGTTGTAAATCATGTCCTGTTAAATATTGAACAGAAGAAATTTTAAGCTCTCACACCATTACAGGAATGTCAAGTAGTACCGGTAGTATATTTGTCAGCGCTATAATTGTGATATAATTATATATAGTTAATCAACGGACATGTCATGGATAACAAAATCCAATGATAAATTCTTCATTATGACCTCAAAGAGATTTTCTTCTGTAGTACTAGCAGTTTTTTACTATCCAATGAAACCTTAACATACACATAGCCAACCTTAACAAGACACTTCATAGCCAAGGTGATTTTCCCATGAATGGAGGTGTCACATGCCTTAGCCACCACAATGGAAACACACTTGCAGATATTCATTTGGCTTGTTACTGAATGACGAACATTTTCTCTCAGTAGTCGACTGTTTCATTCTGGATGTTGTTGAAGCCTGCAGTTTGTAGTCAGCTGGCAGTTTCTTTGTAGTCTCTGGTAGCAACAGATCCTGTAAATAGTATAGGTAGCCAAAACTGTTGAGTTCACTCTTTTCATCCATTGTTAGTATTATCATTTAACAGAATGACTACATTTAGTGTGGATAAAGAGACCAGTTTCATTGTAGGTTCCTTGCGAATTTGGGTATTCTCATGTGCCAGTAATGTTTCAAGACCTTTCTTCCAGTTGAGAACCATATAGAGCTGAAAGTGTCCTCTGTTTTCAAGCTTGATAGATGCAGCGAGATTCTGCTTCCTTACAGGTTTTGCAAAATACCTTATTAACATTGGCACCCCAATTCAGCTAGCAGACTGGTGCCATCTGTGAGGTCCTCCCCTTACCATCAGTAGTCTTTCCTGATATCTCACATTTTAGGGTGAACTATTTGGGATAGGAATAGGTGGGAAAGTATACAGCAGTTTACTTTTAGGGATGGGTTTTTATTATTAGATATTTATATAATTTATATTAGATTTTTGTTCAAAATTATTGGGGCGGTTTAGTGAGAAGTGATTATTGTGCTACCTACTGCAAAACTGAAATAAGGTGACATTTATTGTTGTTTGTTAGACAATTTTGACTTGAATCATTGTGTGAGAGTGCCTTTGTTGAGTTGTGATATTTGTGTCCAATTAAAATTTGTAATTAGTGACTTTATTGGTGTCACTTATTCTGTACAACATGACAATCGCTGTTACTGTCATAACAATACTTTTTACTCAGAGAGAGCACAGGCAACATAGACACAAACAGATTATATTGTTACGACGGTCTCCTTGATTGTCGTATGGTACAGTGGGAAGCAAAATACAAGACACCAATTAAGTCACTAATCACCAGCTTTAATAATCACAGTTAAACAGTTTGTAGTTAACAACATAGTCTCTTACAACAAATCAAATAATAATTGTTCACATGCAATAAAATTTCAACTAATATAAAACACAATTGTATTACAATTATACAGCCCAATTATAAAACACAACACTTCGCCACAATAACCACTTGAACGCACAGAGTAATCACTTGTAATCGCCCGACAAAAAACTGAACTGGAGCGTTTCTGAGTACTTGTATTTATACCCCGCCGAAAATTTAAATTATTCCACACACTACGTATTAGCTCCACACTATGACGTAATTCATTGCGGCCTTGACACAGTGCGCATGGCTTCTGTCTAGCAAAGTCTTGCGAGCGCATGTTGACATCACATACGCACACAACATTATAGCTGGACTCTTCTGGAACAAAGGTGTTGTTTAAGTGTCCTATTGAATCTCTCAACCATTCCGTCCGACTGAGGATGTAGAGCAATATTAGCGCAGCCTTTCACAAAACGTCTGTAATATGAGAATAACTCCAGGAAACTCCGAACTTCATGTTTACTCTTCGGTACTGGCCAGTCTCTTACGGTGTCTACTTTATTAGGATCCATGCTAACACCCGCTGCCGAAACCAGATGGCCCAGATACTGTACTTTCTTCTGGAATAGAGAAAACTTCTTCGGGCTCAGCTTCAGTTGGGCACCGTGAATTCTAGTTTTTTAAATGGTCTATGAAAGTCTTCCCAATGACTATGACATCGTCTAAATGAACAAGGCAAGTTTTCCACGTCAGGCCTTGGAGTACCAGGTCCATCAATCTTTAAAATGTTGCTGGTGCATTTTAGAGTCCAAATGGCATGACGTTAAATTGGAATAAGCCACTTGGGGTCGAGAAAGCATTCTTTTCCTTGTCTTCTTGATGAAGACCCACTTCCCAATATCCACCCTTCAGGTCCAATGTGGAAAACCACTGTGCTCCGGACAACGTATCGAGTGAATCGTCAACGCAAGGTAATGGATAGGAATATTTCTTTGTCAAGTCATTCAGCCTCCGACAGTCTATGCAAAAACGTAATCTATCATCGTTCTTTGCTACCAGCACTACCGGAGAAGACCAAGCACTTGACGAAGGCTCGATTTTTCCTTCTGTCAACATGTCCTGTACTAACCATGAAATTTCCTCTTGCTTACTTATGAAGGCCTTCGAGGAGGTTGGTGTATCGGTGTTGTGTCCCCGGTATTGATGAGATGTTATACAAGAGAGATGTTATACATGAGATGTTATTGATGAGATGTTATACTCATTGAGATTCTTCCCAATGAGTGTCCCTGAACTGCAAAACAATCGTTGAATTCATGTAAAACTGTCTGAGTTCTTTTACCTCACCATTTGAGAGGTCGTTAGAAGATTTGTTCAATAATTCCTGCAGTTTCTCTGGTAATTTGGAAGTATCCGAAGCACCGGATCTTTGTTGCGTCATTCCAGCTACCCAGGCCACAGGCCACAGCGGCGCTTAGGTCAATTTTGTGGCGATTTCTTCTAGTGCGGTTCGAAGTATTGTGGCAAAGTGCTATGCATTTTATAATTGTGCAGGACAATTGTAATACAATTGTGTTTTATATTAGTTGACATTTTTATTGTGTGTGAACAATTTTTATTTTATTTGTTGTAAGAGTTGTTCTTGTTGATTACAAAGTGTTTTAGTTTACAAATTGTGATAATTAAAGCCGGTTATTAATGACTTCATTGGTGTCTTGTACCATTGCTTCATTGTTTTCCACTGTACCATACGATGATCAGTAGACCATCGTAACAATATGAACTGCAGAAGTAATTTGATGTCAGATGAATACTATCAAATTTAAACCAGTAGGCCACTATAAGAAAGCGTCCCTTCATTTAGCACACTTTTTCAAAATATTAAGAACCATGCAAATGAATTGAGGAAATGAATTTATTTTTTAAGTAGAGTAACTTAAGCCTAACTAAGCTTATTTAGAAATTTAACATAAAAAAAATTATATTTTATTGTCTAGGTATAACGTTAATTTCTTTCTTATAATTTTTATAAAATTAAAAAATAGATCTAGATTTTTTTTTATTCTTTGACTAAAGATTCAACAAGCTAAAGGTAAACTAATATTCAGTGACTATGTAGCTTAATGGAAATAATATAGAATTAATTATTAATTTTCAAGGATGCCAATGTCTTAAAAATAAGCACACAATATTTGAATAACAACTGTCTTCCATTTGTATTATTAACAAACACTGATCATTTAATTTCAAAAAATCATGATTAAATAAATCAAAGTGCCTTTTATGCTTTTAAAAAAATACTTCTGTTAAAAAGAAACAAAAATCTCTCATTCTCTCTCTCTCTCTCCCCTACATACACGCGCGCGCGCGCATAAAGAATTTCGACGAAACCGAAACATCGAAGCATGATAAACAAAAGTTTTCTAGACTGTAGGGAATCGAAAGTGTGGAAGCGTTACATTTTTCGAAGACGCATCACGCATTTTGTGGAATGACCCCCAGCATAAAACATTTTCATGTTAATATCTGTAGCTTGCAGCCCCCTCTGAGCTCCTGGTAAATCCAGTACTGTGAACAACAAACCAAAGAATAAACTGTGCCTTGTCTCACTCACTCACTCACTCACTCACACACACACACTTTTGTTTATTAAAGTTGGATGTAGATCTTAAATATTTTATGCATCCAATTATTATACAAAGTAAAATATTCTAGTAAATAATAGTTGAAAGACAAACTAATACCTCAGTATATTTTGGAATTAACAGAATTTATTTCAAGCTTACTCTGTAATATTCAGTTGTTTGCAGGTTAATTCGGTATCATCAGATCCATCAGCACATTTCTTGGTTCCATCACACACAGAAACAATATCAATGCATTCCCCAGATGTACATTTAAACTCATCACTAGCACAAAAATCAAATCATAAAAGATATAATAATTTAAAATAAAATAACAAAGATACAATAATAAATGGTACAATTGTTTAAAGACACATACATAATTTCTGTATTATATTTAACAGTCAGTTGCAGAAAGCATATCTGTGATAAGGCCAAAAAGTATATCCGACCATTGTGCAACTGCATTGTAAGTCTGTAACCGATCCAACGAGATGAGGCATTTCGACGTGGACTATTCAGTTAGCTGTGAGACTCATTGTGTAAACACATATTGTCTGTGAATGTCGTATTCATATTGTGTGAATATTGAAAAAGAATACAAGCTTTACAAAAATGTGAGAAAATTCAGACAGTGTACTATACTATACTATAATCATAAATATGATTATACTATTTTCTGTTGACTGTAAAGATTTTACTACATTTTTCTACAAAATTAACTAGTAAATATATATATGAAAAAAGATTACGCCTCTTAATAAGAAAAAATTGAGTGTAGTATATAAAGATTTGAAATATTTCAAAAGATTTACAAAGTCCTTAAATTAACCTTAAAAAACTAAAATCAGAACAATATTTTTCTACCCTTAAAAGGATTAAATGATTTTTAAGGAATATGGTGAATGAAGCTTGTCTACACGCCTATAATCAAGCAGTAATATCAGTTAATAAAGACACATCCACAACATAAGTAATTTTGATGATAATGTTATCAAAATTTTCATGTTACTGAAAGACAGGCAAATAGATTTTGTGTATAAACAATACCCTTTATCATTAAATATTTAATATGTTTTGATAAGTACTTAATACACTTTGGATTTATATGCGATCAAAATGTGTGCAAATATTTCCCTGGACACATTGAATGGGACTGTCTCTTTTACATTAAAAAATATAAACAATAAGGACAAATATCTAATGATTGCATACATGTTAAATAATATACCTATAAACTTTGTATGTAGTAGACTGTTGTTAACGACATTAAGAACAACACAAATGTTTCTTTCACAAGCCGCTTCTGGTTATTTTACACTAGTGAAGTGTATGGTGTCAAATTTATGGTTACACGCTTATGGTTTGTATATCTTTCAGTTCAGTGTTTGCTTATATATTTTTATTATTTGTTACCTGGTTTGTAGTTGTTTAATCTTGTTTTACTGAGCCTTACTCTTTTCTTTTTTGTAATTGTTTTTTACACATTTGTATGCCTCAGCTTGTACCTTCTTACTTCATTTATTTATTTATTTGATTATGTTTTATGTTTTACTGGTTTTTTAAACACTATTAAAACTGGTAATTGTTTTTTTCTCAATTTATGGCAACATGCTTCTTGTTTGAAGTAATCTCATTAAAGATTCAAGTTTGAATAGTGTTCTTGAAATTGTATTGTTGTTATGAAGTAGTTGGCCTACTTCTTATTCTTCATCTTACATAGTATTGCACTATAACACCAAATATTTTAATTTTGTTCAACTAATTCTTTTATGCCCAGTGTATAGCTTATCTAAATATCTTTTTACATAATTTATATGTGTTTGGACATTTTACAACAATTAATTACTTATGAACTTTATTATATTACCAAAATTTACATAATGCCTGTGGTATCTTGATTATTCTGTCTTAATTTACTTTCTATTTCTTTAAAATGTTTAATATCTAATAAATTGTGATTTATCTATTTTTTTATAATTTACACATTACATACATAATTTAAGTTAGTTTATTAAAATTTCTTCACATATTCATTCTTCTTTATATTATTTTTTCAACATATTTACAAGGATTTCAGACCAACATATTTACTACAAATAGGTTTCAGACCTTTAACAAACATTATAATATGGACTACAGTATGTTCGATTTAGAAACGTAAAATTGTTTACATTTACTTCTTTTAAATATTTATTATGATTTGTTGTTAATTTTCAGCAGTACAATATACAGCAGGCCTGTATTTGTGTGTGTGTGTGTGTGTGTGTGTGTGTGTGTGTGTGTGTGTGTGTGTGTGTGTGTGTGTGTGTGTGTGTAACATTATATTTATTTCTAATATTTATTAATATTGTAATATTACAATATTAATTTTAGTCTTCTTCTTCTGCACTAAAAGGACACATTTGCTTGTTCCGTCCTCACAAACTTACGACCACTGTTTTTGTGTCTTCCTATATCTCTTTTCCCTCTTGGATTGTAGTTAAGTATCTTTTTGGGTATTCTCCCATTTCCCATTCTATTTACATGATGTTTCCATCTTTCTTTATATTCAGTATTTTTTTCATTTAGTGCATATACATTTAGTTTATTTCGCACGTTTTTATTTGCTTTTAGTGCATCTTGTAGTTAATTCATTGATATCTCATCAACGTCCATGATTTCTCCTTCGTCATTAAGGTTTGGGTTATTATTTTGTTCTTCTTCTTGTTTACACCACAGCTTTTTGTATTGTCCAATCCACTGACCTTCTTTAATGATATTAAGTTTTGGCACATCTTTTTCTGTTCTGTTTAAATGCCTCATAACTTTATATGCGAATGACTGTCTTCCGTGTACATTGTGTTCGATACCAGAGATAAATTTACCCCAGGAATCTCTGTGAACTTTACGGGTCAATTGTTTGGCATAATTTCTCTTGAATGTATACAGATCTCTCGCTTGTTGAGTGTTTTTCTGTAGAAACTCTATATTGCAATGAAACACAGGATCCTGATAAGCAGTGCAGGCTTGTGTAATACACAGACGATAAACATTCATGTTTAAATTGGTAGTTTGTTAGATTTGGTTTTTTTGTGGTATAAGTTTTGTATTTTAGAAAGGATAAGGAATTAGGCTTAGTGAAACTGTGTATTATTTTATGTGTTATTTATTCATGTACTATGTCAGTGGAAATGTGCGCGCGTGCGCGAGTGATAAACGTTTTCCCGGCTGTGCGTGATATAATTATCGTATCGTTGTGACACTTGAACTGAACATAAACTACTGTATTAGCTACAGTTCCTGTATATTTCCTAAGCTTAAAATGACGTTAAAATATGATTTCGTTAAAATATAAAGCTCGTTGTAAAACGCATTTCTGCATGAGATAAAGGCATTCAGTTATTACCATCTATGCATGCTCTTGCAGATTCGATGCACTTTACGGCATTAAACACTGCCGAGTCGTGGGCATGTGACGTCCTTCCACCAATATGAAGCTGGAATGCAGTCGGAATTTTCTTAAGCCTGTGGCTGCACAATTAGTTCTTTTCACCTAGCTATCACGATCGGAACGTGCAATTCTTGTGCAAGATTTTTTCGCTTGCAAGAATTTGTTAAGTCTTTTCGGCGGTAGTAACGAGTGTGAAGGCTCAGAACTATTTGTTTAATACATCTCTACACACGGTATTGTTATTATAACATAGCGTGTATAAATAAGTGAACTTGAACTGTGTTATTGTGTGAGGTATTCTGCAGTACCAGTAGTATTTCATAATTACTTATTAATAAAATATTGTGATCATTAGTTTCCGCGTGAGTGGAAGATTTCCGCATATGGAGGTCTGCTGATCGTGGTAGACCCAGTTTTACGCGTGAACACTTGAAGAGTCCGGATTGGTATAAGCCTAATATACCGGTTTTAAGTAATACCCACTGTGACCTGAGATACTTATGAATTATAAATACTGTATAAAATTTCAGAAGTAGTATCCCTAGAACCGGCGTTTGTGTGCGAAGCGTCAGTGTCAACGTTGGAACTCCAGGACACCAGCCCAGCTGGAAGCGTCACCAGGGTGAACCATCTGACATCGTACGCCACGCCTGACGACTCCACGACACAGCAACCCCCCCCCCTTTCAATCAACATCGCCGTGGGAATGTAATGTAATATGTAATGTACAACAACTCGTGTATGAACAATAATTAACACTTTAAAAGACTATATCTGAAACACTATCATTATTATGCGTGTCAAATATATCGTATAAACAATTTCATTTGTCTTGTGTGTGTGCAATAAATAATCTTAAAACCTCCAATATAGACTTTTGCATTAAAACACAAATACTACCATATCCTATGCGCCAATAGTTAAGTTACTTGTGTTGTCGCAATATATATGCTTTCTGTTTTTTATTATTAGCTATCTGTAATGCCTCGTTCCATACCCTTAGGCCTTTCTTATTTCTTATCCTTTCCTTCTTTCGAATTGCTTCTATTGCTGCTTTCTCAATACAGGTTCTTATACTATCCCACACTTTATCAATGTCATTACTAATTGGCACTTGTATTAGATGCTCAGCTAATCTGTTTCGGTAAAGATGTTTCACGCTTTCTTCTAAAAGTAGATATATTTTAAATACTTATTGATTTTCAGATGTTCTTTTCGTTTTTGTTTTCTCCATCTTGCTAACGATGTGTTTGTGGCTACCAGTAGGTAGCAGTCTGTATTCAAGTTGCTGCCTCTATAAACTCTTACGTCTTGAACCAAGTTCTTAATTTTATGGTTTGTGATAATATATTCTATAAGGGATCTTTGGCTTCTCGCACTCAATGTGTATTTATGTATATATTTTTTTCGGAAAAAGTGTTAGTTAATTAATTTCAGTTTTCTACCTAATTAAAACTTGAATTAGAAAGTTTCAAGGATGCCAAAAGAATGTTGACCAGAATAAAAATTACATTCTAGTTGAAACCAGGAGAAATGAAATCAGTGGACCTCATATGGAAAGCTATGGACAACTGAAATCTTTAATATAATACCTATGAGAGAAATAATTTGAGCAATACTCTGTCTTAATCCTATCTTAAACCTGTGTTCTTAAACCTAATGAAAATTCAGTAATAACACATTCTCACCATGGACAACATCATGGCTCAGAACACAAACAAGCACCGTGGACAATATGGTCTCTTTCATAACACACAGTCACAAATAAAATTTGAATATGAAAATCTACAAAGTCCTGCTACATATTTCTTGACAGTACATGAATAAAAGATGTAAAGTAAATGAATTATTTATTGTCGATATGTTATTGTTTTACTGTTGATGATAAATGTTTGTATTGATCAGTATCTGTGAGTATCTTGAACCGAGTGTCCTGTGTACCTGTATTATTCACATATCTTCAATTTGTCTTCATGGATGCTGCTAAATACTTGATTTGTATAAAGAACAGTTTACATCAAATATGTTACTTACGGTTTGCATTCTGCCTGTCGTTTGGTTCTGTGTAAAATTTCTCTTGTCCATGAAATTCTGGAATAAGTCTCTACCACCAGCACTATAAAACATAACATAAAATATAACCTCAATTGTCTTTACAATAATACATTTTCATTTAATATTTTGCAACGGAACACAGGATGATAAGCTATGCTGTTTGTATCAGAGCACATGGATGACGAGCATTTTCTTGTTTAAATTTGTTTTATGTAATATTTTATCTTTTAGCCGTAAGTTTTGTATTTAGAAATAGATTAGCATGTACGGTATACCAAACTCTTCATAAAAAGGTGTTCTATATGGTCATGTATTTTTTGAGTGAATTTGTGCGCGTGTGCGGGTGTGATAACGTGTGATCGCAATATCTTCCGCGGTAGTAAACCGGTTGACGTGAAACTCTGACAAGGAATTATTTAGGTAAATAGCTTCAATTTGTGTATACTCTGAGGTTCATAACTATTTTAGAAATATGTTTTTTTTTAAGTGAAGAAAAACATAATTGTAACTCTTATCAATGATTGGGTAATAAAATTTTTAGATAATTTCCATGCAGGGGTTTGCTAAGTTATACAAATTTTTTAGGAAATTCGTATATCTGTTTTTTCCATCAATCATGTGACTTGGGCTTAGCCAATCAGAATACACTAAATTCAGTAAGATTCATTCGTTGTAGAGTTAGGATGGTCTCAGTTCTGCTTTAGCATCTGCAAGGGGAAGTTGTGCCCGGTGAAGAGAGTTGTTCTCTTACGAACATAGAAATATCATACATAAAATAAACCTTGGTAATTCTTAACAAAGTTTTGGGTTAAGAACCGAGTGGGTAAAATATTTAGATACAAATTATAATGTAATATTTTTTTTTATTTATTATAATGCAGTTTTACAATCTACTCATTTTACAGAGTAATAAGTAAAAGTGATGTATAAGTCGTCACTTGAGGTGGGAACCATCCAGCGATGATTACCACGTTCACCGGGTCAGGTCATCTGGCTACTGTCTCTTCAGCCTTCTTACATCCAGTGATGGATTGAGGAGCTCGTTGATCAGGTTATTGCTGTGTCCTATGTTGCGGTTCCTGTATTTAGCGGCGTGCATCTTGATGACATCAGAAATGTATGGAATGTTGAGGTCTTTGTGAAGAGTATAATTAGAGATGAACCAGGGAGCATTCGTTATGGAACGCAAGATTTTGACTGAACTGTCTGCAGAATCTTTGTGTTGGAAGGTTTAGAGCAGCCCCACAATTCTATACCGTAAGACCAGATTGGTCTGAACACAGCTTTATATATGATGACTTTGTTTGCGAGAGATAGCTGAGATTTTCTACCTATGAGCCAGTACATTTGCCTAGCTTTTAAGTTGAGTTGTTGTTTCTTAGCCTGAATGTGGGCTTTCCATGTTAATTTGTCGTCCAAATGCAGCCCCAGGTATTTAACTTCTGATTTTATAGGTATGGGGGCATCGTTTATGGTGACTTGTGGATAAGAGCTACGTTTCATGATAAAGGTTATTTGAGTGGATTTTGCAGAATTAACTCGGATCCTCCACCGCTGGAACCAATCTTGCAGGAGGTAAAGATGGCTTTGCAGTTTCTCAGAGGCTCGTTCCGGGTTGGGATCTACGGCGAGGATAGCGGTATCATCAGCGAAGGTGGCGGTGGTAGTATAGTCTGTCACAGGTAGGTCGGCAGTAAATATAAGATATAAGCATGGCCCCAGAACGCTGCCCTGAGGCACTCCCGACTTTATAGGAGAGATTACTGACACAGTGTCTTCGATTTTGATTTGGAAGTGTCTATCTTGCACATATGATTTCAACAGTAAATATAGTTGATCAGGAAGTTGTTTCTTCAGCTTGTACAGAAGGCCCTCATGCCAGACTTTATCAAAAGCCTTCTGAATATCCAGGAAGACAGCTGCGAACATCGTCTTCTTTTCCAGCCTATCCCTAATTTTGTTCACTATTCTGTGGCATTGCTGCACTGTAGAATGTTTTTCTCTGAACCCAAATTGGTGTTCAGGGATCAGGTATCTAAAGGGCACTATTTGTTTTAGTCTGGTCAGGAGAAGTCGTTCAAATATTTTTGACAAGAGTGGAAGAAGGCTTATTGGCCTGTAAGATGTAGGGTCAGTAGAGGGTTTGCCAGATTTTCGACCATGATAATTTGGGCAAATTTCCATTGAATTGGAAAGTAGCACAGTCTGAGCATACTGTTGTAAATAGTTGTAAGTAGTACTAACGCTTTTTTGGGAAGTTGTTTCAGAACTTCTCCAACTATTAAATCGTACCCGGGGGCTTTATGTGTCTTGGAATGTTTTATCTCCCTGAGAACTTCAGAGAAGGCAAACGCTTTGATAGGAGGAGATAATTGGCAGGGAGCATCAAGGCAAGTTAGAATTTCTGACTCATCAATTGCTGATGAGGTTGGGGTGAAAACCTGGGAAAGGTGATCTGCGAACACATTCACCTTATCTTCATTTGCTCGAGCCCAACTGCCGTCAGCTTTACGAACCTGGGATACTGGGATTACCGGGCATTTGATTGTTTTGGTCCCCTTCCATATTGAATGATCATGGGATGTTCAACATGTTACGTAGTGTTCAAACGATGCGTTTCGGGCCTTTTGCATAGCTGCGCGAATTCTATGGGTGAGCCTATTGAGAATTGTTTTATACTGGGGGTCTCTCGTTCGTTGCCACTTACCGCGAGCTTGTCGTTTTTCTTGAATAAGTTATTTGATGTGCAGAGGTATATTATGATAATCAGGTAAAACGTTTCTTCTTTCTGGTGTAGCTTGCCATGCAGCATCCTGTAGTAGTTTAGTAAAGTATTGAACGGCTTCTTCAACAATGTCTCTGGAATCCGCAATGCGAAAGTTAGAGTTGATATTCTCATTGATAATGTGTTCAAATAAATCCCAGTTAGTCTGCTTAGTGCATAAAACAGGTGGAGGTTCCATCCAGATTTCATTAGTGCTTAATGTAATTATAAAGGTGGTATGATCAGAGCTTAAGTCGAGATTTGGTTCGATTTTGGTATATAAGTGCGAGATTCCTTTTGTTATCGCAAAATCAAGAAGATCTGGAATTTTATTTAAGTCTGTAGGCCAGTACGTAGGTTCTCCTGTTGATAAGTAGCTGAGATGAAGATGGTGTATAGCTGCCAGTAGATTTCGACCCTTTGGTGTGATAAGCCTTGAGCCCCAGGCAGTATGCTTCGCATTCCAGTCCCCCGCTACAAGAAAGTGTGGTCCCAGAGTGGCGAAAAATTCTAGATATTCGTCTGTTGATATGGAATGGCGTGGTGGGCTGTATGTAGCTGCTAAGGTCAAGGGCCATGGAAGGGCGAGAACTTTAATGATTGCACTTTAGATTTATGCAGTGACATGTGGCTCCATTACATAATGATGAAGAGTGTTTCGTATGATGACAGCTGAACCTGCGTGAGCTGAACCGTCAGGGTGGTTAGCATATAATATGTTATAATAAGGTATTTTGAAGACTGTTCGATCCGTTGAGTGGGTTTCTGAAATTAGGAGGATGTCAATTTTATTGATATTCAGGAAGAGGATAATTTCTTGTGTGCGGCCGGAAAGCCCATTCGAATTCCAGACAGCTATTCTTAGTGCCGGGGTCATTGCTGAGGTATTCTATTTATGACTGTAGATAACATGTTGAGGATAATGCTGTTTTGATTAATGAGTTGAGCGAACATAGTTTTGAACTCACTTAGGAAAATTGTCAGTTGGTAATTATAACATATTGATAACATGTTGAGGATAATGCATAATGTAATATAGTGATGTTTTCGTGTAAGTTAAGATATCCGCTTAGGGAATTTAAAGACACTTTAAGATATCGTGGAAGGTGTACATTAAATGCACCGTATTAATTAATACCATATTAATCCTGAGGTTAAGAAAATATAAAATATAAGTTAATAATAAATTGTACGAGTGGAATTTATAATCATTGTGAGTGAAAAATGTATGAAGAAACTAATTAATGTCAGCAGTCAAACATAATAACAACGAGACCCATTGAAATATCGCTGCTGGAGCCGCCTGCCGTAGAAGAGAACGACAAGACGAAGAGGACACCAGGAAGGAGTGACACTGAAGAAGAGGACGCCAGGACGGGAGCGACTAGAGGAGAGGAGGACGTTGCAGCAACCAAGTAAAATCGATTTATATTATCGAACAATACAAACTATTATTTCTATTATCAATACATGACAATTTATAATTCATTATACATCTTTAAAAACTATATTTGTGTGTATAATAAACAATTTTTCATCTCTTCCATATTGACGTGTTTGTAAATTTCGCACACTTACCATATCCTTATTAGTATACTCAAATTTGAACTGTTGCAATTTATACGTTCTTATATTGTGTATACCTTATATACTTTCCTTAACCTGTCTCCCATTACAGTAAACATTTGTGTGTGTGTGTGTGTGATGAAACTGATCAATGCTTGAAATGCGTTATCATGTCATATATCTAGAACACGTGGGTTTGAAATATCTCCTCTTCGGTAGAGATACTTTATGTTTAACACGGAAAAAATTAAGATGAATGACTAAATTGCATCACTAAGTATCCTGTTTTTGTGTCAAACAAATTATTTCTCTATTAAAATAATACATCTACCTTGATTTTGTTTCTTTTAAACTAGCAAAAATATATTAAGGCACATTTTGAACTTAATATTCAGCTGCAATGGAGAATAATTTCTGTACCTAGTTCCGTGAGTAACAGACACGTTGAGTACAAGTACGGATTAACATGTTGATTTCACTAATTTGTAGTGATGACTGCAAGGAAAGTTAATTTGAATTCTCAGAAAAAGTGCAAAGCATTACCGTAAAGGTGCATAACATAGACGCTTGGTATTAGAGTTAGCTGTAACGAGGACAAAAACTAACTTGCATATGGTACTCAATTTTGTCGAAATTGGGGAAATCTATGCTGAAATAAGGCTGTTCATCATAATAAAATTATGTTTTAGTATTTTTAAATTTTACAAGTTATTTAAATAACATTGATACATTGAATTCTGGCAGCATGCGTATTTGTTTATTATGTAGTTATAATTATAATATACTTATGTGAAAACATGTAATTAAATTAAAACTCACTGAACTGTTTGGTTTTTTGGAATTAAATGATAAACATTGTAACACAGTTTCAGTGTACAAAAGCCCTACATATGTGAAAGTATCATATTATGTTTAGAATTATTGAAAGTCAGTGAAAATTCATCTTCAGCCACTTCTCGCCCAGGGTCCTTCAATAACTCAGGAACAAGCAACAGCCTTTCCTCGACGACCAAAGTAGGTTTTGTAGTCACTTCATTTGTCTTTATACAATGTCTAGTTAGTTTGTTGATTCTTGCTTCAAACTCTTGCAGACTCTCCCCGGAACATTGTTGCCTTGTTCTCAAACTTAGTGTAGTAAACATCTCGCAATATTTATCACTATACCGTAATTCGTCATAGATGTTCAGGCTATCAACGCACCTTTTGTAGTAGCTCTGTGGCAGGTCCTTTTAAAGCGAGAAATAGTGAGACGGCTTTGTCAGTCTCCGTCCAAGTATTTGTGCATGCAGCGGCTTCAAACTGCCGAAGATACGTTGTCCAGTGAGTGCTTCCATCAAATGTCGGGACCTCGACCTGAACTGCCCAAATTACAAGCAAAGTGACTTTATCTAGTGTCTTATTTTCTGTGTTTTTTCTGTTTTACCGTGGTACATTCTGTTCAGCAACTAGTTTTGAAACGCATGGTTGTATTTTCATTAACTGTTTGACTTCAAACAAAATTATCATTGTTGCACACAGTGATAATTCCGATCTGACGATGAGCTGACAAGCTTGAAAGCGCTAATCGGAATAATTTTTCTATAGTGGTGTGCAACAGTGATACATCTGTTTGTGATATAACCACTAACACAACTTTCTTCATTAAACTTCTGTTTGACTTCACATTTATTTTTTTCTCTTATGTTTACATTTGCAGATAAGTCTTATATTGCACATATGTTTGTTGACATTGTTTGTTCTTTATTTGAGAGACAGATTTTTCTACTACAGGCAATCTTACCTCTTCCCCATTGAGATCACCCCGTAACTCACCAAGTCACCATGCAGGAGACACAACTCTGCGGCAGTATGCTATTCATCTGTTTTTCATAGCTTCAAAAAAGGCTTCCGTTGTATCTGCTTCTTGCTTACGTTTTCTTTTTTGTTGACTTTGATATCCCAAAAGCCGTCTCTTTTAAACCATATATAGATATGAATCTATATATAGATCCAGAATAATTTTCCATATTCCTGGCAGCATGCCGACATAATTTGCATAGTTAAGAGAGCTCGAAGAGTCTGGACGCAACGCGAGTGCACGACCTTGGCAGAGACATCGCACGCTGGGTTAGTCGAGTAACGTGTACAATGATGCTCTCACATTTTTGAGAGCATTACGTAATTGTTGTAGCAATAAGAAGTCTGTCGCCAACTTTAGACTTAGACTTTATCACTTTCTCTGGAAGTTTATTTAAAGACTCTTTCTCCCTATCGTCATTAACTTCTGCAGGTTTCACGACGATCATTCTTTAAATGGAATTCTTATAATCTTTAATGATATCTACTACCCTACCTATCCACCTGTAATCCTTATTGGACTCGAAGATCATTTTCATGCGATCATTCTGCCGTTATTTCGACTGTTAGATTTTCCTCTTAGGGAAATTCTTTCTAACCGGAGCGTGAATTTCTTTAGCATCAATTGTAGTGTCTTCTTTAGATAGCTCTCTTTAAGTAATCTGCTTAGTTTTTTTTTTGGATTTCTTAGAAAATTTTCTTTTGCTAGTTTTACAGATCGAACACTTGGCTGTTATCCAATAAGCTATAAACCATTATTAGTCTAAACTATCTTTGAGAAAATTTTCATTGTCTTCATTTTACATTTGTAACAGAGAATTAAATCGGTAGATACAGATCCCATTTAAATTCAATTACATTTTTGTTTATATAAGTAAATCTTAAAATTGCTAGTGCAATCGCTGTATTCAATCAGCCGGAGAATACATATATGCCTATAAATTAGAAGAATTTAAAGTTCATTTGCCAAAAAGATTTCTCTCGAAATTTATTAAGGATTTCTCTCGTAAGACCATTAAGGATTTAAATAAAAATAATAATTTAAATCTGGTCTATAAGGGTCCAAATGATGAGAAATTTCTTTTATTAAAACTTAAAGCTAACTAAAGTTTTCCCTGAAAAATAATTTTATTTAAATATTTTTGTATCTTTTTATAAAAATATTTATATATTTTGTATTAAAAAATTCTCTTATAATTCAATTTTTAATAAAATAAAAGGAAAGTGTAAGGAGTAGAAGTGGGGAATGTGTAGGTGGTACTACGGAGTGGGTAACGTAGTGTAGGCCTGTGTGTTGTGACTGTCGTATTGTATTCAGCTGAGGACGTGCCCGGGATTTGGCTGTTCGTCTGTCTCTCTCAGACGTCTCCACCTTACTTTCTTTACATTACTTTTCTACCTTACTTTCTTTATTGTGCATTTTTAAGGTGGCCTGCACTACTACTGTCCGACGCTTCATAGGTCAGGAATATTGTGTTCGGGTCTTATGTTTAACCTAATTATTAAACAGTTTTCGTAACGAATTATTGTATAGTGTTCGATGTCTCTGACTAACGTAAAGTTTTTTAAACGATTTAGAATTCAATAAAGAGTATAAAATTGAAAGTATACTCTTTCCATTTGACTTTTCTATAGATGTCTTGGGTATCTAACTTTCTTATGTGTCTTGGAGTGTTTGTTGGAGATATATCTTAAAGGACACTACAAGTAATCGCAAAAGGAAACCCTGATAAATGACTTTTAAATGCTAGGTAAATAGACGATCCCTCCCAAAATCTACCGAGTATTATTTTACATATTGTTGTGCAGGTTTCTTCTTTAAATATTATTGATATTCTGTTGGCTCCTAAATTCCGCTAGGATCCAGCATCTACTTATGTAGCCTATATGTGCGTTAGGGCAGTGGTTTCCAAACTTTTCAGTCCGCGGACCCCCCCACGCAAATAATTTAAAAATTCACGGACCCCGTTTGAGTTCTGAAATAAAACAAACGGCAAATATGATAAAAACTCTTATATTTTAATTAAAATGTATGAAAATCAAAATTCTCTTAATTTCCAAAATTATAATAATAATGATAAGAAACATACTTTAATGTGAACAATGAAGCCGCTTTTGTACAATTAGCTCTTTAATATCTTTAAATGTCTGTTAATTTCAATATTAAGTAACTCTCGACATCAAGTTTATCTCTTAACGTTGACTTTAATTACGTGAGCAGGGAGACTGCGGTTTTACACAAGTAAGTAGAGGATATCAAAGTTAAACACTTCAGAACTCTTTTTCCGAGTTCAGGATAGTCAGTCATTGCATATAACCAGAAGTCAGCTACCTGTAATTTCGAAAATTGTAATTTTAATAAACTATCAGTTGAAAGTTCTGCCAATGAATCTTCTTCTTGTACTGTAAGAGAGAAGTCTTGTCTGTTCGGAGGACAAACAGATCTGCTCTAAAGACATGATTTAAAGACATTATTAAAATCATTAGTTTGAAATTACTTTTAAAATTACAATTACTTTAAACCAAAAGATACTGGATTCTTCTACTAATTGTTTAAAGATTCTAAAATGTAGATTTAGATTTAAAAAAATAAAAATCGGAGAAAATTATATATTATAGTATAGTATTATATATTAATATTATATAGTATATGTATTATAGTATATTTTATTTTTTCTTAAAAGTGTCTACGGACCTCCTGAAACATTGTCGCGGACCCCCAGGGGTTCGTGGACCCCACTTTGGGATCACTGCGCTAGGGTATATAACATCTACTTATGTATATAGGTTACAGATTGTAACGTAAAGGTGACCTCAATGTACATATTCGGATTCCACGCCCATCAATATAGTGTAAGAAAAATATTCCTATATACTTAAGTTCAGAAACGTTTCGTTTTACGCCTGACCGCGATTTTGTGTTATTTAAGGAAAACTATATCTGAAGAAGGGACTGAGATATCTTAATAAAATTTGGTACACATATTAATATTAATGTTCTCTAAAAAAACCTTCACGGTTGAGATATCAAATTTTAAAATTGCTGCTACTTGAAATTTTAATCACTAATAGCTTTTTAAATTTAAATAGTATACAATTATTATTTATTAAGTAAAATGTTACGACTTTTATTTTGTACTGAATCAAATACGATAACAAATAATCGAATTATGGGGAAAGCATTCTACTCATAAATTATGGCTACTTTATTTTTTCTGTACCAGACTTCTATTCCTCCAGAATAGGTAAAAATTATTTAAAGTTTAAGGCCTCGGCCTTAGCCACAGTGCTGTGGTTTTACTGACGGGGACCGCTATCAGTACAGTGTACTATCACTAATCCGGCAGATATCGGAACAGAGTAGTGCCGGATCAGTGGAAATGCTGGCTTAATGGATGGTTATTAGAAAAAACACATTTAAATGACAAAAAGTAGCGTATGTTGTACATAATGGAAAACGTAAAAAAATTACACCTGACTAAAACATCGGATTAAAAATGTAGAAAATTATCTTCTATTTTCTCTTATAATTAGATTAGTTTTATGTTTATAATTTAGTCAAACGTAGGAAGAAATTAAATTCGTAGAGTAATGTACAATACTATTCCATTGGAATAAAAAAGCTGTCAATTTTCTTCTGTTTCTTGGTTTGAAACGACATTTATAACCCTTTTCCTTGCAGTTTTTCCAACACGAAAATTTCAGAAGTAGACACACCATTTTCTTCTGCCTACTTAGTAGAAGTTGTAAAGGCCTCCACTGCCATATCAAGACCTACTGTGTGAAAAGCTGTCGCTGCTTCTCCGTCTTCCTTCTCTTCCTCTTCTCTTCACTGGTCATGACATCAACTATTTCATCGTCTGTCATAAACTGTTTTTTTTTTATCTTCGCAACCCGCCAGCCATTTGTTTGCATTGTCTGTTGTCAAATCATCTGTTTTGCCTTCTAGTTTCTCAGCGATTGTATCTCGCAACACGTGCAGTTCAGCATGTGACGAGATTTTGCACTCACGATCTTAAATTACGTAAACACGGCAAATAATTACACCAAGAATAAAACGACTGCAAATAAACGGTACTGTACACAGCGAGGGACTAATGATGCAACTGGCGACTATCGTCAGCGACTTGTTTCCCTCTCCACGCTCGCCAGCACCCGCCTGATTACGCCGGACTACCGCAGTGCCGGATTATAGAGAGTGTACTGTACTTTCAGTCCTTCCAGCACTCAAAATGGCCACCAATTAAGTGGTTGGAACGTTCGCGATTTCTAACATTGGACCACAGTCTAATAGCCCCGAAAGTGTTTATAATAACTTTATTTAAATTTATTTCTGTGTCTTTCAAGCGAACTCAGTAAGAGTAATTTATGGCAAAATAAAGGACCGATTTTCAGTGAAATTAGCATGAGGGATTTCTTCTGCCTCAATAATGACTACTATGGACATTATTAATTCCATTTCATGTAAATCTTGTTTCGCCTGTGAGCACTACACAGACCAAATAAGTGCGGTTCAAATTCAATTTTGTGTAGAAAAATAAAACAAAATGCCCGTGTCTGTTCATAGTCAACGTGTTTTAAGAGCTAATAAGACTTTTTAGATGGGCGGTGTAAACACAGTCATGTGATTCGCACCTTCAACCACAGAAATTCTCCTTTGATTTACTTCAAGATTTTAACGCCGGGAATTGAATCCGGGAGTTAAACTACTAGTATTAAAACTGCACTCAATAAAGTACACAGACGATTTACTGATTTGTATGCCACTTATCAATTATCTATTAATTCGAAATAAATTTATTTATATGTTCTATTAATTTTTATTTTTATTAGTACAGTAGTAGCCTAGTTATATAGTTTTAGTAATATTTATCATATAGTTCTAGTAGTCTAGTAATTCAAATTATAATGTGTCAAAATTTTTTTAAATTATTAATTCCGTTGCAAATCAATCCTTAATTTTGTTATAAATTACATTTATTGAGTTAGCTTAGCAAACATAGCAATAACTTTAAATAAATTGGATCCAATAATTCTTTAGACTGTAGGAAAAATCCAGCACAAAATTCTATAATTTATGGGCAGCCCGCTTTCCGACATAATTTGTTTACTCGTCATTGTATTTGAACACGCAAGACGTCACTGTGTCCAAAATGAAAATCTTAACATTTTACTTAACAAACAATAGTTTGATAAAATTAAAATTTACAGAACTGTTAGTGACCAAACATTTTAGCAATAAAGCGTCAACCATTTAAAATTTGAGATCACAAAATAACTACGATTTTTTTATTTATTAAAGAACGTTAATTTAAATATTTGCACTAAATTTTATTAAGATATTTCAAACGCTTTTTGAGATAGGCCTGTAAAGTTTTCCTTAAAATGGAGGCCAGACGGAAAACGAGAGGTTTCCGTACCTATGTTTATAGGAAATGTTTTCCTTATATTGTTGCACAGAACCCGAATACATATAGGCTATTCGACATTCTTAGCCGAATACTTCCAACCATTAGCCGAAAAAATGGATTCGTAAATAAAAAACTCGTTTACTTTAAAAGAAGGAGTCTCGGACTTCGCCATCTCGTATTCAGATATCCTGGTCAGCTTTGATGTACTATCAGTTTTCACTAACATAGGCCTACCAATCTTAGAAGCACTTTAGATCAGTGGTTCCCAAACTTTTCAGTCCGCGAACCACCCTCAAAAAATTAAACATTTTACGGACCCCGTCTGAGTTATTAAATAAAACAAACAGTAATTATATAGCTCTTATAGGCTATTTTAATTAAAATGTATTAAAATCAAAATTCTTTTAACTTGCAAAATTGTAATATTCATGATATCAAACATAGTTTAATGAGAACAATGAAGCTGCTTCTGAACAATTAGCTCTGCAATATTAGCTTTAATGTCTGATAATTACAATATTAAGTCACTCTCGACATCAAGTTCATTTCTTAACTTTGCCAACCTCGGCTCTATCTTGCCAGCCCCACACGTGTCGAAATCCAGCTACTTAGGCGTAAAACCAGCTACACGGAAAAACGTTTTGGTTAGATACAGTGCTTGAACGTGAACTAAAACAGTGCGATCAGTTCTGCATTGATGCGGTGCTCTAGTCAGTTCGGCTGACAAACAGAGCTGCTACACGACAGGATTTAAAGTCATTATTAATGCCATTACTTTGAAATTACTTTACAATTATAATTAGTTTGCACACAAAAAAATACTGCCATTTTCTACTAAATGTTTTAAGGTTCAAAATTTATATTTTAGACTACAAAATATCGGAGAAAATTACGGTAAATCTATTTTTTCTTAAAAGTGTCCGCGGACCTCCTGTAACATTGTCGCGGAACCCCAGCGGTCCAAACACGGATCCCACTTTGGGAATCACTGCTCTAGATAATACAAGCTACACACAAACCGCCTCAGCACATCACGGGACTAACAAAGCACTGTCTGACCTCCACCTACTTTACATACAACAGTCACTTCTACAGACAAATAGAAGGAGCGCCAATGGGCTCACCGTTATCGCCAGTCATCGCAAACCTCTTCACGGACAACCTCGAGAAGAAGACAATAAACACATCACAGCTAAAACCTTACTTGTGGATTAGTTACGTCGTCGACTGTTTCGCAATCTGGCCACACATAAAGGACACATTAACACCGTTCTTGACACATACAAACAGCATCAATTCAAAAATAGCGTTCACTATAGAAATGGAGACAGGCAACGACATTCCATCCCTAGACTTTTCATAAAGAAAAAAAACGGTCACCTTAGCTTTTCCACATACAGAAAACCCACACACACAAACAAATACTTACATAGACAGTTCGATCTTCATCCAGCGCAGTTACAATATGTAGTGAAGACACTTACACTCAGAGGACGAGGATCACAGGAAACAGGAGCTGAGCACTTCGAAGGACACGCTGGTTTTCAATGGATACACCTTACATCGGATTTAAACAACGCCATCAAATAAAAGAAGACAAAGGACACGCAACCGGAGGAAGAAACACAGGAGTAAATCACCACTTTAAATTTACCATATATAAAGGGTACAAGAGACATAATAGGGAGAATACTCAAGAAACATCACATCAGGACAACATTCAACAAGGACAAAAAATCAACGCCTTTCTACAAAATCCAAAGGACCGCATACACTTGGAGGGACAAAGTGTATATCAAATACCGTCCAAAAACTGCAACCGATTTTATATCGGCCAATCTGGAAGAAATATTCGTCTACGCGTCCGTGTACACGAATTGGCAGTAACAAAACAAAAAGAAAACACATCCCTGACGAAACGAAACACACCAAGGAAACAGGACACGCTTTCGGTTTTAAAAACACAAAATTCTTGGCACCAACAAACAGCAAGAAAATCAGACAGTATAGGGAAGGCATGGAAATCGGCCGGATGAGGAAGACAGCGGTCAACGGCAGAAATTAATGTACGTACAAAATTAGCGACTACTTGGAAATTCCTAACTGACAGTTCTCAAATTAACAAACAACATATGGCCACAACACACTCACCCGCACGCTCGAACCCTCCCGCAGCAACAAATCACAAGGGAAGGAAGATATAAAACGTGCGCCGTAGCTAAATCAACTCCAGTACGACTTGAAAATGTTACGAGATTACGGAACGAAACGTCGGCAATGTGAACATCACATAAACGGATGTACCCAAAAACCTGCTACAACATTTAGGCTATATAGGCCTATAGTGAAGATACTTTTACGTTACACTCTGCATAAATATGTGTAATAAGCGCTACTGTAAAGGTACATAGGCCTAACTGCTAACTGCCTGCTGTACATTTGTTTAAATGAGTATTTATTGGTATTGTTGTTACTCGATAATGAACTTATGAACACTGTATTACGAAAAATATTTATTATGAGTTCCTTATGGATAATAGTTATCTGTCATCTCTAATATTTTTATAGGACCTACAATCTCTTAAAAGGCTATAGGCTACTATTTTGATCTTAGTCTAATGATCACACAGCTTTTGCTACTCAGGAAGATCTAAGCCTAAGCTGCTGACTAGCGAATAAATTCAGTAGGTCTATTTATCGGGCTAAAACAAGCTTCATGCCAATATTATGTACAAGTATACAAAATATCAATCCATAAATTTCAATTCTGCGTATATTAGTAAGCCTATAATAAATAATATCATTAATAATAATTATTAAATGAGTATTAATCTCAACAATTTTCGTTATACATTACTGATTAGATGTAGGCCTACATATGATTTGTTAGTTGCCTAGTTGGGTCTTGAGTGCTGTACCGTTCTGAAGCACTGAAGGAAAATTCACTCATTCATTAGGAAGTGATTTCCATACAAAAGACTAACGCGGAATTCAATAATTTATTAAGTAAAGATAATTTACTGGCACAATTTCATTTTAAAGCTTGACACTGATTAGCCTATCCAAAACAGAAATATTATAGGCCTACGTAGTGTGGTAGTGTCAAAGTATTAACAACAATTTAAACCAACAAGTCAAGTCACATTAATCATGTTTAGTTATGTAACAAACTGTTTAAGCTAATTAGTAGGCGTACATGTTTTAACACAAATTATGGGAACAAACTGTAGTTCACGACCGTGTGTGTGTGTGTGTGTGTGTGTGTGTGTGTGTGTGTGTGTGTGTGTGTGTGTGTGTGTGTGTGTGTGTGTGTGTGTGTGTGTGTGTGTGTGTGTGTGTGTGTGTGTGTGTGTGTGTGTCAAACAGCGTTACTGTCTTAAGGCAGTGGCAGGTATTAGTGTCGCTGCCGAAAAGTGTGAAAAAGGGGAGAAATCAGCAAATCATGAAGGCGCGTTTGCATTTGCGTATTTTAGCTTTCAGCATTGTCTGTACAGTGTGCGAATTGGGCGCTTATTTTTTTATTACTTTTGGCATACTTTTTCCTTTTTCTTTCTTAACTAATTTATTTAGTTGTAACGCAATTTAATATGAAATGTTTATGGATTTTTCATTAAAAAATATACTTAAAATTAAACAAACTTATAGTGTTTAAGCTTTTGCCAAGCTCAGTCTGTGTGTATATATATATAATTACAGTACTTTATATATTTTTAAGTAGATCAGTGATAAAGGCTTTGAATTTGTAACAGGCCTCCATGTAGTAGTAATGTGCACATCACACTGTAATGTACTTATTGAATATTACATAATTAATTATAACGAATCCATTTGAGTGTTTGTAGTGTTTTTTTTTAATTTTCTTAAAGTCTAAAGGATTTGTGTTTATCGAAAATTCCATGAAATATGCTCTGGTCAGTACAATGTTCAGTGCAGTATCACAGTGAGATTTGTGACGTCTATGTTACGTCATTACAGCCAAACTTGCCTCGTGGTTTCCCGTCTCGGCAGACATTTACTGTGTACTATATGCGGACAGACTGTACTATACACAGAAAGAATTAAAATAATAATAATATGATGATAAAATGTATTATTTAAACAACTTGTTACTTTATCGTAATATAAAATCATTTCGGTTCTACAAGATATTATGTAACACCTCATCCAGTTTCATTTTTTCCCCAATCACGACACTTGCTTAACATTTTTGCTATCTTTTAGAATTAAATGTTTCCTTGTTAGTTTTAAACCCTAATTAAAACATGACAGAGTCTAAGGAACCTAAATCTGGTCCAACATGACAGTAGTAAGCAACATTTATAATTAAATATTATTTCCTGGGTGAAGTGGGTAGAAAATTAGTTTAGTTGTTGGTTCTTCAACTCTGATAGTTATATCATAAAACGTAATAATCTTCAATTAATAGTTAGTGTACTGCACCTTATACAGAATAACTGACTGCAGTGTTGCCAGGAAAATGTTAATTTTTAAACCGATGTAACCGTTTAGCTTCCATGCTAGAGGCTCAACACCTGGCAACAGCATTACAGTAGCCTTTCTCTTAACCAACCATTCCATTAACCGACTGTTTCACTAGAGAGTGGAAAAAATTAACTATACATACGTACACTAATAATACGTTATTAATTTTTTTTTTAATAAAGATTATGTACAGTAAGTACATTATATTCTGTTAATGATGTAATACTGTATACTTAATGATTACCACTGTTAATAATAATAATGAGGATCATGAAAGTGAGAATGAATCCAACGAGGATCAAGAAAGAGAACTTTCTCACGCTGCTGGGAAAGACGCTCTAGAAAAGACTTCGATATGTTGAACGATAGTCTACTTCAGTGCTAGTCGATGTATTGAATGTGAAGAGATTGTGCAGCTGACAGACGTCAGAGTAACATAAAACAAAAGAAAATGACAGACTTTTCCTCATAAATCCGAGGGTTTTAAACTTTTTAAGTGTACAGTGTGCACTTAAAACAAACGTAAGTATTTGTTTTTACGTAGATTAATTGTACAGTAAAACATACGTTACACGTTTTCGTGTTACAACTTAATTTTCTGCCTAAAAAGTTTACTTAACACCCAAAAACTTCGTTTCTTTATAAATTGGAACCGACATAAGCCAAAAGAAAGCAGACTGTAATTTCTTTCTTGATCTCATAATTTTAGGTAATTTATTCAAGTACACTACCGTATACATTTTATTTACTTTTCTATTTACTGTACTCACAGATAATTAAAGCAATTATAATTAAACCATTTATCCAGTTTTATCGTACACATTTCATTTATAGATACAATACAAAGTGGGTTGTACGTACATGTACTTCTGGGTTCTTTGTCCTCGACGGTCATAAATGAGCTACATTTCTGTTAACCAACTTTACCCGGTCCTATCCAAGTCTGATATGAGAGAGACCACTTTATTATATTGTATATTATTGCATAACAAATTAGCATTAAAAATCCGGCAGCCTATGAATTGTAAATACGTGAGAGGCAAAATGTTTATTAAAATTAACGATGATTTCTATGTAAAGGCTTAACATACATTGTGACTGTATTAAATAGACTACATAGAGAGAAAACAATGTAGATGTGATAAAGGATATCAAGTATAAAGATAATAATATTTAAAACTCTATCTACAAACGAATATAACAGAAGGTAAATAACGAACAAGTAAATTAACAACGGAAGGAACATTGCTGAGTGGAGATGTTAATGAGAATAACTTTACGTATGACAATGAAACTCAGTAGCTTCATGTCGTGTCATAGCACCGTGTCTGTTACACTGTCGTAATTAACGCAATTTGGAACTTTAATAAACTCTGCGAATTGACTTGTGTACAGAGAGAGTAACTCGTTGTACAGTGTATTTCAGTAAGGAGAGTGTTTATTTTCAAGTAAACATTATAACATTTGTTTATCTTATCTCTGTTTCCGTGATTCTCGTGATTCTGTTTCCGTGATTTTGTGCAGAACATATTTTTAAATTACTTTTCCGGTTGACACAAGTAAGAAACGTTAGAGGCGATTTGAAGACAAAATATCTCTGTTAAGCACAGAATAAAATAGTACTAAATAATAAAGTTGTATTATGTAAAGTAAATCCAATGGCGTTTAGGCATCGTTAACGAGATCCAGATCTACAGTTGCTCTTCAGAAGCATTGCCATTCCTAAGATCACCGTAATATAAGATTATATTTATACATATTTACATTCAGATAACAAGTGATAAATATTTTTATTTTACATATGTTTTATATATTTATATAATAAACTGTATAATAAACTTATATTTGTTAGTGGATTTACAAATTTCGCGAGTTGACCCCGCACACATTTGGCAGGCAGTTAGTGATGAAGATTGTTTACGAAATTGTGTTCAACCTTGCAAAGGATAGAAATAGGTATTATGTTTTGTACCTGTCCTGAAGTTGGGCTGAAAGGCTGAAACCTCCTATCGGTAGTACCTACTGGAAACAGTGCGAGTACAAGACGTGGTTCGGTGTCTGTAGCCTAATTGTGAAATTTTATATAGGCCTACTTATTTATTTTTCTCTTTTTTTAAGGTGAAAAACGTTATATACAAAAGCAAAAATAATTTAATCTTTATAATTTGTTTGAATAGTGAAGCCACTAACAACTCTTCATTTCGTGTTAATAAAATAAGTATGTCATTGCATTCTCATAAAACAAGTCTCTTCCTATTTTCGTCGTTATAATTTTCATTTATGTTTACAAATATTTTTACTTTCCACTTTCTAGGAAATGTCACAGCCCAGTATAATGTAGTCAAGAAGCAAAACACTTTGGTGTGTATAGATTGCAAACAGTCTATTTAGAAAATTATTATTATTATTATTTTTATACAGCCATGTGGACTTCAAGAGGACAGAACTGTTTCAGAATAAGACTAAGGTTCAAAAAACATTTGTGAAGGTAAGCCTATAACCCAAACAAGTATAGGCCTACCTATCATTCTAGATTATGCATTCTATTATCTTATTGTAATATTATGATAAAGAATCGCTCCCATGGATCCAGCTGCCTTACTATCGTACTATCTATCGATACTATCGATGGATGGACTATCAATACTTATAATATTTACATTGTGTACCTGATGCTCTATCAGGGCATTTTGTTAATTTCAAGGAACAATTACTATTTGCTTATTTGGTACTCACCTTGTAATTTTGTATTTCTCTAAGAAAACCCCTTTCCAAAGTGAAGCAAATAAATTTATTTAGAACAGACAAGTCGTTTTTATGTTACGTTTTCTGTTTTGAAACAAGAAATTCAAGACCAAGCAACCACCAAACAAATTCCAAGTGTCTCATTTCAGTAAGAAAATTAATTTTCATTTGAGTACTATTCATAGAAATAGTGAAATGCAGGTCTAAGTAAAAATTAGGAAGTATTGGATGTAAACCGGTAAAGTGAAGAGACAAATAGAAATGTTTAAAAACGCATTTTAGTGCTTATTATTTGTAGAAAATAGTTTAATAACAAAGGTAACAAATCGCTTAAATTTTAAATATAGTTGCTCACTCGCTTGAGTATGCATTCAATACACCAGGAAACAAGTTATATAAAACCTTTAAAAACAGCACGGTAAGCTTCAGCGTATGTAAAAGAGATTTTATACGTGAATAACCCGTTTGCTTTCAATTAAAATTAAATTACCTTTATTAATTATTTTTGTTTAAACCTTCTTTCTCTTACTAGTCAACCGGATTGTATTGCTTCACCCGTTTTGTAGAGAAACAAACAACTTAAATGTAAGCAGTGTACGTACCTGTCAGACATAATGTTATCTGTAGCAATATCATAGCTGACCGATCCATTGTATGAACACAGACTCACGGACACTGTCAAACTGATATTAACCGCACAGCCACTTGTAGGGCAGGTTGCTGGAGGAAACCCGGCCAGTAAATGACGTACGACTTCCTCCATGTTGCAGACCTTGACTTATGCGTGAACGGTTACACGCTTCGGACAAGATAGTAGCCCATGTTTTCTTGAATTCCAAATCAATACAAGAGTAGCGTTTCCCTTTATTAATTTTTACAATTTACGCCAACGACACAATCTAATTCAGTGAATAAACGCATAATTTAGTCTCTAAAACTGTACTTTCATGTAGTCGTTAACCATAAATATCATTTATATGAACTAACAGTTCTCAGTGATTACTAGTACAGGTGTTAAATCAGCTTACTGTCTTAACAAAAATACGCTCTCGTACTTCGTCAATCCAGTGTTCATGATTGCAAATAGCCTACACGCTGGTGGGAGGACCTCATACATGGGCACACGCGTCACAGCTGTTTGTAAACAGATACGACAAAGACGTGTTACGTAATTATTTATTGCGTGTAACGTAACATTATTTTGTGTTTGAATACACAGTATCTTCTATACGTTATAAAATAAGGAAGACATTTTAAAAAGAGAGGCCTATAATAAAAGCAGTTACTAAAATTGAAATTTGTTAACGTTTAAATCAAGAAAGCATGTAACATTTAGAAAATTCGTGAAAATGCTTTCAGTATTAACTACAGAACATGTTTTTGCGAAAATGAGAAGGTAAGAGAACACTGTGTCAGAATAATCCGCTTTTCTGTCAAATTTTGTCTACATCAACGATGTGCCTCTGGGCCAACTTCACTGTAAGGGTTTTATACTGTACAGTCTCAGTTATCCGACGCCGTTACAAACTAATGAACAAAAAATATGTAAATTTTTTTCACTTTCCGATTGTACGGAGGATTCGGCGTTAACATGACTAGAACTGATGCTGCGGTGTAGACCTACGTCCTGTAAATGAGCGTCATCTTCTCTGTGCTGATATGGCAGCGGAAACTCAGATGGCAAGAGAAGAACGTGAGACAAAACTGCCAGGAACACAGGAATGGGATGATGACGTAAGCTAATAGTGATTGAATTAGCCGATAACAGCCAGGCGCCGAAGAGAACCAGCCGTCTCCTAATAAGGTAATCAGTCATGCGGAACCACTCAAGACACTCGCCAATATGGTGCAGCAGGAACTGACATTTAGATGATGAGGCGCTCGATTGAAATTGTGGCCAGGAATCGCATCGGTCGATAGAAGCAAACACTTATCCCTTTGTTAATAAACAAAAGGACTACTACAAAAAAAAAATATCGGTATTGAGAACCATAGATGACTTTCATATTCTAAGACTTATATTTAAAATCATTTTCGAAATGAAATATTTCCATAGAATCTACTTCTTTCTCCAGCCTTAACCACAGTACTGTGGTCACTAACGCATACCACCTCACGTTAGCGCACTCGATTTTCACTGATGTTGGCAGTCGATGGCACTGCCGAAACGTCTGGTTTTGCAGAAAACACTTGACCACGGCTAAACAGCCTGGGAAGGAATTTTAACACTACTTCTTTGTTGCTGATAACGCACTACACATATACAAAATTATCCCCTCCCCTTTCAACTATCATTTTCGTTTATAGAAATTACCCCCTCCTCTACTCTTTTCATTTATAGATATTTCATCTACCTTTCTACAGTGTATTATTATGACATTTTTTCAGTGTACTTTACTTATCAAAATTAAGTACTTTACTCTTGTTAAAACGTGAAACGTAGCAGGTAAACTACCCCTACCCCTTCATCAAAATCAATAGGCCTTGAGTCATCTACGACTCGGGCGCATATGCAAAAATTATTTGATTCTGTTTGAATTTACGGCAGTTATCGTTCACCATAAAAAAAATTCTACACACAGACACTTTCAGAAAATGACTTTCCTTCATGTTTTGAAGGGTAGTATAATCAGAATCAGTCCTTATCTCGAACATGATTTTTTTTGCCTTCACCATACTTCCATTTCCTTATGGAACATGGAAGTAAAAAAACAACAGCGGGAAAGGCATACAGGCCTACTAGATTTTTACTTCATTTTTTTTGTGGAGACATAGGCGACAGAATGTCGTTACCAGGGAACACCTTGAGGAGGTAGTCTTCCATAGGTCCCCAAACTTTTTCTGTGCTCTTTATATTGTACTTTTTATAGGTTTTTGAAATGTTTACAATTTATTCAATTTTTTTTTTATTACAAGTTACGATTTAAAAATTAAAATTTAAAATATTTGTAAATTTGAGTCAGTTTAAAATTTATTAAATGTTACAATTTATTCAAAAATTGTTTTTTACTGTAATTTTTTGATATATTCCAAGTTTTGTATAAATGGTCTTAGTTTCCTATTATCTTAAAGTTTTTTCAAAGCAGTAGAAAAACCTGATCTAATTTCCAAAAAGAGTTTCTTTTCTTCTTTTCTTGAAAGTTTAGAGATATCCTGTCAAAGGTGTAACCATAATAATCTGCATATATTTTTGGAGAGCATTAACCAATGAGTAAATATTTGCAAAGCGGATTTGGGGGAGCCCAAAGGGCTATAAGGGCTATAGCCCAGAGCGGCAAAAACCAGGGGCGGCAAATTTTTGAAAAATACCTAAAAGCACAACAATACACACACAAAAATAAATAAACAAATAAATAAAAACCTTAGCCAAATAACCCTTTTACTGCCAGGATTGGCGGTCCGCGACTTTCCATATACAACCGACCCGTGACTGATAGAAAAAACACACTACAGACTACCGCTTACTCTATGTAGCCCGCTGTCTTGTCGTCTGGTTTCGCGGCGCGCATTGTTTACACATTTTGTTTTGTGTATTATTTGTTACTGTTTTTATTTGTCATTTGAGGGGTGGTTGGAAGTGGGGGGAGGCGGCAAGTTGCCGGTAGCCCCTAGCCGGCAAAAGTATAAATCCGCCCTGAATATTTGGGTATGGTTTAGAAGTAAGTCTCTTCATTCTTTGATTCCAGCATTCAGAAATATAGTTAGTTCGGTGCGTGCCACATTTGTCTTGGCATATATTCGTTATCTAGCTCCTGATAGATGAAGTGGTCGTTAAATACTCGAAGTTTTGTGTTTTCAGGCGTGCTTTCCTGAGTGTACAACAAGCCTTCATCAATCATATTTATCGGAAGTTGATCCAAGGCAGAGCACGTACGGATGTGGAAGCCGAGCTTCTTCGTTTTCTTTATATTCTGGAACTAGGTCAAATTCCTGTACTTTCCTCCATAGACACTGATTAAAATGGTAGTTACAACTAGACGTGTTAGCTGCAGGAAATAAAACTTTAATTGAACCAATGATGGCAACCTGGAAGTCCATTACGGTCGTCCCCAGGCACTTTGTTTTTAACGGCACTAAAAAAACAAACATAAGTCGTAGACGACTGGAATAGTTTTGTTTTCATCTTACGAACTTCTAAGATCGGCGTAGATGATGAATAACTGCACAAACCGCTTGTTCGAACTTTTAAACGTTCCGTCGATGAAGAACGACGAACACATTGATAAAGTGAATTTTCTTTTCTCACTGGCAAATATTAATATCTGGTCTTTTATGGCCTCGATTGTCGTCGTGCAGTAGGAATTTGCTTCCATCGTTCATAACCAAATGCAGTTGTTGTAGGTTTATATCTTCCAACTTGACCGGGTCATTTGTAGGTCCCTTACTCTTCCTCCGAACGCGATGCAACGACTATTTTGTACTTGTATGCAACGGCATCGCTGTTACAAACTCGCATCCTCTATTCCCTACTTCTTCCACGTATATTTTCGATATCACGCTGTCCGTTTCTCTCGCCCGCTTTCTGGCATTCACTTCAATCGCTGCTTCATCTGGGAGACAAACGTGTCCCACCTAGCTAAAACGGTAGGCCTATTATTCTGGGTAGAAAGACTTTCTTTACAGTGCTTCCTTTTACATTCAATACATTTCCAATATGTCACTTGTTGTTTGTTAGTATAATCCACTATGTACTGATAACCGTTGAAAGTCAACAAAGGCTTTCCCTTTCTGGTCTCGGTAAATTCCGTGCCTCACAAGTTTAATGCAATGATCACCACTGATCACCACACAAACAAAAGAGTTTATCAATGATCACCACACAAACAAAAGAGTTTATCAATGATTGCCACACAAACAAAAGAGTTTATCAATGATCACCACTGATCGCCTACATACGCGCACACACCACTTGATATTTTCACTCTGTACTAAGTAGTAAATTCGTTTTAACCTGAACCATTAATGAGAGGGACAGGATACACATTACTAAGGCAGGAAAGCTACTCTGACAAATGATATGACTGTTATCACGAGCTGCTACATGAGCTGCAGACAGTGCAAGAATGTTGCATGATAAGTTGACTGTCGTCAGTGTTCCGTTTTGTTTAACAGTTATTTGCAATACTCATTTTTGGCTTTATGCAGAAATGTAGCTGATGTAACAGGTTTTTGTAAATTTCATCTTTGGCTTCCGTCAACGTGTTTGCTTCAGAAATCATAATGTAGGCCTACTTTTTGGTATCATTATGAATTTCCTGGAACCATTGTTTCTCCGACCAAGTGTCACAACTTCCTTGGCAGGCTGGCAGTTGTTTAAACAGAGGCAGCAGTTTTGTCTTCTGTTCTTCTCTTTCCTTTCCAACTTTCTCCACCTCATTCACAGGAGGTAGGCCTACATCGCAAGTGACAAACCACAGCATGTCAGTTCTACCTTCTAGTCAGGCTAGCGTTGAATCCTTCATACACTCGGAAAGTTAAAACTTTAACATTTTTTTGAAAACTAATCATGACCGTATCAGATAACTGAGAGTATAGGCTACTGCGTACTGAACACTAATGTGAAACTCTTACAAACGGTTTTACGTACATCAATATGGCACCTCAGTAGTCCCTGAAGTACCATATTAATACAGGTAAACATTTGACACAAAGGCGGATTAGTCTGAGATAGTGGCTTTTTCCCTTTCCTCAATTTATTTTAGTTTTCGCAAAATCATGCTCTGTTGTTAATACTGAAAGTTACTTTAACAAATTTTCTAAATATTATATACTCCTTTATTGTGCTATGGAAAATGTAATCTAACTTTTACTGTACATGACTGTTAGGAAAATGTGGATTATTTGTTTCTTGTTTTATCGTGGCTCTGTTAATGGATTAATCTGGAGTAATGAGCGATTTAAGGAGAGTCTGAAGGTAAAACATGAAAAATTCACTTTTTCGAAATCTTTGTTTTTATTAAAATTTTGACTTTCATGAATAAAATTGTATATAAATTTATGATACAAATAAACTAAGAAAAAACGCATTTTATAAATACTCTAAAGTACGTTTTACACAGTAAATCATTACAATTTCAATAGCCTACGTTTTATAAACGGTTGAACTTAAAATGATGTGGTCTCGCTGTGTAATAAGGGATATTTTGTACTTCATGCTGGCAACTCTGAAGTCAACAATATGGATGCATCTATGTTTTGTTTTTGTGTGTGAAAATAGCGTTTGGTCATGAACTCGCGTTCTTGTTAGTTTTCACTGATACACTTTAAACGAGTTAAAAAAAAACATATTTTTCAACATTTAGGTATATTTACCTCAGGAACTATACTACGTAAGATAATGACATTTTCAGGGCTGATGTAAGTCACCGTTGTCTACCAACTGAAGTAGAATTGCAGAATTAAAGTGTATAGTTTGTTGCTAGAAAAATAAAAGTTTACTAATTTTCTGTGAAAAAAATATTAGAAAATGTAAGTAAATATAATTCTTGTTGTGGAAACAGAAATTAAATACTCATGCTTCAGTAATCATACAATGTATACGGAAGACATCCACAAAAAGTTCAAAACTCTGTCTTATCAGTTTTCAGAGAAAAATGTAGCCGACCTAAATGTGGGCACTTTAACATTGCCAGTATAGGGGCTACTGATTCCAACAAAAAATTAATTTTTTACAGTGACTACTCTGACGAATGTTTATATCATATGAACGATAACATTAATCTGCTTTCACGAGATCAGAGTACACGGGTGTGCCGACACACAAGCGCGCACGGTCGCAGTAGCAGAAAGGAGAAAGAATAAACATATGTACTCGTTTATCATTAATGTAGCCCTATCAGTGTGCGGTTCCGCTTATCAGCTGACGTATGGTTGCAAAGATAGGATACTTCCGTCCGTATGGTAGTCCTACGTGTATCATGAAATTGCGCTGGCGATTTTATTTTTTTCGTTTTTAATTTCAGCGTTAAAAATCGACATTATCGTATAACAATTTTCTTCTGATAGTTCCTATCCGTTTCGGATGTTGGATATCATACAGACTATTTTAACTTTCTGTACTGCTGCACGGAATAAGTCAGGTGTATTCATGCCAAACCAGGTCCTTAAAGTTCCCAGCCATGAGATTCTCGGTCGCCCAACTCCTCTCTTTCCAAGTACTTTTCCCTGTAGTATGGACTGCAATAAGTAAAATCTCTGCACATTTCTCATGAGATGTCCCAAATACTGAAGCTTTCTTATCTTCACTGTGTTAATAACATCCCTTTCTTCCTTCATCTTTCTAAGAACTTCAACATTAGTTATACGTGCTGTCCATGAAATGGTCAGTATTCTACGGTAAAGCCACATTTTATTGGGATAGGCCTATCGTTTCACAAGTAATTAAAGTGATTCACCTATTCTGGAATTCGATCACTAACCATTATTTTTGTTCTTATTGGCTCCTTGACTTGAAATATAGTGTTTTTGGCACCTTGTCTTTGCACCTTTGTTTTTATAGTGAACATTTTCATATTGCATTGTTTGGATGATATACTGATTATACGTATGATACAAAATTCATATCATATTATGTAGGTTCATAGTTTTTCTCTAAAATTACTTTAAATTGTAACTGTACCACCATGTTAATTTTTGTTTGATACATAACTTAAATTAGAAATTTTAAACTGTAAATGAATATTGTAAAAGAACAATAAACTGACAAACACAGACATGATTTTATACTTGTTCGTTAATAAACTTAGTGTGTTGATAATAACACACTGTATTTTTATCTTTAATCATTCCTATGATTTATACTTTAGATTATTACAGAATGGTCCAACTTTTCACCTTAACCCCCTCCAAATTGCTTGCTGGATCCGCCCCTAGTCCTCGCTAATTTTACGGGACAACACTGACAATACCTAAGTACAGTTTTGTACTTGAAATTCTGTTCAGAAAACCAGTGGCGAATTATCCATAACGCTAAGGTATGCTGCAGCACCGGGCACCAGGAACTCAACTGTCAGAGGAGGCACCACCCAGATGAATTGACTAAGCGAACCAAAGTTTATGATCACATTATGCAATTGTTTGGTTTTCTTACACAGTTATTAACCACGGAGAGCGTCGAATTGGAAAATCAAGCGAAAGCTCTTATAGAAGTTTACTCGAATGACTTGAATAACGATTTTCTAATAGAATTGAAGCACTTTGTGGCACGACTAAAGTTGCAAGAAAGAGGTTTTTTCAGATCGTTCGAATGAAGATAATAGGTTCCATGATACTACACTTTGTCAGCTCAAAGTATTGAACTGGACTATTGATTGTGAAATGATGTATGTATTTCCGAATATATTCATTGCTTATCGCCTGATTTTTACGATTCCAATAGCTAACTGCAAATCTGATAGATCATTTTCTATATTAAAACGCATTAAAGATATGTTGAGTTTAACAATGGGAGATAAGAGATTATCTTCGTTAGCAAGATTGTCTATTGAAATCGAGATACTTGAATCGCTCGATTTAGAAGATATTATACAAGACTTCGTTAAGACAAAATCAAGAAAAAAAAAATGGATCTATTAGTATTTTCTAAGCTTAAGTACTACTGTGGTCATTACAATCATTATTTAGCTAAATATTTGTTGTAATTTGAGAGTTTAATAAAATAATTGTTAACTTTTGAAACTGTGTTTGCCATTTATCAGTGTAAATAATGGATAAAAGGTTGAATTTTGAATCGGGGAGGGGGCACCTGTCTAATTGCAGCATAGGGCACTATGCGCTTCTAATCCGACCCTGCAGATAACTGACATTCTTTTGCGTCTTTAGTTATCACAAAATGGTTTCTAGATATTTATATAATGCCACATCCTTCAGAATGAAATCGTCATATTTGTAAGCATTAGTTGATGTCTAATAATAAGTAACCGGCTAAACCTCATCACTTCCATGAGGATGTCGGTTGAATTTTTGTCTGTCTGGCCTGTATGCAATTTCCGATGGCTACACAATATGGACGTCTTTCATTTTTTTTTAAGATTTTTTTAAACCGAAACGTCTTTCTTAATGACCGGTATCAATATTCTCGTTATCGAAATTATGTAGTAAGGTTGTTGTGAAACTTAAGCACTTTGATGTGCCTAAAGTGGATACGAGGTAGCCTGCTTCATACGTATAACGCAGTAACATTACGTCAACTAAACAAAAGAGCTCTCACTAACACTCAACTGCAAACATACATTGAATTGCATCGTTACTTACTGGATATTATTATTTATACGTCTCATTAATAGTCAGTAGCCTAAAGTGGATACGAGGTAGCCTGCTTCATACGTATAACGCAGTAACATTCCGTGAACTAAACAAAAGAGCTCTCACTAACACTCAACTGCAAACATACATTGAATTGCATCGTTACTTACTGGATATTATTATTTAAACGCCTCATTAATAGTCAGTAGCCTAAAGTGGATACGAGGTAGCCTGCTTCATACGTATAACGCAGTAACATTCCGTGAACTAAACAAAAGAGCTCAACTGCAAACATACATTGAATTGCATCGTTACTTACTGGATATTATTATTTATACGTCTCATTAATAATCAGTAGCCTAAAGTGGATACGAGGTAGCCTGCTTCATACGTATAACGCAGTAACATTCCGTCAACTAAACAAAAGAGCTCAGCTGCAAACATACATTGAATTGCATCGTTACTTACTGGATATTATTATTTATACGTCTCATTAATAGTCAGTAGCCTAAAGTGGATACGAGGTAGCCTGCTTCATACGTATAATGCAGTAACATTCCGTCAACTAAACAAAAGAGCTCAACTGCAAACATACATTGAATTGCATCGTTACTTACTGGATATTATTATTTATACGCCTCATTAATAGTCAGTAGCCTAGAGTAACGTTACAGAGAAAACAGGCTGACACTCTAAGGAAGTTAATTCAAAGAGACGGATCTTAAAAATAATAAATAGGCCTATGTATTTGTACAAACTAAATGTTAAAATTTTTTTTTTTCTTTTGACGTGAAAATATGCTTTTTTGTATTGACTACCTAAGGTCCACAATGCCAATTTAAATTTTTTATTCTTTGTTCTTTCCTTTTTCTTCAATATTCTTTCATCTTTTCATTGTGTCTCTTCTTCCTGTCTTTAGTCACTTTGAACCTACTTTTTTCTCTCTCCTACCCTGGACTCGCTCCAGTTTTAACACTTTTACCAGAAAAAATTATCTTTTAATTGCTTCTTCTGCGTGTATATTATTTTTTTCTAAATCCTTCTGGACTTCTTTAATCCAACTTGATGTAGATTTCTTCCCCCACAGTTATTTGAAGATGTGCTTTGTTAACTTATTGTCGTTCATTCTATATAAATGTTCAAAACATAATAGTCTTCTTTTTCTCATTGTTTCTGTTATATTTTCTATACTTTGTACTTCACTATTACTTCTTAATTTCCAACCTTCTGAAGTTTTCGTGGGCCTAATATTTCCTTAATAATTCGTCTTTCCAATATTTCTAGTTTGCCTAGTCAATGCTAGACACTCACTTGCATATAGGCATTCTGGCTTCACTACTGTACTGTAGTGCCTTATTTTCGCTTTTATTGGAAACATCTTTAGTTATACCATATCCCCTTTCCATCTTATGAATCCTTCCTTCTACAGCAGATTTTTCTGAACCATTCCCTTTAATTATTTCTCCTATATACTTAAATTTTGTAACCCTCTCTATTCGACCAATATCTGTTACCAGGAAGTTTGGTGCATTTTTAATGTTCGTGAGAAATTTGTTTTTTTTTCTGCAGAAATTCCTAATCCTGTCCTACTGGCTATGTCCTCTAAAAAATTAACCTGTGTTACTGCAGATGTCAGATGTTCAGAAAGTATAGCAAAGTTATCAGCTAATGCCAAATAGTTTATTTCAATACGTTTGTTCCTTCTTCGCAACATTATTGGTGAAATCTTGCATTCCTTTAATTTTTCATTGCAAGTTCTCAATACTTTCTCCAGGACACAGCTGAAAAGAATTGGGGATACCATCACCCTGTGTTACACCTGTATTTATTTTGAAATGTGGAAATACACTTTATTTATAAATTTCGATGTGTTGTATTTTATTAGTTTCTTTAGCGGTAACTTAAAAACGTTGATGTTTATTTCTGTGGTGGTGGAGACATTGTACAGAAAGTAAACCGGCCTTTAGGCAGCAGTAATTGGGGTGATAAGCCAACTTTGTGCCACTCCCCCAAAATCCGTTCATGGAGGAAAGTATTTTTATATACAATACATGAAAACGTATTAGAGTTTGGAACGCCTCTGTGGGTAATTGGGCCTGAAAATATGTGTTAGAATATTATGGTAATGCAATTTCTTTAAAACAGTTTAGTCAAAAATATAATAACAATAACAAATAAGTACAGTATTAGTAATAATAAAAAGTTCAAATCAAGTTATATTTAGTGCATCTTTTGGTGGGGATATATTAATTTGTGTACACAAATATATAATTTCGGTGCTTTTGGGGTGTTTAACTAGTCAAAGTAGTCTTAAACTACACAATGAACCTGTTTCGTAAGGAGTTGCTGAGTACAGTGAACTAAGTTTAATTCGTTTTACTCTTGAAAATTTTCTGTTAGGGGAACTGCTGTTAAAGTATAAGTAACTATTTCAGAGAGAATTGATCAATCGTTTGAGTTTCCAGTTTGATTCAGTTTCCATTCTGTTTTTCCGGCTTCTTCAGTTGTAACAATGATTACTTTCTCGTTAATCATTTTATGTACGCTGTCACAAATTATTCTCGGTAACTTTCATTTAATTATTTTTTTAAGTTGTTTTATACTTACGGTAAATTTATATTTTATTACAGAAATTACTGATGTCAGCAAACAGTGACGTAATTAACGCAAAGAGAAAACAGGTTGACTCTAAAGTAGATAAGTGACTAGGCGTCAGTCATTTGACTCCATCGTAGTATAATATTTGACTGCCTTGGTCAGCTGATGGCAAAAAGTGTCTCCGTTTTGTAATATCGTAAGACACACACTTTATGTCGTTAACATCAGTCTAAATTTAGCCAAAATACCGGTTGACCCTCGCGCCACTATGACCCATGTCTTGGGTGGAAATGGCAGAAAGTGAGCCACCGTGGATGGAGAAACAGGCTCCTTCGCTTGCCAGCAGGGAATTAACCACAGGCCCCCAGGTGCTGGGGAGTCACATGACAAGTGCAGTTGTTCTAATGTTTATGTTCTAGGTACTGTTTGTTTAATATTATGAATTGTAAATATTTCGTTTGTCCAATTTGGTAAATAACCTTTGGTAAAAATTTTTGTGTATTTACTAATTCTCACTCTACCCCAACTTTATATTTCGCAGGTTTCTTATTAACAGATAATAGTTTTTTATTTATTTGTATTAATACCCTTTTCTCACTATATATATATTGACATCTTTAGGTTTCATACTTATAGTTCTATGTACAGTATTATTATATTTTTTCAATAACTGAGGAAGTACTTCGATCCATGTATACTTTCCACTGGTAGTAAACCACTTGCACATATGGTTTTTTAAAGTACGATTAAAACGTTCAATGATAGAGGCTTTTTTATCTGAATAAGTCGAATAATGATTTATATTGTAACGATTAAATAATTGTTGAATCGGTAAATTGTAAAATTCTTTTCCTTTATCAGTTTGCAAATGTTTCATTTTGTTTGTATGTAGTATAGGACTTAAAGCTTTCACAATTTCGTGTGAGGCTTTTGATTTCAACGGAACTGCAAATGCAAATATAGTAAAACAATTTATCACTGTTAGTATATATATTTATAACCTTTATTTAACTTTGAAAAAGAAATCATTTCTACAAGGTCAGCTTGATACAAATCGTGAATACCTTTCAGTTCGACATTGCGTGTAGAAAAAATTCCTTCTCGCTTGTTTATGCATTTCATCACTTATCGCCTGCCTGATACTCATTATTCAAAGTACAACAACAAATTAAAAACTGAAATATAAAGAAACATAATTTATTAATTTACGTCTATGACCTTAGTTATCAGAGGTTACTTTGTTAAGAATAAACAACAAGGAATTGTATCTTGATAATTTGTTCATCTTCAATTATAATAACATTTGCTTCAGAAAATTCATTATTTACAAAATAACATATTTCATTAAACGTTAAATCAACAGGTTCTATGCAATGTATACACCAATTGAAAGCATGAATATTTCCTGTCTCCATGTTAACAGCTCCACGTATTCTTCACAACTAACAAAATCAAAATTGAATAATCACGTAATGTTATACCACTACTTATTTTTTACTTTTTTTTCTTTGAACTATTAATTTTAATATTAAATCCTTCAACTGTATTAATATATCATCATTTATACATTTCAATCCAAATATAGATAGATTTATTTTCTCTGTTTTGACTAACTCACCTCTAAACTCATTAAATACGTATACAGTACAGTATTGTTCTTGAAGAAGTACAAGTTACCGTCTGTAAACGTAAACGAGGAATCCATTTTGGGCGGTATGCCACGAAACGTTTCTGATATATGACTTAATAGTAAAAGTACACTCGTTCACTTCTCTATAGTAATTATCATCGTGAAATATAAAAGTTTTACCTATATTACTATTAAATACAGAATGCAAATTATTCGGTTGTATGTTAAATAGAGATTGAAGATGTCTTGGATACCCATGATTAAATGTAAGACTCATTAAATCAAACATATATACGAGTGAATCAACAAACATTACTATCTCGACAGAAGGTCGTTGATACACAGGAATAATTTTTGAAAAATTCTTAGGAAGAAAAGTTAACCAATTAGTTATTATAACTGGCTTAGGATATGTCATTTCATTTGAATTTATTATCCATAACCATTTATCATGTAGTATATAAAAACGTTTATTAGCAATTAAAAACATATTAACTTAATACCTTTAACTGCCAGAGATCAACTTGATTAGTATCACTAGACTGATCATCTTCTATTAAAGGTATAGAAGGTGGTGGTAATGTTTCTATAATAGGTACTACAGAAGTATTTTGCGATTTACCATATAAAATTTGAACAGCTAAAATGCCATCATCACTTAACTCAATTTTATCATTATAATATGCAAACATAACAGAATCTGATACATCTGAATGTGATAATCCTATTGCATGACCAATTAACGTAGAAAACAAACTCGGTCTGTCTGAGAAATTAGTATTATCGATCGAATATGAGCAGCTTTCATCTTCGTCAATGTGAATTTCTCGTCTTGAGTTATTATAATCAGGAAAATATGCATGGGCTGTTCTGACTCCTTCACCGTCAAACTCTATAGTACATTGCCATGATTCTTTTTGCATCATACTGTATGTTTTAATCGCTTATTAGAAATCAAAATATCTGTGTTTGTTCTATCGTGTATATAATGAATTCTCGATTTTTCTTCCCATAATAAAAAAGCTTTTTCTGTTACTTCTAAAACCGTTTGATTTGCTAAATAATAATGCCACGTTACTATAGGTTTGTTCCATTTAAATGAAGATGAAATGGAACGATTTCTTTCTATAATCAGAAAGAATATCGGTATTACCACACCTACGGGTTAACATTAAATTTCGAGTTTCATTATTTAATTTGCCGTCAGCAGGTAATTTGTAATATTCTTGAAATATAAGGAGGGCATTGGAAACATCTGAATCATGTACTAATTGCAATGACGTTTTATCTTTCGTATAAAGATATCCATATTCATATAAGTAACGTTTAATCTGATCCAATTGAAACTGTGTTGTGTTATCCGTTAAACATTTTGTCCATAATGTAAAAAAAAATATTACAGATTTAAGTGGCGTCATGGTTTCCGATTGTACTTTACAATGACAAATACCAAACAACGTTGTTAATAATTATAAAAGAATATGTTATTATCCCTTCTCCTAAATATTTATAAAAAAGATTTTTAACAAAAATATGAATTAACAGGAATCGAACCTATAATACATACTTACCTTCACATTTGCCATTACTAGTCTAACCATTTAATCGATTAAGCTAATTCATATCTTATTAACGAACGATTACTCACGAAAGGAAAAACAGTTTACGTGTCAACGAACTCGGAATGTTTATGTTTACATTTTAAGTGTGCAATGTTTACGTGTCAACAAACACCGTCTGTTTATGTTTACATTTTTATGTTTGAGAGTCATTACATCGGCGGAGATGTCAACTAGAGAGCTCCCCCCCAATGCCGTCAGCCACATGTAATCCTACCCTGAAAAAACTAGAAGGACCGCCACCCAGAAAGAGGATCATCAAACACTTCTTCACAACCAGCACCACGTCTACTTAGCGGCACCAAAGGTTACCACTGAAATCCAAATTCTTCAGAAAAACAGGTGAAAAACTTCCATATACTCAAATCCAGCAATCACAACTACACTTCAACAGTTACAAAAGCAAAAGGACATGCTGATAGACTAATAAAGTTCAAGTCATTCATATATGATATATCCTGTATCTGTATACAGCATAAGCATTTTCTTAGCTCAGTGACACGTTTTGCTAAATACATACAAACTTAGCCTAATTATCCTGTTTTAATGATGCAGAGAAATGTTAATGTAATTTAAAATGTATTAATATTGATGACAAGAAACATTAAAATATATATTGTGTACATCATTAAATTTCCAGCAATTAACTGGACACTCAAACATTGTAAAGAATACTACTGACATAGATTGATATGCAGTAATGGAATAGGGATTCTTGTCCAGCGATTAACTGGAAACTCAAACATTGTACAGAATACTACTGACATAGATTGATATGCAGTAATGGAATAGGGATTCTTGTATAGCAATTAACTGGACACTGAAACATTGTACAGAATACTACTGACATAGATTGATATGCAGTAATGGAATAGGGATTCTTGAATAGCAATTAGCTGGACACTCAAACATTGTGAAGCATACTACTGACATAGATTGATATGCAGTAATGGAATAGGGATTCTTGTCCAGCAATTAACTGGACACTCAAACATTGTAGAGAATACTACTGACATAGATTGATATGCAGTAACGGAATAGGGATTCTTGTATAGCACTTAACTGGACACTCAAACATTGTACAGAATACTACTGACATAGATTGATATGCAGTAATGGAATAGGGATTCTTTTCCAGCAATTAACTGGACACTCAAACATTGTACAGAATACTACTGACATAGATTGATATGCAGTAACGGAATAGGGATTCTTGTATAGCAATTAACTGGACACTGAAACATTGTAAAGAATACTACTGACATAGATTGATATGCAGTAGTGGAATAGGGATTCTTGTATAGCAATTAGCTGGACACTCAAACATTGTGAAGCATACTACTGACATAGATTGATATGCAGTAATGGAATAGGGATTGTTATATAGCAATTAACTGGACACTCAAACATTGTACAGAATACTACTGACATAGATTGATATGCAGTAATGGAATAGGGATTCTTGTATAGCAGGCGAATTCATAAAAATACTGAATTTATGTAATCAGGAAATTTAATTTCAGTTACAGTTATTATCAGTTGTCTAAACGAAATGTATATTGCCAGTTTTTCTTGATCACAACAAAACTGATAGAACTTTCATTAAGTGAAATTTTGTTTTAATGATAATCAGTGGCAACCGTTTGTAACAATTTTTCTTTAAACAAAAGATATGATTCGCTGTACGAACATGAGGTTTAGAGTTAATAATTTTTATCATATTTGAATGCTGTGATTTATCATTCTGATTATTTCAGTTCGGAAGTCTCTTTCTTCCGTCATTGCGTTGAATTAAAAGGTACCAATACAATACTGCATTTAGAATTTTGAAGTTGAATTGTTGAATTAGTTATTGTGTTAGTATAAATTATTTTGATGACTTAAATATGTACGAGTAATTTGCTCAGGATTAACACTGGTAGCAGAATACGCGTACAATTTCAATTAGTTGAACAATACGTGAAACATGTCATATAAGAAAACGCTAATAAAACAATAACTTGTTACTGTTAAATGGGAGTTTTATTTCGAGTCCTGTCAGTCTGGGTCCAGCACATTTTTGCTTTGTCTAGGCCAAACGCCTAGTTTTAAAGTTATACGTTACGGCAATATGCCGTCACAGTACTTTTAAGTCGAACTGTTTTTTCCAGTGTTCCAATGTTTTTTTCTAATGAGTGAAACTGTTTTTTTCCAACTTCTCACTGTTCAGTCCTTCACTGTCTCTCCTACATGAGCATTTTATCTTCCATTCCCTTCATAATTTTCAGCTTTTTAGGTAGTCCCAAACTATTTCTTCCATTGTAGTCTTATTTTCAGACTCAGTTCTTTCAATCCATGGACTAAAGATGATTTTCTGCCAAAATTTTTCTAGTCATTGTTAAAAACATTTTTTTCAAGAAATAATCAAAATTCTTATAATTTTTGTACGTCGAACAAAGTTAAAATTTGTAAATATAAATTTTACATTGTTTACTGCGGGGTACTTCAGTTGGTTTCTCCCAACCTAATGCTTCGTATACTCTTAGATATTTAGATAGGCCTACTTCTATTCTATTGACACTCCTACTTTCATTTTTAAAAACACCGAATCGTTTTGATGTCATCGATCGATACATTACTGACCACGAAATATTGTGTGTGCGCGCGCGTGCGCGCATGTGCGCATGTGTGTTTACTCTACATTTGCAAAGTCATTTATGGTGAAATAACATGAAATCTTCTCATAAGAACTGACAAGCTATCTGAGCCTTACATCACCATTAAATTATTAACTTACATCAACACTTACAGAAAATTGAGTTGTAAATAATAATTTACAGTACAGCTTAGAGGCAACGGTATTTCACCTTCAACTAAGATTCCTCTCTCCTCAGTTGTATTCAAGCTTAAAGCGCTATTTCTAAACTTGTATTGAATAAACAAGGAAACACACTGTACTATCAGTTGCAGCCTTTTCAGGATTTTAATAGGTTTTGTGCGATATTATTTTTTGTATTCTTCCAAAACTATAAGTAATAGCAGTTATTTAAGTAAAACCCATCGATATTTAGGTCTTCCAAGCCTTACCCAGCGTAAGCAGGATGTATACTCTCACCAGTAGTACAATATTTACCTTGCTTTGTGTTCTTTTGTTTCGATAGGCCTTTCCTACAAATTTCTGTCACAATCAGTGGCGTCGCGTGGGTACATAACACCTGTTGCCGGTTGTGATAGGCCTAAAACTTAAGCTAAAAATGAATTCGAATTTTTCCTAGTACCAAATGTTCTTTTTAGAGCCCGAATATTCTTTTTAGAGCTAAAATATCTTTTTAGAGTATTTTCTGTCTTTTGCTGGCAGAAGAAGAGGGTTTCGGTTCTGACTCCATTATACTTACACAGAAAAAATGAGGACGCAAATCATCGAAATAATAATAATAATAAATATGTACAGAGAAACACATAAGTAAACGAACAAAACACAAATAGGTAAGTAGTAACTGCTGCCCGTTGGTTCCGAAACGAACATAGCTGATAACTGAGAGTTTTGTCGGTTTATACAGCGGCAACAGATTGGGTGGACGAATGTGCCCCCCTCCCGTTTGTACAATGACAACTGCTACGAGGTCAATGATCACATGCAGTAAAATATTGCCGATATCTGAGCCGGCAACACAAGACAGTGCAAATGCCCAGCAGTTCGAGAGCAATGCACGTTTTTCTTCAAGTTTCCCTACTGATATTGTACTGGTTTCAAATTATTTAGTAACTAAAGTGTTTATTCTCTGATATAATTATTTTCTTTCGTCTCCAGGACTGTTGCCGCCGACAACAGCGGTTACATGGATGCCACGCTACTGGTCGCAATTGTTGTAAGGTGAAGGGAGTATTATCGATGCGTGATGTATTTCGTTACAAGCGCATCGATTCTCATCAATTTCATAACCAACAAAATCCTATTTTGCTGTTCTACATAATCAGCTTATAGTGTGTATTAAACTCAGCCCTCCAGAGTTCAAAACGGAGACAAATTTCTGAAAACGATTTTCCTTACTTATTACACCTATTGTCAAACTGGAGCCTCAGGTATTCATTGGAAGTGTTTTCAGGACCTGATGCTCGATAGCCTGTCCGATCCTATTCAAAATTTCTCTTTTACTTCCTCCGTCTTCTGTGATTTTACTTCCTAAGTACGTGATCTCTCTAACATTCAATTCAGCAATACATGCATGCTGGACTGTCCGTGTTTACTACAGACATTCGCTTTAGTTTCATTAATATTTATTCTTAAATTCTACTCTTTGCTCAAAACCTAATCCATTATATGTAATTGACGCTTAACTCCTGTTCACTTTCACCTATAATTGCAATGTCATCTGCAAATCTTAACACGTTAATTCTCTCTGCTTGCGTTTTTATTCCACAATCCGTTTGGTCATTTACTTTGCTAACAGCGTCCTGTATATATAAACTAAACAATGCTGGAGAAAGTTTGCAACCCTGGCTTACATCTTTTCGAATTTTTGCTTCTTCTTGTGTCTTATGACAGATTAAACCGTATTTTGTATATTGCACATTTGAAAATATTAAAACAGTTTGCATCCAGCTATCATTAGCAATGTTATGGAATTGATAGAAGCACAGATAAGAGAAGTAATTAAAGTCATTATATCGAAACACATTAAGAAGTTTGATAACCTATACAAGAAACAACACACGTATGATAACATAAATTGTAAACATAACTTTTATAAACGCGTAGTAAATTATACCAATATCGAATTATCTAATGACGAGACAGAATTAATATCTAAAGGTTTAAAATATAACTTACCTAAACTTAGCAAAAACAGCCTATTACGTGGAGTTATAAATGCTGAAACTGCTATAAAATGCATTAAAAACCAAGAAACCCAACAAGTAACACGATCGGTAATCAACAATAAATTGGATCGCATATTGAAAATGGATGGCTAAAGTCAGGATAAAATGGATGGATAAAAACCAGTTTCTAAAATACAAGAAAGAGCTCAACCTTATGAAAACAATAAAACAAAAGATTGATGAAAATAAGGCAATAGTTACCAAAGCCGATAAAGGCAATACTGTAGTTATATTGAGTCAAGCAGATTACACGCAGAAAAGTTATGAATTTATTAACAATAACATTATTAAGACACTTGAGCACGACCCCACCAGCAAGTACACAAAGGAACTAAATTCCGCTGTGAACAAATGCATAAATTTATTTGACGCAAATGTTAGACACCATATTAAACAAATAAATGCACAGGCACCCGCATTCACAGGTTTGCCAAAAATACATAAGGACAACATGCCAATATGTCCCTTAGTTAACTACACGTCGGCACCTGGTTACAAAATCGCAAAAAAAACTTCAACATATAATAAAAAACACTATAAAGCTAGAGAATAATCATAGTATCAAGAACAATAAAGATTTCATAAACAAAATTAATTCCATCGACTTATTACCGAGTTATAAGCTGGTTTCTTTTGATATTGTCAATTTATACCCAAATATAGCTATACAAGAAACAATAGAGATTCTCATAAACAATTTACTTAATAAGGCAATATTAAATCTACAGGAAATTAACAAATTAATCTTGCTATTACGAATAGTGTTGAAACAAAATTATTTTACGTTTGACGGCAAGTTTTTTGAAGAAGGAGAAGGGTTGGCCATGGGGTCTCCTTTAAGTGGATTACTGGCAGATATATACCTTAACGTTTATGAAAATAATTATCTACTATCTAACTGTAACAGTTACCACGATAAAATTATCTCATAAACGCGATATGTTGACGATACGTTCATGGTTTTTTATGGCACTTGTAGACAAATGGACATGTTACTCAAATACATGAACAACATAAATAACAACATAAAATTCACCATGGAAGCAGAAAATTAAAATTGCCTAAACTTTTTAGACCTTTCTGTTCGAAGAAACGCTGATTGTATCACATTTAAAATATACAGAAAACCCACTACCACGGATATAACTGTCCATGCTGATTAAATCCACTCATATACACAGCAAATCTTTTAATGCTTTCGTAAATAGACTTTTAACTATACCTATGAACCAGGAAGATTTTCAAGATGACGTAAATATTATTAAACATATAGCTGTCAATAATGGATATAAAGTTGATATAATAGATCATACAATAGATAATAACTTAATACGCAAACATAGGAATAAAATGGAAAGAAAATCAAAATTAGATGGTAAAAAGAACCGTTATATTTCAGTTGAATATACTAATATGATTCCTAATATAATAAAAAATGAATTAAGGAAATTAGACATCATCGTGTCCTTCAAAACTACTAATAACATATTGAACATATTAAAACCTCGAACACAAAAAACAACCGAAAACAGTTCTGGCATATATAGAATCCAGTGTAGTGAATGTGATAAATTCTACATAGGATAAACGAGCAGGAAATTTAAAGATAGATACAAAGAACATTTGCCAAAAAAGAGCATCAAGTCAATCAAATCCAACTTTGCTTTACATCTGGTAAACAGCAATCACAGTTATAGTGGTTTCACAGTTAACTTTACGCCCATACATATATGCAGTAAGAGCCGATACATGGATGCCATGGAAGAATATGAAATATATAAAGCGTTTTTATTTCAACCAAACCTACTGCTAATGATCAATTATCATTTAAATCTCATTGTTTATATGATACTGTATTGAAGAGTGATAACGCTTGTGTACACCAGCCGAATATATAGTTTGACTACGCGGTCAGTTATAGTACGGCAGTGCGCACTGTTACGTGGACTGAGTTCTATCGTACTCATTGTGTTATGTGTTTGTGTATTTATGTGTTTTAATTATTATACTCTTGACACGTTCGTTATGAACTAGAAGAAAAAACGATTTTACCTGATGATGGGAACGTGTTCCCGAAACATGTCGTAAGACATCAAAGACGTAGTCGCAGCACGGATAAAGAAAAGGTACTGAGATTCTTAGATTCTCCAGTATTATGGGAGAGGACTCGGTTATTAGTTTTTGTTTTGTTTTGTTTTAACATATGACTATCTGTAACTATTCGATTTATTGTGCATCACCTACAAAATGTTTAGTTTTTGTACACTTTTAATACGCAATTACGTACTCAGACTGCCTCTTTCCGTCTTAACCACAGTTCTTGACTAACTTTTCTTTGTTTGTCGTACTTCTCTAATACATGTAAGCCATGTTCTACATCTCATTTGTGTCTTCAGTTACTTTTTTCATCTCACTAGACATACAAGAAGGTAACTGGTTTTTCTTTTCGTTTCTTGTGTGACTCTCCTGGCTTCTATTTAGTTCTTATCTAAATACATTCCGTTTCGACGTCTTCGCTAATGAACATTTATTTCACTCACTCTTTAAAGGACATTATCGATGCTGAATTATTTAAGAACAGAATTTTCTGTCGTATATTTCAATTTAGACTTACACTGAAAACTCGTTTATCCGAATTTGATAGGACCACGCCCGTTTTGGATAAACGACAATTCGGATAAACCGAAACTTTTATTTAAATAATAATCCATATGTAAGTACAGTAACTTTATTTATTAATAATAATTTAAAAGTTACTTACAGTGAATATGACACAATAAACAATAAAACGGCACCGCACTGTAATTTATAGTCTCTATATTACTGGAACAGTCCTATTGCTTGTTCGTACAGTAATCAGTCATAGCTTTTTGCCTAAGCTTTCTACTTTATATCACGTGGAATCTCTTGTCTACGCTATTAAATATAGATTATAGCGACACGAAAATGCTTTCATGTATTCTTAAAGTTTACTCATAGTTGTTTCGGATAAACCGGATTTTCGGATAAACGCGATTCGGATAAACGAGTTTTAGTGTACTTGAATTTGTGTCTATTTGACCTGTAGTGTGCCGGGACTAAGAGATTCCCGGCAAGGTTTTAAATTTGAATTGCCGCCGCGTGAGACTAGGCGCCCTTGATCGTTAGTCTGCGGGAATCAGCGACTATGTAAAACTGCCGTGACCTTGAGCGCGACGTAATTCGGTCAGGCAGTGCATCGCTGTGGCGAAGTAATTCAGCCGGCCGCTCTGTCAGCTGACCTCTTGATAGATAGCAATTTCTGACTTGATTTTGCGTACCTTGGTTGGTTAACGAGATGTGATATTCATCCCATTTTCTTCACAACTCTCAAGCGATACTCATCTGACGGTCCAAGGGAAGTCACCGGTCTTTTGCGTAAACTTCTATCTACTAAGATGGAGTAGTATAGTAAAGTCGTTTCAGTTTAGTAATTATTTTATTCGCCATTAATTTAACAATGGGCATTATGTTACATTTGTGTGTACATGTGGGTGATCCAAGTGTGTAGAGTCAATTTTTTTTGTAATGCTTTCTGCTGTGCATTAAATTGCACGTTGCTTCCGGTAACTGTGAGCACGTGGCGAATTTGCCATTAAAATGGTTTCATAATTAAAAAATAAATGTAATATTCAATAAAAAGGTTATATGTAACTTGCAGCTATTGAGATTTAAAATTCCTGCTAAAACTCCTGTTAATTAAAAGTTCGTATAATTAAATGCACTTGAAATGTTAACAAGATTATGACATTGAGTGTGGAGTGTGTTCGGTGGCAAGAAATTGTGGGAGTTGAATCTTATTTAACGACGGCAACTACAAACAATATTTTTACAGGGTCCTCGCTTAAGACGAGAGATAGGGGTCGCTTAGATGGTGACTATGTCATCGGTCACCATACGCAGAGCAAGACAAAACTCTACTCTCCGAAGCCGTCAGATGAACCAGCTTGTTTCACAGCATCCCAGAATATCGCTGACCCCTTAGATGAATTGAAACTTCAAGACCTCCGACACACCACCCATCTCAACCAGAGTGCTCTTCAGATTGCTAAGTCAGTCTTTAAAACAAGTGGGAGATTTCAATTTATTCAATCAGTAAGAAGCAGTGCACAGATTTTTATTTAATTTAAATGACATTACAGATTCTTGTACAAACATTCTCGTAAGGGTATCACACAGGGTTCGATTAAGTAACAGTGTAATTAAACTTTTCACAATTGAAATTGTAATGAGTGATCAAGATGTAATCTGTTGAAAGCGGCAGTTAACCTTTTCAAATAATTTAATTGTAATTCCTAATTGAAATCCAATTTTAAAAACTGATTAGAATTTTTGTAATGATTTAAAATGGATCTAAAAGAATTTATAATTTAAAGTAAAATTTAAATTTGTAACTTATGAGTAATATTTTAATTGTTAAAAGCTATACTTAAACTGTCACATAATTAATTTATAACTTACTACCCTAACTCATGTTTTATTTAAACTTATAAAGGATCCATTGTTCTACTAATTAAGTGAACTGTTGCTATAGTATTTGCTAATGATAATTCATACAGAGTGCATAAAGATCTATATATATATGTGTGTGTTTGTGTGTGTGTATATATATATATATATATATATATATATTTGTCAATATAAAACTATAAGGATGAGCAGTAATTTTTCTTTTACATTTATAATGATTAAGGTATGGTTAGAACCAGCCCTGTGGACACACACTTATATTTGTGAATTATATCATTTACTGTGCTAAAGGATTCACCTGTTATGTTGGCTGATTAATTCTTGTTTTGATAACAATATTGTTTATGATGAATACACATTTGATGAATGTGTGTGTGTGTGTGTGTGTGTGTGTGTGTGTGTATATATATTGCAACAGTACACCCATATACGGTACTCTGCATTGCCAAAATAATTAAATAATTAATAAAAATAAATAAATATATGGGTGATAAACATGATTCAGATTGCAAGCTGGATTGTATAAAAAAAAGGGCACAGCACAGTTCATGCATGGAAAGTTGGACACGCATATCTGGCCACCTGTCGGTAGCTGTGTGTACATATGTATTTAGTATGTGTGCGTGAAACCTGTCCGTGCCTGAACAGTAACAACCCCTATTCAAATGATGTTAGATTTTAAGTATTATTTTAATTATAAGGAAAATATGTACAATAATGTAAAACAAAATACACCAAAGTGTGTAGGAAATAAAGATGCACAAATGGTTTTAAAAACCGTGAGACAATAACGTAAAGTGAAAATACAATGAAAAAAGGTGAATAACTCTCTGAATAATTACAATAAAAAAGTGTAAGTTACATGTAATAAAAATATGAAAATTAGCGACTGATTGAGCATCATATAGTGTAAAACAGACTTCACAATTCGCGAAGACAGGCAAAATTATTTAATCGAACAAGAGTGGGAGTAAGGACGCGTTCGACAAACTCTGACAAGACAAATACTGTTCAGACAGGAGCTTTTGCACGATGTGGCTATAAATACCAGGTCGCACTAATAAAGCTGTCTTCTTCTGTTGCCGCAGGAGGCTATGTCAGTCAGCAATGCTGTCTCAAATCTACCGTAAGCATTACAGGATGGACTGGAAGTCAAAGCAAAGGTTCTATGGACACACCTACAGTCCATGATGTGAGGAGAGACAACGGTTAAGGAGTACATGCAGTGGAATCCTGTACGAGGAACCGAATGACACGAACTGAGGACCAAGTGGGGGACACGCCGGAAAGTACCACATAAAACGAGGTGATAAAAAGTCGTATAATTACCTACAATTGAAAGACTAAATTAAAAACTATAATGAGAGACATTCGAACTGTTGATATAAATAATTAAATTGTACATAGTAGTGTAAAGACTGATTGTTTAATTTAGAATAATATTTCATTTATGTAAATTAGGATTTGAATCTAACGTAAATTTAATAAGATCAATACTTGATTTGGAAATGAAATAATTTAAAGTAATTTATAAATTCTTTATTTAGTTAAAAATGCTTATGCAGTAGAGAAAAAAAAATCAAATCCAAGTAAGATTAAAGAAATTGAAATAAAAGTAAATTCATTGTTGAAATAAATTAGTAAGCGACTGCAAAAATAACCACACTGAATGAGTAAGCCGAGAGCAAAATATTTGATAGTTAAGATTAGATAATAAGATTTCTGTATACCATGTTTAATGTAATTGTCAACCAGAAGTCGCGTACAAAAGATTCGCACAAGCGAAGAATAATGAGTTTTTCTATTACCGAAAGAAGGCAAGATATTGTTCAATAAATAATGTAAATATTTAAAACTTATTACACATTCTTGTTATTACGATTACACCTAACATCATTGTTATGTTATATAACGTATACTCCAAATTGTGGGGTATAATTGACACATGCTTAATTATATTGCATTAATGTGTCAAATAAAATTGTCGCCCTGAACGTGTAGCCCGACACGACCATTTTACTATTTAAATTTTGTTTAGCTAAATGTATGCTCTATAAATACAAGTGTGGTAAAATATAATGAGTATAGTAGTTAAGATTCCTACAAAATATTATCGTATTTCATTTTGTTGTGTATTACAACACAACTGGCGCTTAACGAATGAATATCATTTAAAGGTGTAATTGTAATAGGAAGACTAATAATAATTAATAAGTAAAATTAGTTAACGGTTCCATAATAATAATATTTTAAAACATAATAATAAACAAAAAATATATTCTACATGGCAGAAGCAAAAAAGTTTGATATGGAGGCATTTAAAGCTATAATGCACGGCTGGATTGACGAAGTGAGAGTAAATTTACGACAAGAGAATTTAAAGCTTGCCGAGAACTTAAAAGAAGATTTAAATAATAAATTAGGCGAGTTGAAGCAAGATATAGAAAAAATAACCGAAAATGTAGAAGAGTTAAAACTAAAAAATGTACAATTAAAACAAAATTTTAAGCAACATACTATAAAAATAGTAGAAAGTTTAGAAGAGTTGAAATTAGATAATGTACAATTAAAGCAAGATAATATAAATTTAAAAAAGTAATTAAAACAAAATATAGTTGATAGTAATAAGCAATTAGTAGAAAAAATTATCGACACAAATACACGTATTGATACACTCGAAAGCAAAGTTAAGCAAGCCCTACATGAACAAGCCATTAGATTAGAAAATAAACAAAAAGAATTACACCTTGAATGGAGAGAAGATCTGAAAGATGTTCAGAAACAAATAAATGATAATTTAGATGACAAATTAATGGTAATAAAGCAAGAACAAGATAATAAGATACAGACGGTTAGTATGTTATCTACTTTATTGGATGTTTATTCCATCCTTATTTCATGTATTTTATTTCTGTATGCTTTAACAGCAATTGTTTTTATATTTGATTCACAAATAAACAACCTTCACATACTTCTTACTAGTTAATATTTTTCTAAGTCTTCGGTCATTTAGACCTATTTATAAGTATTTTATCACATTTATTTATTGACATAATTTCTTTCTTTTTACTTATTCACCATTAATAAGCTATTATTGAGCTTAATTAAACATATTTTATGTTCATACCTTTATGGGTTATGCATCTCCCTAGTACTCTTCATATTTTGCATTATACGTGGTTAATTCCATAACAATTGGTTCTTTCTTTTATACATTACTTATCATATAACATTCCTACTTTCTTTTTATGACATTATTTTTATTTATAATTCATAAGAATTTCATGATAATACATTTTATATGACTACTTTGGTCTCATAGGTTTACATGTTGGTTATCATCTAATGACATGTTTTACATTATATTCTGGGTTTTACACATTTGTTTTTTTCTTTAAATAGTTTGCATTTACTCCCTCACTAACATAATCTATGGGGTTAATGTCTCGTCAAAACATTAGTTGGTCAGTCAATGATGATTTATAGTTGATACTTGTTGTAGGTCACTTGTCCATGATGTTTGAAGTTCTCTTTCTTCACAAACTGTTTATTTATTTTATTAATATTGTTCTTTAGTTAAACTCCTTCTTATTGTTAATTTATGGGACGTTTTCGTAACGTAACAATATGTTTTATATGACATTATACGCATATAATATAATATAATGGATAGAAAGTAGGAAACTTTTCAGTATCATCCCTTCTCACTTCACTCCACAAGTTGAATAAACTTTCATCAGCACCTGTGTAAATATTTGTATCCCTATGAATCTCCCCATTCTCTGATAGCTCTACAATGGCTATTTCAATGATTTTTTCGAAGGCTGCTGCTGATAAAACCAATGCCGAATGTCTTTTTTAATTTTGCTGGTCAAGAAATTTATACAAACTTGAAAAGTCATAGGCAGTTTTTTAAATAATGGTTTAAAAAATAAAACTGCCTATTTCTCTTGGTAACTTACTGCCCACTTTTATCATTTGGCTATGAAGTCTGTATTGGACAATCTGAAAATCAAATTCAAGTTAAATATTTTTCAATAAGCATTTTTTCTCAAAGTTTCTGTTAGTTTTGATTGCATATGCCATCTCTTCGTGAATTTTTTGTTTGTTTCTTGTTAATGGAACAAAATAGGATGGTAGAATAGAGGTTTATTTAGAAGGAAAAATTAACGTAGTCAGGTTAAATGAAAAATTATAAAATAAATTCATAATACTTATAAACTTTGAAACTTATATCTTATGTGGAGACTCCTTTCAAATGACTATTGGTCTATTAATTATGGCATGCAACTACTGAACTATTAAAGTTTTAGTTTACTGTAAGTTAGGAACTCCGTTACTTGTCTTTTCACATAATAAGGAAAGAAGTAATTTTTACTTTTATAATATGAAGTGAAGTGTTTCTTATAAAAATACGCACAATAAAATCTTTTTCAGAACTGCCTACAGCCTACTTAAATTTTACTTTTTAGAATATTGAAACTTTCAACTTGTGAAACTTACTTGTCTTTTCTTCTCGTACACGTTTCGGCGTGGTGTTCGCCTTCGTCTCAAACTGTCTCAAAGCTGACGAAGGCGAAACGCCGAAACGTGTACGAGAAGAAAAGACAAGTAAGTTTCACAAGCTGAAAGTTTCAATATTCTATAAAGTTTAGTGCTGTGAAAAAAGATGATGAACAATCAAAACAACTTAATTTTAACTCATCTCACCTACAAATGTTTATGAAGACATTATTGTGTTCCACCAAAAAAAATCGATTTTAAAAATTCCAGTAGAAATAATGGTTTTGATGATAGAATTTAATTGAAGTGTTGAGATTGCATGTGTGGATGTGTGAATGCATAATATATTTGTGTGTGTGTTCATGTGTATGATACACAACACATTATACGCCTCAGAAAAGGACACATAACAGAAGCATCATGGCAAAAGAAGAAATCCAGGCAATCACATTGAATTTGTTAAAATCTAATTAAAATTTAAAAATTAATGTATTATATTAAAATTGAAAATTATTATTATTAAATATTATAATATAACAAATATTAAAGTAGATAATATTAAGGTAATTTTTAATATTGAGACAAATCATGATTTTTCCTATTTACTTTTTTGAGACTGGGCTAAGCCCATCTATCAATTTCCATCTCGTAACTTAATTTACAAGGTGTAGGATGAGCTTCCCTTTATGGTGCACCCCTTTAAAAATTAATCACTTTGTTCTTGTGATGCCTGTCACTTGACATTTAGGAACTAAATAATAATGTAAATAGTAAGAAACTGATGAGACAAAAGCCTACACTTACTTGAAGGAAAAATGATAACAAGTTATGTAAATAAAACCTGTTAAATTATATAGTATAGGCCTAGATTATAAAATAATGTATATTAGTAGAGTAAGAAGGTAATAATAAGAAATGTCAATAATAGACCAGGCATAATGTACATAAAATGATGCCAACTTTGACAAACACTTTATACAGCTTGTATTAGATTATAAAAAATATTGTCTAAGCTAATGTAGATCATAAGGGATAATTAAGAGTTGTTGTATTGTAATAGAATTAAGTAATTTTAGTTTGAGAAAGGAATTGAGGTCCCAACGAGCATGGACATGATTTGGCCTGGATGGCAATACTAGGTTTTTATAATAAATTGATGTTTATAATTATTATCACTATTGTTAAACCATATAATGTTAAAGTAAAACCAATTGTACAACTAAGAATTAACTGATGGAACAAAATATTTAATATTTTATAGAGAATTCTAGACTAAGTCAGTCTGTAAAAATTGGTATTTTTATTATTACTGAACAGGACCATGCCTTATGAGGTCTCAAAATGATCAGCATATAAATGCTGTTTAATGGTAGTAACATATTTTTAATTGTACGTAGCGTAAGGATATTATGTCAATTCTAAAATATTTTTATAAATTTGTTCAGAAAAAGTGACGCTTAGTTGATAATCTTGTACCCAAAACATGACGCTTAAAAACAGAAATTGTTTGAATGTATCAAATGAAATGGTGGTAATTAAAAACGGAATATTGGTTTTCAATCAATAAGAATCCGTCACCTGTCAGGTGACGCGACCGTTAGACAACGCGAAGGACTTAGTTGTTCGCCGGTGGTCATACAGTACAGAACACCTCCTCTGTGACACAAAAAATGTGAATAGTCTCGTACCCAATGGATAAATAGTCTTGTCCTCAAAGTCGAAATAGAATCTCGAACCCCTAGTGAGGTTAGGTGAATGTAAACAAACAGTAGTATAACCTTCGAATGTGAACGTAACCTTACAATGAATCGCAAGTATTGTGCATTGTGTTTTAATAATTAAAGGACAATAGAGTGAATATATAAACACAGTGAAATATAAAAGTGTGTAACGGAAAGGAAGTACAGTGTGCATTTTTTAAAGCTTAACACTAATTAGTAATTAAGGATTTTGATCACACGTTAAATTTTTATATACACAGGTGAAATAATTTTAATATTATCCCAGTATATAAACACTAACACTATTATTATTATTTCTTGTTAAACTATAATTTCTTAGTACTTAATGTATAAACCTGAAGAACATAGCCTAAATCGGTTAACCTCAAAACCGGACACTGGCCAATATACGAACTGTTCATCACTTTAGATTTAAGTTATTACTTTGTAAAATTATATTTAAATGTTATTGCAATGTTTTTTTCTTCACAAAAGACATTTTCGCATCAATAATTGTAGTCAAAAGAACCCCCAAAGTTTATATTATTGTAACGTAAATATTTAATCTGATTTTCTGAGATGACGAAAACTCATGTTACCAACTGTTGAGCTATCATTGTAACAAGGCTGGTTAACTGATTTGTATTACGAGAAATATTATTCCATTTTAATATCGAAAGAAGAGAATTTAATACAAAATAAGAAAATAAAAGAATATGGAAGAGAATTAGGCCTACTAGTTTACGAATAATCATTTTTATAATTAACGATATTTTCGCAATACACAATTATTAGACGTTACATCAACTCAAGAAGATTAAGTTGGCAGTACCTATTTTGGAGTAACACGTGCTTTTTAAATGAGGTAACTATGTCAGTGAACTCTAATAAAGTAAAGAGAAAAAATTAAACAAAAAACTTGAGAATAACAATTAAGACAAACTTTTAATAAATCAATTAAGAAATAATTAAAGAAAATTAGAACAATCTAAAGTAGTTACATACCAGCGAGCACCAGTGAATAATCCGAATCATTTTATAATTAAATAAACTTATTTAATTCATAATTTAAATTTATCAAATTGTCTTACACCACAACAAATAGATAACATTAAATAGAAGAAAAGCAATTATATCGACCCGTAAGAAATAAGATACTCTATTCCAGAGCCGGCCTTAGCCGTCCCAGCCCCCTGTGCGAGATTTTGGAGGCGCCCTCTTCCCCCTTCCACTTATCGACTTTGTTCATTCATCCTTAAATGTTTAAACATAAATATTTGCGAATGTTTTAGTGGATGGTTAGTGAGGAACGGTCAATAATACAACTTTTAGTTATTTTGCGTCGACGTTTCGACAATATTTATTGTCATCTTCAGGACCTGTGTATGAAATACAATAGAAATATCAAACAAAACGAAACAATTAAATATTTTGGTGAACGTGTTGGTGATGTGAGTGTGTGCGTGCGTATGTATGTATCATTTTTTATGTAAAGACTTATGATAGTTTGTTTATATCTTCAAATTATCTTTAAGAAAGCAAGCAAATTATAGTAAAGATAATTTGAAGATGTAAACAAACTATCATAAGTCTTCACATAAAAAATGATACATACATACGCACGCACACACTCACATCACCAACACGTTCACCCAAATATTTAATTGTTTCGTTTTGTTTGATATTTCTATTGTATTTCATACACAGGTCCTGAAGATGACAATAAATATTGTCGAAACGTCGACGCAAAATAACTAAAAGTTGTATTATTGACCGATCCTCACTAACCATCCACTAAAACATTCACTGATTGACGGTCACTAAAAATTTAAGGATTTAATAAATATTTGCACATGAGTGAAGAAATGAAACACTTGTACATCAAATATTCGTATATAATATATATTTTTTTACATTTTTATATATACAAGTATAAAGTAGTTGTAGTTTAACAGTTTTACAAACAGTTGAAAATGTAACAAATAATATTTTAGATTTCATTTAATAAAATTAACTTTTCTTGACTTGGCGTCTGCAAATGTTTTGATAATCTTCTGATAATCTATATCACCAGCTAATACATGTTCAGTAGATAATTTTGCTAAATAATTTAATTGATCTTCACTTATCATAGCTCTCAAGTACATCTTAATCAGTTTTAATTAAAAAAAACTCCTTTCACTACTTGCAACAGTTACTGGCATGGTTAGTAGTATTCTAAATGAAATATATGCTTTTGGGTACAAATCTTCAAGTTTCCTTTTTTTTTACAACATTTAATAGAGCTAATAGACTAGAATCTTCATCATTTTCAAAAAAATACTGAATACTCCTAAGTTCATCACACAAACAAATCCCATCAATATCTACAAGTGAATTATTCGTCAATCTTACTTGTAAGATCCACTTTTCAAGTAATATCTGCTTGTCAGAAAGCAATTTATTTATATCATATAAAAAGCTCCAAATTTTAGAATGTTCATGAAACAGAAGAAAGCGTTCTTCAAATGATGTTAATGCAGTATCAAGCAGTGTATTAAAAAACTCAGTTTCCAATTTCTTTTTTAGGATATTCAATAGGTTGATCTTGAGCTTCGTAATCAAATTGACGCTTAACTTTTCTAATTCTTTTAATATTTTTAAAAACTGCTTCAGTTTTTAATTCCAGAGCAAGCTCTTTCGCAGTTGCAATGGCATCTTTAAATCCTTTCTCTTTATAATTTTTTAAAACTTGAAACAATTATCAGCTAATTTCTGAACATCTTGAATATCAATTTTTTTCATTTTGCATTGACTCACTCAGAATATTAAATTGACATAGAATATCGTACCATACCACAAGTGATACTAAGAATGTAAAGTCTTTTAGCTGCTCAGATAAGGTTGAGGCTTCGTGAGCAGCTTGATTATCAAAATTTTTCTCTGATTCCGCCAGAGCTACCAGCGCATCATGCACATAAGCGATTTGATAACGAACAGCTTTAATTTATTGTTGTATTAGAGTGTTAGTAGTCTCAAATATTTCTACTAGTAATTTTGTACAAACCACTGTGTTATCTTTGGTATTGACGAGCGCTTTCGGGTAATACCAAGCCGCCGAAAGCGCTCGTCAATACCAGTGGCGGTCTGGCTCCACTGGGAGCAGTCGGCTCCGAGCCTTTTGGAGGCCCCTAAGTGTTTAATAGGTACGCATACTGTTGCACCTATAACCCGTTTGTGTAGAACATTAAAAAAATTTATGCATAAATTACTGCAGATATTCTGCAGAACTTATTTGTGGAAAAAATGCACGAAATCGCTGAAGAATTTTCTGCAGAACAATTGTAGAGAAAATCATGCAGAAATTATGCAGAATTTGATCTTATTTATAATTCTTATTTTTGTATATTAGGCAGAAAATAATTAACAAACGTAAGAGCTTTATTAATCACCACACTTTATTAATTACAAAAAAAAAAAAAATAATAACCACACAAACCAGGTTATAAATTAAATTAATAATTTTTTTTTCAGTTCTTCAGAAGTTGCTCCTACTTTATCGATAACTAAATATTTATCTAAATCTGCAAATATATCTCTTTCAATATTCATCAACAAAAGATCAGATAATAACTCTTCGTTTATACTGCTTCTTAACCTATTCTTTATTATTTTAAGTTTTGAAAGTACCTTTCGCAAGTAACTTGCGTGGAGGGAAGAGTTAGAGCAAACTTATAAACAATATATAAATTCGTGAATAGTCCAGATAAGGAGATTTCATAAATAAGGGGAAATGCACACGATAAACATTCATAGCATTTCCTTTTTGAGCAATGCTTGTTGTCATTTGTCTGTGTTTCGTTTTCGAATTCTTCTGATTCTGTTGAATATTCGTCTTCATCATTATTTAAGTCCATTTTTCTTTTGACTTCTTTGTCTTTTTCCACCTTGATCAAATTTGAGTATTTACCGGCAAATTGCCTTAGTTCAACTAATAAAGTACTTCTATCAACTTTTGAAAGTTTAGCAATACTAATCAACTCTCCAGATGAAAATTCTTCTATTTTCAAGATCTCAGGAAATTTTTTAGGATTCAGCCAGGAACAATCATTAAGAATATCTTTGTTAGGTTCAAATCGCTCCTCAATATTTGAACGGACGCAATCAATTATTTCAAAATAAATTATTTTATATTTTTGAGAAGCAGGTATCTGAGCACTATCGTCTGTTGCTTTCTCTTTCTCGGCAAACATTCGTTTCTTTTGGGAAACCCTTCTCTCCTTAAAACCTAACTCTGTCTCTACACTCTCACCATCGTCAATAAAATTGCTACTAACCACATTTGCATATTCTTTCGATTTGTTGTATATAAAATCAAAACGCTCATCACTTCTTTTACTGTTAATTTGTTTTAGTAAATTGTGTACTAAGTCCCAAGCCCTAGCACAATCTATACTTTTACTCTGTAAAAACTTTGATATAGGTAAAGTAACCAAAAATATATCAAGTAAAACGAAAGCCATGAAAACGTTTTCAAATGTTGACCATACACTTATTAAGTTCCTGTCCATAAATCTCGTCTGGGAGTCGAACCTGTTGTTTGAAATATTTAGCAAAACCTTAATAACTTGGAACAACTTGAATTTTTTTTCACTATCAACTAGGAATTCTTCATCTACAATTGATGATAGAGCTTTATGTTTGCTTCACCATCTAGTGGCACCGATCTTATGTAATTTGTACAGTTTTTCATGCCCACGATGCTCCTTTTTTGTTTCTTTTGCCATACAGCCATTCTTTTGCACGATGTACTCAAGAACACAGCAGTTTCCTGCACTAATCCAAATAAGTTTTCTGATTGAAGAATTTGTCCTGAAGAATCGGCTAAACCTAAGTTTAAGACGTGGCCCATACAATGCGTAAAAATTAAATCTGAATTTGCATCTTTTAAGTGGGCTTGCAAACCATTGTAGCACCCTTTCATATTACTAGCTCCATCAAAAGAACAAGCGACTATTTTGGAGGTCGAAATCCCTTGCTTCGACAGCTCTGTGTTTATATGCTCATACAGTGCAGCACCACTCGTGTCTTCTACAATGATTAGACTTAAAAATCGTTCATATACCGTCCCTTGCAATACATATCGGATGCAAATAGCTAATTGATCCATCACTGCAACGTCCTGTGTGGTATTAGGCTATTATTTGTATTAAGCTACAAATAACACTGTCATGGAGGTCTTGCAATATCAAATTGGGCCCTAATGCTCAAATGATGTTGATTATTTTATTTACAAAACTTTCGATAAAAAGGTTAATAGAGAACCCCTACCGATTTGTCCTTTTTTTGCCCTTCCAGTTTCTTCTTTTTTTCATTATTTTTTGTCTGTTTCTTTTACTGTCTTCAATGCACTGTTCCACATGATTATGTAAAATGACGTCATACTTTGCAACTAGTAATACCAATTCCAGAAAGTTTCCATGATTCTCTGAGGATCCCAGAGAATGTGCACCTTCTGCTCTGTCCCCCCTATTGGTAACACCTTGTCTTCCTATAAATAGGACTATGTCAATTATTCGCTGAACGACTAATCTTCTTATCTCTATTTCCTTAGCTCTCTTTTTTGATTGATTTGAGTTAATAAGAGTTGTAATATCACACCCCTGGAGGCATTAGAAAGCTGCTGTCACTGCGAGTTTATGATTCTGTGCATTTTCGTGGATCTCTACAGCTTTATATATATGTTTGATAGACACGTCATGTCCAGTAATAAAAGCGGAATCTCTGTTATCTTTATCACCGAAGGCCATGCAGGAGGCACAGTATACCTTATTCAGATCAATAGAGTAGGATAACCATTTTCTATGAATTTTTTCTCCACTAAGCAAAGTCCGGTAGTACAATTTTGAAGGTTCAAATTGTAAATTTTTTCCTTTTCCATCACTGACCTGAGTCGGATGCTTCTCCATAAAAGCTTTTTTAATTTATATTGAATCATGTTCTTTGGGGCTAATAAAGCATCCAAGCTCTGAAAGCGTTTCATATGGTTGCTGGCTATGTTCTTCATCTTCTGATTCAGAATGGGAGGTACATTCAGGTTTACCACTATTAATCTCAGAGAATAATGTTTGAGGAATATTAGAAAACAGTTGATCAGAAGCCCAATTCTTATCTATAACCTTACTCACTAAGGGCGATACATTCTAGAAGATTCCGTTTCCACAGGAATTTTGCAGGATGCTATGACAGACATTTCAGCTGGTGGAGAATCACCCGAGGTTTGACTCGTAGAAGGTGCTGGTAAATGTTCTTCATATTCTGTGAAACAAAATTATATATTAATATACGGTTATAAAGTTATGATAGTCAATGACACGTTACTAATGTGCACACTTTCGATGAATTTTTCATTATATTAATAGTTTAATCCAAAATAATTTTAAAAATCGGTATGGAGAACCGTATAGTACTTCCATGTCCTAAGATTTTTATTTAAAATCATTTACTAGAATTCAGTTCGAAATGAAATATTTCTATAGAAACTATTTCTTTCTTCAACCTTAACCACAGAAACGTGGTCACTTCGTATACCACCACACATTAGCACACTCGATAAAAAATTATTCCCTTCTCCTTCAACTACCATTTTCATTTATAAAAACGTTGCAGGTAAACTACCCCTTTACCTTAGCCCTTAGCCGATCTTCATAAAAATCAACAAACCTTGATACAATTCAGAGCTGTATACAAAAAATCTGATGTGAAACATCACACGAGTTTCTCTTACCCAACTTTTCTGTGTGCTTCAAATTTAATCAGTAGCGTTACTTTCATTTACCGTTTAGATTTATTGCAATTTCGTAAAACACTATTTAAAATTAATTTTCTTATAGCTTGCTGTACATGTATTGTATATTACACATGTAGGCCTACCTGTTTTACTTCCGCTAAAATGATATGATGTGTTTTACATTCATTTACATTACCGTTTATATATAAATATTAAAATAAAATTTATAATAATGAATCTTATTAATAATCAATAACGTGTTCCTAAGGACTACATGTGTATTTTGTTATTTTGAGAAAAACATTATTATTTTTTAATATTAATATTTTGACACGTATAATACATTTATTTACAGTATTTGATACACAAATCGATACGAATCTTCCTGGAATGTTTCCAGAAAACGCCTTCAGATCATTATTGCAAGAAATCTAAATAGTATGTACCGAATAACACAGAATTTAATACTTACAGGAATTTTGAACAACATCTTCTCAGAATGTAAACCAGTTTAATCGAATAGAGATTTATACTCGTTCATTACTACTATTTATTCTGGGTATAAATGTGTTTTATACTCATATTTGCTGATACACTACATGTTACATTTAAAATAAAATTGAGAATAATGAGACTTAAAATGTTTTAAATCACTTTACACTTTATTTAATATATGATAATTTAATTTCTTGATCGTTTTTATAATAACTAACATAAAATAAGTAATCTGGTTGTTGTGGTGACTAGGAAGGAAAAGCTTCCGTGGGTCCGATACCTTAGTTGCCCACCCATTAAGATAACTTTTATCGTCATTTGTTTCCAGACAAAACGCGTATAATTTATTATTATAAGGAAAAAAATGTTTAAGATCAACTTTTTTAAATTTTCACGTGTATAATATGCTAATTATTATGTAAATTACGTCGTCAGATACCGATTTTCCATAAAAACCTATAAAAAGCCACTTCAAACAATTTTCGTGAAAAAGAGACTAGTACATATTAAAGAACAACTAAAATACTATAAATACAGGAAATTTAAACAATACCTTTGGAGCCGTTTTTGATAAAATCGCAAAAAACCGAAAAATTGCAAGAGTAAAGTGGCACTTCCGGTTGGCCGATTTTAACCAAAACCTTGCCGTCACATCACCGAAACATGACTATCTAAATTTCCAAATTTGGCTGTTTTATGATTTTTAGTTTTCCAGATATTTTGTTCAAACACACACACACACACACACACACACACAGACAAACACACACAGAATTTTTGCGCCGAATGCATTACTTCCTCTAACCTATATTACATACACGGTAAGAGAAAGTAAAAATTGTTTGATTCTGTTTGAATTTGCAGATGTTATAGTTTGCCATAGGAAATACCCTTATTAAAACAAAAAAGGTTGCAGGTAAACTACCCCTTTCCTTTAACCGATCTTCACCAAAAACAATATACTTCGAGTGATCCACAATTCAGGGCTGTATGCAAAAAATTATTTTATTCTGTTTGAGTTTGCCATAGAAAAAATTTACAGATAGACATATAGACAGACAGTCATACACACAGATACTATGCCGAAAATGACTTTTTTTTATTACTGTAGTTTTATTACTATAGTTTTGTATTTATAGTATAGTAAAAAAAAATATACCATAATTTTAAAGATCATTAAAGTCTGCAATCATTTTTAAGTACCGAACTCCCTTAACCTAAACTATTCTTTAACCAATTTATACATTGATTTAAAAACGATAATCAATGAGTGTTTCATACTTGACAAATATGTAATAATTATTAATTTATTTATTCTTACCTTTCTTGTTACATTCATTCTCAATTCCAGCAGACTTAACTTGTGCCTGGGAACTTGAACTACTTAGCCAGGAACTTACCCTCTCCGAGCTTTTGGCCGACTCCGCAGTTTTCCTTTTCTTCTCTTGCCTTTTGTGGGCACCACTCGGATGAACCCATTCTCGCTTCATATTTAAAAATCTAAATATGAAAACGGAGTGCAAAACGGGACAATAAAACAGACAAAGCTGGACGATACACAGTCTCCTAAATATAACTGTCAGCGCTGTATTGGTGCAGATTACACTTAACGTACAATAACCCTCTCATCTATATCAACTGCTCTGGAAGATGGCGCGGTGCGGCGGCGTGGTGTCGAACTAGAGATTGCTTTCTTAGAGAGAGTATTTGTACTACGGATCTATCACTTCATAAAAGTATCAATTCGATGGAACCGATTATTTTGTCGAGAGAATCAAAGAGTCGATTCGATTTTTCTCATCACGTATTCTCTCCTATACTAGAGTTTATTTAGCCCACTTTGCGCGCATTTTTTAGGTTCATGTTTGCAGCAATTTATTTTAGAATAAGAATGTTACAATATAATTAGTTATTTTTTTAATAAATATGACATTTTGAAATAAATTAACAATAGGTATTTTTACATAATTTATCTGTTAGCTTGTTAAATAACCAAGGCATTGTTTAAACTTGTGTTTTCAAAAAATATTTAGTCACTGAAACTGTCAACGAATTTTAATGTAAATTTTTGATTCAGGCACTTTTTTTAGAAAGCAAAATTGAAATATATGTTACGATGAGCAAGATGTCGAGTAAAAGACGTCATTGCAATTGAAGGGCTTCCTATAAATTTTAAAGCTTCAATATCAAAAACTGCTACTTCGGGATTGGAGGCCCCTACAGCCGCCTCTGGCCGGAGGCCCTCGGCGATCGCCGACCAGCCGACCTAGCCAGACCGCCACTAGTCAATACCAAAGATAACATTGTGCTTTGTACAAAATTACTAGTAGAAATATTTGAGACCACTAACACTCTAATACAACAATAAATTAATAGATTGACAAATCTAAGGAGTAGCAGAGTAATGGAGCAGAGAAATAAAGTAGGAGATTTCTATAAATATTTAAAAACAAAAGTTACGTTAAAGATAATTTTGTCAAAAATTTGGTTTAATAAGCAGTGTTTACTTAATAATATAATACCAAAGTATGCAGAAATCTAAAAAAAGGAAGTAGTGACATACAGAAAAAAGTCAAGAAGTTAAGTGAACAGTTATGGGTAAGACAGGAAATAAAATATTTGTATCAGCAACTGAATACGTATAATAAAAACTAATATAGAATATTGAAACTTTCAACTTGTGAAACTTACTTGTCTTTTCTTCCCGTACGCGTTTCGGCGTGATGTGCACCTTCGTCAGCTTTGAGACAGACTAAGAAAGGTGAACACAGATGGGAAGTGTTAAAAAGTTCAATCATGATTCAATTTCAGACTTTTATTTACACACCATTACAGTTATTGTTGTTTTTATTAATAATATAAATATTGTTACGACGGTCTATTCGATCGTCGTAGGTACAGTGGAAACAGTATAAGTACAAGACACCAATTAAGTCACTAATCACACCTTTAATTGTTACAGTAAAACAGTTCGTAATTAACAACACAGTCTCTACAACAAATCAAATGAAAATTGTAAACACGCAATAAAATGTCCACAAATATTAAAACTCAATTGTATTGCAATTATACCGTCCGAATATAAAACGCAACACTTCACTACTAACTACTTGCACGTACACAGTAATAACCCGAACCGCTCTGTAAATATATCGCACTAATACTCTCGAACCGCACTATCAAATATCTCGCATTGAACTGAAAACTAAGGCCGCTACCCGATGTATTTATAGTCACGCTCACACACCAGAAGCTTCCAAACTGCGTATAATCTCTCGTGAACTACGTAATTACTACGGCCTTGACACAGTCCAAGCGCCCGAGCTAAGCCCGGCACAGTCGAGAAAATTCTCGCAAAATGCTTCTAGTAGCACGTACACCACACGCTTACATCGAGATCTTTCTGGCACATTCGATAAACGCGTAGATTGTTCTGTGCTGTCGTAGCACCTCCCCCTCATTAAGCCTGTTCGTCCCGAACTGGCAAAGCGTCTCTAAATTTGTATTTAGCCAGGCGATCTAGGTGGACGACCTTGAACTTTCGCTGTCCTTCCTGTTGAATCCGATAAACAACATCGTAAATTCTTTTTTTTACAGTGTAGGGTCCTTCCCAGTTAGACTGAAGCTTAGGTGAGCGACCACGACGGCGCTTTGGATTGAAAAACCAGACCTGATCTCCTTCTTGGAAACCCACACTATTGCTGCGAATGTCATACCGAGTTTTCATTTTATCACTGGCAATCTTCAGCCGTCCTCTTACCAAGCGATTCATTTCTCGCAGTTGGTTTTCTAATTGTGAGGAATAGTTCTTTGGCTCTTGCGACTGAGTCTCAGGTGATCCAAACAACAAGTCCCCAGGAAGACGAAAGTAGGGGGAAAATAAGGGTTCTGACGCACAAAGGATGCCGCCTTTCCCACGGTCCAAGATTTTTTCCCACGCTCTCCCCACCACCGCTGGACCACAGCATCCCAAAGGACCGCGAATTTCCGCGAATAAATTTTTTTATTTTTTTTTAATTTGATATTTTTATTTTTTTAATTAAATTGATTTGCATATCCGCGAATATATGCAGCCTTTCGCGAGCCTAAATCACTTTCACTTTCTAATTTCCGCGAATATAATTTTTTATATGCAGCCTTTCGCGAGCCTAGATCACTTTCACTTTCTACTGGACCACAGCATCCGCGACTTTTTCGCTGATCTGTGTCAAGATCCGCGACTTTTTCGCGTATCTGGACCACAGCATCCGCGAATATAATTTTTTATTTTTTTATATGCCGCCTTTCGCGAGCTTAGATCACTTTCACTTTCTATCACTTGATGCATTATAGTGTATATATTAAATATATGATCAGGGTTACCAACCTTGCATGAGTTCAAATTTGTTATAATGTATATTAAATCTATATGATCAGGTTTACCAACCTATGGTGGGGGGTTCCGACTTGATGCATTATAGTGTATATATTAAATATATGATCAGGGTTACCAACCTTGCATGAGTTCAAATTTGTTATAATGTATATTAAATCTATATGATTAGGTTTACCAACCTATGGTGGGGGGGTTCCGACTTGATGCATTATAGTGTATATATTAAATATATGATCAGGGTTACCAACCTTGCATGAGTTCAAATTTGTTGTGTGTTATAATGTATATTAAATCTATATGATCAGGTTTACCAACCTATGCATGGGTTCAAACTTGATATGTGTATTATAGTGTATATAAAAATATATGATCAGGGTTACCAATTTTTAAATAAAGCTGATTTGCATATGAGGGGTGGTGTTGGGTGGGTGGTTTTTTTATTTCATATCAGTGGGTGGCGGTGGGTGGGGGTGGTTCCAACTCGATGCATTATAGTGTATATTAAAATATATGATCAGGTGTACCAACCTTTGCATGAGTTCAAATTTGTCGTGTGTTATAATGTATATTAAATCTATATGATCAGGTGTACCAACCTCTGTAGTATTATTATAGTGTATAGATATTTTATATGAGCAGGGTTGTCAACATTTTCTGCGGTGGGGGGAGGGAAATTCAAATATGTGTGTTATATAGTGTATATATTAAAATATATGATTAGGGTTACCAATCTTACATTATTGTGTATGTGTATAGAGCAGATCTGCCAACATTTTTTTCTCTTCTGTGGTGGGAAATTCAAACTATATGATCATAATTGTTACTCTCTCTCTCTCTCTCTCTCTCTCTCTCTCTCTCTCTCGTTGTCAAAACGTTATGTTCAAACCGTTTCCCCTCTCTCTCACCCTCTCTCTCTCTCTCTCTCTCTCCCTCTCGTTGTCAAACGTTATGTTCAAACCGTTTCTCCTCTCTGTGGTCATTACCGCGCATGTATATGATTTTAGAAAGTTTATATATATTCGACAAATATTAACTGTGTACGTACTTACAACGCCCGCTCTCTCTCTCTCTCTCTCACTCATCGTCAAATCGTTGACTTCATTTTTCATTGTATTAAATAATTAACAAATATTAACTATGTGTGCGTGTGTGTTGTCAACTACTTACATGCGCGTTCTCTCTCGCTTAACATAACGCTTCGTGTGAAGCGTTTTGTAGAGCAGGTTTCAACTGTGAAAGGTTTCATACCGTTTCTCCTCTCTCTCTCTCTCTCGCTCGCAGACGTCGGAAGCAATTCCTAGTTTATAATGTAATTACCTGTGCGTGTATGTCTCTCTTTCGCATAAAAAAAAAAAAATCTCCTTGAAATAAGGTATTTTCAAAAGTTTTGTGTACACATACAAATCGCTATCGGACGATGTACGTGCTGCTCACACACACACACACACACACATACACACACACACACACACACACACACACACACACACATTGTGTATGTCTCTCTCTCGCTGCAAACGTTGGCAAGAATTCCCTTATTCAAAGCGATTACGTTGTCACAGTACACAAACTTAAATATAACTTACAGACTATTGTAATTTTAAAAATTCATTTTTGCATTAATTAAAATTACCTGTACGTGTATGTCTCTCTTTCGCATAAAAAAAAAAAAAAAATCTCCTTGAAATAAGGTATTTTCAAAAGTTTTGTGTACACATACAAATCGCTATCGGGCGATGTACGTGCTGCTCACACACACACACACACACACACACACATTGATGAAATTAGAAAGTTTATATTTATTCGACATGTCTGTCTGTCTCTCTGTCTCTCTCTCTCTCTCTCTCTCTCTCTCTCTCTCTCTCTCTCTCTCTCTCTCTCTCTCTCGTTGTCAAACGTTATGTTCAAAACCGTTTCTCCTCTCTGTGGTCATTACCGCGCATGTATATGATTTTAGAAAGTTTATATATATTCGACAAATATTAACTGTGTACGTACTTACAACGCCCGCTCTCTCTCTCTCTATTTATCTCTCCGTCCGTCCGTCTGTCCGTCCATCCGTCCGACTGTCTATATCTGTCTGTCTGTCTGTCTCTCTCTCTCTCTCTCTCTCTCTCTCTCTCTCTCTCTCTCTCTCTCTCTCTCTCTCTCTCTCTCTCTCTCTCTCTCTCTCTCTCGTTGTCAAACGTTATGTTTAAACCGTTTCTCCTCTCTGTGGTCATTACCGCGCATGTATATGATTTTAGAAAGTTTATATATATTCGACAAATATTGGTCGTTTCTCAAAGCTTGGCACTCCTGGTCGCCTTCTTGCGCCTCCTGCACTGCCTGATGGATGCCGACAGCCGTGATTTCTTGTAGTCACGGTGCAGCTGCCCCAACACTGCGAAGTGGCCTCTCTTCAGGCTGCATCCGTGGTTCTTCTTGGACGCCGGCGGTATCTTCAAGCCCAGGTTCCCTCGAGAGGAAGTCCGGCAACTCGTTCTCCTTGCCCGGGCAGTGGACGACGGTGAATTTGAAGCTCTGTATCAGTAGCGCCCAGCAAGCGTACTTCTTCTTCTGCCCGGTCGCCTGCTTCAGGCAGGTTAGCGCCTTGTTGTCGGTCCTCAGGGTGAAATGGTGATCCTCCAAGTATGGCCGGTATTTATTGATGGCTCAGAAGACTGCCAAGCAGTCTAGTTCGTTGCAGTGGTAGTTCTTCTCCGCCTCGTGGAGTTTGGCACTGACGTACGAGATGATACGCCTCTCTCCAGCTTCGGTGCATTGATAAAGCACCGCTCCAAGTCCCTTTTGGCTGTCGTCGGTCTGCAAAAACATCGGCAAGTCCCGATCCGGTCGTGAGAGTTTTAAACGGCTGCCGGAAAGCGGCCTTAACCTCTTCGAAGGCTCGCTGCGTTGTCTCGTCCCAATGCCAGTTTCTTGTCCGCCAGCACTGTACACAACTTAAAATATAGTTTACAAACCGTTATAATACAATTATTCAAAATACATTTACATTGATTAAATATATATATCACAAACAAACATTGTTATATAAAATAAATACAATATTAATAATTTTGACATTGCAAGATTTTTTAAATAATAATTTCACGGCTGTAGATACAGTTCACAAGGAAGTTTATCTGTAACATAACAATACAGTCGATATTAGAATCACGGATACGATAAATATTCAATTATCACATGCACACACACACACACACACACAGTCAGTGGAAAGAAAGAATCAAATGCGTTAAGTAAGTAAACGTTTTCAAATATGTGTCATTTTTCATAAGTTAATGTACTTTCAAATAATTTCTAATCAAACCAAATATTATTCACTGGAACTTTGTAAATACTGCTTGCAATCAATGATACATTTATCACATAAAGTTAATGTACTTTCAAATAATTTCTAATCGAACCGGATATTATTCAATGATACATTTATCATGTACATACAAATTCAATTATTAAAGTGTTAAGTACAGAGAGTTGAAACTACACACACACACACACACACATTGATACATTTTGGAAACTGAGTACAGAATAAATCTACAATCACCTAGTCGGTTTGTTGGCAGAAAACAATTATGTGATCAAATAAACATTACCAGAGAACAACGTCCTCCTAAAGATAAATTTACCAGAGCTCAAAACAGTACAAAGTCATACTTTTGGTGAAGAAAATCACGTCATCAACAACAAAAGTTGTTTGTGTTTAAACAGCTACAAACAATAATTAATTTTCTTACACTAGTAAACATTTTGCTGTAATTGTTTCAATTAAAGGAAACATATATATATATATATATATTCGTTGAGAAAATCTGTTGTGGCTGAACGAAACATGTGTCTGAATAAATTTTCTCTCTACATAGCAGTTGTAAAAGTAGTCATATACATTATGTGCTATATATACAAAAGGCTTTCAACGTGTTTGTCATTTCAACCAATTTGTACCGTGCTCTAATTATGTAAACAAAATAACTATACCGCTCCATACAACTGAGAATAAATCCGTACACACACACACATGAACAATTTTACGTTTAAATAAAATCTGTACATACAATAAAATTATGTTTCAGTATTAATGATATAAATATTACTGTTTTATTAATTTTAAATACCGTATAATTGCTTACGACGCGCACACTTAGCAACGTTTTTACTTATTTGAACAAGCCATGTATTAACTTCAATAAATAATGCACTTGATAATGTTTAAATATTTCCAACAACTATGTTGATTAGAAGTGCTGTAAGTTCAATAACAATGTTCGCTACGTAACGTATTCAAATCTGTTTACTCACCTCTTAAATGTTGATGCACGCAATTATCGATTTCACAATGAGGTATGAAGGCTAATTGCATTCTTCACGTATATATATTGATGTATCTTACAACGGTAGGATAGGGGTAGCTTAGCGTGTTTGTTTTGAAAGTCGATGTAAGTCATTGTCCGCCGTTGGAAACTTTCAGAAGTTAGCGATACTGAAAGTATTTTCGTGCATTAGTCAAAATTAGGAAAACAATGCAGAGAGGGAAAGAGAGAGAGAGAGAGAGAGAGAGAGAGAGCGAGTGAACACACATGTAAGTAGCTCGATACTCAGTGACAACAACACACACACACAGAGTTAATATTTGTCAAATATATATAACAACGAGTGAGAGAGAGAGAGATAGAGAGAGGAGGGGTCATCGACCGTGATGGAAAAGCTTAAAGCTTTAAGAAGTTAGCGATACTGAAAATATTTTCGGTCAAGTTAACACGGCTCTTTTTAAGAAACATTCTATCATTTATTTGATGTCGATACCGGTATTAATTATAGATTACACTTAGTTCCATTCACTTCCATGTGCTTACAAATACTTGTAATTAGTTTCGTTAATAACTAGGCCAAAACATTGTCATTACAGGTCAACTCTTCCGTCTGTCTCGTAAATTTTGCGCAGCACTGTTTGAGTCTTATCTTTGTAAATAAAGAGCAACAGCAACAGTGACGTAATACTCATACGAAACGATTTGTATCACCACAATTAATCATTGCTATTGAAATGAACAAAAATTATTCACATTAAAACATTATCAAGTGCATTCTCTAACTACAACTGCAATCGTTCAATTATCGTATGCATATGTGTACAGAACAAACATAAATATAGTTTACAGACCAATGTAATGTAATATTTTTAAAAATTCATTTCACATTGATTAAATATATATATTGCAAACAATATTATAAAATAAATACAAATCACAAACAATGTTATAAAATAAATAAAATATTAATAATAATTTTTGACATTGTAAGATTTTAATAAAAACAGATAACGATTCATTAACAACAAAATGGACTGCACTCATACATTATTCTTGTTCCAGGAGCGACTTGACTGCAGTGATCAGACCTACAGAAAAAGTACACTTTATCGTAATTACTTTGTAGTATAAACATTATACTTACATTGTCTCTATATGGCTCCGTTTTCCTCTTTTACACTCTGTAAATATATAATATACCGCCTTCCTTATTTGTTCGGGCTTAGGACCGACTCAAGATCACGTGAAAATGTTTTTTTGTTGTGTAAACAAATAAGAAATTCAAGTAATATGAGGCTAAGTTACGGTGGCTCTGAAAAGAACCGATTAATAATTAGACCTAACGTTTGTGTGTTTTTTTTTTTTTTTTTTTTTTTTTTTTTATCATTTTAGTTGTGTCACCACAAACTGACACTGCGGCATCACTCGGGCATGTAAAGCGTTAGGACAATCGTCCATCGTCCAGTCCTCAAATCTAACTTGACATGAACTACACCGTACAGTATCACCATCCCCCTCGTACACAAACCCAGCGCGTGCCAGTGTTTGTGGACTCTGGTTGATATTTGGATACTTTAAATGGTAATCTTTACGACATGCGTATATAATTTTAATTTATTTCACTATACACCTCTGAACCTATGTGTAATTATTTTGTAAACTGCGTTATCTATGGAGGAACTGTTGCAGCAAACGTTAACACTAGAACGATTATATTATTATTATTCAGTGATCAGATAATTTCATAAAAAATAAGAAACGTAAAAGATATACGCTGACTTTACCGCAACCACGTCTATTTAGATAAACAGCTCGGCCAAAAAAATAATTCTTCACAAAGCAGAACAACAACAACTACAGTCTCAAATAAATATATTTTAAATCTGGGGCTATGCGTGTACGTAGGGAAGGTCTTCATATGCTCACTGGACAAAATATAAATATTCGCCGGCAGATAATTTCATAAAAAAATAAGAAACGTAAAAGATATACGCTGACTTTACCGCAACCACGTCTATTTAGATAAACGGCTCGGAAGAAAAAATAATTCTTCACAAAGCAGAACAACAACTACAGTCTCAAATAAATATATTTAAAAAAGATAAATATACATTAGATGGAAATGTTTCCTCTCTTTTTCTCTGTGAAACACAAAAAGAACTTGGGAATCGTGTTTCTTCCCTAGATGCGGTCAACACGATTAAAAGTAAAATTTTAATAACAAAGTTTTCACTGTACTTTAACAAGGATGGTAATATTTTTTTTTTCTAGTGCCTAATCTTTTAAACTAAAAAACGTACAATCTTTATTACTTTTACAAATATAGCTTGAACGTAACACATACACACAGACGTTAGGGAGAGGGAGAGACTGCAATGTGTCAGTGTAAAGTCGTGTCAATGACCTCCTGTATTACAATGGTTTAGCATAGTTTCTTACTGAAGGCTTGCACGCTTTAAATTCAGCTATACCTAAAATATATCTTCAATTAGGGTCATTGTACACACACAGTGGAATGCTTTCAGAAATTTGCGACACACACACACACACACACACATACACGTCTCTCAGCATTAGTGGCACAAGTTCATACACACGTACAAGTGGCAACGTCAGAGTTAAACACGCTACAACATAGATCTTTTACCTCTGATTTTGACAATTTCATTAATTTTTGTATACACACCAACTTATTAAGGATAGACTCGATATCCATTGTTGTGGCAACCGTGCCACGCTTATTATAATTCGTGAACTCCATACACACGTTGCCACAATACGTTCGTATCCATGTCGTGTGTATACAGCGTTGCCAATTTTCTTCGGGCAAAGCGCGCCAAAACTCACTCATAGCAACAAGACACTTGCAACTTGTTTACTGCTGATACTATGTTGACAGTCTACAAGAATTTTTTTCTCGTTGTCATGCGGGTCTTTGCTTAGTTTGCGTGGTATAACCATTACGCTTAATTTTCTTAAATGTTTTCCAACGAATAAGAGCAAATGTTTTAAAATATTCTGAACATTACTGATTAATAAGCGCATTGTGTTTTGCATATTTTTATTTATTATTTAATCTTATATTAAATATAACAAAAGCTTATATTGTAAAGTACAAACGAAGAACGTATTTTAGTGGAAAGTGCAATTATTTCAAATTTTGTTTAGTTAGAGTGTCAATGACAACTATATTTTTAGATAGTTTTCCGTATAAAGAAGTCTGTGCAGTTTTGAATAATATAGTAACAATTGTGTTTTTGTCCCCGTTGTTTTATTATTACAACGCTAATACAGAAAAATATTCTCATTATTGAAAACTCAGTGGTACAACGACAGTAGCTTACCGGAAATTTACACTTTAGTTTAGATTCTTTAAGTTATATGCGATTTTCAAATGAAGAGCGTACAATTTTGTAACTAACTGGTGGTTTGGTGGGGCAATAACGCCAATTTATTGAGAATGTTTAAAGTTATTTCAATGAAATGAGACACAAATTTATTAAGAATTCCTTTTATTTAATATTTCAATAAACTCAGAAACAAACTTTATTCCCACCAGTTTTGTGCTGTTAGTCGTCGGTGATAAAAGTAGCCTAGGTGGTTGCATCGTTCTTTAACAGTATTTCTGTGTATACGACGTTCTTTGTATATGCCGTATCACCATCTTGGCACAGATCGAGTCTACACTGCAGTAGGCCTACTCTGTCAAAATCCCCTGAAAGTAAACACAGCTCAACTTTGGTTGATCAGGTTGCAGTTTTCGTTTAACGGACACTCAATAATTCGCGTTTGAGTTTCTAAACATATTATTTTATTTTATTTATAAACTTATTATTTGAAATAATTTGCATTATTTCCGTCCAATTAATTTTGCCAAATACATGGTTAACAACTGAATATTTCTTGCATATAAATCTGCTGGGAATATTAAAAATATTTCCATCGTGCTGTGTTTCCATCACAGGAAAAGTTCTGTTCCCCAATCGAAGTTTCCACTCCACAAATTGTTGTTCATTAGCACTGGCACACATATTTTAGGTCAAATACAGTATGGTTATAAAGGTCAAAGTTTTGTTTGTTTGTCCCGCCTTTGGGACTAACTTTAAGACTTGTCTGAAGTATCCACTAAAAGTATCACTTTTCCATCCATCTGAACTATACTTAATAATGGATGTCTCGAAGTATACACCGAACTATACACTTCATTATGTTTCAAAGTAAATGATCCATACTGCTACTGCAGAGATCGTTGACATCTCATCAATTAGAATAACTGACTCTTTGTGTAGAACTGTAGCTTTTCCTGACATAGTTTTAATGGAGGAAACTGAAGAAGGCAACACTGGAACAAGAAGACCAAATAACTAATGGAGTATAATTCCTGCAACCAAAAATTGCGCAGGTTTGCATGTCCATTTTGTTACCAATGCTAAATGAGCCTGTTCCCTAACAATATTCAGAATATTTGCGAATACGTAGGTCATGCTACGTTCTGCTGCGGCTCTAAGAAGAACAGCTTCTCAATTGTCTCGCCTGCTATGGCCTACATAATTTTATTTACAACTAATTTTTTTTCATTTAATTTGCTATGTATATTAGCACCATGACTGGCCTCTTCATTCATATTGCGTACAGGGTTAATAAGCATTGGATTATTTGGTATTGGCAAGCCGATGCTCCTGCACTCCAAACCATTACTTCTTAGAATGTAATGTATATCCTGCAATGCTGCATTTTCAGCTGCATTTCCTTCAAGGGCCTGCGTATCGTCTACATTAGTGTTTTGATAATCGTTTACACTTGAAACGGTAATGTTGGTTTGTAGAAGTACCACATTAATGAGAACAACTCTCGTAGTTGACACGACATGTATAGTATGTGTTCTGCATTTCCTCCCAACATTTGTGCGAATCTGTGTCAATTTCAAGTAACCCACATGCAAGAGCCTCTCCTTTGTATGGCTTATAAGTTGCGTATGTATTGCTGTAGCTGCGTGGACATGCGAATGATGTTCCTCCTTTAATATGAAGTAGTAACATACGTATGTAAAATCTGTTATGATCGTTTGGTGCGACAGTGTACATTCTCCCTATCATTTTGCAACCATCTCTCTTTCCTGGAGTCCATTTGTTATCAGCGAATCCGTAAAGTCCTGAAATGCCACTATACAGGAATTGACAAGCACAGGGATCGCATTGATTAAAATCAAACCATGATTTCATCAATGTTGTGCGTTTTGTTTCAGGTCCTTGGATTGCATTCTCATCCCCTGCCCTAATACACATTATAATATCCATCTTCAAGCATAACTAAGCGAACGATTGTATGTGACTGATCATGCATTTATTTTGAATGAAGGCACAGAATATCTGATGAGAGCTAAAGTATGGCATATTCGCGTATGTTATAGTTACAACATATCCAGTTAATGATCGTCACTGACGCTTCTTACGAATTGTATACATGTGAGTCACATTATTTATACATGTATTGGAATAGGTTTTCAATATTGATGTGAGCATTGTACTGTAGAATTAGGAAGCGATTGTAGAGAACGAATCACGATTATCAAATTATATATTCCTTTTAGTTCAACAATTCCGTCATCTCGTCTCCGGTACTTTGGATAACCATTGTTATTTTCAGTAGTTGAATGGAAAAAGTTGCTCGGGTATTATGTGTACACATTCTATCAATCATGCAAGGAACATTAGGATTACGAGCTCTACAAGATCCATGTATCATAGTCGAGATAACAATTTTATGAATCCTTGGAAAACTGACTGGGTCAGGTATTTCTCCGCACAAAACTTGGGAGAAGCATGAGGTAGTGTATTAATCCACGTTTCTGGGATTCAATAATAAATATGTGTAGACAACAACTGCTCACAATGAGTGATTTTTTAGTAAGTCATTTTTATCACTAGTTGAGTTTGCAACAAACACTCCAGAAACCTATCACGACGATCGGCAGCTTTTTCATTTTCACCAAGTTAAGAAGTTATATCTGTCCATTTCGAATTGCAGGTAATGGTTAAAAACCTGTCCAGTTTTCCAGATTTGCGTACTGTGCGATCGCCATCACATCCTGGTACCGAAGAATCATGTTACGTAGTCTGCTGCTTCATGTTCGATAACCTCGGCCGTGTAGTGCGTAAGGATTATTAGCCAGAAAGCTGCCAGGATTGTGAGTAACGAATGTTGAAACTCTTCGTTTTCATTACGAACAATACGTATGTCATATTCTGCCAAAGAATAAGGTTTGTCGCCAGCAAGTGGTAAATAATCGGAAATATATCTGTGAATCTGTCCCTAAAATTTTAAGGAGTAGAAACCTGTACCAGGGATATGATTTTCGTGACCAAAAAGTAAGAGAATGCCCTCATACTATTATATTTCCGGATGGTTTGGACAAAATTAATGCTGTTAAGAAGTAATTCTTTCAGTTGCGTACTTACCTGAGTTCTGGAAAGGAATAGACCGTTATGACAAGAATTGAAATTACCATTTACTGACTCGTTAACGAAACGCAAGGAATGACAGTAAAAACATTAAATATTCATTCCATTCAGACAGTGCTTAAATGTGGTAGATTCTTCAAATAAAAGATTAATGAAAAACAGATGAGCGTACGATGTACCTGCCCTGCGATAACACTCAATACGTGTGTATAGAAATTCCTACGCTCAAATTCATTACGAAAATCACTGTCGCGTTTTGCTCATGTAACAGTACTCATCGCAAATACTGTAGACACAAGCCGACTCTATGTGAATATGCTGGAAGCTTCAAGGGAAATGAGCGGCCAACAGCGAAGCACATTCGAACCTGCCAACAGACAGATGGCAATGTACTGCAATTCTCCCTCTCGCTCGATCGTCTCAGTATATACAATCCAGTACTTTACTTTAAAAAAATTTGAAACACAAAATAGAACTGTACAAAACTTATTTTTATATATTAAATACATATATATATAATATTTAAAATTTATATTTATTTTACCTCAAGATGTTATGTTTCCCCTATTTTGGAACATGTTTCGGTACCCTTAGTGTTCCCATCATGAGCCTCCCAATTTTGAAAATTGTGTAGTACCTGTGTGCTGGTTGGCGGTTGTTATGGCTTCCCGTTGGTTTTTGGTTTTTTAATAAATATTAAATATATTATATACATCAAGAAATAGACTGTAGCAAAAAGTGTCAGCCATGGCACGATGTTTATTAAAACAGTAAATTAAAAATAAATAACTATTGTATGTATTTTTTATTTCCCAGGTAAAGAATTGTCAAATTAGATAAACTGAAATATTGATTTAGTAAAATACAGTACGGTTTTAAGTAAAAAAATATATGATTTTCTTTTTGAGAGACAAGGTTGAATTTTCGTATTGTTTTTTATGAATCATCAAGTCAAACATGTCAAGCATGTACAGCTGCTTGGTGACAGAGCATACTAAACACATGAAATATCTTGGTTTCATAATAGACAGTAATCTTTCGTGGAAATGTTTTATTTGTAACCTGAAGAAATAGTTATATACATTCTTACGAAAATTCTATTAGTTACGAGATTTTTGTCCCGAAATAACTATTCCTCGATAACATCCAGATAAGTCCTGTGATCAATTCACGGCCGTGTAACTGGTTAGTTCGAATTGCTTACTACATTTTTCATGTGTAAAATTTTCGTACTGATGACTAACAAAAATGTTTCATGAAGGTATGCAGCAATTGTTGTCAGATGTGGTATTATCAAGGAGAACTATGTAATATGAGACATCAGCTGCCTTGTGTATACTACGCACACAAGCCAGTTGAAGACATAATACGCAGTCCTGTTCGAATAAACAAACTCGTATTCATTCATTGTCCGGTCTTGGATAAGTAGTCACAACTGTTGTGTGAATATAAACACCAGACAAGTTGAACAAAAGAAGGCAATGCTTTATATCCGCGTAAAAACGAGTGATATTTTAAAGTAATAATGTGCATTTTAGATAATTTATTTACATTTTCTGATAAACCTAATTTTCATCATTAAATTATACGTAACAGTATAACAAGTATTTACATTACTACTCTTACTTTATTACATATTTACACAAATATACTCCAGAAATATTTCAGTGTTCACGTAAGTTTTATAAGAACAAAAGTAATGTTCTCTTAGTTTAGTGTTCATTAGTTTAAAATGCTTTCAGCTTAGCAAATATTCCGTTGCTTAATATTCCTTATTAAGTTATTAGTATTAAGTTTATGGCCTGTCTTAAACGCGCGAATACAGGCACGCGCGCGTATACACACATATAAACTCATGACATTTCGACAATCTGATGTTGAAGACTCCGATCGTGGGTATTTTATAGATACAACCTTTTTAGACTTGTGCTTATTGTGGGAAACATATTGTACAGAATACCGTAACGTTACATGAAATGTATTTACTTTATTCAGCTGTTAAAATAAGGTACTTACATTGGATTGCATTTTGTAATGTATTTGTATTTTTATTAAGTATGAACTACAAAGTTTAATTTAAATTAAGATTAAAAGTGCCGTTGATTCACAAGAATTTACTGTCATGTGTTCTTCTCTGATACGCTTTAAATAACGAAAATTCATATCCTAAAATTTACAATTCAGGTCAAATCAGGTAGTAATCCAGTCCAGTTCTCGATGTGCCACTATTAAAGAAGGAACATAATTCTTATTAAAAATAACGAAACTTTTTAGACCTGGTATTACTAGATGGTAAGTAAATAATCAAAATGTTTTATACAATTTGTAGGTTCCTTGTTATTCAGTTCATTCTATTTATAATCAAGTTAAAAACATTCGCTAGCATTTTTTATTTAATTCCTTCAATAAAAGAACACTCGGGAGAAAATTTTTAAAACGGTTCGATTAGTTTTCAATATTGTTCTTTTGGAAAATAAGGGCATTACAGTCTGTGTTATGAATACCAATTTGTTTTACGCCTTCAAAAGAAACAATACTGTGTATTCATTAGATGTGTCTGTAATACTGGCTTGAGCAGAAGCATGACAATCAGAAGCCTCTGATGTAATAACGTGTTTAGTGTTTAGTTACGCAGCACTTTCCGAAACTATATCTATGCGCCAATCAGATTATACCTTTAGATACCAGTTACCTCAAGATAACAGTTTTGAGTACACGTTGCCGCTGTGTAGTCACAATTAGTATTCATGAATCCCAGCTTTAAGTGAATCGGCCTATCGTGTTGTCGTCATTTTGCTGTCGGTATAGTCGTTGTTTAATGATGTACAGTAACATGACAACAACGTAACTACACACATAAATAAATAACCATTGATCCCGACTGCCATCCTTTTGACCGAAGGTGTATTAGATTTTTAACTGTTTACACAATGATCTTTTTTACTTTCTTATTTGGCAATGAAAGTGCTGTAATTGATAATTAAGTTCTTTATTTGGGATCAGATTGTAATTTCGTGTAGACTTAATTACGTAGCTGTGGCATCTATTAATACACGTCCAACATTTTTTATTACAATATATGTGTAGCATGCACAGAATTAGCACCAAATAAATACCAAAACTATTAGCTTATTATAACTTTATATTTTGTAATAATTTGTTCGTATGCTTGTCATGTACTAACATTAAAAGTTATAAATACGTTTTTAAAACAGTGATTTCAATAAACGAGTGTAGAAATAGATAAATAAAGATACGTGTAACACAATACAGACAGAAAACGGGACTACACAATTAAGAGACAAGTATCCTTAAATAAGCAAATTCAAAATACAGCAATGTAGGTACGACACGAATAAATACGTAAATAAAATCTCAAAGGATTAAAAACACATCGAAACAAAATAACAATTATAATGTATTTTATTTGTGTGTGTGTATGTGTGTGATATATATATATAGAGAGAGAGAGAGGGGGGGAGCGAGTGAGGGGGGAGTGAGAGAGTGGGTATGTCTTCGGAGGGAGGGGGAGAAAGGAACGTTGAAAAACTCTTGTTATAAATGCTTAAGCTTACAAATTGTTATTATTATTATGTTTTTACTATAAAATGTTCATATTATTTTAACATGATTTTCTGGACATGTTTGGTGGAACGTAAAAACAGACAGCTGACGTACAGTTGCATGAGTTCAGACGTAGATGTGTATATATGTGTCAGCCCAAACACTAGTATGTTTTGTAAACATACACGCTGTGCCATTAAAACATTAGGAATATTATTTGACCTTGAGTCGGTACTCAATGTTGGCGGGATTCTGATGAATGAGAAATCTTGTCTCTGTGCTGGAGACCTGTGGTGTTAACGCTGAATAGACACAACACATTATCACTCTACACAGCAGTGGCTGACGTGTATTAACCATTTCTGAGTTCGGGATACCACAACTCAGATTAAACTGTACACAATGTTTGTAGAAAAGACGGACGTGTGTGCGTGTGTGACGTAGACGCCAGTTTGCAAAATGCATCATCGTTCCCGCCAGAAATGTTTCTCGTTTATCTTGTCTCAGCCAAATAAACATTACTATGAGTTTACCATATTCAAGTTTCCTTCATATTTCATAAACACTTGAGAAATTTTATTGTTTCTAACAGAGGTTTCCGGCAGGTGTAAATGTACATAACCTACTTGGCTCATTTTTTAATAAAAATGAGGGAAAGAAATAGAACGATTAAGGAGAGAGAGAGGGAGAGAGAGAGAGAGGGGGGAGTGAGAGAGAGAGCGAGAAAGTGAGAGAGAGGTACACACACAGAGGGGAGCTGTATACATTTTTTACCATACTTCATTTAGTTTAGAAGTCACATGACATAATTTGTATAAAACATCAATTAAACGCGCGGCCAGAATGTCGCATCCTATATATAATGGGACACAATACTTCACGTTTGTACAGTTCACATAAGTTCCTTTTTGATAACTACTATATTACTTTTTTGTAATATTTACTTGAGTACGAGCATTAACACAGAATTTGCGTACAAAATTAATTAAATACGGTTATTTAACAGAATATGAAATTCATTAAATGATTATAAAATACACATTATAATATATAATATATCTATTATGAACATGTAGCCATCATTAATTAGTAACCTAATACGAAGCACAAGTAGGCCTACATAGACTTATACCTAGCAACATCAGCGCTCACATTACAGGCCTACTTAGTACTTAAATGAACGATTATAACGCGATGTAACACATTTGTTATAAATTATGAAGTATTATAAAATATAAAGTGCCCTGAGATTGTGTGATATTTGCGATGAAACAAGACCTTCGCTTTAAACTAAGGGATAAAAGTGAAACGAAAAAACTTGAATTAACATTCATTCATCACCGTTGTACACATCCGTATCTTACTGAAATGGAATACAAAAGTGTTAATAATTTTCGGTGTTTCATTAAAAAAAAGGGTATCAGAAAATGTGTTTGAGACTAAAATATTCTTCCGTTATCAATACAATGTGTAAAGTATGATGGTAATATGTTAACAAATGTAAAAGGATAAAGAAACGTCACCTTCAGATGTGGTAGAAGGAATTGCAGAGCTACAACAAACATACATGATTACACTTTTTCGGAATAGCGCGTGTTCCTGCATTATCTGTACTGTGTGTGTACTTAGATTTTGAAATATAAAATTTCAGTCATTTCAAAACAGATCGACATAAACAGGAAAACTACGCAAAAATTAATAAATAAATAGATCCTTACTGTCTGGTTGATAGACAACAGCTCAAAAATTGGCGGCCCGGGAGATACTGAAATTGATGAAAATGCGTTTTCTTGAAGGAAGTACAACAGAGGCCGAATAACCAAAACTCCGTGGGTACTTGGGAGCATTTGCAGGAGAATAAAGAAGTTGTTCCTAAAGGTGGTGGATAAACGTGATGCAAACTCACTATATTGTGTAATTTTAAATAATATGGAACTAGGAACCACTATAGTTGCAGATATGTGGCACGGGTACAAGTCGCGAGTACCCATACATACCCAAATGTATGGGTATAGAGGCCTACTTCTGTCTGTGAACCATTCGCTTAATTTTGTATGTCCTCGCAATTCTGCTGTTCACACACAAACGAACGAGAACTAATGGTCCAAAATTAAGCGTGATACGCGGAAAAGAGTCAGCAGAATGTCTATTAGTACATTTCAGATGTATTTGATTGAATATATTTGGAGAAAAGTGTTTTTCTGCAGAAGAATGGTTTAATGAATTTTTAGCGGGTATTCATTATTTTTACACGCAATTTTTAAATTGAATATACAGTAATTTGTGGTCAATAAATTCAGCTATAGTACAAGTAAATTAGAAAAAAACCTAAAAAATAAATAAAATTATAAAAATTAAAATAGATGTAAAGCAGGTATCCGACGACTTCTAGTACCCTCAACCCAAAACATTTTAATATTGTGTGTGTCTCTCTTTCTCTTTCCCTGCCTGCGTCTCGCGTCATCTTGCTGTTATCTCTAACACAAATAGAACTAATATAATACAAACTTTTATCCTATCTCACAACCCTCTGTCTTCCTCCTCTCCGTCTGTCTCTAACACAAGAAGTAATTATTTTTATGTACATTTTTGCACATTTGATCGCTCTCCTTTCTTCTCTCTCTCTCTCTTTTCTCACCCTTCTTTATATCTCTTACTAATAAACATAGAACTCTTATTACCAAAAAAATACGTACAGTAGCTTTCTGCCATTGTCTGTGTGTCTGACTCTTGACTACCATTTAGCTCTCTCTCTCTCTCTCTCTCTCTCTCTCTCTCTCTCTCTCTCTCTCTCTCTCTCTCTCTCTCTCTCTCTCTCTCTCTCTCCCTCTCTCTCTCTCCCTACTCATCCTCTCTCTCCTACTCACTTACTCTCTTAATTACACACTTTTATCCTTTTACTAATTCTCTCTCTCTCCTCCCTCTCGCTCTCTCTTTCTCTCCATCTATCTACCTATCTATCTGTCTGTCTGTCTGTCTATCTATCTATCTATCTATCTATCTATCTATCTATTTACCAATCTCAATCCCAAACAGAACTATAGACTATTAAGAACTACAGAACTACAAACTAAAATTATAAAATTTTGTTAACCGCAAAACTGATACAAATAAATGTTTTATAGCATTACTTCAAATACTGTATGTATAATGACGAATATTGACAAAAAATATAACTGATTATATTTGTTATATAACTAGTATATGTTTATTACGTTTGGCAATACATTTATTACTTTTGACTGCCAATATGCGTAGGAAATTTCTCTAGTAAATGAGATCAACGTTACATTATCGCCCGGTGTCAATGGATGTGAGAAAATATTAACATCACCGTTAATTACGTTATTTGGTCCGACGAGAAGTGGTCAATTTTTACATAATTCGAAAGGCCAGTATGCTTGCTACGTTGGCATGCTTCGTAAAACACAATAATTATATTACCACGGTTAATAGAATTGGATAGTGAAGTTTAAAAATTGTTGATAAATATTTGACACTACTAGTTAAAATTATGTTGTAAAGTTAGCGGTGAACGAAGGAAAAAAAATAACTGCCAGGTCATTCGCCTGCAGTTAGTCACTCTTTCATAAAAACAAATAAGCGTCTACGAAAACTGTGCAATACCCGGGGTTGAAAACTGGCAAACGTCGCTGGAAGCAAAAACGGCGAAAATTCGAAATAGTATACATTTCAGATGCTTAATTGTTGGGAAATATTGAAAAGACGCCCTATTGTCGTAATTATGAAAAGATGCCATAATGACAGCGTTTTGTACAAAAAAATTATTTGCTTATTTTAAGAGTATATTGAAATATAAAATGCAAAACAAATAACATAGTCACAAGAACGTAATGTTACAATAAAATTTCAATATACTCTTCGTTTTCAGGTAGACGCCAAAACGTATACATTTTGAAAAGACGCCATTTTGATACATTTTTATAGAAAAATGTATACACACAAACACACACACACACACACACACATACACACATATATATATGTACCATTTATAAATATAAAACATATAAATCATATAGCCTTATATAAAAAACAGCTTTTATAAACAATAGATTTTAAATTTGTATAACTATTTCTTTGCACATTCTGTTCCTGAAGATGACAGTAATGTATAATAAAACTGTTGAAACAGTGTAATAAATAGTAAAAAACATATTCTTGTTGAAAACAAAATATTATTTATTTTTTTATGTAAAACTATAAATCTGGTGTTTATGTTATGTTTAACACCTTTATGTTCAACACTACAGGGTATCTGCGTACTGTGAAATATGATAGATATTTTATATTTAATTAAACTTGATACTTTAAGGAAAACTGCATTTTTACCAAGGTCCTGGAAATATGACCTGAAGAATGAGCCACTTCCGAAGGTCGTACGAAGTACATAACTTCCGCAAATTTGTGTCCCTTACTGAATTATAGCCTATATTTAGAATTCCAAAACAGTAAATTCTAAAAAAAAACGCTGGAATATCTTGAATGTACGACGTAGCCATGGTTGAAACTTTCAACATCAGAAGTATCAAAATCAGATGAAATTTTTTGCGCATATATATAAGTAAATTCAATAATTATAAATAATAATACGAATGGAGTAGAAGTAATGAAAACAATAATTTTGTTTAAAGGGTGGCCTCCACATATCCCCTTATAGCCTCCTTAAAGATTTCTATCTAACAGGGAAACAGAATTTATTCTGATGCAAAGAGAGCGCATATAACACAGTGCTATTCTTAATTTCTCTCTTCAGAGAAGTATCTTTTCCTTTCTGAACATCGAATATTCTCGCAATGCTGAATCATACTCGTTTTCTTAAACTTTTTATGTTCTGTACTCTTTTGCTTTAGGCATTTTATTTCCTCTATAGTAAACCACTAAACCTTACCCCCTGACGAATACCGACTGCTTCGCTTATGTTCGTGTCTTTCCGTAAAAATGTTCGTACAGGTTGATTGCGTTTCAGTACAGCTGGCAACCTGACATACTGAGAAACAAATATTTATTGAGCAACACGATTTTTACGGAACTTCCTTCGCGCCAAATTATGACGTATACAACTGAATGTTTATTTATGTTTGTATTGTTTAAAAATGCTTACCTCGTTTGTCATTTCCACTGAGAGCTGATACGCTCCGGTTACGTAAGACTGTACACACTTCGAAAGCAGCTGATCCAGGATGAATCGTAATTGTTCACAGACGCGCGACAATCATTGGAACGAAACACATCGATAATTTTAACAAGAAACTACACTATAAAATACATAGTCCTATATGCACATTAAGTACACACGCGCTGAATATTTAATAATTTAATGAATAATGTATAATGATACTTCAACTAACAAATTTAAAAATTATTTAAAATTCTGTTTAAAACTTAAAAATTATTTAAAATTCTTTTTAACTTTATAACAATTATTTTTTTGCAGCAGCAGCAGCGACAGAGCAGTGTTCTGTATGCCGGTTTCATTGGGCTTTACCATAACAGTACCGTGTGTTAATTTCTTTTTTTTTTGGTGCAATAAATTCTCTTCTGTGGCACGATATTTCTTTTCTAAGAAGTAGAAGAGCTGGACATATTTTGAACTGCAACGCGAGAGCGAATTGCACTTAATGTCGTTTTTAAAGTAGCAGTTTCTCGTTTAATCACTTCCAGTTCCTCTAATATAGCTACATCGTTAACTAATTAAATTAAATCCCCTTTGAGTGATTCTTTTTGAGTCTCCATACATGTCAAAAACTTTCTCTTTTGCTGATCTGGAATAAAATGTCTTGTTTTTCCGTCGTATCAATTTCGTTCTCCGGATGCACAAACAACCGATCGTCACCATCGTCTTCGTTATTGTTAACATTCGACTGCAAACTACGCCCTGCTTTGTTAATCCTGCAGACAGCATGAATATGTTTACACATATTCCACTTAATACATGAATACATACATTCTACATACGTGCATGAATATTTATGTACACACACATCACAGTCTACACAGATCAAATTACATTTGCACTGCACATCATTTTCATGTACTAAATATACCTCTTTCATGCCAGAAGACGACGGTACTTTCACCCATTGTCTGTTTCTTCTCTGATAATTAAGTTACTGTCGATTTCTGTAATGGACTTATGTCTTTTTCTAATGTCTTTCAACTTTGTAGTTAATTTGGCTATGCTTAAGATAACAGGACTATCAAACAACTTATCGCGGACGAAAGACATTAGAGCAACTATAGCTTTGTCTAAATGTTTTACATTTTTGCCGTGTAAATATATATATATATATATTTAATTGTATTATGCATTCTTTCCATATGCATGTTGGTGTTCAGACCTCCTTGAAGTCGATGGCAGTAGGCCCAAGACTGAATATGTTTTGAGTACGTTTGTTCAAAATAAGTGCCGAATTCAGAAGTGTCTGGATCATCAAGTAGTCGCCTAATTGCTTCAGGCAGAATTTTTTCGAATGCAGAAGAGTCTATCTCCTGCACTAATGTCCTGACTATTCTACTATAAACGTAACCCTGATTCTCTTTGCTTTTTACTTTGGAACTAATATTCCTTCTGCAAGCCCTGTCAACGTGCCAAGTGCAGTACAATGTCATTGCCGGAGCTTGCATTGTTGATATCCACGCATTCATCCAAATCGGACATAAACACTTTCGGTAAAACTTCGCCTACTTCTGCCTTGATTACTGAAAAAACAAAGAAAGCACTTTTTCGTCAGTTCGATTTGATATGAGAAAAGCACAAGGAAATCCCTTTCTCATGTCGTGCAAAACAAGTAGGGTTATTAGTTAAAAACCGTTACTGTTCAAATCGTGGGTGCCGTCAATACATATGCAATCACTGCCATATTTCTTCAGTATTTCACTCTGTACATTGTTCATTATAATTAAATAACTCGTCTTTTTTTAAAGTTTGGTCAGTTTCTCTGACGACCCCTTGAAGCTTATAAAATAATACACAAGGCTGATCACTGGAAATTACCTCATTGACTAACGCTTCAAGACTTGTACCATCTTCTTGCTTCAAGGTCTTGCTTCGTTAATAAATGAATTCTTTCTAATTTACAGCCTGTACAGAATCGAGTATTTTATTAAGTATTGCTTGAAGTGGTATCTGATTTGCAATATCCACAGCTAGACTTTTTCTTTCGTTGTCTGTAAGACCTAAATGGATTAAGTCATTTATATGACCTACATGAGTTGACACTTATGTAGTCTTGCAGGTACCATCTTCATTTTCAGTGACGCGAATGCTTAAAGGACAGACAGCATTGATTTTGTTGCTTCTCTGTAATTTTATGTGCCGTCTACCCTTACTTTCAGACACAAATTTTTCGGACCTACGGCATACATTATAGGCCTAATGTCTCTTTGTGCTGTCGGTAGCAGAATGAGTGCCACGCTTTTTAACGTAACTTTAAAATGTTTCTTTTTCAGTCTCTTGTTTATACTTCAAGAAACTTTCTAAGAAATTAAATTCTTTAATTTCAGACTTTACTGATATGTTGTGCTGGAATTCGAAGTGTTCAAGAGATGCTTGTTCCTTCGCTGCTGCAAGAACACATAAGGGGCACTTAACTTTATTCGGTGCTGATACCCCTCTACCGTGGGATTCGCGTTCATGACGCTTCAATGTGTATCCGTGCTTAAACTGTTTTTCACAGATGTTACATTGTTGTGTACGTGACTTCAAGTTGCTCAAAACCGGCATTCCACTGTTTACTTCTTCGGGATGTAATTTCGAATGCTGGTTAAGATTATCTACATTTTCACAATCCTTACCGCACTACGAACATAAGTATTGTTTAAGCTCACTGATTTTAATAAACCAAAAATAAAAAGGGAATAAATACTAGATTATGAAAATCTAAAAAAAATCACAAAAAATTAACAAATGAATATCACACAACAAACTCGATAAACACACGCACGGATAATGTAAATTAAATAAAAGTGTATATTATAAAACGAACTACGAAGACATTTGATACTTACAGTGATATTAAAGAATAAAATTATAATTAATAGATGATCGTCGCACACTGTTAATTAACACACGCACAGATAATTAAACTGAAGCAGTGAAGTAATATTTTAAACGTGAACTATTGTCATGCTGGTGTCACTGTACTATAATTATCGACACACTATTACTTAACACACGTACAGTAGGCCTATATTAAACGGCACGTTGTGTCTTTTACGGTACATTTCCCGCCTAATTCAACATCGGAGGATTTCGTACCTGCTCATAGCATTGGGTAAAAATTGGATATTCGCTCCTTACTCAGCTCTACGAAGAGATATGGAAGTAAACGAAGCAGTTGGTATGCGTCAGGGACTAAGGTCTAGTTAGAAAACCAAGCTGGATCCTTCTTTTACAATAATTTCCTTACTGATACGTGCTTTTTAATAATAGCAAACAAGTTCTTGTTTAGATAGTAAGCTGCTGCGTCAATATCACAAGGTGTGTAGACTTTATTCCAGTCAGCTGTTAAACAGCGTTACAGATCTTTTTCGGTAATCTCAATTCTAATTCTCATCGGTACAAGAGATTAATGGATCGCAGTAACTCAGAAAACAAGGCCTTGAAATCAAGTTAAAAGTTTATTTAAAAATTTAAGAAAGTTCCCGCCTTGAAATGAAGACAGAGGCTCGGGCAAAGATATTGAAGGGTAGGGACCAAACGAATTCGGTGAGAGAAGGAACCTTCAACTCTCGCCTAACTCTGACAAACCAGGGAGAGTTTGAGATGTACCAGAGGACCTGGGATTGGAAAGCTTCCAAACAGGCGACAATGTTTGGGCTGAATTATGCCCAAAAGGCAGAGGCTGCAGATGTTAATATTGCTCTGAGAAAGATCAAATAGATGGTGAGTTTAGTGCGCACAGGCACTGAACTCCGATGAGTGAGAAAGGGATATATTTAGGGTTTGACGCCGCAGGCACACTGGAGACTCAGGGAGACGTGGGTTTCAAAGCTTAGGCGCCAGTCAACAGTGACGTCCAAGTATTTTACAGACCGTTTCCATACGATTGGACTCCCTTCTAGGGAGAGAGACTGGAAGCGGGAAGTAAATTTACGAGAAAAGGCGATCGCCTCGGTTTTCTCCACATTGATCGCCATTCTCCACTTCCAAAGCCAGTCTGGAAGTTGGACGAGCTGACGTTGCACCAGGCAAAACTAAGGTTCGCTGAGCTAGCATGAAACATGGCGTCATCGCATAGAGCGATAAATGACTCCAGGCTGTACAGACAGGTCGTTCGTGTACAGAAGGTACAGAACGTGGCCTAGGACAGATCCCTGAAGAATGCCTGCGACGATCGGTCGAACGGATGGGTACGACGCGTACTCTACAGACGCGGTCGCAAAGATACGATCGCAGAAGATGAACGAAAGAGACAGGGAGAGGGGATTGGGCTAGTTTGTAGAGAAGGCCTTCGCCAGACTCGATAGAAGGGTTTACTCATGTCGAGCAATACAGCAACGGAGGACTGACGCTTGTTCCCGGTGTCCGTCAATTGGGTAACAACCCTGACGAGTTGAAGGGTCGTCGAGTGCTCTCTGCGAAAGCCGAATTGCTACTGCCGAATGAAACCATCCAACAGGGGCGCATATCGGCTGTGCAGGTGCCGTTCGAACGCTTTCGAGATGACTGGCAATAGAGATATTGGGCGATGATTCTCGGTAAGTAGCCCTATACGCAGCTTACGAGGTTTGGGAATCATGGCGATTTTTGCACGTTTCCACAGGCTGGGGAAGTGACACAAAACGGACCACAACAACAGTTATAAGTGTCACTTACTGCAAAAATCACACAATCTCAAACACACTCAACTGTCAGTTAGCAAACGCAAACAAAAAATACTCGCCACAACAATAATTACATTTATCGCTAACGATAAAGATTACAAAACCTCAGCAACACTCAGGTGTCAACCAAAAGGAACTTGCTGCCACAACAACAAATTCGTACCTATTACTAAATAGCAGCGATTACAAAAGTCATCTGTGTATTATCTCAACTTCTACATGACACCAGATACACTGAATGAACTGTCTTTGTTTCAACAGCTGACTCGTGACTAAAGACAATCCGTTGACCTTATAATCTTTGTTAATACACTACCGTGTCTTCATTCTTCTAACTTTAAAAAGTTCAAAAGAAAAGTATCGCGTATATTAAACGTTTTTGAAAACTGTAATGTAGCCAACGAATTTATTTAATGTTGGGAGGCGAGGTGTGCGATATGTGATGCTGAGCGATACGAGCGCGAGGACCAAAACCTGCGGAATAAAGGTCGGAATTGCAAATGATACATAAAATTCAATTAGTGGAAAAAAATCAAAGACGGCAACAATTTGTTAAAGAAATTTAGGAACAAGTCAAGGCAACGTAGTGAAAATTATGGAGTCACAATAGTGCAGCGTACAATAATTAAATATGCACTGGACACAAGCGTGAGAGAAGCAATCAATCGCACGAGTATGTTGAGCGAACATGACTAGCAGATAGATGAAAGTTACAAAACTAAAATAAAAAGGTTGTTTGTGAATAGGACATGTTACTAACCCTTTATTTTCCTGTAATGACTCTGTGATGATTGTGTAAGACTGACTAAATGAGATGACCAATTTAGTCATTTGCGGTGTATACAATAACTCATAATTGTCCGCAAGATTACATAATAGAGCTACTAAGCAGATTTACTGAATTATATTATCAACAGCATATGGTGGCAGAAAATATTTAAATAATATTTTGTGTAGTTTGAAAACGCTAGTAACGTGTTTTATTTATCATTTCAACATACGTTTACTTCCATTAGAAATTACACAATTTATAAACTCTTCGTAACAACTCATTTGTTTCTCTGAAATCAGCTAAAAATTACGCCAAAAAGTAGACTGTGTTTACGTCTACTTGAATTGCTGCTGGCATTGAATGTTTTGTGTAGGCCCTATATACTGAGAACGTTCCGTGTTTATCTGAACTGCTCTACTGAATAACAGCTGCTCATTTTACACTTCTACTGTTTCTTCAAAACGCAAATATTGGAGATATAACAGTCTGATTTACTTTGTAAGTTTTGTAAAAGTCAATAAAATTATATAATATGTAATCAATGAACCATACAACACTGCAGTATCAAAATATGGTTATTAATTTATTATACAGAAGGTTATTATTTGAGTTTAAAACACACGAAGACACTAAAACATGGCTCTATTTCCACTTAATTGTATCTATTTTTTTTTTTTTTGCTAAACGTTTTAGAACCCACAGTCGTCACATAAAGGTATTTTTATTTTAGTGTAGCAGAGTGATTACGAAATTACACATTAGCAATACCGCTGAAGCAAACGTAATAGTTTATATATAATATAACTTATAAGTCATTTATGTAATATGTGTATCTACGTTGTTCAGTTTAAATAAAACACAAACTCTATAAAAGAATTTACTAAGAAAAGATATCCTGAAACGACTATTCGCTGTCATAGAATTTGAAACTACTTGAAATTGATTAATCCGTTTATAGTAAACAAAGTTCGATTTCTTTGCCGATTGATAGTATAGCTTACGTTGATTGGCTACCTTCAGCAACTTATTCACAGGCTTATCTTGATAATTTATTCTCCTTTAAAGTCGAAACAAATTCTACCTTTAAAATTATAATCGCTATTAAGAAATTTTAAGTGTAGTAAATAAGATCAAAGTAAACAAGTTTAAAGCTTACGAATGTTCGAAGAGGCAGCAAATATATCGAATATATGGCAAACCCATAACTGCTGCAAATAAAATTCTTAGGTTGAAACACAAAGAAGAGGTAAAGACAAAGAAGAGGTCTTTTGTAACTTCTGAAAATTAGGCCTACATTCATAGTCATCAGTCAGCTATCCGTAGTGTAATGAAGACAATTATCACGGATGTGAAGGCGAGAGTAACATTTAAGTACACGTATATACGAGAAAGAATGATAAAATCCTTAGACTCAACGCTGACATAACGGATATGAAGAGAGTTTTAACAAAGCAAAATGTATCTAGTATGTTTACATAGTGTTAATTTGGAAGAGTTGATGCCTGTAGATGACACACAAAAATAATAGTGCTCCTTGTTTAAGTGATATCAATTTGAAGCTGTTGAAGTATAAGAAACTAGTTCTATACTAATACTCCATTTTATCAATATGTACTACTGAACACAAGAAATCCACACACATAATTTCTACGGATTACTGTTTTGATTGTACAAAATGGGGATCCAATGAAACCAATATTGTAGAGGAATCAGTCTTCCATCCACAAACGTAACACAAACTTTATACTAAAATAGTAAATAGGCTAGAAGATTAAAATAAGTTTCGTATGTTTTCATATCAGTAATCAGACTGGCTTTAAGAAATAAAAATATTGTACAAACGCAATTTTTATGTCATAACAAGTACTGGAGAAAAGGTTGTAAACTTAGCATAAATTTAAGACCCACAGATTTTTACAGACATAGGCAAAGTATTTAACAGTATAAGTGGACCTGTCTGATAAAGATTTTAGACCAGATAGCATTTTTGGGCAATTTAATGTATATTATTTACTGTTTTATATTATTATTAATAATAACAACATTTTTTACAAGAATATTTTTTTTTTTTATTTTGTGAATTACAGTGTTCTGATAGTATTCAACTAACATAATCAGATATAAAATTATATTGATAGTGATATAAAATATTATATAAAATTTTATATCAGATGATGATAGTTGAATACTAACAAATCATAGTAATTCACAAAAAAATAAAAAAGTATATTCTTGCAAAAATGTTGTTATTATTATTAATAATATAAACGGAAAGCAAAACCTTTCTAGAAGTGTAAAAGTCCGCCATTATAGCATTGTGACCAGGCCGGTGATCATGTATGGAGTGGAAACAAAGTGCTTTCAAAACTTGGAACCTCTTCTTAAAATTGAAAGAAGAATTCTTCAAAAAAGTAATGGGTACAGGCATCGACCCAAAGAAGAGCTGTAAAGCGATCTGGAAGCTCTATGCTGTGGAAGCGCTATACACCAACATTACTATGCACCACAAAGATAGGGTCAAGACTATATGATGAACCTTCAGTCACTAAGGAATTGCGACAAGGTTGTGCTATATCACCCGCTTTATTTAAGTTGTACTTGAAGGACAGTTTTATTTATTTATTCAGCTTTGGAACGTTAGCGACGCACCTGTCACAACATGGAATACTATCAAAGATGAAAAGCTCTTCATTTGCATGGTTACAAACGACAGCACACGTGTAGCAGAAATACAAAATCATATAGGATAAGGGAAACAAGTGACGGGGCAGTGCAGTCCACTTTATAGAGCAATCAACTAAGATTCGAAACAAAAATTTGCGTACGAAGTGTAGTCCGTTAGCTGTGTATTGCGTGTGACCTTGGCGTTGCATAATGTCAGTGGTGCGGGTATTCTGGTCCACTACGTTGTTTTGCGAGAAAGAATTGACACCAATTGCTGCTCAGAAGAGACTTATTGTTGCACAGAGGAAACTGTGTCAATAATAGCCTAAATAAAGAAATTCTTAGACTCACTTGTTACAGACAGAACCACGTGGTTGGCCAAAAATTTCCAGCCCCTTACGGTAAAAGTTAATTACCTGCGGTAGCAGGCGTTACTCTCTTGTTACGCCTGTCACTGCTAATGTTGTATATCTATAGTAGTCTGACATATTTATGATGTGAAAATTCCAGAACCTTTTTGAAGTCTATGCGACTGTTTGTGTGTTTTGCCACAGTGGTATGATTCTTTGTGCAGTGATGTCTGTGGTCAAAGGCTCTGCAATACGTTTCGTGTTTTAGTAGAGTCTATTGTTTTGTACTTGTGTTTTCCCTCTCCTCCTATCAAGTGTCGTCTTTCAGCTGTATTATTAACTACTTTTGAAAGCTCATAGTTTGCAAGAGGATTAAGAAAATTGTGATTCTCTTTTTAAAAATGTCTTGCATATAAAGAATTTGTTGTTCTATTACCGTCTCCTCGTTTATGGTTAGACAACCTGCATTCAAATTTCCGTCCTGTCTCGCTTAGGTACACTTTGTTACATTTTTTTGCATTTTATATTAAGAAAAACTCCGCTTCTTTGTAAGATTGGCATTTTTTATGTTTTTATTCCTTATCTTATCAAATACTCTTTCACATTTTTAATTGCTACATCTATTCCGTATTTTTAAAACAACATTGTATAATTTTTCTGGTATATGTTACTGCATAGTTCCTTTGTTTTAGTTCATTTTTAGCTTTCTTCCTGTTAATAGAACAGAGATTAACGGTAATACCGGGTTAGTACCATCCATTACACTCCCCGTTAAAAAAGAAAATGACAGTCGGCATTAAAGCAACTGTTATAAATAGTAAATAATTTTTTTTATCTGACGTCAGTGTAGTTACGTTGTTGCGATGTTTCTGCACATGAATTGGTCGGTTTCATTGAAAACGATAAGCGATAACTGTGGATTTGAAACACCAATCTCATCTTACTAACAGAGGAATCTGATTAGTGTACAGAGGCAGGTTCGAAAAGTGCTACGCAATTAAGAGCACATTGTGACAACAAATGCTTCCGAATATTAACCTTCTGACTGAGCGAGGTTTGTGTGGTGTGTGCACGTAATTTTCATTTTGTGTAATAACGTAATTAAAATATTTGCCCGGGAAAGCCATTATTTTATGAAACTGACACAAACACACATTTTATTTCTTTCCTTCTCTCTCACACACACACACACTCTCACTCTTTCCAGCGTTACTACTAATTATCAAAGATTCTAATATTAAAGAGAGTATTTCTTATTGATGAAATAGCACAAAAGTACGGACATGACGTCCTAAGACTGCTCCCGCCGACTACAGCTGTAAGTTAAATTCTATCGCTCTGGTATGGGCACGCTTAGAAGAAAGATGAGATAACGAACGAGCGTGTGGCAAAAAATGAGACTGATAACGTTTCTTTGAATGACGCTGTCCACTGTTTTACCGAGACGACTACGCTAATATGTAAGTTTTATCTTGTTTCTGTCGACATCACAATGGAATGCATATACTAAGCATCTCGTTGTTGCTGTCCTTCATAATTAACTGTACATTGTAAACAAAGGTTGCTTGCTATACTTTCCAGAACACTAGTGCTGTATGCTGTATTAAACAACAGCGTCTCAAAAGAAATTGTTATGAATGAAATTTTCTTGGACCTTGATACCCAGATTGCGAATTAAGAAAATGTCAGCGAAGAGTTAGAAGTAGGCTGTGATAGACTGCGACGTTTACTGTTATTATGATTATGGTAATTGTTATTTTCATTATACGTAATAAACACCTTAATTCGTCGCAATTTCTCTTGACAGTTGTGACACTGATCCTTTTGCAATACTGTACTATTGTTCAAGTAGGCCTATAGGCTCCTAATTGCATCAATGAGTGTCTCAAAATACATCTGGCTTATAGAAATCCCCATAAAGTTTTAACTCTATCAAAGGCTTTTTCCGTAATCTATAAAAGCTATGTGTGTTTCTAAATTGAATTGCCGACGTTTTTCAATGTTTTGCTTTAGTATATATACACGTCAATGCATGAACGTCCTTTTCTAAAGCCCAACTGTACTTCTAATAATATGTTATCGGAAATAGTTTGCAGCCGTTGATTAAGGGGTCTACTACATATTTTGTAACTCCCATTGGAGAGACTTATGCCTTTATAATAATAGATACATCATTTTTGTTTCCTTTTCTGAAAAGAGATATAACTTTTGTCTTTTATAACGTTAATATCCGCAGCATCTCTCGTTTTTATTCATGCGTTTTATAAGTTTATATACCATATTCTGTCTTTCATGTATATCATTTTTGTGTAAAATGATGTATTAAAATTCCATGTACTAAAATGTGTGGAAAAATAAACAATTGTAATAGTGCATAAACGGTTCCATAGTTCAATTGGTTTGTTTCAAAGCTAATAAAGTACTTAAGTACATGAGTAAAGATATGTTTATCTGATGTTTGTATCCGACTGATGTTTAGATAATCTCTTTAGAAGAATACCAAAATTAATTTTTGTCTATTTTTTTGTCACGGGATTAGCTAAAAGTGTTAAGGATGAGAAGTTATATATCATATTTTGTTGTCTTTCACTGTACTCGACACAAAATTTTCTTTGTCCATTGGTTGTCTCCATAACGGTAGTTCCACACTTTTGTCTTCTCTTAGTCCTTACCTGCAGACTTCCTGTCACTGGGTTGTACAGTCGCCGCACTTTTAAAGATTTGTTTCTAAAATTTACTTGCATTTTATTTTTCTCTGTTAACATTGGTATATCCTAAAATACCATAAGCGGATATTGTCATCCGCAACGTGTGAGTTGAAAAATTTTAGGTTGGTAGGTTATTGGCATGTGGGAGAACAATTGATTTTCACACGTGCACGGAAACGGTTTATACAAAATGTATATTACACCTAATTTCATATGTGTTTATTGCCTACGTAACAAATGTAATATATTTGCGGCACTAATTCTAGCTTATTGTTTTATATACTTCATATAAAGTACGTTAAGGCGGTTACACAAGTTTATAAATGCAACCTTAAATATAATGTGTCTAGCAAAAATTACAGTGACTTTTATTGTATAAGGAACTTGATTCCATTTGGATTATTGGGTTAAAGCGCTGTAATCCAAGAAGGCTCTAATCCAAGAACGCTGTAATGCACCTCCGTTACAGCCACACTTCTCAAAGCACTCCGCGTCACTCATATGGAACACAGCGGACAGTTTAGATTTAGTTTCCCGCTAATTTTGCAAATTTCAGCGTGGCAACGTTGTATAATCTGTCTGGAGACCTTGACATTTCAATTATATGATGACAAGAATGCACGCTAGGTTCCTATGAGTACAGCGGCGTGTGCGTGCCACAGATGCGGTGGTTTGCATACACTCACACAACCATGCATTTTCCTACTTTGTGGAACAGTAGCCGTAAAAGCTAGAAAAAATGCTGAAATGCCGAAACGTTACATCTAGGTTACAGTAGGAGTGGTTTTATACTCTTACGAATACATAGGTTACAAAAAAATATTTTAATTTAGGCGAAAATATAACTTTTATTAGTGGCACGCGTTTTACGTTGCCACTAATACTGAGGTTGCCACAGTACGGTCTCGGGTCGGCGGAAAATGCCACAACTAATCACATACACACACACACACACACACACACACACACACACACACACATACGCACACACATACATACACAACGATGTTTCTACTTATTTGAACAAGTCCTGTATTAAATGCACTTGTTAATGTTTTAATGTGAACAATTTTACGTTTAAATAAAATCTGTACATACAATAAAATTATGTTTCAGTATTAATGATATAAATATTACTGTTTTATTAATTTAAAATACCGTATATATATATATATATATATATATAACCTATGAACTTCGCAGGTGAAGAAATTAATTTCTATTTTTCATCTGTAACGACATGCGTGTATAACTTTAATTTATTTCACTATACACCTTCGCCACCGCTGCTACCACAGTCGTCAGTAATAAAAAAAGAAGAAGAAGAAAGATCAGTTAGGAAACGCATCAGTACTCGTTCGAAACTGAAATGATTAACATCAGTCCCAATGGACCACAGCATCCGTGAATTTCCGCGAATAAAAAAAAACGTAAAACGTTCTACTTACGTTTCACGTTAGGTTAAAAAATGCAGTCCACGTACGTTTCACGTTTACGTTAGGTTAAAATGCAGTCTACTTACGTTTCACGTTAGGTTAAAAAATGCAGTCCACGTACGTTTTTCGTTTACGTTATGTTAAAATACAGTCTACTTACGTTTCACGTTAGGTTAAAATGCAAACACACGCACACACACACACACACACACACACATGTGTATGTTATTTATATTATTATTTAAATAACATACACACGTGTTAGGTTGCAAACTAACACGTGTGTGTGTGTGTGTGTGTGTGTGTGTGTGTGTGTGTGTGTGTGCGTGTGTTTGCATTTTAACCTAACGTCAAACGTAAGTAGACTGTATTTTAACTTAACGTAAACGAAAAACGTACGTGGACTGCATTTTTTAACCTAACGTGAAACGTAAGTAGACTGCATTTTAACCTAACGTAAACGTGAAACGTACGTGGACTGCATTTTTTAACCTAACGTGAAACGTAAGTAGAACGTTTTACGTTTTTTTTTATTCGCGGAAATTCACGGATGCTGTGGTCCATTGGAACTGATGTTAATCGTTTCAGTTTCGAACGAGTACTGATGAGTTTCCTAACTGATCTTTCTTCTTCTTCTTTTTTTATTACTGACGACTGGTAGCAGCGGTGGCGAAGGTGTATAGTGAAATAAATTAAAGTTATACACGCATGTCGTTACAGATGAAAAATAGAAATTAATTTCTTCACCTGCGAAGTTCCTAGGTTATATATATATATATATATATACGGTATTTTAAATTAATAAAACAGTAATATTTATATCATTAATACTGAAACATAATTTTATTGTATGTACAGATTTTATTTAAACGTAAAATTGTTCACATTAAAACATTAACAAGTGCATTTAATACAGGACTTGTTCAAATAAGTAGAAACATCGTTGTGTATGTATGTGTGTGCGTATGTGTGTGTGTGTGTGTGTGTGTGTGTGTGTGTGTGTGTCGCAAATTTCTGAAAGCATTCCACTGTGTGTGTACAATGACCCTAATTGAAGATATATTTTAGGTATAGCTGAATTTAAAGCGTGCACGCCTTCAGTAAGAAACTATGCTAAACCATTGTAATACAGGAGGTCATTGACACGACTTTACACTGACACATTGAAGTCTCTCCCTCTCCCTAACGTCTGTGTGTATGTGTTACGTTCAAGCTATATTTGTAAAAGTAATAAAGATTGTACGTTTTTTAGTTTAAAAGATTAGGCACTAGAAAAAAAAAAATATTACCATCCTTGTTAAAGTACAGTGGAAACTTTGTTATTAAAATTTTACTTTTAATCGTGTTGACCGCATCTAGGGAAGAAACACGATTCCCAAGTTCTTTTTGTGTTTCACAGAGAAAAACAGAGGAAACATTTCCATCTAATGTATATTTATCTTTTTTAAAATATATTTATTTGAGACTGTAGTTGTTGTTCTGCTTTGTGAAGAATTATTTTTTCTTCCGAGCCGTTTATCTAAATAGACGTGGTTGCGGTAAAGTCAGCGTATATCTTTTACGTTTCTTATATTTTTATGAAATTATCTGCCGGCGAATATTTATATTTTGTCCAGTGAGCATATGAAGACCTTCCCTACGTACACGCATAGCCCCAGATTTAAAATATATTTATTTGAGACTGTAGTTGTTGTTGTTCTGCTTTGTGAAGAATTATTTTTTTTGCCGAGCTGTTTATCTAAATAGACGTGGTTGCGGTAAAGTCAGCGTATATCTTTTACGTTTCTTATTTTTTTATGAAATTATCTGATCACTGAATAATAATAATATAATCGTTCTAGTGTTAACGTTTGCTGCAACAGTTCCTCCATAGATAACGCAGTTTACAAAATAATTACACATAGGTTCAGAGGTGTATAGTGAAATAAATTAAAATTATATACGCATGTCGTAAAGATTACCATTTAAAGTATCCAAATATCAACCAGAGTCCACAAACACTGGCACGCGCTGGGTTTGTGTACGAGGGGGATGGTGATACTGTACGGTGTAGTTCATGTCAAGTTAGATTTGAGGACTGGACGATGGACGATTGTCCTAACGCTTTACATGCTCGAGTAATGCCGCAGTGTCAGTTTGTGGTGACACAACTAAAATGATAAAAAAAAAAAAAAAAAAAAAAAAAACACAAACGTTAGGTCTAATTATTAATCGGTTCTTTTCAGAGCCACCGTAACTTAGCCTCATATTACTTGAATTTCTTATTTGTTTACACAACAAAAAACATTTTCACGTGATCTTGAGTCGGTCCTAAGCCCGAACAAATAAGGAAGGCGGTATATTATATATTTACAGAGTGTAAAAGAGGAAAACGAAGCCATATAGAGACAATGTAAGTATAATGTTTATACTACAAAGTAATTACGATAAAGTGTACTTTTTCTGTAGGTCTGATCACTGCAGTCAAGTCGCTCCTGGAACAAGAATAATGTATGAGTGCAGTCCATTTTGTTGTTAATGAATCGTTATCTGTTTTTATTAAAATCTTACAATGCCAAAAATTATTATTAATATTTTATTTATTTTATAACATTGTTTGTGATTTGTATTTATTTTATAATATTGTTTGCAATATATATATTTAATCAATGTAAAATGAATTTTTAAAAATATTACATTACATTGGTCTGTAAACTATATTTATGTTTGTTCTGTACACATATGCATACGATAATTGAACGATTGCAGTTGTAGTTAGAGAATGCACTTGATAATGTTTTAATGTGAATAATTTTTGTTCATTTCAATAGCAACGATTAATTGCGGTGATACAAATCGTTTCTTATGAGTATTACGTCACTGTTGCTGTTGCTCTTTATTTACAAAGATAAGACTCAAACAGTGCTGCGCAAAATTTACGAGACAGACGGAAGAGTTGACCTGTAATGACAATGTTTTGGCCTAGTTATTATCGAAACTAATTACAAGTATTTGTAAGCACATGGAAGTGAATGGAACTAAGTGTAATCTATAATTAATACCGGTATCGACATCAAATAAATGATAGAATGTTTCTTAAAAAGAGCCGTGTTAACTTGACCGAAAATACTTTCAGTATCGCTAACTTCTTAAAGCTTTAAGCTTTTCCATCACGGTCGATGACCCCTCCTCTCTCTATCTCTCTCTCTCTCACTCGTTGTTATATATATTTGACAAATATTAACTCTGTGTGTGTGTGTTGTTGTCACTGAGTATCGAGCTACTTACATGTGTGTCCACTCGCTCTCTCTCTCTCCCTCTCTGCATTGTTTTCCTAATTTTGAATAATGCACGAAAATACTTTCAGTATCGCTAACTTCTGAAAGTTTCCAACGGCGGACAATGACTTACATCGACTTTCAAAACAAACACGCTAAGCTACCCCTATCCTACCGTTGTAAGATACATCAATATATATACGTGAAGAATGCAATTAGCCTTCATACCTCATTGTGAAATCGATAATTGCGTGCATCAACATTTAAGAGGTGAGTAAACAGATTTGAATACGTTACGTAGCGAACATTGTTATTGAACTTACAGCACTTCTAATCAACATAGTTGTTGGAAATATTTAAACATTATCAAGTGCATTATTTATTGAAGTTAATACATGGCTTGTTCAAATAAGTAAAAACGTTGCTAAGTGTGCGCGTCGTAAGCAATTATACGGTATTTAAAATTAATAAAACAGTAATATTTATATCATTAATACTGAAACATAATTTTATTGTATGTACAGATTTTATTTAAACGTAAAATTGTTCATGTGTGTGTGTGTACGGATTTATTCTCAGTTGTATGGAGCGGTACAGTTATTTTGTTTACATAATTAGAGCACGGTACAAATTGGTTGAAATGACAAACACGTTGAAAGCCTTTTGTATATATAGCACATAATGTATATGACTACTTTTACAACTGCTATGTAGAGAGAAAATTTATTCAGACACATGTTTCGTTCAGCCACAACAGATTTTCTCAACGAATATATATATATATATATATATATATATATATATATATGTTTCCTTTAATTGAAACAATTACAGCAAAATGTTTACTAGTGTAAGAAAATTAATTATTGTTTGTAGCTGTTTAAACACAAACAACTTTTGTTGTTGATGACGTGATTTTCTTCACCAAAAGTATGACTTTGTACTGTTTTGAGCTCTGGTAAATTTATCTTTAGGAGGACGTTGTTCTCTGGTAATGTTTATTTGATCACATAATTGTTTTCTGCCAACAAACCGACTATGTGATTGTAGATTTATTCTGTACTCAGTTTCCAAAATCTATCAATGTGTGTGTGTGTGTGTGTGTAGTTTCAACTCTCTGTACTTAACACTTTAATAATTGAATTTGTATGTACATGATAAATGTATCATTGAATAATATCCGGTTCGATTAGAAATTATTTGAAAGTACATTAACTTTATGTGATAAATGTATCATTGATTCTAAGCAGTATTTACAAAGTTCCAGTGAATAATATTTGGTTTGATTAGAAATTATTTGAAAGTACATTAACTTATGAAAAAGTGTTGGGGCAGCTGCACCGTGACTACAAGAAATCACGGCTGTCGGCATCCATCAGGCAGTGCAGGAGGCGCAAGAAGGCGACCAGGAGTGCCAAGCGTTGAGAAACGACCAATATTTGTCGAATATATATAAACTTTCTAAAATCATATACATGCGCGGTAATGACCACAGAGAGGAGAAACGGTTTGAACATAACGTTTGACAACGAGAGAGAGAGAGAGAGAGAGAGAGAGAGAGAGAGAGAGAGAGAGAGAGAGAGAGAGAGAGAGAGAGAGAGAGAGAGAGAGAGACAGACAGACAGATAGACAGACAGACAAACAGAGACAGACAGACAGACAGACAGATGTAGACAGTCGGACGGATGGACGGACGGACGGACGGACGGAGAGATAAATAGAGAGAGAGAGAGCGGGCGTTGTAAGTACGTACACAGTTAATATTTGTCGAATATATATAAACTTTCTAAAATCATATACATGCGCGATAATGACCACAGAGAGGAGAAACGGTTTGAACATAACGTTTGACAACGAGAGAGAGAGAGAGAGAGAGAGAGAGAGAGAGAGAGAGAGAGAGAGAGAGAGAGAGAGAGAGAGAGAGAGAGAGAGAGAGAGAGAGACAGACAGACAGACAGACAGACAGACAGACATGTCGAATAAATATAAACTTTCTAATTTCATCAATGTGTGTGTGTGTGTGTGTGTGTGTGTGTGTGTGTGTGTGTGTGTGTGTGTGTGTGTGTGTGTGTGTGTGTGTGTGTGTGTGTCTGTATGTCATTAGTTGTGGCATTTTCCGCCGACCTGAGACCGTACTGTGGCAACCTCAGTATTAGTGGCAACGTAAAACGCGTGCCACTAATAAAAGTTATATTTTCGCCTAAATTAAAATATTTTTTTGTAACCTATGTATTCGTAAGAGTATAAAACCACTCCTACTGTAACCTAGATGTAACGTTTCGGCATTTCAGCATTTTTTCTAGCTTTTACGACTACTGTTCCACAAAGTAGGAAAATGCATGGTTGTGTGAGTGTATGCAAACCACCGCATCTGTGGCACGCACACGCCACTGTACTCATACGAACCTAGCGTGCATTCTTGTCATCATATAATTGCAATGTCAAGGTCTCCAGACAGATTATACAACGTTGCCACGCTGAAATTCGCAAAATTAGCGGGAAACTAAATCTAAACTGTCCGCTGTGTGCCATATGAGTGACGCGGAGTGCTTTGAGTAGTGTGGCTGTAACGAAGGTGCATTACAGCGTTCCTGGATTAAAGCCTTCTTGGATTACAGCGCTTTAACCCAATAATCCAAATGGAATCAAGTTCCTTTATACAATAAAAGTCACTGTAATTTTTGCTAGACACATTATATTTAAGGTTGCATTTATAAACTTGTGTAACCGCCTTAACGTACTTTATATGAAGTATATAAAACAATAAGCTAGAATTAGTGCCGCAAATATATTACATTTGTTACGTAGGCAATAAACACATATGAAATTAGGTGTAATATACATTTTATATAAACCGTTTCCGTGCACGTGTGAAAATCAATTGTTCACCCACATGCCAATAACCTACCAACCTAAAATTTTTCAACTCACACGTTGCGGATGACAATATCCGCTTATGGTATTTTAGGATATACCAATGTTAACAGAGAAAAATAAAATGCAAGTAAATTTTAGAAACAAATCTTTAAAAGTGCGGCGACTGTACAACCCAGTGACAGGAAGTCTGCAGGTAAGGACTAAGAGAAGACAAAAGTGTGGAACTACCGTTATGGAGACAACCAATGGACAAAGAAAATTTTGTGTCGAGTACAGTGAAAGACAACAAAATATGATATATAACTTCTCATCCTTAACACTTTTAGCTAATCCCGTGACAAAAAAATAGACAAAAATTAATTTTGGTATTCTTCTAAAGAGATTATCTAAACATCAGTCGGATACAAACATCAGATAAACATATCTTTACTCATGTACTTAAGTACTTTATTAGCTTTGAAACAAACCAATTGAACTATGGAACCGTTTATGCACTATTACAATTGTTTATTTTTCCACACATTTTAGTACATGGAATTTTAATACATCATTTTACACAAAAATGATATACATGAAAGACAGAATATGGTATATAAACTTATAAAACGCATGAATAAAAACGAGAGATGCTGCGGATATTAACGTTATAAAAGACAAAAGTTATATCTCTTTTCAGAAAAGGAAACAAAAATGATGTATCTATTATTATAAAGGCATAAGTCTCTCCAATGGGAGTTACAAAATATGTAGTAGACCCCTTAATCAACGGCTGCAAACTATTTCCGATAACATATTATTAGAAGTACAGTTGGGCTTTAGAAAAGGACGTTCATGCATTGACGTGTATATATACTAAAGCAAAACATTGAAAAACGTCGGCAATTCAATTTAGAAACACACATAGCTTTTATAGATTACGGAAAAAGCCTTTGATAGAGTTAAAACTTTATGGGGATTTCTATAAGCCAGATGTATTTTGAGACACTCATTGATGCAATTAGGAGCCTATAGGCCTACTTGAACAATAGTACAGTATTGCAAAAGGATCAGTGTCACAACTGTCAAGAGAAATTGCGACGAATTAAGGTGTTTATTACGTATAATGAAAATAACAATTACCATAATCATAATAACAGTAAACGTCGCAGTCTATCACAGCCTACTTCTAACTCTTCGCTGACATTTTCTTAATCGCAATCTGGGTATCAAGGTCCAAGAAAATTTCATTCATAACAATTTCTTTTGAGATGCTGTTGTTTAATACAGCATACAGCACTAGTGTTCTGGAAAGTATAGCAAGCAACCTTTGTTTACAATGTACAGTTAATTATGGAGGACAGCAACAACGAGATGCTTAGTATACGCATTCCATTGTGATGTCGACAGAAACAAGATAAAACTTACATATTAGCGTAGTCGTCTCGGTAAAACAGTGGACAGCGTCATTCAAAGAAACGTTATCAGTCTCATTTTTTGCCACACGCTCGTTCGTTATCTCATCTTTCTTCTAAGCGTGCCCATACCAGAGCGATAGAATTTAACTTACAGCTGTAGTCGGCGGGAGCAGTCTTAGGACGTCATGTCCGTACTTTTGTGCTATTTCATCGATAAGAAATACTCACTTTAATATTAGAATCTTTGATAATTAGTAGTAACGCTGGAAAGAGTGAGAGTGTGTGTGTGTGTGAGAGAGAGAAGGAAAGAAATAAAATGTGTGTTTGTGTCAGTTTCATAAAATAATGGCTTTCCCGGGCAAATATTTTAATTACGTTATTACACAAAATGAAAATTACGTGCACACACCACACAAACCTCGCTCAGTCAGAAGGTTAATATTCGGAAGCATTTGTTGTCACAATGTGCTCTTAATTGCGTAGCACTTTTCGAACCTGCTTCTGTACACTAATCAGATTCCTCTGTTAGTAAGATGAGATTGGTGTTTCAAATCCACAGTTATCGCTTATCGTTTTCAATGAAACCGACCAATTCATGTGCAGAAACATCGCAACAACGTAACTACACTGACGTCAGATAAAAAAAATTATTTACTATTTATAACAGTTGCTTTAATGCCGACTGTCATTTTTTTTTAAACGGGAAGTGTAATGGATGGTACTAACCCGGTATTACCGTTAATCTCTGTTCTATTAACAGGAAGAAAGCTAAAAATGAACTAAAACAAAGGAACTATGCAGTAACATATACCAGAAAAATTATACAATGTTGTTTTAAAAATACGGAATAGATGTAGCAATTAAAAATGTGAAAGAGTATTTGGTAAGGTAAGGAATAAAAACATAGAAAATGCCAATCTTACAAAGAAGCGGAGTTTTTCTTAATATAAAATGCAAAAAAATATAACAAAGTGTACCTAAGCGAGACAGGACGGAAATTTGAATGCAGGTTGTCTAACCATAAACGAGGAGACGGTAATAGAACAACAAATTCTTTATATGCAAGACATTTTTAAAAAGAGAATCACAAATTTCTTAATCCCCTTGCAAACTATGAGCTTCAAAAGTAGTTAATAATACAGCTGAAAGACGACACTTGATAGGAGGAGAGGGAAAACACAAGTACAAAACAATAGACTATACTAAAACACGAAACGTACTGCAGAGACTTTGACCACAGACATCACTGCACAAAGAATCATACCACTGTGGCAAAACACACAAACAGTCGCATAGACTTCAAAAAGGCTCTGGAATTTGCACATCATAAATATGTCAGACTACTATAGATATACAACATTAGCAGTGACAGGCGTAACAAGAGAGTAACGCCTGCTACCGCAGGTAATTAACTTTTACCGTAAGGGGCTGGAAATTTTTGGCCAACCACGTGGTTCTGTCTGTAACAAGTGAGTCTAAGAATTTCTTTATTTAGGCTATTATTGACACAGTTTCCTCTGTGCAACAATAAGTCTCTTCTGAGCAGCAATTGGTGTCAATTCTTTCTCGCAAAACAACGTAGTGGACCAGAATACCCGCACCACTGACATTATGCAACGCCAAGGTCACACGCAATACACAGCTAACGGACTACACTTCGTACGCAAATTTTTGTTTCGAATCTTAGTTGATTGCTATATATACTGGACTGCACAGCCCCGTCACTTGTTTCCCTTATCCTATATGATTTTGTATTTCTGCTACACGTGTGCTGTCGTTTGTAACCATGCAAATGAAGAGCTTTTCATCTTTGATAGTATTCCATGTTGCGACAGGTGCGTCGCTAACGTTCCAAAGCTGAATAAATAAATAAAACTGTCCTTCAAGTACAACTTAAATAAAGCGGGTGATATAGCACAACCTTGTCGCAATTCCTTAGTGACTGAAGGTTCATCAGATAGTCTTGACCCTATCTTTGTGGTGCATAGTAATGTTGGTGTATAGCGCTTCCACAGCATAGAGCTTCCAGATCGCTTTACAGCTCTTCTTTGGGTCTATGCCTGTACCCATTACTTTTTTGAAGAATTCTTCGTTCAATTTTAAGAAGAGGTTCCAAGTTTTGAAAGCACTTTGTTTCCACTCCATACATGATCACCGGCCTGGTCACAATGCTATAATGGCGGACATTTACACTTCTAGAAAGGTTTTGCTTTCCGTTTATATTATTAATAATAATAACAACATTTTTACAAGAATATACTTTTTTATTTTTTTGTGAATTACTATGATTTGTTAGTATTCAACTATCATCATCTGATATAAAATTATATATAATACTTTATATCACTATCAATATAATTTTATATCTGATTATGTTAGTTGAATACTATCAGAACACTGTAATTCACAAAATAATAAAAAAAAATTCTTCTAAAAATGTTGTTATTATTAATAATAATATAAAACAGTAAATAATATACATTAAATTGCTCAAAAATGCTATCTGGTCTAAAATCTTTATCAGACAGGTCCACTTATACTGTTAAATACTTTGCCTATGTCTGTAAAAATCTGTGGGTCTTAAATTTATGCTAAGTTTACAACCTTTTCTCCAGTACTTGTTATGACATAAAAATTGCGTTTGTACAATATTTTTATTTCTTAAAGCCAGTCTGATTACTGATATGAAAACATACGAAACTTATTTTAATCTTCTAGCCTATTTACTATTTTAGTATAAAGTTTGTGTTACGTTTGTGGATGGAAGACTGATTCCTCTACAATACTGGTTTCATTGGATCCCCATTTTGTACAATCAAAACAGTAATCCGTAGAAATTATGTGTGTGGATTTCTTGTGTTCAATAGTACATATTGATAAAATGGAGTATTAGTATAGAACTAGTTTCTTATACTTCAACAGCTTCAAATTGATATCACTTAAACAAGGAGCACTATTATTTTTTTGTGTCATCTACAGGCATCAACTGTTCCAAATTAACACTATGTAAACATACTAGATACATTTTGCTTTGTTAAAACTCTCTTCATATCCGTTATGTCAGCGTTGAGTCTAAGGATTTTATCATTCTTTCTCGTATATACGTGTACTTAAATGTTACTCTCGCCTTCACATCCGTGATAATTGTCTTCATTACACTATGGATAGCTGACTGATGACTATGAATGTAGGCCTAATTTTCAGAAGTTACAAAAGACCTCTTCTTTGTCTTTACCTCTTCTTTGTGTTTCAACCTAAGAATTTTATTTGCAGCAGTTATGGGTTTGCCATATATTCGATATATTTGCTGCCTCTTCGAACATTCGTAAGCTTTAAACTTGTTTACTTTGATCTTATTTACTACACTTATAATTTCTTAATAGCGATTATAATTTTAAAGGTAGAATTTGTTTCGACTTTAAAGGAGAATAAATTATCAAGATAAGCCTGTGAATAAGTTGCTGAAGGTAGCCAATCAACGTAAGCTATACTATCAATCGGCAAAGAAATCGAACTTTGTTTACTTTAATCGGATTAATCAATTTCAAGTAGTTTCAAATTCTATGACAGCGAATAGTCGTTTCAGGATATCTTTTCTTAGTAAATTCTTTTATAGAGTTTGTGTTTTATTTAAACTGAACAACGTAGATACACATATTACATAAATGACTTACATATTATATATAAACTATTACGTTTGCTTCAGCGGTATTGCTAATGTGTAATTTCGTAATCACTCTGCTACACTAAAATAAAAATACCTTTATGTGACGACTGTGGGTTCTAAAACGTTTAGCAAAAAAAAAAAAAAATAGATACAATTAAGTGGAAATAGAGCCATGTTTTAGTGTCTTCGTGTGTTTTAAACTCAAATAATAACCTTCTGTATAATAAATTAATAACCATATTTTGATACTGCAGTGTTGTATGGTTCATTGATTACATATTATATAATTTTATTGACTTTTACAAAACTTACAAAGTAAATCAGACTGTTATATCTCCAACATTTGCGTTTTGAAGAAACAGTAGACGTGTAAAATGAGCACCTGTTATTCAGTAGAGCAGTTCAGATAAACACGGAACGTTCTCAGTATATACACAAAACATTCAATGCCACCAGCAATTCAAGTAGACGTAAACACAGTCTACTTTTTGGCGGGATTTTTAGCTGATTTCAGAGAAACAAATAGTTGTTACGAAGAGTTTATAAATTGTGTAATTTCTAATGGAAGTAAACGTATGTTGAAATGATAAATAAAACACGTTACTAGCGTTTTCAAACTACACAAAATATTATTTAAATATTTTCTGCTACCATATGCTGTTGATAATATAATTCAGTAAATCTGCTTAGTAGCTCTATTATGTAATCTTGCGGACAATTATGAATTATTGTATACACCGCAAATGACTAAATTGGTCATCTCATTTAGTCAGTCTCACACAATCATCACAGAGTCATTACAGGAAAATAAAGGGTTAGTAACATGTCCTATTCACAAACAACCTTTTTATTTTAGTTTTGTAACTTTCATCTATCTGCTAGTCATGTTCGCTCAACATACTCGTGCGATTGATTGCTTCTCTCACGCTTGTGTCCAGTGCATATTTAATTATTGTACGCTGCACTATTGTGACTCCATAATTTTCACTACGTTGCCTTGACTTGTTCCTAAATTTCTTTAACAAATTGTTGCCGTCTTTGATTTTTTTCCACTAATTGAATTTTATGTATCATTTGCAATTCCGACCTTTATTCCGCAGGTTTTGGTCCTCGCGCTCGTATCGCTCAGCATCACATATCGCACACCTCGCCTCCCAACATTAAATAAATTCGTTGGCTACATTACAGTTTTTAAAAACGTTTAATATACGCGATACGTTTCTTTTGAACTTTTTAAAGTTAGAAGAATGAAGACACGGTAGTGTATAAACAATGATTATAAGGTCAACGGATTGTCTTTAGTCACGAGTCAGCTGTTGAAACAAAGACAGTTCATTCAGTGTATCTGGTGTCATGTAGAAGTTGAGATAATACACAGATGACTTTTGTAATCGCTGCTATTTAGTAATAGGTACGAATTTGTTGTTGTGGCAGCAAGTTCCTTTTGGTTGACACCTGAGTGTTGCTGAGGTTTTGTAATCTTTATCGTTAGCGATAAATGTAATTATTGTTGTGGCGAGTATTTTTTGTTTGCGTTTGCTAACTGACAGTTGAGTGTGTTTGAGATTGTGTGATTTTTGCAGTAAGTGACACTTATAACTGTTGTTGTGGTCCGTTTTGTGTCACTTCCCCAGCCTGTGGAAACGTGCAAAAATCGCCATGATTCCCAAACCTCGTAAGCTGCGTATAGGGCTACTTACCGAGAATCATCGCCCAATATCTCTATTGCCAGTCATCTCGAAAGCGTTCGAACGGCACCTGCACAGCCGATATGCGCCCCTGTTGGATGGTTTCATTCGGCAGTAGCAATTCGGCTTTCGCAGAGAGCACTCGACGACCCTTCAACTCGTCAGGGTTGTTACCCAATTGACGAACGCCGAGAACAAGCGTCAGTCCTCCGTCGCTGTATTGCTCGACATGAGTAAACCCTTCTATCGAGTCTGGCGAAGGCCTTCTCTACAAACTAGCCCAATCCCCTCTCCCTGTCTCTTTCGTTCATCTTCTGCGATCGTATCTTTGCGACCGCGTCTGTAGAGTACGCGTCGTACCCATCCGTTCGACCGATCGTCGCAGGCATTCTTCAGGGATCTGTCCTAGGCCACGTTCTGTACCTTCTGTACACGAACGACCTGTCTGTACAGCCTGGAGTCATTTATCGCTCTATGCGATGACGCCATGTTTCATGCTAGCTCAGCGAACCTTAGTTTTGCCTGGTGCAACGTCAGCTCGTCCAACTTCCAGACTGGCTTTGGAAGTGGAGAATGGCGATCAATGTGGAGAAAACCGAGGCGATCGCCTTTTCTCGTAAATTTACTTCCCGCTTCCAGTCTCTCTCCCTAGAAGGGAGTCCAATCGTATGGAAACGGTCTGTAAAATACTTGGACGTCACTGTTGACTGGCGCCTAAGCTTTGAAACCCACGTCTCCCTGAGTCTCCAGTGTGCCTGCGGCGTCAAACCCTAAATATATCCCTTTCTCACTCATCGGAGTTCAGTGCCTGTGCGCACTAAACTCACCATCTATTTGATCTTTCTCAGAGCAATATTAACATCTGCAGCCTCTGCCTTTTGGGCATAATTCAGCCCAAACATTGTCGCCTGTTTGGAAGCTTTCCAATCCCAGGTCCTCTGGTACATCTCAAACTCTCCCTGGTTTGTCAGAGTTAGGCGAGAGTTGAAGGTTCCTTCTCTCACCGAATTCGTTTGGTCCCTACCCTTCAATATCTTTGCCCGAGCCTCTGTCTTCATTTCAAGGCGGGAACTTTCTTAAATTTTTAAATAAACTTTTAACTTGATTTCAAGGCCTTGTTTTCTGAGTTACTGCGATCCATTAATCTCTTGTACCGATGAGAATTAGAATTGAGATTACCGAAAAAGATCTGTAACGCTGTTTAACAGCTGACTGGAATAAAGTCTACACACCTTGTGATATTGACGCAGCAGCTTACTATCTAAACAAGAACTTGTCTGCTATTATTAAAAAGCACGTATCAGTAAGGAAATTATTGTAAAAGAAGGATCCAGCTTGGTTTTCTAACTAGACCTTAGTCCCTGACGCATACCAACTGCTTCGTTTACTTCCATATCTCTTCGTAGAGCTGAGTAAGGAGCGAATATCCAATTTTTACCCAATGCTATGAGCAGGTACGAAATCCTCCGATGTTGAATTAGGCGGGAAATGTACCGTAAAAGACACAACGTGCCGTTTAATATAGGCCTACTGTACGTGTGTTAAGTAATAGTGTGTCGATAATTATAGTACAGTGACACCAGCATGACAATAGTTCACGTTTAAAATATTACTTCACTGCTTCAGTTTAATTATCTGTGCGTGTGTTAATTAACAGTGTGCGACGATCATCTATTAATTATAATTTTATTCTTTAATATCACTGTAAGTATCAAATGTCTTCGTAGTTCGTTTTATAATATACATTTTTATTTAATTTACATTATCCGTGCGTGTGTTTATCGAGTTTGTTGTGTGATATTCATTTGTTAATTTTTTGTGATTTTTTTTAGATTTTCATAATCTAGTATTTATTCCCTTTTTATTTTTGGTTTATTAAAATCAGTGAGCTTAAACAATACTTATGTTCGTAGTGCGGTAAGGATTGTGAAAATGTAGATAATCTTAACCAGCATTCGAAATTACATCCCGAAGAAGTAAACAGTGGAATGCCGGTTTTGAGCAACTTGAAGTCACGTACACAACAACGTAACATCTGTGATAAACAGTTAAAGCACTGATACACATTTAAACGTCATGAACGCAAATCCCACGGTGCAGGGGTATCAGCACCGAATAAAGTTAAGTGCCCCTTATCCCTTATGTGTTCTTGCGGCAGCGATTGAACTTGAACACTTCGAATTGAAGCACAACATATCAGTAAAGTCTGAAATTAAAGAATTTAAATCCTTAGAAAGTTTCTTGGATTAAAAACAAGCCATTGAAAAAGAAACATTTTCAAGATACGTTAAAAAGCGTGGCTCCCATTCTGCTACCGTCAGCACAAAGAGACATTATTATATATGTCATAGGTCCGGGCAATTTGTGTCTGAAAGTAAAGGTAGTCGGCACTTAAAATTACAGGGAAGTAACAAAATCAATGCTGTCTGTCCGGCAAGCATTCGCGTCACTGAAACTGAAGATGGTACCACTTCAAGCAATACTTAATAAAATGTGCGATTCCGTGACAGGCTGTAAATTAAAAAGAATTCATTTATTAACGAAGCAAGACCTGTACAACATCGAGCACGCATATAATTTATGCTCGAAGTCGGTGAGACGTCAAGAAGATGGTACAAGGGTTGAAGCGTTGGTCAACGAGGTCATTTCCAGTGATCAGACTTGTGTATTATTTTATAAGCCTCAAGGGGTCGTCAGAGAAACTGGCCAAACTTTAAAAACAGACGATTTTGTTTAATTATAATGAACAATGCACAGAGTGAAATACTGAAGAAATATGGCAGTGTTTGTATATGCATTGATGGCACCCACGGTTTGAACAGTAACGGTTTTTAACTAATAACCCTACTTGTTTTAAACGACATGAGAAAGGGATTTCCATGTGCTTTCCTCATATTAAATCGAACTGACGAAAAAGTGCTTTCTTTGTTTTTTCAGTATATCAAGGCAGAAGTAGGCGAAGTTTTACCTAAAATGTTTATGTCCGATTTGGATGAATCCTTTTATAATGCGTGGATATCAACAATGCAAGCTCCGGCAATGAAATTGTACTGCACTTGGCACGTTGACAGGGCTTGGAGAAGGAATATTAGTTCCAAAGTAAAAAGCAAAGAGAAGCAGGGTTACGTTTATAGTAGAATAGTCAGGACATTAATGCAGGAAAGAGACTCTTCTGCATTCGAATGAAATCTGCCTGAAGCAATTAGGCGACTACTTGATGATAAAGACATTTCTGAATTCGGCACTTATTTTGATCAAACGTTCTCAAAAAATATTCAGTCTTGGGCCTACTGCCATCGACTTCAAGGAGGTCTGAACACCAACATGCATATCGATAGAATGCATCATACAATTAAATATATATATTTACACGGCAAAAATGTAAAACATTTGGACAAAGCGATAGTTGCTCTAATGTCTTTCGTCCGCGATAAGTTGTTTGATAGTCCTATTATCTTAAGCAAAGGCAAATTAACTACAAAGTTGAAAGACATTACAAAAAGACATAAGCCTATCAGAGAAATCGACAGTAACTCAATTATCAGAGAAGGAACAGGCAATGGGTGGAAAGTACCGTCGTCTTCTGGCATGAAAGAGGTACATATATTTAGTACATGAAAATGATGTGCAGTGAAAATGCAATTTGATCTGTGTAGACTGTGATGTGAGTATACATAAATATTCATGCACGTGTGTAGAACTTGTATTAAGTGGAATATGTGTAAACATATTCATGATGTCCTGCAGGATTAACAAAGCAGGGCGTAGTTTTCAGTCGAATTGTAACAATATCGAAGACGATGGTGACGATCGGTTGTTTGTGCATCCGGAGAACGAAATTGATACGACGGAAAAACAAGAAATATTATCCCAAGTCAGCAAAAGAGAAAGTTTTATGATATCTATGGGCAATCGAAAAGAATCACACAAAGGGGATTGAATTGAATTAGTTAATAGTGTAGCCATATTAGAAGAACTGGAAGTGATTAAACGACAAAATTCGCTCTCGCGTTGCAGTTCAAAATGTGCTTAGCTGTTCGACTTCTTAGAAAAGAAATATCGTGCTACAGAGGAGAATTGATTCCACCAAAAAAAAGGAAATTAACACATGGTAATATTATGGTAAAGCCCAATGAAACCAATATACAGAACACTGCTCTGTCGCTGCTGCTGCAAAAAAATGATTGTTATAAAGTTAAACAGAATTTTAAATAATTTTTAAGTTTGTTAGTTGAAGTATCATTATACATTATTCATTAAATTATTAAATATTCAGCGCGTGTGTACTTAATGTGCATATAAGACTATGTATTTAATAATGTGGCATTTTGTTAATAATTATCCATGTGTTTTCGTTCCAATGATTGTCGGGCATCTGTGAACAATTCGATTCATACTGGATCAACTGCTTTCGAAGTGTGTACAGTCTTACGTAACTGGAGCGTATCAGCTGTGAGTGGAAATGACAAACGAGGTCAGCATTTTTAAACAATACAAACATAAATAAAGATTCAGTTGTACACGTCATAGTTTGGCGCGAAGGAAGTTCCGTAAAAATCGTGTTGCTCAATAAATATTTGTTTCTCAGTATGTGTCTGGTTGCCAGCTGTACTGAAACGCAATCAACCTGTACGAACATTTTACGGAAAGAAACGAACATAAGCGTAGCAGTCGGTATTCGTCAGGGGGTAAGGTTTAGTGGTTTACTACAGAGGTAATAAAATGCCTAAAGCAAAAGAGTACAGAACATAAAAAGTTTAAGAAAACGAGTATGATTCAGCATTGCGAGAATTTTCGATGTTCAGAAAGGGGAAGATGCTTCTCTGAAGAGAAATTGAGAATAGCAGTGTGTTCTTGCGCTCTGTTTGCATCAGAATAAATTCTCTTTCCCTGTTAGATAGAAATCTTTAAGAAGGCTATAGGGGGATATGTGGAGGCCATCCTTTAAACAAAATTATTGTTTTTATTACTTCTACTCCATTCGTATTATTATTTATAATTATTGTATTTACTTATATATATGCGCATAAAATTTTCATTTGATTTTGATACTTCTGATGTTGAAAGTTTCAACCATGGGTACATTCAAGATATTCCAGCGTTTGTTTTTAGAATTTACTTTTTTGGAAATCTACATATAGGCTATAGTTCAGTAAGGGACACAAATTTGCGGAAGTTATGTACTTCGTACGACCTTCGGAAGTGGCTCATTCTTCAGGTCATATTTCCAGGACCTCGGTAAAAATACAGTTTTTCTTAAAGTATCAAGTTTAATTAAATATAAAATAGCTATCATATTTCACAGTACGGAGATACCCTGTAGTGTTGAACATATCATTATGTCAAACATAAACACCAGATTTATAGTTTTACATTAAAAAATAAATAATATTTTGTTTCAACAAGAATATGTTTTTTACTATTTATTACACTGTTTCAACAGTTTTATTATACATTACTATCATCTTCAGGAACAGAATGTGCAAAGAAATAGTTATACAAATTTAAAATCTATTGCTTATAAAAGCTGTTTTTTATATAAGGCTATATGATTTATATGTTTTATGTTTATAAATGGTATATATATATATATGTGTGTGTGTGTGTGTGTTTGTGTGTAAACATTTTTCTATAAAAATGTATCTATCAAAATGGCATGTTTTCAAAATGTATACGTTTTGGCGTCTACCTGAAAACGAAGAGTATATTGAAATTTTATTGTAACATTATGTTCTTGTGAATATGTTATTTGTTTTGCATTTTATATTTCAATATACTCTTATAATAAGCAAATAATTTTTTTTGTACAAAACGCTGTCATTATGGCATCTTTTCATAATTACGACAATAGGGCGTCTTTTCAGTTTTCCAACAATTAAGCATCTGAAATGTATACTTTTTCGAATTTCGCCGTTTTTGCTTCCAGCGACGTTTGCCAGTTTTCAACCACGGGTATTGCACAGTTTTCGTTGACGCTTATTTGTTTTTATGAAAGAGTGACTAACTGCAGGCGAATGACCTGGCAGTTATTTTTGTTCCTTCGTTCACCCGCTACCTTTACATCATAATTTTAACTAGTAGTGTCAAATATTTATCAACAATTTTTAAACTTCACTATCCAATTCTATTAACCGTGGTAATATAATTATTTTGTTTTACGAAGCATGCCAACGTAGCGTACTGGCCTTTCGAATTATGTAAAAATTGACCACTTCTCGTCGGACCAAATAACGTAATTAACGAGGATGTTAATATTTTCTCACATGCATCGACACCGAGCGATAATGTAACGTTGATCTCATTTACTAGAGAAATTTCTTATGCAATTGGCAGTCAAAAGTAATAAATGTAATGCCAAACGTAATAAACATATACTAGTTATATAACAAATATAATCAGTTATATTTTTTGTCAATATTCATCATTATACATACAGTATTTCGAAGTAATGCTATAAAACATTTATTTGTATCTTTTTTGCGGTTAACAAAATTTTATAATTTTAGTTTGTAGTTCTGTAGTTGTTAATAGTCTATAGTTTTGTTTGGGATTGAGATTGGTAAATAGATAGATAGATAGATAGATAGACAGACAGACAGACTTTAGATAGGTAGATAGATGGAGATAAAGAGTGAGAGAGGAGGGAGAGAGAGAAATAGTAAAAGGATAAAAGTGCGTAATTAAGAGATTAGGAGAGAGAGGATAAGTAGGGAGGGAGAGAGAGAGAGAGAGAGAGAGAGAGAGAGAGAGAGAGAGAGAGAGAGAGAGAGAGAGAGAGAGAGAGAGAGAGAGAGAGAGAGCTAAATGGGAGTCAAGAGTCAGATACACAGACAATGGCAGAAAGCTACTGTACGTATTTTTTTGGTAATAAGATTTATATTTTTATTAGTAAGAGATATAAAGAAGGGGAGAAAGAGAGAGAGATAGAAGAAAGGAGAGCGATCAAATGTGCAAAAATGTACATAATAATAATTACTTCTTGTGTTAGAGACAGACGGAGAGGAGGAAGACAGAGGGTTGTGAGATAGGATAAAAGTTTGTATTATATTAGTTCTATTTGTGTTAGAGATTAAATAGCAAGATGACGCGAGACGCAGGCAGGGAAAGAGAGAGACACACACACAATATTAAAATGTTTTGGGTTGAGGGTACTAGAAGTCGTCGGATACCCGCTTTACATCTATTTTTATTTTATTTTTTTTTAGATTTTTTCTAATTTACTTGTACTATAGCTAAATTTATTGACCACAAATTACTGTACATTCAATTTAAAAATTGCGTGTAAAAATAATCAATAGCCGCTAAAAATTTATTAAACCATTCTTCTGCAGAAAAACACTTTTCTCCAAATATATTCAATCAAATACATCTGAAATATACTAATAGACATTCTGCTGACTCTTCTCCGCATATCACGCTTAACTTTAGACCATTAGTTCTCGATCGTTTGTGTGTGAACAGCAGAATTGCGAGGACATACAAGATTAAGCGAATGGTTCACAGACAGAAGTAGGCCTATATACCCATACATTTGGGTATGTATGGGTACTCGCGAGTTGTACCCGTGCCACATATCTGCAACTATAGTGGTTCCTGGTTCCATATTATTTAAAATTACACAATTTAGTGAGTTTGCATCACGTTTATCCACCACCTATAGGAACAATTTCTTTATTCTCCTGCAAATGCTCTCAAGTACCCACCGAGTTTTTGTTATTCGGCCTCTGTTGTACTTCCTTAAGCAAACGCACTTTCATCAATTTCAGTATCTCCCGGGCCGCCAATTTTTGAGCTGTTATCTATCAACCAGACAGTAAGGATCTCCCTGAATTCGTTTATTAATTTTTGCGTAGTTTTCCTGTTTATGTCGATCTGTTTTGAAATGACTGAAATTTGATATTTCAAAATCCAAGTACACACACAATACAGATAATGCAGGAACACGCGCTATTCCGAAAAAGTGTAAGCATGTATGTTTTTTGTAGCTCTGCAATTCCTTCTACCACATCTGAAGGTAACGTTTCTTTATCCTTTTACATTTGTTAACATATTACCATCACACTTTACACATTGTATTGATAACGGAAGAATATTTTAGTCTCAAACACATTTTCTGATACCCTTTTTTTTTAATGAAACACCGAAAATTATTAACACTTTTGTATTCCATTTCAGTAAGATACGGATGTGCACAACGCTGATGAATGAATGTTAATTCAAGTTTTTTCGTTTCCCTTTTATCCCTTAGTTTAAAGCGAAGGTCTTCTTTAATCGCAAATGACACACAATCTCAGGGCACTTTATATTTTATAATACTTCATAATTTATAATAAATGTGTTACATCGCGTTATAATCGTTCATTTAAGTACTAAGTAGGCCTGTAATGTGAGCGCTGATGTTGCTAGGTATAAGTCTATGTAGGCCTACTTGTGCCTCGTATCAGGTTACTAATTAATGATGGCTACATGTTCATAATAGTTATATTATATCTTATAATGTGTATTTTATAATCATTTAAGGAATTTCGTATTCTGTTAAATAACCGCATTTAATTACTTTTGTACGCAAATTGTGTGTTAATGCTCGTACTCAAGTAAATATTACAAAAAAGTAATATAGTAGTTATCAAAAAGGAACTTATGAGAACTGTACAAACGTGACGTATTGAGTCGCATTATATATAGGATGCGACGTTCTGGCAGCGCGTTTAATTGATGTTTTATACAAATTATGTCATGTGACTTCTAAACTAAATGAAGTATGGTAAAAAATGTATACAGCTCCCCTCTGTCTGTATACCTCTCTCTCACTTTCTTGCTCACTCTCTCTCTCTCTCACTCCCCCCTCTCTCTCACCCACGCCCTCTCTCACTTTCTCTCACTCTTTATTTTCTCAAGTGTTTATGAAATATGAAGGACACTGGAATATGGTAAACTCATAGTAATGTTTATTTGGCTGAGACAAGATAAACGAGAAACGTGATTACATATCTGGCGGGAACGATGATGCATTTTGCAAACTGGCGTTTACGTCACACACGTCCGTCTTTTCTACAAACATTGTGCACAGTTTAATCTGAGTTGTGGTATCGCGAACTCAGAAATGGTTAATACACGTCAGCCACTGCTGTGTAGAGTGATAATGTGTTGTCTATTCAGCGTAACATCACAGGTCTCCAGCACAGAGACAAGATTTCTCATTCATCAGAATCCCTCCAACAGGACTCTCTACTCAAGGTCAAATAACATTCTTAATGTTTTAATGGCACAGCGTGTATGTTTACAAAACATACTACCTGTTTGGGCTGACACATATATACACATCTACGTCCGAACTCATGCAACTGTACATCAGCTGTCTGTTTTTACGTTTCCACAAAACATGTTCCAGAAAATCGCGTTATGTTAAAATAATATGAACATTTTATAGTAAAATAATAATAATAATAACAATTTGTAAGCTTAAGCATTCATAACATAAGAGTTTTTCAACGTTCCTTTCTCCCCCTCCCGCCGAAGACACACGCACTTTCTCTCACTCTCTCTCTCTCTCTCTCTCTCTCTCTATATATATATATATATATATATATATATATATATATCACACACACAAATAAAATACGTATTAGACTACATCATTGTCTGATGTCCAATGTCCAATCACCTATCGCAGTGGTCTCAAGGCCCCTTTCAGTTCCGAGTCTATACTCTCTCTGCAGCTACTTCTTGGGCTGCCTGGTATTCTTCCTTCCTTGTGTTTCTACTCAAAAACGTAAATAGGTCTACACGAAATTACAATCTGATCCCAAATAAAGAACTTAATTATCAATTACAGTACTTTCATTGCCAAATAAGAAAGAAAAAGATCATTGTGTAGGCCTATGTGTAAACGGTTAAAAATCTAATACACCCTCGGTCAAAAGGATGGCAGTCGGGAGCAATGGTTATTTATTTATGTGTGTAGTTACGTTGTTGTCATGTTACTGTACATCATTAAACGACGACTATACCGACAGCAAAATGACGACGACACGATAGGCCGATTCACTTAAAGCTGGGATTCATGAATACTAATTGTGACTACACAGCGGCAACGTGTACTCAAAACTGTTATCTTGTCTCACTAAAGGTATAATCTGATTGGCGCATAGATACAGTTTCGGAAAGTGCTGCGTAATTAAATAAGTTATTACATCAGAGGCTTCTGATTGTCATGCATATATTTGTGTAAATATATAATAAAGTAGGAGTAGTAATTTAAATACTTGTTATACTGTTACGTATAATTTAATAATGAAAATTAGGTTTATCAGAAAATGTAAATAAATTATCTAAAATGCACATTATTACTTTCAAATATCACTCGTTTTTACGCGGACATAAAGCATTGTCTTCTTTTGTTCAACTTGTCTGGTGATTATATTCACATAACAGTTGTGACTACATATCCAAGACCGGAAAAGAATGAATACGAGTTTGCTTATTCGAACAGGACTGCGTATTATGTCTTCAACTGGCTTGTGTGCATAGTATACACAAGGCAGCTGATCTCTGTTATTACATAGTTCTCCTTGATAATACCACATCTGACAACAATTGCTGCATACCTTCATGCAACAATTTTGTTAGTCATCAGTACGAAAACTTTTATACATGACAAATTGTAGTAAGCAATTCGAACTAACCAGTTACACGGCCGTGAATTGATCACAGGACTTGTCTGGATGTTATCGAGGAATAGTTATTTCGGGACAAAAATCTCGTAACAAATAGAATTTTCGTAAGAATGTATATAACTATTTCTTCAGGCTACAAATAAAACATTTCCATGAGAGATTACTGTCTATTATGAAGCCAAGATATTTCATTTGCTTAGTATGATCAGTCACCAAGCAGCTGTACATGCTTGACATGTTTTTGACATGATGATTCATAAAAAACAATGCGAAAATTCAACCTTGTCTCTCAAAAAGAAAATAATATATTTTTTTACTTAAAACCGTACTGTATTTTACTAAATCAATACTTCAGTTTATCTAATTCGACAATCCTTTAACTGGGAAATAAAAAATACATACAATAGTTATTTATTTTTAATTTACTGTTTTAATAAACATCGTGCCATGGCTGACACTTTTTGCTACAGTCTATTTCTTGATGTATATAATATATTTAATATTTATTGAAAAACAAAAAACCAACGGGAAGTCATAACAACCGCCAACCAGCACACAGGTACTCCACAATTTTCAAAATTAGGAGGCTCATGATGGGAACACTAAGGGTAACGAAACATGTTCCAAATAAGGGAAAAATAACATTTTGAGGTAAAGTAAATATAAATTTTAAATATTATTTATATATATATATGTATTTAATATATAAAAATAAGTTTTGTACAGTTCCATTTTGTGCTTCAAATTCTTTTAAAAGTAAAGTACTGGATTGTATATACTGAGACGATCGAGCGGGAGGGAGAATTACAGTACATTGCCATCTGTCTGTTGGCAGATTCACATATTCACATAGAGTCGGCTTGTGTGTACACTATTTGCGATGAGTACTGTTACGTGAGCAAAACGCGACAGTGATTTTCGTAATGAATTTGAACGAAGGAATTTGTATACACACGTATTGAGTGTTATCGCGGGGCAGGTACATCGTACGCCCATCTGTCTTTCATTAATCTTTTATTGGAAGAATCTACCACATTTAAGCACTGTCTGAATGGAATTAATATTTAATGATTTTACTGTCATTCCTTGCGTTTCGTTAACGAGTCAGTTATTCCAATTCCTAATGTCATAACGGCCTAATTCCCTTCCAGAACTCAGGTAAGTACGCAACTGAAAGAATTGCTTCTTAACAGCATTAATTTTGTCCAAACCATCCGGAAATATAATAGTGTGAGGGCATTCTCTTACTTTTTGGTCACGAAAATCATATCCCTGGTACAGGTTTCTACTCCTTAAAAATTTAGGGACAGATTCACAGATATATTTCCGATTATTTACCACTTGCTGGCGACAAACCTTATTCTTTGGCAGAATATGACATACGTATTGTTCGTAATGAAAACGAAGAGTTTCAACACTCGTTACTTACAATCCTGGCAGCTTTCTAGCTAATAATCCTTACGCACTACACGGCCGAGGTTATCGAACATGAAGGAGCAGACTACGTAACATGACTCTTCGGTACCAGGATCTGATGGCGATCGTACAGTACGCAAATCTGGAAAACTGGACAGGTTTTTAACTATGACCTGCAATCCGAAATGGACAGATATAACTTCTTAACTTGGTGAAAATGAAAAATCTGCCGATCGTCGTGATAGGTTTCTGGAGTGTTTGTTATAAACTCAACTAGTGATAAAAATGATTTACTAAAAAATCACTCATTGTGAGCAGTTGTTATCCTACACATATTTATTATTTATATATTTATTATTGAATCCCAGAAACGTGATTAATACACTACCTCATGCTTATCCTAAGTTGTGTGCGGAGAAATACCTGACCCAGTCAGTTTTCCAAGGATTCATAAAATTGTTATCTCGACTATGATACATGGATCTTGTAGAGCTCGTAATCCTAATATTCCTTTCATGATTGATGGAATGTGTACACATAATAACCGAGCAACGTTTTACATTAAACTACTGAAAATAACAATGGTTATCCAAAGTACCGAAGAGGAGATGACGGAATTGTTGAAGTAAAAGGAATATATCATTTGATAATCGTGATTCGTTCTCTACAATCACTTCCTAATTCTACAGTACAATGCTCACATCAATATTGAAAACCTATTCCAATACATGTATAAATAATGTGACTCAACATGTATGCAATTCGTAAGAAGCGTCAGTGACGATCATTAACTGGATATGTTGTAACTATAACATACGCGAATATGCCATACTTTAGCTCTCATCAGATATTCTGTGCCTTCATTCAAAATAAATGCATGATCAGTCACATACAATCGTTCGCTTAGCTGTGCTTGAAGATGGAAATTATAATGTGTATTAGGGCAGCGGATGAGAATGCAATCCAAGGACCTGCAACAAAACGCACAACATTGATGAAATCATGGTTTGATTTTAATCAATGCGATCCCTGTGCTTGTCAATTCCTGTATACTGGTATTTCAGGACTTTATGGATTCGCTGATAATAAATGGATTCCAGGAAAGAGAGATGGTTGCAAAATGATAGGGAGAATGTACACTGTCGCACCAAACGATCATAACAGATTTTACATACGTATGTTACTACTTCATATTAAAGGAGGAACATCACTCGCATGTCCACGCAGCTACAGCAATACATACGCAACTTATAAGCCATACAAAGGAGCGGCTCTTGCATGTGGGTTACTTGAAATTGACACAGATTGGCACAAATGTTGGGAGGAAATGCAGAGCACATACTGTACATGTCGTGTCAACTACGAGAGTTGTTCTCATTAATGTGCTACTTCTACAAACCAACATTACCTTTTCAAGTGTAAACGATTATCAAAATACTAATGTAGACGATACGCAGGCCCTTGAAGGAAATGCAGCATTGCAGGATATAGATTACATTGTAAGAAGTAATGGTTTGGAGTGAAGGAACATCGGCTTGCCAATACCAAATAATCCAATGCTTATTAACCCTGTACGCAATGTGAATGAAGAGGCCAGTCATGGTGCTAATGTACATAGCAAATTAAATGAAAAACAGAAATTAGTTGTAATTAAAATTATGTGGGCCATAGCAGGCGAGACAATTGAGAAGCTGTTATTCTTAGAAGCCCCAGCAGAACGTAGCATGACCTACGTATTCGCAAATATTCTGAATGTTGTTAGTGAACAGGCTCATTTAGCATTAGCAACAAAATGGACATGCAAACCTGTGCAATTCTTGGCTGCAGGAATTATACTCCATTAGTTATTTGATCTTCTTGTTCCAGTGTTGCCTTCTTCAGTTTCTTCCATTAAGGCTATGTCAGGAAACGCTACAGTTCTACACGAAGAGTCAGTTATTTTAATTGATGAGATGTCAACGATCTCTGCAGTAGCAGTATGGATCATTTACTTCGAAACATAATGAAGTGTATAGTTCGGTGTATACTTCGAGACATCCATTATTAAGTATAGTTCAGACGGATGGGAAAGTGATACTTTTAGTGGAGAGTTTAGACAGGTCTTAACGTTAGTCCCAAAGGCGGGACAAACAAACAAAACTTTGACCTTTATGACCATATAGTATTTGACCTAAAATATGTGTGTCAGTGCTAATTAACAACAATTTGTGGAGTGGAATGGAGTGGAAACTTCGATTGGGGAACAGAACTTTTCCTGTGATGGAAACACAGCATGATGGAAATATTTTTAATATTCCCAGCAGATTTATATGCAAGAAATATTCAGTTCTTAACCATATAGTTTGCAAAATTAATTGGATGGAAATAATGAAAATTATTTCAAATAATAAGTTTATAAATAAAATAAAATAAAATAATATGTTTAGAAACTCAAACCCGAATTATTGATTGTCCGTTAAACGACAACTGCAACCTGATCAACCAGAGCTGAGCTGTGTTTACTTTCAGGGGATTTTGACAGAGTAGGCCTACTGCAGTGTAGACTCGATCTATGCCAAGATGGTGATACGGCATATACAAAGAACGTCGTATACACAGAAATACTGTTAAAGAACGACGCAACCACCTAGGCTACTTTTATCACCGACGACTAACAGCGCAAAACTGGTGGGAATAAAGTTTGTTTCTGAGTTTATTGAAATATTAAATGAAAGGAATTCTTAATAAATTTGTGTCTCATTTCATTGAAATAACTTTAAACATTCTCAATAAATTGGCGGTATTGCCCCACCAAACCACCAGTTAGTTACAAAATTTTACGCTCTTCATCTGAAAATCGCATATAACTTAAAGAATCTAAACTAAAGTGTAAATTTCCGGTAAGCTACTGTCGTTGTACCACTGAATTTTCAATCATGAGAATATTTTTCTGTATTAGCGTTGTAATAATAAAACAACGGGGACAAAAACACAATTGTCATTATATTATTCAAAAATTGCACAGACTTTTTTATACGGAAAACTATCTAAAAATATAGTTGTCATTGACACTCTAACTAAACAATAATTTGAAATAATTGCACCCTTTCCACTAAAATACGTTCTTCGTTTGTACTTTACAATATAAGCTTTTGTTATATTTAATACAAGATTAAATAATAAATAAAAATATGCAAAACACAATGCGCTTATTAATCAGTAATGTTCAGAATATTTTAAAACATTTGCTCTTATTCGTTGGAAAAAATTTAAGAAAAGTAAGCGTAATGGTTATACCACGCAAACTAAGCAAAGACCCGCATGACAATGAGAAAAAAATTCTTGTAGACTGTCAACAACATAGTATCAGCCGTAAACAAGTTGCAAGTGTCTTGCTGCTATGAGTCAGTTTTGGCGCGCTTTGCCCGAAGAAAATTGGCAACGCTGTATACACACGACATGAATACGAACGTATTGTGGCAACGTGTGTATGGAGTTCACGAATTATAATAAGCGTGGCACGGTTGCCACAACAATGGATATCGAGTGTATCCATAATAAGTTGGTGTGTATACAAAAATTAATAAAATTGTCAAAATCAGAGGTAAAAGATCTATGTTGTAGCGTGTTTAACTTTGACGTTGCCACTTGTACGTGTGTATGAACTTGTGCCACTAATGCTGAGAGACGTGTATGTGTGTGTGTGTGTGTGTGTGTGTGTAACGTTTCTCAATTATTATTATTTACGAATACAAGCCGGTGTTTATATTTAACGCAACTGTATTGTGTAAACCACCAGATAGGTAACAGAATTTTTGTATGATTCTTGCCCTATGTATAATTATTGTTGTGCACCAATTTTTTTTTTTTTTAATATATAAATGAACAAGACGTTGATGGCATGAAATAATTAAATAAATTGAAGAAATAAATCATCGGGTTATTAATAGTTACTCTTAAATTATATATGCATTCACGATCAGCACCAGCAAGTCCATCGGAGCCGCGACCGAAATGTTTTGTTTTTTTTTTGCCTCAGGCACGTTGTCCACGGCTAACTTTATCCTGTTAACTTTCCGTTTCCGTTGCATGGTGCGCGCGCATTTTGTTACATACAAAACATTTTACCCTCAACGCGCCTAAAGAAATATAACTTCAAAAGAAGTATAACTTCAGAAAGAAAGTAATGGAAGGTTTGTAATTAATTTTCATTTCTCCTAATATGTTCATTGTAAACATATTAGCAGTTGCCAGTGTTATTAAAAAGGTTTCACTTATTAACGGTTGTAGAGATGGTCTACAAACACCATTAATTATTTTATTAAAATATTATTACAGATGGTTTTTGAAACGTATAAATTAGACCGAAAAACTCTTCCAAGTTCATGTTAACTCTTTTATTATAAATAATTAAAATGATAAGTTTTGAATTAAATTAAGTTAAAAGTTAAGTTTTAGCTTGTGATGTAATAAAGAAACTTTTACTATACACCTTTTTATTTATTATATAAACTTTTTTTAAGTTTGTAAATAAATTGATGTTTTTCTGATTCTTGCCGTAGAAAGTTGTTTCAAACATCAGCAAATGAAACTACCAATTCTTTAGCCAATGAAACTGGAAGTTCTTTTGTGAACTGTGACAAACAATATGTCACTGACAAATTTTTTAAGGACTTAAACAACTATTTTTCCGTAAGCGTAAATTTTGTTTGATTTGATTTTTTATTTACTTTATTTTACATCGCATCAACTAATATGTCATTAGCAGCGACATTAGATTTAGTGCATTGAGTTTTTGAACTGTATATTTTTTTTTGTAAAAATGACAGATGGAATTTTAACAGCCTACGAAAAGATGCCATGTCTTGAACAGGATGCGAACCCAAGACCACTGGGTTAGTGAGGGATACACTGATCACTGCGCTATAGTGATCAGTGGTTTGCTTTTAAACTATTATAAATTTTATTATTGTTATTATTATTATTATTATTATTATTATTATTATTATTATTATTATTATTATTATTATTATTATTATTATCATGATCATTATTATTATAGATATACTTATTTTAGTGATCATATGTTAGCAATACATCAATTTTGCTAGTTATCAGTTATAACTAAATTCTGTTTCAAGGGTTGGTAGTGGAGAATAACAAAAACTGTCACTGTAAGGTTTGCATGCTTATTCCTGCCTTAGTTCATACCCATACCTGGAGATCGTAGAATTTATAATCGTACTGTAAAGTTCATATATATTTACAATCCGTTCATATATATTTATAAAACATTTTACAATCAGTTGTTGCTTACAACTTCTTTGATTTCATACCCATTACTTACAGAACTAATAATACAGCATAACTATTATACCATTAAAGCAGTATATTACAAGATTTCAATGAAAACATTTGTACATTAAACTTATAAAAGTATCAGTTTAAATATGTTAATTAGAGTGCCATAAATTGAGGTAGTATCACATATTGTTATATTGTTTCATTTTAGTTGTTATTTTTCTAATAGACGTTATGATTAACGTTTGTGTATTTCTCATTTATGTTTACTGTATGAAGTAAAATCAACTTGATGTTATTATAACATCTGTCGATGCAGTGGTGATGTAACCTAAGAGCATAACATTTTATGAATGTTTCCTGCATTTAACACAACAGTATCATAATGCTCTAAGAATTCGCAAAGTAGTCGGTTGGATTATTCAAGTCAGGTAGAACCAGTCATTTAAATTGGATTCTACGGAGTTTATTTTGTTCTCGTTAAGTTTCTAGGTGTTGTGTAGTTTAGCTAATGTAAATATTTAGTTCAGGGTAAAATTATTATATTCTATGGTAAATTTTATTTCTGACATTTTGAAACAATTGTTTGGATAAGAATGTAGATTTGTTTCTCGAGTAGATTGCGCTAAATGAATGGTCATTATCATTAAAAAAGCAGGTTGTTTAGTTGACAGGGACTATCAACTCTTGTGAAAGAAAGTATTACAGCCATGAGTTATATGAAATATGATAGAACAAGTCAAAAATATTCAGTAATATAACTTAAACAATTCAAAACACAGAATACCTGTATTTATTATTTTACTGATGTACTAGAATGGCATAAAATTGTTTTTACATTCATGTTATTCCTATTAAATAAATAAACAGAAAAAATAATATGTGAAGCATTGGCACAACTTGCTCTTAAGCTGTAATTTTAAGTTATTTTAATACTGCTATAAAAAAATTGTATCATTATTCCATTAAGATTAGGTGGGTAATTGTAAACGAAATATGAAGGATAAACACATTTTTATTTATTAAAATTCATGTATAGGCCTGCAAATCAAATTAATTGTAAATAATAGTTGTTTCAGACTTTTTTTGTTATGTTACATACAAAAAATTTTTTAAATGAAGCGCTCTGAAATTCAAAGTACAAGTACCCCAACATCTTAGGGTTAATTATAAAACAAAAATTAGTACAACTGTATAATAATTAACACTGTACTATTTTCTGTTGTGTTTTTAATCCCAACTACATGTTTACAATTACCCAATCTTGGCCTGTATGAAAAGTGAATGGAAACAAGATACTTCAGTCATTATGGTTATAAAAAATCTGAAAGAAAAATTTTTATGGTTACATAATACAACTTGTAAGTAACAGCATAAAAGTTTATCATTTTTAAAACACAGGTGTTGTTTGGTTGCACGTGAACTTCAAATAAGACGCAATAATTTAATAAGTGAGAGACGACCTAAAAAACCTCAACTAAGAACATTCACAGCTAATAAAATCAATAGTGAAATGTCCTTTGCTCAAGCAGTTAAAGCTAACAAGACTTTAGTTCAAAATGATAATTCGTCAATGGTGCAAATGATGCAGAATATGATGGACATGATGAAAATAGTCATGGATAGACTAGATAGATTAGAAGGCAGAAATCCGGGCACAATCCCACAGAGAACTAATCAATGGACCAGAAAGACCTAAGGATAGCTACCTGGAAATCTAAATCCTCCTCTATCACATGAGTGGATCAATTTAAAGTCCGGGTGTATATCTAAAGGCCTTCCAATGGTTAAATTGCCTTCACAGTCCTGACAGTTATATCATTTTAACAAAGAATGTACACAATACCCGGATAAGTAAGTTAGTAAAGGCATTTCTGCATTTACTTTTGAAATATCCTCGTCAGTCACAGAAATATAGCTGAAGCCACTATCTCTTATAAAATTCTCTCCAGATTTCTCAACAGTTTGCCCAGACGTATCATCACAGAACTGATCAATAATGAAGGACCCCTTTAAGCCTGAGTTTAAAGTTAGCCTCTGCAGAGAAAAATCTCTAATTCTACTTTCAATTTCAAAAATCTGATGGACTGATATATGGTATTGGGTGCCTGCTAGTCTTCTGTACAATCCAAATCTAAATTCCAAACCATCAGTTTGAATTTTGCCTGGTAATATGTATGTCATTCCTAATTCATTAACACAATAATCTGTAAATTCAATAATTGACATTGTACTAAGCACTAAAGCTGAATAAGTTTCTATAGTCATTTTCTCACCATTAATATTCAGTTTATTCCACTTATCAAGCCAGTTTACAAATGCTTTAAGAAAAGCTAGTTTTTCATGACTGACACAATTTGTTAGTGGCTCTTGATAAATATTTCTTAACTTTAAACCTTTAAAAGGAGTCTTCACATTCATAACATCAAACCAAATAGAAAATATTTCGATAAATGTTGCTGTACCATCAGCAGTGATTAAATTATGTTTGTCTTTAAGTTCAACAAGGCTATTTGACACATGCATATTTATTAATTTTAGAGCTAATTTTACATTTTGGCGTTCCAAATTTGTGGGCCACAGTGCTTTTCTTGACAAGGTGTATCCAAATTTTAACAAATTTCCACACTCGATCTCATATAATTTTTTTATAGTTTTTACTGAAGCTATATTCATATCACTATTGTGAATATTATTATAAGTTCCATTATTGTCATGAACAGAAACACTACTGCTGGTGCTGCTATTACTGCAACTACCAACCTCACCTCCATCATTATTACAATTACTAAAATTATAATTAAAACCAGGATAATACATGGCTTGTTCACTGTTCTTTTGGTTTAACCAATTATTCCTAACACACTTAATTAAATGTACTATATCAACACAGTAGAATAAAGGTCTCTTTGGGTCACATGGATGAGGATACACGTAATCTGCTAGTGGATTCTGAAACATTGCCATAGTTTTTCTGCTTATTAAGTTATTGTCAGTGACAACCATATCTAAGCGGAAGTTTATTGCTTCTAACTTTAAAATTATATTTTTTAATACAGTAAACAGAACATCAGCTGTAATTTCCTTCACAGGTAAGATATAAGCCACATTTTTGTAAGAACTCACAATACTCTTAATCATAAAAACAAATGCTCTATTAGCCATATTAGAATTATCATATGCCATACCAACAATAACACCTCCTTTATAATCTACATACAGTTTCAGTGTATTTCATCGATAATTATAAGAATATTTGTATCCGATTTCTTCAAAAATTTTGCTTTTTTACTTAAATATGAGAGAAAACTAGGATCACTCATTTCATTCTGAGGACCTAATTTTAATTTGCTGTTTATTTTTTTAATTGTCGGATGAGGAAGAATAAAATGCGCAGACTCCCTAACAAATTTTTATGCGTGTGGGGAAATTAAAAAAAAAACATAGAAGAAAAAATTAATAGATCTGTGCTGTACCGGTAATTTTCTGGCTTGCAATTAATTAAATTTAGTTGTTCAGCCATAAAATCTATAATAAATTTTCGCTGTTCAGACACATTGTTTATGCGTGAGTTTAAAAGTGTGCCTATCACCTGGAGTACATTGCTAATGTTATTACAACTGCTATTGTTGCTGCCATCACTACTACTAGAATTGGTGTTTAAGTTTTCTATACAACTTAAAATCTTATATATGTTGTTCATGTGACAAATCTTCTGAGGAAATTCCCCAATGTTTTTTAGCTTATCAACTGGTACTCCCCTATACGATACTGTTACATTTAAATCTATATTTATTGTCACCGCGTAAAACAAAGTCACAGCCCCGTTATCATTTTTCAAATGTAAAAACATTAGTGCATCATCACTTGTCACAACACTCCAATACTTATTATAATTGAACTTTCTACATGTGTTTAGAAGTTCATCAAAATTATAAAAAGATCGGTCCTTTTCATATTGCTCAAACGATTTTTCACTAAGAGCAAGAGCACTGGCCATTTGTTTTCTTCTAACTTCATCTTCTTTAGGTTTGGATCTTCTCTTGAAGAATTCTGACGTGATAAGTAAGATGGAAAACCAGGAAATACAGTTGGGACTGCAGTGTTTTTAAGTCTTGGATACTTCAGTGGTGCAGACAAAATTTTCCCTGTCTTCTCATCAAATGCAAGTGTACTCCACTCAGTGTCACTGGCAGAAAAATGTCTTTCACAGACCTGTTAAAAAAATTATTATTTCAAAAAATAAATAGTATAATTAGGCTTTATCTAAAAGAATTCCAACACTCAATTTATTAAGTGCTGCAAATACTCAACTCAGATTATAAAAACACTCAACTCAATACAAGTATTTTTACTGAGTGAATACTTGTTAAAAATTTGTCTATAATGACCATACATTTCAATTAATACCATATTGTTGAGAAAAACACAAATGCTTTTTTTATCTTTAGTGTCACCAAATGAACATTTCAGTGTTCATTTGTATATACTCTCAATGATTATTTATGAATTAATGCAGAAAGACTTGAAAAATGAAATGCACTAGCAACTGTGCTCTGTTCATGCCATCTGTTTTCAAACAATGAAAAAAAGTAGAACATATAATCTAAAATTACAGAGTACCCTAATACCCCGGCTGTTTTACTAGTATTCTCTTGATAATTCTGTACCAAAATTTAACCACTGAGTCCAATAGAATAATAGATTTACATCAACATATTATATATACTAAAACTCGATATGTCCTACATGGACTTAGCTTTAAACCATGATAATAATTACAGACTTCTTAAACATATAATTTTCTTAGGAAAAATTCAATCAGTAATTCGAATCATTGGTTAGTGTATCTTGGTATTCATCTAGTTGTATAGCAACCTTATTTCTAACGTTTATCTATAAATTTTAAATAACCAATTGGTTTAACTTCTCCCAAACAAGTTATTATTAACTTTATAATTCTTAATAACTATATTAAATAAGCAGTAAAATTAGTATAACATAACACACCTGTGAAGATGAAGTGTATTTGAAATCCTTCCATGGAATAGCTCGAATCCAAGCTGCATTCCGTTCTTCATCTCTTGGAAACGAAAAACTGCAACTTTATTTGCTGCATCATAATTTCCTCGACAATTAGGTACGCAACAAGAGTGAGGCATCTACAGAAATTAATAAGAGAAATTGAAACAAATGCCTGTCAGTATAATTAAGAATTGCTTGATAGGATTGAACCCTGGGATAAAAAATTCTCATAGTGATCACTTGGCATTGTTAAGTTAGGTTATGTTGATACAATTTTTTTTAACTGTAAATGAAATGGATTTTCCCCTTGCAATTCTTTTACTTTATTAAAAAATACTGTGATTAACTGAATGATCATAGTATTTGTAATTTAAAGGTCCATGTCATGTGAATAACTGCTGACAAAACTTAACTTATTTTTAATTAACATAAACAACAGAAAGTGTTACTTGAAGTTATGTCATAGAGTTTTCAGTTCATAAGTCAGTAAAGTTATTCTGAGTTACCAATTATAATCCTAATTTAGACATAATTGTTACTGCTTTCTTAACTCAGATGTATTATATATAACTCAATAAAATAAAATAACTAGACCTTTTCATTTCATTGACATGCACAAAAATGCATTGTATTTCCCATGGCCCAGTCAAGAAGTCTGGCAACTGTTACAAATCTAATTTTTGGATTAAGCAAATATTACAGGGTGGGGAGAATGTCCTATTTAATTCAGGGGGCACAGTTTCGAAGGAAATAAATTTAAATATTATACACAAACATCTGAATATGAAAAGTTTTAGCAAAATATTTTAACTTTGTCGAATTCTGTTGCTTCTCTGCTATATACACTTTTCCAGGGACGAGGCCTTTTGGTTTCGCAACCATTATCAAGTTCTTCCTACAACAACTTGCATGTTATTGTAGGAAGAACTTGATAATGGTTGTGTTATTAAATAACTATTTTATTATACTTTAGTGTGTCACCATCTATGTTTGTCGCATTGAGTTATGTATCCTAGATACCTACGGTGATATTTACATTATATATGCGGTTGTCATGAGTGATTTTATGTAGGCCTATTGTTTAATGTACTAATAAATATCAATTCATTTAATTAGATCATTGTGTTTTATCAGTAATTGCTTCCTGGTAAATATAATAACAGGTTATGGGCCCAGGTAAGTAATAAAACACATTGTTGAATTGAATTGTGTACAGTAAAAATACGCAAGAACCTTTTTTTTGTGCACGTGTCTGTAAGAATTGAGTGCACAAAGTCAGTTGTAGAGAAGAAAGTACATTAAACAATAGAAATGGATTTAGTCAGATCACATTTAGAAATGTTGAAAGATGATTTGCAAGGAGGTTCCAACTATGATTCATGGATATTCAAACTTAACCTAACCTTAAAATCAAAACGTATTTATCAAATCGCAGCGGCAGTTAAAATTAAGCCTGAAGGAGATGAATCAAGCACAGCTGTAAGAGAATTGATTGAAAAGGATTTAGAAGCACAAGTATTAATTGGATTGAATGTTGACAGTAACATAGCCAAGAAAATTGCAAGGTGCCAGTCCGCAAATGCTATGTTAGAAAAGTTGGAAACCTCATATGGAAAAAAATCAAACGTTTCAGTTGAAGGCCTGCAAAGATTATTTTTTAATTATAACTATGATGAGCACAAATCAGTAATAGAAAATTGCATGACAATTCAACAATATGCTGATGAATTGTCTGCACTAGGTGGAAGCGTTAAAGAAAACTGGATTATGCAAAGGATATTAGGTATACTTCCAACACGACTACATCATTTTAGAACGTCTTGGATAATGTTATTTCCACAGACAAAACGTTGAACAACATGTTTGACCGTTTGACCGTTTGAAACTTGAAGAAGACAGGCAAAAAGAAAGTGAACAGGCCAATAATGAGTGTCAGAATGCTTTCATATCAAAGGGAGAGAACAATAATAAAACAAAACAAGTGAACGTAAAGGAATGCTTTAAATGTGGACAAAAAGGGCACATAAAGAAGTACTGCAAGAATAAACCTAGTAAAAGTTACATTGAATATTGTGAGAAAAACTATCCGTGTAATAAGTGCAACGAAAAAGGTCACTTTGCCAAACATTTTACCAAAAATGTAGATAGTAAGTCAGAAAAATCAGACAAATCTACTTCAAAAAGTAAATTGATGATTAATTTTGGATTGTCTGTTACTAATATACAACATATATCAATGAAGAATGACTATCAAGATCTATGGTACCAAGATTGTGGTGCCACTCAGCACATGACTTTAAGGAATGACTGGTTGAAAAATTATACTGTTTTACAAGAACCAGGAAAAGTCATGATTGGAGATTCAATACTTATAGAAGGTGTTGGTGTCGGAGACATAGATTTGTTAGCTTATAATGGTCAAGATTGGTGTAACATAACACTGAAAAATGTTTTGTATACACCAAAGATACCCTTTAACTTATTTTCCGTCACTAGTGCCTTGGACAAGGGTTATCGTCAGGAAGCAGACACAAATTGCTCGTATTTTTTTTGATTCAGACACTGGTGAATTAACAGCCATGGCAAACAGAGATGGAAGATTGTTTAGAATGATGTTTCGCTATGAAAACTTAAAAAACTGTATTGTTGCTATGTCAATTAAAAAGTGGCATGAAAAATTAGCACATCAGAATATTAGTTATGTAAGAGAAATTTTGAAGAAAAATAATATAAAATATGTAGACGATTGGGATGAATATGTGTGTGAAGGATGCGTTTATGGCAAACACCATCGTCTCCCACATCCAAGAAATTTTGAAGTTGCAAAAGAGGAACTTGATGTAATTCATGTAGACTTGTGCGAAATTAATATAAATTCTTTTGGAGGAGCAAAATATTTTTTTATGCTCAAAGATGATTTCTCTCATTTTCGCACTGTCTATTTCTTAAAAACTAAAAATGAAACTTTTGAGAGATTGAAAATCTTCATGACTTTCGTTGAGAATCAGTTTATAAAGAACATAAATGTTTTAAAGTCTGATAATGGGAAATGAATTAGAAATGGAGATACTAAGAAGTTTTGTGAAGAACACAATGTTTACCGCATTAAGTCGAACCCATACACTGCACCACAAAATGGTCGAACTGAGAGAGAGATGAGAACCATTGTAGAATCTGCTAGATCAGCTATACATGCAAGAAATCTAAATGAAAACTTATGGGCAGAAGCAATTAGTTATGCTACATTTACACTGAATCAGACTGGAACAAGTTCTGTGAAAGGTAAAAGTCCAGTGGATTTATGGTTTGGACGCAGAATTGATGTAAATAAGCTTAGAATCTTTGGATGTGATTGTTATGTTTTCATTCAGGATTTTAAGAGAGCCAAAACACAGAAGAAATCAGAAAAAGGAATTTTCTTAGGATACAGTTTAGATTCAAGTAATTACCGAGTTTACTTAAGAGACAAAAATGAAGTTGTAACATCAGGAGATGTGATATTTGATGAAAAAGTAAACAGTAAGCCTAGTGTGACAATTTTTAAAAATAAATAAAAAATAATAAAAGAAATTTTTTTTTAAATCTCCCATTAAAACAAGACATAACGCCTAAAGAAAATGATAAAGTAACACCGCAATAATACCCAAAATAAATAGTTTAGAACCAAAACGAATTCGAGAATAAAATTAAGATAACACTCCTTAATAATTAACCCTGCTTTATCCTGCCGAAACCGGCATCAACACGCAAAATTACCCGTGAATAAGACTAATAATAGTATTAAATTGCAACTTGATAAAAAACATAACGATGTACAATAATAAAATAAAAAGTAAGAGATACCATATTATAATTAAATATGTCAGAGAATAAACGAATAGATATTAATCGGAACATGGAACTACTTTTATGCTGAATAGTAAATGAGCGAGATTACTACTCTCACCCCTTAACGAAACACACTTGAAATGGAGCGGTCGAACCGTAAACAGCATACAGCCGTGATGCGGTACAATAATAATACTTTTAAAAGTTAATAAACTCGCCAGTTTAGACGTAGCGGCTCCCAGTACACATTTAAAACCATATGAACCGCGAATATAGTCTAGTAATTACAGTAACTATGTAATAAAGTGAATACTGTATGTAGTAAACGAGTGAGTGTGGATGAGAATTGCGCGTCTATGATATCTCTACAAATTTTAACAATAAAATGTATATAATTAGATATGTGGTAAAATCATAATGTGAAACTCAAGAACTAAACCAACATGTGACGTGAATACAAGTGAATAAAACTTTTGTGCAAATCATCCAAAACTACGAACGATTACTACAAGTTATTGAGAAAGAGAGAACCAGGACCCACCATGACTAAAATGACTTCAGGACTTCACCATCACCGGATACGAACCTAACAACAGAAACCTGATCTACAAAAAAAACTACAAGACACACTGCACAACCGAGAGAGTCGCCGATTCGCCGAGGATGATACCCACAGGTGACACGGAACTTTAGCTTCCGTGGTTCAGAACTTGAAGTAGAATAATATATGATAAACACTAAATAGATAAAAAATGAACGTAAAGTAAAACAAGAAAGACTGATTTAATTAACTTAAAACTGTAATTTCATGCGTAGCAATAATATGCGTTAATTTAAATATTTTTTTGTTAAATAAAGCAATATTTCAGATGACACAAGAATAAATATTAGAAATGAAATATCATATGCTGAAACAAAGTACTCGGATCCGAGGGCATTAATAAAAGAAAAGCTATGTTAACTCATTACTAAATTACTCTAATTCTCTTTGTACAAGAAGTACAAATGTTTTAACTTTTAATATACTCAAGCTAAATTTATGTAATAAAGAGATGTCATGGTCCAAAAGGAGAGTGAATAAATCTACAAAACCCTGTCAATATCCCTCAATTCACGGGATCCTATTGAACAGTTATTTACGAGTTTGTTAAGATTTTGGCAGCCTGTTTAATTGACCTGAGCCAATTAACCAGGTTCCCGATATCATAACGACGAAACGTTATAAAATGCGCCACTCTGCTTCCTTATAAGGTAATTGTGTACGTCGTGGCACATATAAAATGCGCCACTCTGCTGATTTGCTTTTCCTTCTTTTGTTGTAATGTGCCAGTGACAATAGCAAAATAAAATACTCTGCGTTTGTCATTTAATATGTGGTAGAATTATTCACTCTGTCAGTTTAACTACCGAGTTAATTTAAAATACGCAAAAGGAAGAATTGAAGTAAGTAAAATCAGAATTAGGATAGAGTGTTTTTATAATCATTATGCGGCGTAATAATATAATATAATAACAATAATATATAAGGTAAGGATATTTAAACATAATATAGTAATTATTTAAACGTTGTAAGCCCAGGTTATTACCTGTTTAAAAATTCATTCCCCAACTTGTCTGTTTAACGACAATCTCAGACAGGAAAAAAACCTGTTACCGCCTGTACGAAGCTGTCCCTTTGTTACACTCTGCCACGTCGATTTAGACAATAACCCACCTCCTCTATTGTTATGTAAAGTGTTTGAACCCTCTTGCATTGTAACAGCTGATTGTTTAAATAAAATAAATGTTCCTCTTCGTGAAATTCCGCTTGTCTCAGTAGCGAAAGCTCGCAAAATTTTAACGTAATATTACATGTGTAAGATATTAGAATTAGGAATAATCTAATGCTGAGTATGGGGTCGACTTTAGATTATATTAAGTATAAATAAGAGAAATAGATGTAAGCACGTAATAAAGTCACAATGGCACCGCACTGGAAAAGGGTAATGAAAGAGCAGAAAACTAACTACGTGAGTTACAGTATGCTAACAAAATCAGTCGGGCCACGATACTGTGAAGTTACGAGAACTAGGAGTAGTAAATAAAATTATAGAATTAAGTTAGCAGTAATAAAATAAGTTAGCAGTTAAGAAACGAGAGAAAGGGAACTTCACGAAAGGAAACGAGTCATAAAGAAAATGTTACACAGTTTGATTTAATAAGATTTTCTTTTGCAATTACTAATTAGTTTCCATTAAAAATCCACTGGTGTAGTCACACACTTGTGTCTTCTTTAAGTGGAGGAGTATGTGACGATTTTTAAAAATAAAAAAATAATAAAAGAAATTTTTTTTAAAATCTCCCATTAAAACAAGACATAAACCCCTAAAGAAAATGATAAAGTAACACCGCAATAATACCCAAAATAAATAGTTTAGAAGCAAAAAGAATTCGAGAATAAAATTAAGATAACACTCCTTAATAATTAACCCTACTTTAACCTGCCGAAACCGGCATCAACACGCAAAATTACCCGTGAGTAAGCCTAATAATAGTACTAAATTGCAACTTGATAAAAAACGTAACGATTTACAATAATAAAATAAATATCGGTATGGAGAACCATACATGACTTCCATGTTCTAAGATTTATATTTAAAATCATATTCGAAATGAAATATTACCATAGAAACTACTTCTTTCTACTTATTGCTTCAGCCTTAACCACGGTACTGTGGTCACTAACGTATACCACCTCACGTTTTCGCACTCGATTTTCACTGATGATGGCAGTCGATGGACTGCCGAAAAGTCTGGTTTTGCAGAAAACATTGGACCACGGCTAAACAGCCCGGGAAGGAATTTTAACAAAGAACTACTTCTTTGGTCGATAACGTAGTACACATATAATAAATTCTATATAATAATTCCCCTCCCCAATCAACTATAATTTTCATTAATAAAAAATTACACCCACCCTGTTCACATAACCTCTTCATTTATAGATATTTCATCTACGTCTCTACAGTGGATTATTATGAGCTTCTTATTAGGATACATTATTTATCAAAATTAAGTTCTTTACTCTTGTTAAAACATATAACGTTGCAGGTAAACTACCCGTTTCTCTTAACCGATATTCACCATAATCAATAGACCTTCAGTCCTCTACAATTCAGGAAAGCATGCAAAAAAATATTTGATTCTCTTTGAATGAGCGGCAGTTATCGTTCGTCAAGGAAACATTTCTCTTGTTACAACATAAAATGTTGCAGGTAAACTACCCTATTCCCTTAACCGATCTCACCAAAACCAACAGGGTTTGAGAACACTACAATTCAGAGCTGTATGCAAAACATTATTTGATTCTGTTTGAATTTGCGGTTATTATCGTTTACCATAGAAAACTTTCGGTATGGAGAACCATACATGACTTCCATATTCTAAGATTTATATTTAAAATCATTTTCAAAATGAAATATTACCATAGAAACTACTTCTTTCTACTTACTGCTTCAGCCTGAACCACAGTACTGTGGTCACTAACGTATACCACCTCACGTTATCGCACTCGATTTTCACTGATGATGGAAGTCGATGGCATTGCCGAAACGTCTGGTTTTGTAGAAAACATTGGACTACAGCCAAATATCCCGGGAAGGAATTTTAACAAAAACTACTTCTTTGTTGCCGATAACGTTGTACACATATATATAAAAAATATGCATAAAATTAATGGCTTGTATAAGTTAATGATTGATCTCCATTAAGCAGTGCTCAATTTTCGAAAGTTTTAATATTATGATGTCCGTAATTAAAACATCAGAGCAGGTTTAGTGTGAATGAGGGTACACCGTGGACAAAAATTTTCAACATTTCCTATTGAGCGTTGCTTAGAGTAAAGCTGCGAATCTACAGTGTATGTTTCACAGAACAAACACGCGAAAAAGCAGGAGCGCTCCAAAGTCACTCATGGACCCTCAGCATCTTGCAGAGGGTTCATTCCCTAAAGACGAAAAGTCTGTCTATGAATCGTTCCTCTGTAAACACGTGCAGTTACACTGCCCAGCGATCCACAGGAAGCAAATTGATGTCCATTTTTCGGCTTGCACGCGTTATGTTGGTGTGGGTTTCGGCACTTTCCATTTAAAAAGCATGCAAATGTAGGAAAATAAACATGAGTGAGGCCAGAAATAACGCGAATTGTGTGTGTGTGTGTGTGTGTGTGTGTGTGTGTGTGTGTGTGTGTGTGTGTGTGTGTGTGTGTTCCCTGCCTTTTTATTGCTGTAGTCATAATAATAAAATGGAAACGTAAACATTACATAACTGAGATTGCTTACCTGCCACGAACGATATATTATTTTATACATGTATATTAACTCATACATAATTTACATTAAAATGAAAAAATTATAATTTTATTGCCTAGCAACAAAATAATTTTATTTTTAACAATTACCATTGTTTCAAAAAGTTTAAATGAATTTTCAAGTACTTTACTGTTGTTAAAACGTAAAAGGTTGCAGGTAAACTACCCCTTCCCGTTATCCGATTTTCACCAAAAAAAAAATAGGTCTTGAGAACTCTACAATTTAGGGCTGTATGCAAATAATCTTTTGTTTCTGTTTGAATTTGCCATAGAAAACACCCTTGTTAAAACATAAAACGTTGCAGGTAAACTACCACTGTCCCTTAACCGATCATCCACAAAATCAACAGACCTTGATTTCTGCATAATTCAAAAAGGTATGCAGAAGAGCAGTTGATTCTGTTTTAATGTACGGCAGTTATCGTTCGTCATAAAAAAATTACCCTTGTTAAAACATAAAATGTTGCAGTAAACTACCCTATTCCGTCAACCGATCGTCACCAAAATCAACATGTCTTGAGAACTGTACAATTCAGGGCGGTATGCAAAATATTATATGATTCTGTTTGAATTTGTGGCTGTAATCGTTTGCCAAAGAAAATACCCTTGTTAAAACATAAAACGTTGCCGGTAAACTACCCCTTTCCCTTAACCGATCTTCAACAAAATCAACAGACCTTGATTTCTGCATAATTCAAAAAGGTATGCAGAAGAGCAGTTGATTCTGTTTTAATGTACGGCAGTTATCGTTCGTCATAAAAAAATTACCCTTGTTAAAACATAAAATGTTGCAGGTAAACTACCCTATTCCGTCAACCGATCGTCACCAAAATCAACATGTCTTGAGAACTGTACAATTCAGGGCAGTATGCAAAATATTATATGATTCTGTTTGAATTTGCGGCTGTACTCGTTTGCCATAAAAAATACCCTTGTTAAAACATAAAACGTTGCCGGTAAACTACCCCTTTCCCTCAACCGATCTTCACCAAAAACAATAGGTCTTGAGAACTCTACAATTAAGGGCTGTATGCAAAACATTATTTGATTCTCTTTGAATTTACGGCAAATATCACTCGTCATAGGAAAAATTACCCTTGTTAAAGCATAAAACGTTACAGGTAAACTACCCCTGTCCGTTAACCGATTTTCAACAAAATCAACAGACCTTGATTCCTGTGTAATTCAAAAAGGTATGCAGAAGAGTAATTGATTCTGTTTTAATGTACGGCAGTTATCGTTCGTCATAAAAAAATTACCCTTGTTAAAACATAAAATGTTGCAGGTAAACTACCCTATTCCCTTAACCGATCGTCACCAAAACAAACATGTCTTGATAACTCTACAATTCAGAGCAGTATGCAAAATATTATATGATTCTGTTTGAATTTGCGGCTGTAATCGTTTGCCATATAAAATACCTTTGATAAAACAAAAAACGTTGCCGGTAAACTACCCCTTTCCCTTAACCGATCTTCACTAAAAACAAATGGTCTTTAGTACTCAACAAATCAGGCCTGTGTGCAAAAACGTATTTGATTCTGTTTGAATTTGCGGCTGTTATTATTTGCCATAGAAAATACCCTTGTTAAAACATAAAACGTTGCTGGTAAACTACCCCTGTCCTATAACCGACCTTCAACAAAATCAACAGACCTTGATTTCAGCATAATTCAAGAAGGTATGCAGAAGAGCAGTTGATTCTGTTTGAATTTGCGGCTGTAATCGTTTGCCATAGAAAATACCCTTGTTAAAACATAAAACGTTGCCGGTAAACTACCCCTTTCCCTTAACCGATCTTCAACAAAATCAACAGACCTTGATTCCTGCATAATTCAAAAAGGTATGCAGAAGAGCAGTTGATTCAGTTTTAATGTACGGCAGTTGTCGTTCATCATAAAAAAATTACCCTTGTTAAAACATAAAATGTTGCCGGTAAACTACCCTATTCCGTCAACCGATCGTCACCAAAATCAACCTGCCTTGAGAACTGTACAATTCAGGGCTGTATGCAAAATATTGTATGATTCTGTTTGAATTTGCGGCTGTAATCGTTTGCCATAGAATATACCCTTGTTAAAACATAAAACGTTGCCGGTAAACTACCCCTTTCCCTCAACCGATCTTCACCAACAACAATAGGTCTTGAGAACTCTACAATTAAGGGCTGTATGCAAAACATTATTTGATTCTCTTTGAATTTACGGCAGTTATCACTCGTCATAGAAAAAATTGCCCTTGTTGAAGCATAAAACGTTACCGGTAAACTACCCCTGTCCGTTAACTGATTTTCAACAAAATCAACAGACCTTGATTTCTGCATAATTCAAGAAGATATGCAGAAGAGCAGTTGATTCTGTTTTAATGTACGGCAGTTATCGTTCGTCATATAAAAATTACCCCTGTTAAAACATAAAATGTTGCAGGTAAACTACCCCTTTCCGTTAACCGATCTTTACCAAACAAAACAGGTCTTGAGAACTGTACTACTCAGGGCGGTATGCAAAATATTATATGCTTCTGTTTGAATTTGTGGCTGTAATCGTTTGCCATAGAAAATACCCTTGATAAAACAAAAAACTTTGCCGGTAAACAACCGCTTTCCCTTAACCGATCTTCACCAAAAACAAAAGGTCTTTAGTACTCAACAAATCAGGCCTATGTGCAAAACCTTATTTGATTCTGTTCGAATTAGCGGCTGTTATCGTTTGCTATAAAAAATACCCTTTTAAAACATAAAACGTTGCTAGTAAACTACCCCTTTCCCTTAACCGATCTTCACCAAAAACAACAATTCTTGAGATCTCTACAATTTAGGTAGTATGCAAAAAATTATTTGATTATGTTTGAATTTGCGGCTGTTATCGTTTGCCATAGAAAATACCCTTGTTAAAACATTAAACGTTGCCGGTAAACTACCCCTTTCCCTTAACCGATCTTTACCAAAATCAACAGATCATGAAAACGCTACAATTCTGGGCTGTATGCGAAGCATTTTTTGATTCTGTTCGACTTTGCGGCTGTTATCGTTTGCCAAACAAAAAAAATTACCCTTGATAAAAAAAAACCGTTGTTTTCATGTTTTCAGTGTAGTATAATCAGAATCTGCAATAATCTCGAACACAATTTTTTTTGCCATCCCCATACTTCCATTTCCTTAAGGTATATGGAAGTAAAAATTACCCTTGATAAAAAACCGTTGCCGGTAAACTATCCCTTTCCCTTAACCGATCTTCGCCAAAAACGACAGGTGTTGAGTACTCTGCAATTCAGGCCTGTATGCAAACAATTATTTGATTCTGTTTGAATTTGCGGCTCTTATCGTTTCCCATATAAACCACCCTTGATAAAACATAAAACGTTGCTGGTAAACTAATCTACTCCATTAACCGATCTTCACCAAAAACAATAGGTCTTGAAAACTCTACAATTAAGGGCTGTATGCAAAACATTATTTGATTCTCTTTGAATTTACGGCAGTTATCGCTCGTCATAGAAAAAATTACCCTTGTTAAAGCATAAAACGTTACAGGTAAACTACCGCTGTCCGTTAACCGATTTTCAACAAAATCAACAGACCTTGATTTCTGTATAATTCAAAAAGGTATGCAGAAGAGTAGTTGATTCTGTTTTAATGTACGGCAGTTATCGTTCGTCAAATAAGATTACCCTTGTTAAAACATAAAATGTTGCAGGTAAACTACCCTATTCCCTTACCCGATCGTCACCAAAGCCAACATGTCTTGAGAACTCTACAATTCAGGGCTGTATGCAAAATATTATATGATTCTGTTTGAATTTGCGGCTGTAATCGTTTCCCACAGAAAATACCCTTGATAAAACAAAAAACGTTGCCGGTAAACTACCCCTTTCCCTTAACCCATCTTCACCAAAAACAAATGGCCTTTAGTACTCAACAAATCAGGCCTGTGTGCAAAAACTTATTTGATTCTGTTTGAATTTGCGGCTGTTATTGTTTGCCAAACAAACAAAATTACAATTGATAAAAAAAAACCCGTGGCTGGTAAATACCCCTTTCCCTCAACCGATCTTCACCAAAAACAATAGGTCGTGAGTACTCTACAAATCAGGACTGTATGAAAAAATTATTTGATTCTGTTTGAATTTGCGGCTCTTATCGTTTGCCATAGAAAATACCCTTGTTAAAACATAAAACGTGGTAGGTAAACTACCCCTTTCCCTTTACCGATCTTTACCAAAATCAACAAATCTTGAGAACTCTACAAATCAGGACTGTATGAAAAAATTATTTGATTCTGTTTGAATTTGCGGCTCTTATCGTTTGCCATATAAACAAAATCTACAGACACACACATCCACACTTTTCGTAACAGTAATAAATTAAGTTAGCAGTTAAGAAACGAGAGAAAGGGAACTTCACGAAAGGAAACGAATCATAAAGAAAATGTTACACAGTTTGATTTAATAAGATTTTCTTTTGCAATTACTAATTAGTTTCCATTAAAAATCCACTGGTGTAGTCACACACTTGTGTCTTCTTTAAGTGGAGGAGTATGTGACGATTTTTAAAAATAAAAAAATAATAAAAGAAATTTTTTTTAAAATCTCCCATTAAAACAAGACATAAACCCCTAAAGAAAATGATAAAGTAACACCGCAATAATACCCAAAATAAATAGTTTAGAAGCAAAAAGAATTCGAGAATAAAATTAAGATAACACTCCTTAATAATTAACCCTACTTTAACCTGCCGAAACCGGCATCAACACGCAAAATTACCCGTGAGTAAGCCTAATAATAGTATTAAATTGCAACTTGATAAAAAACGTAACGATTTACAATAATAAAATAAATATCGGTATGGAGAACCATACATGACTTCCATGTTCTAAGATTTATATTTAAAATCATATCCGAAATGAAATATTACCATAGAAACTACTTCTTTCTACTTATTGCTTCAGCCTTAACCACGGTACTGTGGTCACTAACGTATACCACCTCACGTTTTCGCACTCGATTTTCACTGATGATGGCAGTCGATGGACTGCCGAAAAGTCTGGTTTTGCAGAAAACATTGGACCACGGCTAAACAGCCCGGGAAGGAATTTTAACAAAGAACTACTTCTTTGGTCGATAACGTAGTACACATATAATAAATTCTATATAATAATTCCCCTCCCCAATCAACTATAATTTTCATTAATAAAAAATTACACCCACCCTGTTCACATAACCTCTTCATTTATAGATATTTCATCTACGTCTCTACAGTGGATTATTATGAGCTTCTTATTAGGATACATTATTTATCAAAATTAAGTCCTTTACTCTTGTTAAAACATATAACGTTGCAGGTAAACTACCCGTTTCTCTTAACCGATATTCACCATAATCAATAGACCTTCAGTCCTCTACAATTCAGGAAAGCATGCAAAAAAATATTTGATTCTCTTTGAATGAGCGGCAGTTATCGTTCGTCAAGGAAACATTTCTCTTGTTACAACATAAAATGTTGCAGGTAAACTACCCTATTCCCTTAACCGATCTCACCAAAACCAACAGGGTTTGAGAACACTACAATTCAGAGCTGTATGCAAAACATTATTTGATTCTGTTTGAATTTGCGGTTATTATCGTTTACCATAGAAAACTTTCGGTATGGAGAACCATACATGACTTCCATATTCTAAGATTTATATTTAAAATCATTTTCAAAATGAAATATTACCATAGAAACTACTTCTTTCTACTTACTGCTTCAGCCTGAACCACAGTACTGTGGTCACTAACGTATACCACCTCACGTTATCGCACTCGATTTTCACTGATGATGGAAGTCGATGGCATTGCCGAAACGTCTGGTTTTGTAGAAAACATTGGACTACAGCCAAATATCCCGGGAAGGAATTTTAACAAAAACTACTTCTTTGTTGCCGATAACGTTGTACACATATATATAAAAAATATGCATAAAATTAATGGCTTGTATAAGTTAATGATTGATCTCCATTAAGCAGTGCTCAATTTTCGAAAGTTTTAATATTATGATGTCCGTAATTAAAACATCAGAGCAGGTTTAGTGTGAATGAGGGTACACCGTGGACAAAAATTTTCAACATTTCCTATTGAGCGTTGCTTAGAGTAAAGCTGCGAATCTACAGTGTATGTTTCACAGAACAAACACGCGAAAAAGCAGGAGCGCTCCAAAGTCACTCATGGACCCTCAGCATCTTGCAGAGGGTTCATTCCCTAAAGACGAAAAGTCTGTCTATGAATCGTTCCTCTGTAAACACGTGCAGTTACACTGCCCAGCGATCCACAGGAAGCAAATTGATGTCCATTTTTCGGCTTGCACGCGTTATGTTGGTGTGGGTTTCGGCACTTTCCATTTAAAAAGCGTGCAAATGTAGGAAAATAAACATGAGTGAGGCCAGAAATAACGCGAATTTTGTGTGTGTGTGTGTGTGTGTGTGTGTGTGTGTGTGTGTGTGTGTGTGTGTGTGTGTGTGTGTTCCCTGCCTTTTTATTGCTGTAGTCATAATAATAAAATGGAAACGTAAACATTACATAACTGAGATTGCTTACCTGCCACGAACGATATATTATTTTATACATGTATATTAACTCATACATAATTTACATTAAAATGAAAAAATTATAATTTTATTGCCTAGCAACAAAATAATTTTATTTTTAACAATTACCATTGTTTCAAAAAGTTTAAATGAATTTTCAAGTACTTTACTGTTGTTAAAACGTAAAAGGTTGCAGGTAAACTACCCCTTCCCGTTATCCGATTTTCACCAAAAAAAAAATAGGTCTTGAGAACTCTACAATTTAGGGCTGTATGCAAATAATCTTTTGTTTCTGTTTGAATTTGCCATAGAAAACACCCTTGTTAAAACATAAAACGTTGCAGGTAAACTACCACTGTCCCTTAACCGATCTCCAACAAAATCAACAGACCTTGATTTCTGCATAATTCAAAAAGGTATGCAGAAGAGCAGTTGATTCTGTTTTAATGTACGGCAGTTATCGTTCGTCATAAAAAAATTACCCTTGTTAAAACATAAAATGTTGCAGTAAACTACCCTATTCCGTCAACCGATCGTCACCAAAATCAACATGTCTTGAGAACTGTACAATTCAGGGCGGTATGCAAAATATTATATGATTCTGTTTGAATTTGTGGCTGTAATCGTTTGCCATAGAAAATACCCTTGTTAAAACATAAAACGTTGCCGGTAAACTACCCCTTTCCATCAACCGATCTTCACCAAATACAATAGGTCTTGAGAACTCTACAATTAAGGGCTGTATGCAAAACATTATTTGATTCTCTTTGAATTTACGGCAAATATCACTCGTCATAGGAAAAATTACCCTTGTTAAAGCATAAAACGTTACAGGTAAACTACCCCTGTCCGTTAACCGATTTTCAACAAAATCAACAGACCTTGATTCCTGTGTAATTCAAAAAGGTATGCAGAAGAGTAATTGATTCTGTTTTAATGTACGGCAGTTATCGTTCGCCATAAAAAAATTACCCTTGTTAAAACATAAAATGTTGCAGGTAAACTACCCTATTCCCTTAACCGATCGTCACCAAAACAAACAGGTCTTGAGAACTCTACAATTCAGGGCAGTATGCAAAATATTATATGATTCTGTTTGAATTTGCGGCTGTAATCGTTTGCCATATAAAATACCCTTGATAAAACAAAAAACGTTGCCGGTAAACTACCCCTTTCCCTTAACCGATCTTCACTAAAAACAAATGGTCTTTAGTACTCAACAAATCAGGCCTATGTGCAAAAACGTATTTGATTCTGTTTGAATTTGCGGCTGTTATTATTTGCCATAAAAAATACCCTTGTTAAAACATAAAACGTTGCTGGTAAACTACCCCTGTCCTATAACCGATCTTCAACAAAATCAACAGACCTTGATTTCAGCATAATTCAAGAAGGTATGCAGAAGAGCAGTTGATTCTGTTTGAATTTGCGGCTGTAATCGTTTGCCATAGAAAATACCCTTGTTAAAACATAAAACGTTGCCGGTAAACTACCCCTTTCCCTTAACCGATCTTCAACAAAATCAACAGACCTTGATTCCTGCATAATTCAAAAAGGTATGCAGAAGAGCAGTTGATTCAGTTTTAATGTACAGCAGTTGTCGTTCATCATAAAAAAATTACCCTTGTTAAAACATAAAATGTTGCCGGTAAACTACCCTATTCCGTCAACCGATCGTCACCAAAATCAACCTGCCTTGAGAACTGTACAATTCAGGGCTGTATGCAAAATATTGTATGATTCTGTTTGAATTTGCGGCTGTAATCGTTTGCCATAGAAAATACCCTTGTTAAAACATAAAACGTTGCCGGTAAACTACCCCTTTCCCTCAACCGATCTTCACCAAAAACAATAGGTCTTGAGAACTCTACAATTAAGGGCTGTATGCAAAACATTATTTGATTCTCTTTGAATTTACGGCAGTTATCACTCGTCATAGAAAAAATTGCCTTTGTTGAAGCATAAAACGTTACCGGTAAACTACCCCTGTCCGTTAAATGATTTTCAACAAAATCAACAGACCTTGATTTCTGCATAATTCAAGAAGATATGCAGAAGAGCAGTTGATTCTGTTTTAATATATATATATATATAAATAATATATTAATATATATATATATAAATATTTATAATAATAATAGTATGTTTTTCTTTTTTTAATCTAATAAAAAAAAAAGAAAAACATACTATTATATATATATATATATATATATATATATATATATGTATATATATTTATTATATATGAATATATAAATATGGTAATACAGTAACATTAACATTAATATTTTTAATTTAACTATAAATATATTGTATAAAAATTTTAAATATTAAAAACCGGGATTACTCAAATGAGTGAATATTGTTGTAAAAGATCTGTTTACAAAGGTTTGATGCCATGATTTATAAATTAATGTAAAAATATAATATTATATTTCAAAAAATTCACCAGTCATGAATTCTTATTTTTATTGTGAGGAAACATCGATTAAAAATTATACATTTTTGAGTGAATATTGCTTTAAAGGGATTGTTTGACATTTTGGAAAACTATGCTATTAATAAATAACTAAAAAGGAGGAGTTTTATTCTAGCTTGTAAATTAAATATTTAATTATATTACATGCATAACTTTAAATTGATTAAAAACTATCTAAATGATAGTTATTTATAGCGCAGTATTAAGTATTATTAATTATTAATTTTAGAGATAATAATTTTATTTATAGAGGACGAAATTCGTGCCAGCAGTTGCGGTTACACGATTCTCTAACTTTAATTATATTAGTTTCAGTTAAAAAATAAATTAATAGTAAGATTTTTAAATTTTGGTGAAATAATGTATAAATATGTGTTTACTTTTATGTCTGATAAACTTTTATCTAAAACTAGGATTAGATACCCTATTATTGAAAGTGTAAATAAAACAACTAGATTATTAATAGTTATGATCTTTAAATTCAAAGAATTTGGCGGTAATTTATCTAATCAGAGGAATCTGTTTTATAATCGATAACCCACGATAGATTTCACTTTATATAAGTTTGTATACCTCTGTCAAGAATGCTTTATCAGAATAATTTTCATTAATTTTATTAATAAAATGTCAGGTCAAGGTGCAGCTAATTTTAAAGAAAGAATGGATTACATTATTATAAAAATGAATTGTTTTCTATAATGAAAATCATGAAATTGGATTTGAAAGTAAATTTATTAAATATAGTTTTTTGAATTTAGGTTCTAAATTATGTACATATCGCCCGTCACTCCCATTATAAAGTGGGATAAGTCGTAACAAAGTAGCTGTACTGGAAAGTGTGGCTAGAGTGCAAATTAGAGCTTAAGGCATATTAATTACACTAATAAAAATTATTGATTTATCAATATAATTTGAATAATAATTTAAATTTAAAATTAATTTATTGAGATTATTTTAAGTAAAAATAATTATTTAGTTTTAGTATTATTTATGGAAAAAATATTTTTAATTGAACTGTGAAGATCAAACAATAAATATAAATAAGTAAAATTATAATTTGTACCTTTTGTATCAGGGTTAATTAATTGTATATAAAAATTTATTTTTCCCGAATTATAGTGATTTAAAGTTATTTGTTAATTATTGTAATATAAATATTAATAAAATAATTTTAGTGATGAAACTTCTCTCGAACTATAATATTTCTGGTTTCTTAAGAATTAAATTTAATTTAAAATAAATATTATAACTTATATTTCAATATAAAGTTTTATATTTATTTAATTATATTAAGGATAAGCTAAATATAATTTCTATAATATTTTAGATTTTAATTAATTAAATAGGCTTGCAATTAGCTTTTTTATATGAGTAAGTTAAATTTTATTTTTTATTTTAATACATTTAATATATTTTAGGTATATATTAAGAAAATTAAATTAATTAAAATATTTTTATTAAAATGATTAAATTAGTAAATTATAATAAGTTGTATTTAAGAACTAGGCAAATATAATTTTCGCCTGTTTACCAAAAACATGTCCTTTAGAAAAATATTAAAGGTCTATTCTGCCCAATGATATTTTAATGGCCGCGGTAAGTTGACCGTGCAAAGGTAGCATAATAATTAGTCTTTTAATTAAAGGCTTGTATGAATGAATGGATGAAAAATTTTCTTTTTTAATTAAAATAGATTGAATTTAGAGTTTAAGTAAAAAATCTTAAATAAATAAGTGGGACGAGAAGACCCTATAGAATTTTAAATAAATTTGTTTTACTAGAGTTTAGAATTAACAACTGAAAAAATTACTTTATTTTTTGTTGGGGTGACATTATAATAAATAAAACTTTAAATGAACTTTTCATAAATTAATGCTTAATTGATCCAATTTTTTGATTATAAGATTAAATTACCTTAGGGATAACAGCGTTATTAATTTGGAGAGTTCATATCGATAAATTAGATTGCGACCTCGATGTTGGATTAAGAAAAGAGTTTAGAGCAAAATCTAAATATTCTAGGTCTGTTCGACCTTTAATTTCTTACATGATCTGAGTTCAAATCGGCGTGAGCCAGGTTGGTTTCTATCTACTAATATATTTTTGATATTAGTACGAAAGGACCATATCAAATAATTTAATTTATTCTATTTTAGCAAGAAGTGCATTAAATTTAGAATTTAATTATGTAATAATATTACATGTAGAAAATGTTTATAATTACTGTTTTAATTACTGCTTTGTTTATTTTGATTGGTGTTGCGTTTTTAACTTTGATGGAGCGTAAGATTTTAAGATATATTCAAATTCGTAAGGGTCCAAATAAAGTAGGATTTATCGGTATTTTACAACCATTTTCAGATGCTATTAAGTTATTCTTAAAAGAGAGAAATATGCCAATGTTATCCAATTATTTAATTTATATGATTAGACCTGTGTTAGGCTTATTTAATTCTTTACTATTGTGAGTTATTTATCCATACCTAATCAATTGTGTTTCGTTCAATATGGGTATAATATTTTTTTTTTGTTGTACAAGAATAGGGGTTTATAGTTTAATGATTACAGGCTGATCATCAAATTCTAATTACGCTATATTAGGTTGTATTCGATCAATTGCTCAAACTATTTCATATGAAGTCAGTCTTGTATTAATTATTTTGTGCCCTATTGTAATGATTGAGAGTTTTAATTTAATTGAATTTTATTTTTTTCAACAATTTATATGATTAGTATTTTTGTTTTTTCCTTTGAGAATTTGTTGAATTTCATCATCAATAGCTGAAACTAATCGATCACCATTTGATTTTTCTGAAGGGGAATCAGAATTAGTTTCTGGATTTAATGTTGAATATAGAGGTGTAGGATTTGCATTTATTTTTTTAGCTGAATATGCTAGAATTATTTTTATGAGTATAATATTTTGTTTAATATTTCTAGGTAGAAAAATTAATTCTTTGGTTTTTCCTATTCAACTAACATTAATTTCATTTTTATTTATTTGAGTTCGAGGTACTTTGCCTCGTTATCGTTATGATAAATTAATATATTTAGCATGAAAATCATATTTACCAGTAAGTTTAAATTTATTGATTTTTTTTTTCATGATTAAATCTATTATTTAGTTCATTAAAAATTGTATTAATATTAAGTTAATAGAACTCAATTTTCTTTTCTTTACTTTCAAAGTAAATGCTTTACTTATAAGCTAATTAACTATTTAATTAATTTATCTCAAAAAGATTTAATTATAGTATCTAAAACAAAATATATAAAATAAATTGTTGTTAAAAGTATCCCAATCTTGATATATGGGTACTCAACAGGACAAGCTCCAATCCAAGTCAATAAAATTAAAACAATGAATAAATATCAAAATAAAATCTGATTAATAGGGTAGTTTAATAGTCCTATAAATTTTGAATTGTTTATGAAGGGAACAAAAATTAAAATAAAAATTGATATAAATAATGCAATTACTCCTCCTAATTTATTAGGAATAGATCGTAGGATTGCATATGCAAATAAGAAGTATCATTCTGGTTGAATATGTTTTGGAGTAACTAATGGGTTTGCTGGAGTAAAATTATCAGGATCACTTAATTTATATGGTTCAAGTATCATATAACAAAGAAAAATAATTAAAATTAATAAAAATCCTAGTACATCTTTAATAGAAAAATAAGGATGGAATGGAATTTTATCATTATTTGAATTAATTCCAAGTGGATTGTTTGATCCCAAAACATGCAAGAAAATAAGGTGTACAATTGTTAATGCTAAAACAACAAATGGTATAATAAAATGGAAAGAATAAAATCGAGTTAATGTTGCATTATCAACAGCAAATCCTCCTCAAATTCAATTTACTAAAATTGTTCCAAGATATGGAATTGCTGACAATAAATTCGTAATGACTGTTGCTCCTCAAAATGATATTTGTCCCCATGGAAGGACATAACCTATAAAAGCAGTAGCTATTAAAGTTAATAAAATGATCACTCCTACAGCTCAAGTTTCAAAATTTTTATATGAACCATAATATAGTCCTCGCCCAACATGCAAATAAACACAAATAAAAAACAATGAGGCTCCATTTGCGTGTGAAATTCGTAATATTCATCCATGATTAATATCACGACAAATATGTCTTAATCTATTAAATGCACTTGCTACATCTGCATTATAATGTATTGACAAAAATAATCCAGTTAAAATTTGAACAACTAAACATATTCCTAGCAGCGATCCATAATTTCATCAATATGATAAATTCGTAGCTGCCGGTAAATCAATTAGTGAATTATTTATTATTTTAATTAATGGGTGTATACGTCGAGTGATATTTAACATTCATTAAAATTTTCTTCGTAAAGGAGATAGTTTAATTCTAATAATATTTACAACAACAATCAATGTAAATAAAAGATAAATAACTAACATAATAGTTATTATTCCTGACGGAAATATATATAATTTCTTAATTATAAATCTATCAAATAAATTATTCATTTCCAATAATTTATTAACTCTATCTATCTTAAATCTAATAGTATTTATAATTATGATCAAAATTCAAATAATTATGTTTAATATTAATAATTTTATTGAAAAATAAAATTTTTCATTTGAAGCAATTCTTGATATATATATAAATAAAATTAATATTCCTCCAATAAAAACAAGAAATAAGATATAAGAAAAAAAATAAGAATTTATATAAAATATACAAATAATTCTAGTTAGTATTGTTTGTATTAATAAAATAGATCCCATTGATAATGGGTGCTTCATAAAAATAAAATTTATTGATAATAGAATTGTAATTGATATTATAATTTTCATACAGAAGATAATTTAATAAAAATGTAAGCTTTGGGTGCTTGAAATGATTCTTTACTCTCTTCTGAAGTTTTAAAATTATTAATTTATCTTAGATTTACAAGATCTAAATTTTTTTTAAACTATTAAAACGAATGAATTTGTCATTACCTTTATTGTATTTAATTATATTTATATCGGGCATTATCTCATTATGTTTAAATCGAAAACATATCATAATAAGTTTATTAAGATTAGAATTAATAATTTTAAGATTATTTTGTATATTTTCTGCATTTCTATCAATTGAATTAAATGATATATATATATTAATAGTTTTGCTAACATTTAGTGTTTGTGAAGGAGTTGTAGGATTATCAAGATTGATTAATATGATTCGATCACATGGTAATGATCAACTATTATCAATATCTTTAAAAACATGTTAAAATTAGTTTTATTTTCATTATTTTTAACCCCTTTATTATTTAATATATGGTTATTAAGAAATATACTAATTCTTTTAGTGCTATTTATCATCTTATTCTTTAGAAAAGATTTAATTATACTAAGATATAACATACATATGGATAATATTTCATATAGATTAATTATTCTTACAATTTGAATTACCTTCTTAATAATTAATTCTAGTCCCTTATATAAATATAATAATATAAATTTATTTTTGTTTATAGTGTTATTATTAATAACATTATTAATTTTATCATTTTGTTCATACAATATTATAATATTTTATATCTTTTTTGAAACTAGTTTGATCCCTACCATAATTATTATTATAGGATGGGGGTATCAACCTGAACGAGTGAATGCCAGATATTATTTATTGTTTTATACTTTATTCGCATCTCTCCCCATATTAGTTTCAATTATATATATATATAGAAATAATATAACTAATATTATAATGTTAATGAGATCAGATAATAGGTTTATTTACTTAGGGATAACATTAGCATTCATAATTAAGGTTCCATTATTTATATGTCATTTTTGATTACCAAAAGCTCATGTTGAAGCACCTGTTTCTGGTTCTATAATTTTGGCTGGAATTCTTTTAAAATTAGGAACTTATGGTTTAATTCGTGTTATATATATTATACCAGTAATATTTATCAATTATAGATTCATCTGAATTTCTATTTCATTAATAGGGGGAATTATGATTAGATTATCTTGTATAATGCAAATTGATATAAAATCTATAATTGCATACTCTTCTGTAGCTCACATAAGATTAGTTATTAGAGGAATTATAACAATAAATATATGAGGTATAATCGGAGCATATTTCATAATAATTGGACATGGTTTATGTTCATCTGCTTTATTTTGCTTAGCAAATATTTCTTATGAACGTTCGGGAAGACGTAGAATCCTAATTAATAAAGGAATATTAAGATTTATGCCTTCAATAACTCTCATATGATTTTTAATTTCTTCTAGAAATATTTCATGTCCTCCAACAATTAGTCTAGCAGGAGAAATTATAATTTTAAATAGATTAATGTCTTGAAATCCATTGTGTATAATTTTCCTATCTTTTTCTTCATTTTTATCAGCTTGTTATAGTTTATATCTATACTCTCATACCCAACATGGAATAATTTTCTCGGGTTGTTACTCTTTTAATTCTGGAAACGTACGTAAATTTTTCTTAATTATAATACATTGAATTCCATTAAATTTAATTATTTTGAAATTAACATTATTGATATAATTCAATTAGTTTAAAATAAAACATTAAATTGTGGATTTAAAAATATAAATCTATATTGGATCATTACTAAAAATAAACTTAATATATATATTTTCTTAATTTTATTAATTTTAAGATTAATAATATTAATTCTATCAATAAATATGATTATTTTTGATTATGCAATTATAATAGAATGACTGATTGTTACAATTAATTCATGTAATATTTATATAACATTAATTTTTGATTTTATATCAACTTTATTTCTTTCAACTGTTATATTTATTTCATCAATGGTTATATTATATAGAGGTATATATATGATAAATGATAAATATATTAATCGATTTATTTATATTATTATAATATTTGTAATGTCAATAGTATTATTAATTATTAGACCTAATATAGTAAGCATTCTCATTGGATGAGATGGATTAGGATTAGTATCATATTGTTTAGTTGTTTATTATCAAAATTTAAATTCTAGAAATGCTGGAATACTAACGGCATTAATAAATCGTATTGGAGATGTTATAATTCTTTTATTAATTGCATGAATAATAAATTTTGGATCTTGAAATTTTATATCTTTTATTAATAAGATAATAATGAGTCCAATAATTATGCTAGTTGTTATTGCAGGATTTACAAAAAGAGCTCAAATTCCTTTTTCTTCATGACTTCCAGCAGCTATAGCTGCTCCAACTCCAGTATCGGCCCTTGTTCACTCATCAACATTAGTTACTGCAGGAGTATATTTAATTATTCGATTCAGAAATTTAATTATATCATTCAATTTAATTCAAGTATTTTTAATGTTATCATTACTAACAATAATTATATCAGGTTTAGCTGCAAATTTTGAATTTGACTTAAAAAAAATTATTGCATTATCAACTTTAAGACAATTAGGAATTATAATATCAATTTTAATATTTGGTTATCCAATATTATCTTTTTTTCATCTTATTATTCATGCTTTATTTAAGGCATCACTTTTTTTATGTGCTGGAGTATTGATTCATAGATTAATGAATAATCAAGATATTCGCATGATAGGCTGTATAAGTTATAATATACCAATAACTAGAACGTTCATAAATATTGCAAATTTATCATTATGTGGGATACCCTTTATGAGAGGGTTTTATTCAAAAGATTTAATTATAGAAATAATATGCTCCAGAAATATTAACTTTTTAATTTTATTATTAATATATATTGGAATTGGAATAACATCTTTCTATTCTGCCCGATTAACATATTTTTCAATAAACATAAATTTTAGTTATTATAATTTTAGTTCACAAAACGAGTCATTTAATAGTATATTAAAGAGAATCATGATTTTATCTATTTATTCAATTTTATCAGGGTCTATATTTAGATGAATCATATTTAATAATCCTGTAAGAATTATTCTCCCCATAGAGGGGAAACTAATAGCAATGGCTTTATCTTTTTTAGGGTTATTAATTGGATATGAAATATCCATGTTTTCATCCATAGTAAAAAAATTTACAAGAGAATTCATAAATTCTATATGATTTTTAAAACAACTATCAACTTTTCATACTCAATTTCTTTTTTTAAAAAATTCACTTATATTTCAAAAATCAATTGATTTGGGGTGAGGAGAAAAAATTGGGCCTCAAGGTATGATTGAATTGATAAAATTAATTATAATATTTAATATTAATATAAGAAAAAATAATTTCAAGATTCAAATAATAACATTTATTGCTTGATTTCTAATTATGATATATTTAAATAGCTTAAACATTAGAGCATAATATTGAAGATATTAAGGTAATAAATATTTTTAAATATTTATAAGGATTTTTCCTCTCTTTTCAATGAAAATGAAATGTTTTATAAACTTTATAAATAAGGAAAAAACGGAATTTAACCGCTTTAAAAGCTAGTTAGCAGCTGCTTTTATTCTTATTTCCTTTTAACTGGAAATTATATATTCAATAACTTTATTAACAATAAAGTGCCTTATTTTTGGCTTCAATTAATAAACAAAGGAATAAAGATTCTTTTTTTAGGTCGAAACTAAATGTATTTATTACTTCATTGCTTTTAAGAATGGCTAGTCTGAGCACCTATTGATTGCAATCCAATAATTATAATTAAATACATTCCCATTAAATTCAATTTAACATTCTATTTTTTCATTCATGATATAAGCCTAATATTAAAAATAATAAAAATAACAATATCACTAAATAAATTTCAATAATATTAATAGTTGATATTGCAATAACTATAGGTATAATAATCACTAATTCAACATCAAAAATAAGAAAGATGACTGCAATTATAAAAAAATGTCTTGAAAAAGGAATTCGAGATGACTCAAAAGGATCAAATCCACACTCAAATGGAGATGATTTTTCACGATCAATTATTGATTTAGTTGACACAAAATATAAAAGAGTTATTAAAGTAAATAAAATTAATAATATCATAATACAATAACTTACAACATTGAAAATTATTCTATTTAAAAATTAATCCTTTTAATTGGAAGTTAAATATACTTATATACTAATAGAATATTTATCTACCCCATCAGTAAATTGATACATATAAAAATAGTCAAACAATATCAACAAAATGTCAATATCAAGCAGCTGCTTCAAAACCAAAATGATGAGCTCTAGAAAAATGAAATTTCAATTGACGTAATAAACAAATTATAATGAATGTTCTTCCAATAATAACATGAATTCCATGAAACCCTGTTGATACAAAAAACGTTGATCCATATACAGAATCTGAAATACAAAACGATGATTCAAAATATTCATATACCTGAAGAATAGTAAAATATATACCTAATATTAAAGTTAATAAAATACCATAAACAGATTCATTATATTTACTTTCTATTATGGAATGATGAGCTCACGTAATTGTTACTCCAGAACACAATAAAATTATAGTATTTAATAGAGGAATTTGTATTGGGTTAAAAGGCATAATTCCAGAAGGAGGTCAATTTATACCAATTTCTATGACAGGTCTTAATCTTCTATGAAAAAATCCCCAAAAGAAAGAAATAAAAAATAAAATTTCTGATACAATAAATAAAATTATTCCTAGTTTTAGACCTCTCACTACAACTATTGTATGAAATCCTATAAACGTCCCTTCACGCGAAATATCACGTCATCATTGAATTATAGTTAAAATTAAAATTAAAAATCCAAAAGATATTAAAATAAAATTTTGTATATGAAATATTATTACTATACCAGAAACAAAAGTTAGAGCTCCAATTGATCCCGTTAGAGGTCATGGTCTACAATCAACTAAATGATATGGATGATTATTCATTAAGAGACTTCTCTATAATACAGAGTTCTTAAAACTGTAAAAACATAAGATTGAATTATACAAACTGCTGATTCAAATAATATCAATAATATCTGAATTAAAATAATTAAATTTATATAAATTTCTAAATTAGTTGATCTATTTCCTAATAATGTTATTAGTAAATGACCGGCAATTATATTTGCTGTTAGACGAACAGCCAAGGATCCTGGTCGAATTAAATTTCTGACAGTTTCAATACATACCATGAAAGGTATTAAAATTATTGGAGTCCCTATTGGAACTAAATGACAAAATATATGATTTGTATTATTAATAAATCCAAATAAAATAAAAGTCAATCAAAGAGGAAGAGCTAAACTAAGAGAAAATACTAGATGTCTTGATCTAGTGAAAATATATGGAAACAATCCAAGAAAGTTATTGAATAGAATAAAAATAAATAAAGAACAAAATAATAATGATCTACCAAAAGATCCTGAACTTATTAATAAATTTAATTCAAAACTTATTGTATTTAAAACTTTATTTATAAAAATTACATAACGACTGGGAATATATCATAACCCTATAGGCATGAATAATAATAAAATTAAAGAACTTAATCAATTTAATGAAAATAACCCTGTTGATGGATCAAAAGTTGAAAATAGATTTGTTATCATAATCAATTATATAAATTATTAAAATTATTAATCAAATTTATCTTTGGAATTTTCATAAAATAAAAATAAATAAAAGTTATAATTAAAGTAACAATTAATAAAAAAAAGAAAAACATAAGACATCAATTTATTGGAGATATTTGTGGGATAGAAAAATACCATTCTTAGTTTCTTGAATCTGACAGATTGATGTTTTTATAATAAACTAACTTTTCATCATTAAAAGTAGTCGTTAGTTACTATAAATTGGTTTAAGAGACCATCACTTACTTTCAGTCACTTAATGAATAACTTATTAATCAATTAATAAAACAATTTATATCAACTCTTTCAATAACAATAGGTATAAATCTATGATTTGCTCCACAAATTTCAGAACATTGACCAAATGATATACCAGGTCGATTGATAAATATTCTCGCTTGGTTTAATCGACCAGGCACGGCATCCACTTTAATTCTCATAGATGGTATAGCTCATGAATGAATAACATCAAATGATGAAATCAATAATCGAATTTGAGTACTAAAAGGTAAAATCGTTCGATTATCTACTTCTAATAAACGGAATTCTCTAATTAATATATCATTTTGAGATTTTATATAAGAATCAAATTCAATATTTAAAAAATCTGAATATTCATATGATCAATATCATTGATGACCAATAATTTTTAAAGTTATTAAAGGTTTATTAATTTCATCCAATAAATATAATAATCGTAAAGATGGGAATGCAATAAAAATTAATGTTAAGGCAGGCAAAAGTGTTCAAAAAAATTCAATTAATTGTCCTTCTAATAAAAGTCGATTAATAATATTATTAAATATAATAACTGTTATTATATAAGTAACAATTGAAGTGATAATAATTAAAATAGTTAAAGTATGATCATGAAAAAATATTAACTGTTCTATTAATGGTGATATAGCGTCCTGCATATTAATATAAGATCAATTAGAAATTTCTAACAAAAGTTATTTATATATGAATCTTAAATTCATCGCACTTCATCTGCCATATTAGAATTGAACTAATAATGGAATCTCACTATATGAGTGCTCAGACGGAGGAAGTTTGTGTAACCATTCAATAGAAGAATTTATATTAATTGAATATAAAATCAATCGATGTGAAATAAATCTTTCTCAAATAATAAACAATAAAAATAAAATTCCAATAAATGAAATTCTTCTTCCAATAGAAGATACAATGTTTCATGATATAAATGCATCAGGATAATCTGAATACCGACGTGGTATACCTCTCAATCCTAAAAAATGTTGAGGAAAAAAGGTTAAATTTACCCCTATAAACATAATCAAAAAATGAATTTTTAATCAATTAGAATTTAAAGATAATCCAGTAAATAAAGGATATCAATGAATAAATCTTCCTAAAATTGCAAATACTGCACCTATTGATAACACATAATGAAAATGAGCTACAACATAATATGTATCATGTAATACAATATCAATTGATGAATTAGCCAAAATCACCCCAGTCAACCCACCAATAGTGAAAAGAAAAACAAAACCTACTGCTCATAAAATTAAAGGTCTTATCTTGATTTTAACTCCTCTCAAAGTTGCTAATCATCTAAAAACTTTAATTCCAGTTGGAACAGCAATAATTATTGTAGCAGAAGTAAAATAAGCCCGTGTATCAACATCCATACCAACTGTAAATATATGATGTGCTCAAACAACAAATCCTAAAATACCAATTGATATTATAGCATAAATTATTCCTAGTGATCCAAAAGATTCGATTTTTCCTCTCTCTTGAGTGATAATGTGAGAAATTAGTCCAAATCCAGGCAAAATTAAAATATATACTTCAGGATGTCCAAAAAATCAAAATAAATGTTGATATAAAATTGGATCTCCTCCACCTGAAGGATCAAAAAAAGAAGTATTTAAATTTCGATCAGTTAATAATATTGTAATTGCACCAGCTAAAACTGGTAATGAAAGCAATAATAAAAAAGCAGTAATTAATACTGCTCACACAAATAAAGGTAACCGATCTATGTATATTCCCATTGATCGTATATTAAAAATTGTTCTAATAAAATTAACTGCACCTAAGATTGAGCTAGCTCCAGCCAAATGTAAAGAAAAAATAGTTAAATCAACACAAGATCCTGAGTGTGCGACGCCTCTTGACAACGGAGGATAAACTGTCCAACCAGTACCTACACCTCTATCAACCATTCTACCAATTAATAATAATGTCAATGAAGGTGGTAATAATCAAAAACTTATATTATTTATTCGAGGGAAAGCCATATCAGGAGCACCAATTATCAAAGGAACCAATCAATTCCCAAATCCTCCAATCATAACTGGCATCACTATAAAAAAAATTATAACGAAAGCATGAGCAGTAACAATCACATTATAAATTTGATCATCTCCAATAAAAGATCCAGGAATGCCTAATTCAACACGAATAAGAACTCTTAAAGTTGTGCCTACTATTCCCGATCAAATCCCAAAAATGAAATATAATGTTCCAATGTCCTTATGATTAGTTGAGAAAAATCACTTATTCTATAAAGTAATATATATATATTATATATATATATATATTATATTATATATATATATATATTGGACTACAGCCAAATATCCCGGGAAGGAATTTTAACAAAAACTACTTCTTTGTTGCCGATAACGTTGTACACATATATATAAAAAATATGCATAAAATTAATGGCTTGTATAAGTTAATGATTGATCTCCATTAAGCAGTGCTCAATTTTCGAAAGTTTTAATATTATGATGTCCGTAATTAAAACATCAGAGCAGGTTTAGAGTGAATGAGGGTACACCGTGGACAAAAATTTTCAACATTTCCTATTGAGCGTTGCTTAGAGTAAAGCTGCGAATCTACAGTGTATGTTTCACAGAACAAACACGCGAAAAAGCAGGAGCGCTCCAAAGTCACTCATGGACCCTCAGCATCTTGCAGAGGGTTCATTCCCTAAAGACGAAAAGTCTGTCTATGAATCGTTCCTCTGTAAACACGTGCAGTTACACTGCCCAGCGATCCACAGGAAGCAAATTGATGTCCATTTTTCGGCTTGCACGCGTTATGTTGGTGTGGGTTTCGGCACTTTCCATTTAAAAAGCGTGCAAATGTAGGAAAATAAACATGAGTGAGGCCAGAAATAACGCGAATTTTGTGTGTGTGTGTGTGTGTGTGTGTGTGTGTGTGTGTGTGTGTGTGTGTGTGTGTGTGTGTGTGTGTGTGTGTTCCCTGCCTTTTTATTGCTGTAGTCATAATAATAAAATGGAAACGTAAACATTACGTAACTGAGATATGCTTACCTGCCACGAACGATATATTATTTTATACATGTATATTAACTCATACATAATTTACATTAAAATGAAAAAATTATAATTTTATTGCCTAGCAACAAAATAATTTTATTTTTAACAATTACCATTGTTTCAAAAAGTTTAAATGAATTTACAAGTACTTTACTGCTGTTAAAACGTAAAAGGTTGCAGGTAAACTACCCCTTCCCGTTATCCGATTTTCACCAAAAAAAAAAATAGGTCTTGAGAACTCAACAATTTAGGGCTGTATGCAAATAATCTTTTGTTTCTGTTTGAATTTGCCATAGAAAACACCCTTGTTAAAACATAAAACGTTGCAGGTAAACTACCACTGTCCCTTAACCGATCTTCCACAAAATCAACAGACCTTGATTTCTGCATAATTCAAAAAGGTATGCAGAAGAGCAGTTGATTCTGTTTTAATGTACGGCAGTTATCGTTCGTCATAAAAAAATTACCCTTGTTAAAACATAAATTGTTGCAGTAAACTACCCTATTCCGTCAACCGATCGTCACCAAAATCAACATGTCTTGAGAACTGTACAATTCAGGGCGGTATGCAAAATATTATATGATTCTGTTTGAATTTGTGGCTGTAATCGTTTGCCAAAGAAAATACCCTTGTTAAAACATAAAACGTTGCCGGTAAACTACCCCTTTCCCTTAACCGATCTTCAACAAAATCAACAGACCTTGATTTCTGCATAATTCAAAAAGGTATGCAGAAGAGCAGTTGATTCTGTTTTAATGTACGGCAGTTATCGTTCGTCATAAAAAAATTACCCTTGTTAAAACATAAAATGTTGCCGGTAAACTACCCCTTTCCCTCAACCGATCTTCACCAAAAACAATAGGTCTTGAGAACTCTACAATTAAGGGCTGTATGCAAAACATTATTTGATTCTCTTTGAATTTACGGCAAATATCACTCGTCATAGGAAAAATTACCCTTGTTAAAGCATAAAACGTTACAGGTAAACTACCCCTGTCCGTTAACCGATTTTCAACAAAATCAACAGACCTTGATTCCTGTGTAATTCAAAAAGGTATGCAGAAGAGTAATTGATTCTGTTTTAATGTACGGCAGTTATCGTTCGTCATAAAAAAATTACCCTTGTTAAAACATAAAATGTTGCAGGTAAACTACCCTATTCCCTTAACCGATCGTCACCAAAACCAACATGTCTTGAGAACTCTACAATTCAGGGCTGTATGCAAAATATTATATGATTCTGTTTGAATTTGCGGCTGTAATCGTTTGCCATATAAAATACCCTTGATAAAACAAAAAACGTTGCCGGTAAACTACCCCTTTCCCTTAACCGATCTTCACTAAAAACAAATGGTCTTTAGTACTCAACAAATCAGGCCTGTGTGCAAAAACGTATTTGATTCTGTTTGAATTTGCGGCTGTTATTATTTGCCATAGAAAATACCCTTGTTAAAACATAAAACGTTGCTGGTAAACTACCCCTGTCCTATAACCGATCTTCAACAAAATCAACAGACCTTGATTTCAGCATAATTCAAGAAGGTATGCAGAAGAGCAGTTGATTCTGTTTGAATTTGCGGCTGTAATCGTTTGCCATAGAAAATACCCTTGTTAAACATAAAACGTTGCCGGTAAACTACCCCTTTCCCTTAACCGATCTTCAACAAAATCAACAGACCTTGATTCCTGCATAATTCAAAAAGGTATGCAGAAGAGCAGTGGATTCAGTTTTAATGTACGGCAGTTGTCGTTCATCATAAAAAAATTACCCTTGTTAAAACATAAAATGTTGCCGGTAAACTACCCTATTCCGTTAACCGATCGTCACCGAAATCATCCTGCCTTGAGAACTGTATAATTCAGGGTTGTATGCAAAATATTGTATGATTCTGTTTGAATTTGCGGCTGTAATCGTTTGCCATAAAAAATACCCTTGTTAAAACATAAAACGTTGCCGGTAAACTACCCCTTTCCCTTAACCGATCTTCACCAAAAACAATAGGTCTTGAGAACTCTACAATTAAGGGCTGTATGCAAAACATTATTTGATTCTCTTTGAATTTACGGCAGTTATCACTCGTCATAGAAAAAATTGCCCTTGTTAAAGCATAAAACGTTACCGGTAAACTACCCCTGTCTGTTAACCGATTTTCAACAAAATCAAAAGACCTTGATTTCTGCATAATTCAAGAAGGTATGCAGAAGAGCAGTTGATTCTGTTTTAATGTACGGCAGTTATCGTTCGTCATATAAAAATTACCCTTGTTAAAACTTAAAATGTTGCAGGTAAACTACCCCTTCCCGTTAACCGATCTTTACCAAACAAAATAGGTCTTGAGAACTGTACTATTCAGGGCGGTATGCAAAATATTATATGCTTCTGTTTGAATTTGTGGCTGTAATCGTTTGCCATATAAAATACCCTTGATAAAACAAAAAACTTTGCCGGTAAACAACCGCTTTCCCTTAACCGATCTTCACCAAAAACAAAAGGTCTTTAGTACTCAACAAATCAGGCCTATGTGCAAAACCTTATTTGATTCTGTTCGAATTTGCGGCTGTTATCGTTTGCCATACAAAATACTCTTTTAAAACATAAAACGTTGCTAGTAAACTACCCCTTTCCCTTAACCGATCTTCACCAAAAACAATAATTCTTGAGATCTCTACAATTTAGGGTAGTATGCAAAAAATTATTTGATTATGTTTGAATTTGCGGCTGTTATCGTTTGCCATAGAAAATACCCTTGTTAAAACATTAAACGTTGCCGGTAAACTACCCCTTTCCCTTAACCGATCTTTACCAAAATCAACAGATCATGAAAACGCTACAATTCTGGGCTGTATGCGAAGCATTTTTTGATTCTGTTCGACTTTGCGGCTGTTATCGTTTGCCAAACAAAAAAAATTACCCTTGATAAAAAAAAACCGTTGTTTTCATGTTTTCAGTGTAGTATAATCAGAATCTGCAATAATCTCGAACACAATTTTTTTTGCCATCCCCATACTTCCATTTCCTTAAGGAATATGGAAGTAAAAATTACCCTTGATAAAAAACCGTTGCCGGTAAACTATCCCTTTCCCTTAACCGATCTTCGCCAAAAACGACAGGTGTTGAGTACTCTGCAATTCAGGCCTGTATGCAAACAATTATTTGATTCTGTTTGAATTTGCGGCTCTTATCGTTGCCCATATAAACCACCCTTGATAAAACATAAAACGTTGCTGGTAAACTAATCTACTCAATTAACCGATCTTCACCAAAACAATAGGTCTTGAAAACTCTACAATTAAGGGCTGTATGCAACACATTATTTGATTCTCTTTGAATTTACGGCAGTTATCGCTCGTCATAGAAAAAATTACCCTTGTTAAAGCATAAAACGTTACAGGTAAACTACCGCTGTCCGTTAACCGATTTTCAACAAAATCAACAGACCTTGATTTCTGTATAATTCAAAAAGGTATGCAGAAGAGTAGTTGATTCTGTTTTAATGTACGGCAGTTATCGTTCGTCAAATAAGATTACCCTTGTTAAAACATAAAATGTTGCTGGTAAACTACCCTATTCCCTTACCCGATCGTCACCAAAGCCAACATGTCTTGAGAACTATACAATTCAGGGCTCTATGCAAAATATTATATGATTCTGTTTGAATTTGCGGCTGTAATCGTTTCCCACAGAAAATACCCTTGATAAAACAAAAAACGTTGCCGGTAAACTACCCCTTTCCCTTAACCCATCTTCACCAAAAACAAATGGCCTTTAGTACTCAACAAATCAGGCCTGTGTGCAAAAACTTATTTGATTCTGTTTGAATTTGCGGCTGTTATTGTTTGCCAAACAAACAAAATTACAATTGATAAAAAAAAACCCGTTGCTGGTAAATACCCCTTTCCCTCAACCGATCTTCACCAAAAACAATAGGTCGTGAGTACTCTACAAATCAGGACTGTATGAAAAAATTATTTGATTCTGTTTGAATTTGCGGCTCTTATCGTTTGCCATAGAAAATACCCTTGTTAAAACATAAAACGTGGTTGGTAAACTACCCCTTTCCCTTAACCGATCTTTACCAAAATCAACAAATCTTGAGAACTCTACAAATCAGGACTGTATGAAAAAATTATTTGATTCTGTTTGAATTTGCGGCTCTTATCGTTTGCCATATAAACAAAATCTACAGACACACACATCCACACTTTTCGAAAAACGACTTTTACTTCCATGTTCCTTAAGGAAATGGAAGTATGGTGATGGCAAAAAAAATCGTGTTCGAGATTATTGCAGATTCTGATTGTAATACAGTCAATACATGAAAAAAAGTCATTTTTCAAAAAGTGTCTGTGCGTGTGTGCGCGCGCGCGTTTGTGTGTGTGTGGATTTTTTCTATGGCAAACGATGACAGCCGCAAATTCAAACAGAATCAAATAATTTTTTACATACAGCCCTACATTGCAGAGTTCTCTAGATTTGTTGATTTTGGTAAAGTTCGGTTAAGGGAAAGGGGTAGTTTACCAACCACGTTTTATGTTTTAACAAGGGTATTTTCTATGGCAAACGATAACAGCCGCAAATTCAAACATAATCAAATACTGTTTTGCATACTGCCCTGAATTGTTGATTTCTTAAGACCTTTTGTTTTTGATGAAGATCGGTTAATGGAATAGGGTAGTTTACCAGCAACGTTTTATGTTTATCAAGGGTGTTTTCTATGGCAAACGATAACAGCCGCAAATTCAAACCGAATCAAATAATTGTTTGTATACAGACCTTAATTGTAGAGTACCCAAGACCTGTCGTTTTTAGTGAAGATCGGTTAAGGGGGAGGGGTAGTTTACCAGACACGTTTATTGTTTTATCAAGGGTATTTTAAATGGCAAACGATAACAGCCGTAAATTTAAACAGAATCATATAATATTTTGCATACAGCCCTGAAATGTAGAGTTCTCAAGACTTGTTGGTTTTGGTGAAGATCGGTTAAGGGAATAGCGATGTTTACCAGCAACATTTTATGTTTTATCAAGGGTAAATTTTTATATGACGAACGATAACTGCGGTACATTAAAACAGAATCAACTACTCTTCTGCATGCCTTTTTCAATTATACAGACCTCAAGGTCTGTTGATTTTGTTGAAGATCGGTTAAGGGAAAAGGGTAGTTTACCTGCAACGTTTTATGTTTTAACAAGGGTATTTTTCTATGACGAACGATAACTGCCGTAAATTCAATGAGAATCAACTAATGTTTAGCATACAACCCTGAATTGTAGAGTTCTCAAGACCTATTGTTTTTGGTGAAGATCGGTTAATGGAATACGGTAGTTTACCAGCAACGCTTTATGTTTTATCCAGGGTGTTTTATATGGCAAACGATAACAGCCGCAAATTCAAACAGAATCAAATAATTGTTTGTATACAGACCTTAATTGTAGAGTACCCAAGACCTGTCGTTTTTAGTGAAGATCGGTTAAGGGAAAGGGGTAGTTTACTGGCAACGGTTTTTTATCAAGTGTAATTTTTTTCTATAGTAAACGATAACAGCCGCAAATTCAAACAGAATCACATGATGTTTTGCATACTGACCTGATTTGTTGAGTACTCAGGACCTGCCGTTTTTGGTGAAGATCGGTTCAGGGAAAGGGGTAGTTTACCGGCGATGGTTTTTTATCAAGGGTAATTTTTTTCTATGGTAAACGATAACAGCCGCAAATTCAAAGAGAATCAAATGATGTTTTGCATACAGCCCTGTATTGTAGAGTTCGCAATACCTATTGGTGTTGGTGAAGATCGGTTAAGGGAAAGGGGTAGTTTACCAGCAACGTTTTATGTTTTAAAAGGGTATTTTATATGGCAAACGATAAGAGCCGCAAATTCAAACAGAATCAACTACGTTTTTGCATACCGCCCTGTTTTGTTGTGTACTAAAAATTTGTTCCTTTTGGTGAAGATCGGTTAAGGGGGAGGGGTAGTTTACCAGACACGTTTATTGTTTTATCAAGGGTATTTTATATGGCAAACGATAACAGCCGTAAATTCAAACAGAATCATATAATATTTTGCATACAGCCCTGAAATGTAGAGTTCTCAAGACTTGTTGGTGTTGGTGAAGATCGGTTAAGGGAATAGCGTTGTTTACCAGCAACATTTTATGTTTTATCAAGGGTAAATTTTTATATGACGAACGATAACTGCCGTAAATTAAAACAGAATCAACTACCCTTCTGCATGCCTTTTTCAATTATACACAACTCAAGGTCTGTTGATTTTGTTGAAGATCGGTTAATGGAAAGGGGTAGTTTACCTGCAACGTTTTATGTTTTAACAAGGGTATTTTTTCTATGACGAACGATAACTGCCGTAAATTCAAAGAGAATCAACTAATGTTTTGCATACAACCCTGAATTGTAGAGTTCTCAAGACCTATTGTTTTTGGTGAAGATCGGTTAATGGAATAGGGTAGTTTACCAGCAACGTTTTATGTTTAATCAAGGGTGTCTTCTATGGCAAACGATAACAGCCGCAAATTCAAACAGAATCAAATAATTGTTTGTATACAGACCTTAATTGTAGAGTACCCAAGACCTGTCGTTTTTAGTGAAAATCGGTTAAGGGAAAGGGGTAGTTTACCGGCAACGGTTTTTTATCAAGGGTAATTTTTTTCTATAGTAAACGATAACAGCCGCAAATTCAAACAGAATCAAAGGATGTTTTGTATATTGCCCTGATTTGTTGGGTACTCACGACGTATCGTTTTTGGTGAAGATCGGTTAAGGGAAAGGGGTCTTTTATCACCTAAGTTTTGTTTTAAAAAGGGTAATTTTTTATGACGAACGATAACTGGCGAAAATTCAAAGAGAATCAAATAAGTTTTTGCACACTTGCCTGATTTCTATAGAACTCAAGGTTTGTTGATTTTGGTGAAAATCGGTTAAGGGAAAGGGGTAGTTTACCGGCAACATTTTAAGTTGTAACAAGAGAAATGTTTCCATGACGAACGATAACTGCCGCACATTCAAACAGAATCAAATATTTTTTTGCATGCATCCCTGAATTGTAGAGGACTGAAGGTCTATTGATTTTGGAGAAGATCGGTCAAGAGAAAGGGGTAGCTTACCAGAAACATTTTATGATTTAACAAGAGTAAAGTACTTAATTTTTATAAATAAAGTATCCTGATAAGAAGCTCATAATAATCCACTGTAGAGACGTAGATGAAATATCTATAAATGAAGAGATTAGGTGAACGGGGTGGGGGTAATTTTCTATTACTAAAAATTATAGTTGACGGGGGTGGGAGAGTAATTTTTATACGTGTACTACGTTATCGGCTACGAAAAAGTGGTTTTTTGTTAAAATTGCTTCCCGGGCTGTTTAGCCATAGTCCAATGTTTTCTGTAAAACCATACTTTTCGGCAGTGCCATCGACTGCCATCATCAGTGAAAATCGAGTGCGAAAACGTGAGGTGGTATACGTTAGTGACCACAGTGCCGTGGTTAATGCTGAAGCAATAAGTAGAAAGACGTAGTTTCTATGGAAATATTTCATTTCGAATATGATTTTAAATATAAATCTTAGAACATGGAAGTCATGTATGGTTCTCCATACCGATTTTTACTTCCATATTCCTTAAGGAAATGGAAGTATGTTAATGGCAAAAAACATCGTGTTCGAGATTATTGCAGATTCTGATTGCACTACACTCAAAACATGAAAATAAGTCGTTTTCCGAAAAGTGTCTGTGTGTGTGTCTGTGTGTCTGTCTGTGTGTCTGTGTGGCTGTCTGTGTGTAGATTTTTTTCTATGGCAAACGATAACTGCCGCAAATTCAAACAGAATCAAATAATGTTTTGCATACAGTCCTGATTTGTTGAGTCCCCACGACCTATTGTTTTTGGTGAAGATCGGTTGAGGGAAAGGGGTAGTTTACCAGCAACAGTTTTTTTTATCAAGGGAAATTTTTTTTGGCAAACGATAACAGCCGCAAATTCAAATAGAATCAAATAATGTTTCGCATACAGCCCTGAATTGTAGAGTTCTCAAGATCTATTGTTTTTGGTGAGGATCGGTAAAGGGGAAGGGGTATTTTACCAGTAAAGTTTTGTGTTTTAACAAGGGTATTTCTTATGGCAAACGATAACAGCCGCAAATTCAAACAGAATCAAAAGATTATTTGCATACAGCCCTAAACTGCAGAGTTCTCAAGACCTGTTGTTTTTGGTAAAAATCGGTTAAGGGAAAGGGGTGGTTTACCTGCAACGTTTTTTTAACAAGGGTATTTTCTATGGCAAACGATAACAGCCGTAGATTCAAACAGAATCAGATAATTGTTTGCATTCAGCTCTGATTTGTAGAGTACTCAAGACCTTCTGTTTTTGGTGAAGATTGGTTAAGGGGAAGGGGTAGTTTACCTGCAACGTTTTTTTATCAAGCGCATTTTCTATGGCAAACGAAAACAACCGCAAATGCAAACAGAATCAAATAATTGTTTGCATACGTCCCTGAATTGAAGAGGTCTCAAGGACTTTCGATTTTGGTGAAGATCGGTTAATGGAAAGGGGTAGTTTACCTGCAACTTTTTACGTTTTAACAACAGTAAAGTCCTTGAAAATTCATTTAAACTTTTTCAAACAATGGTAATTGTTAAAAATAAAATAATTTTGTTGCCAGGCAATAAAATTATAATTTTTTCATTTTAATGTAAATTGTGTGTGAGTTAATATCTTTATATATAATTCTTCTGTACGTGTGTATGTTACTGAACTCCTCCATGTATAAAATAATATATCGTTCGTGGCAGGTAAGCATATCTGAGTTATGTAATGTTTACGTTTCCATTTTATTATTATGCCTACAGCAATAAAAAGGCAGGTAACACACACACACACCAATTCACGTTATTTCTGGTCTCACTCATGTTTATTGTCTTACATTTGCACGCTTTTTAAATGGAAAGTGCCGAAACCCACAGCAACATAACGCGTGCAAGCCGAAAAAATGGACATCAATTTGTTTCCTGTGGATCACTGGGCAATGTAACTGCACGTGTTTACAGAGGATCGATTCATAGACTTTTCGTCTTTAGGGAATGAACCCTCTGCAAGATGCTGAGGGTCCATGAGTGACTTCGGAGCGCTCCTTCTTTTTCGTGTGTTTGTTCTGTGAAACATACACTGTAGATTCGCAGCTTTACTCTAAGCAACGCTCAACAGGAAATGTTGAAAATTTTTGTCCACAGTGTACCCTCATTCACACTAAACCTGCTCTGATGTTTTAATTACGGACATCATAATATTACTACTTAATGGAGATCAATCATTAACTTATACAAGCCATTAATTTTATGCATATATTTTATATATATGTGTACAACGTTATCGGCAACAAAGAAGTAGTTTTTGTTAAAATTCCTTCCCGGGATATTTGGCCGTAGTCCAATGTTTTCTACAAAACCAGACGTTTCGGCAATGCCATCGACTTCCATCATCAGTGAAAATCGAGTGCGATAACGTGAGGTGGTATACGTTAGTGACCACAGTGCTGAGGTTAAGGCTGAAGCAGTAAGTAGAAAGAAGTAGTTTCTATGGTAATATTTCATTTCGAAAAATATTTTAAATATAAATCTTAGAATATGGAAGTCATGTATGGTTCTCCATACCGATATTTTTTCATGTTTTGAGTGTAGTACAATCAGAATCTGCAATAATGTCGAACACGATTCTGCAGATTAATAAGGTTACGTTCACGTGACAGTTATATAATGCGCAGTATTGCTCTGGATGTAACAAGTCGTATAACCAGCTGCTGTGTTAGATTACCGTCGTTTACATGTGAATCACTATAGTTTCTTTATAATTAGACCATTTGGTTTTTCTCCATAATCACGCTTCCAGTTCTTGCCATATGGTTCCCAGTTCTCTGTGTACGAGCCATATATTTTCCTGAGTGGCTAGGGAAATATTATTTGTTCGTTTTATATCTTGAAATAATCTTTATATTCTACAGCTGGACACTAAGTTTTGCAAACGTTATTGGCTCCTGGGCAGAAAATCATTATTTCTCCTTCTTCTTCTCTTCAAGGATTAGGTTATATAAACCTGTTCCGGCACCCATCTCATACTCGGACGACCCACGTCTCTTCTACCAATGGCTTTATAGTTCAGTGCCGCTTTCGGCAATCGATCCTCTGTCATCCTTTGAAGATGATCTCCCCAGTGTCTTCTGTAAATTGAAATAATTTTATTTATGTCATTTACTTCGAGTTTTGCTCATATATCTTTGTTCCTTATTCTATCTTGCAATGTATAATTAAAGTATTTCAAAGAAACTGCATTTCAGCACTTTAAATCTTGCCGCTTTCCTTTTTTGTCATGACCCACGCCTCACTCGCATAAATCAACGTGGGAATTGCAATTGTCTTATAAAATGTAATCTTTGTGCTGTGTCTTGTTTTATTTTTAAGATTTCTATGAGTCGTACCATAAATATTCCTAAATTTATTTATCTTCTCTCCTATATCATATTCAGAATGGTAGGTGGTTGTGCAACAGACCAGTAACCTGTTCGTGAAATACTTGTAGCGTTGGAGTAAGGTGTGGAAACTGTGGCAGTAGGTCCCTGGGAACTGCTTACAAATCCAACGTTTCTATTGACCAAGATGCTCCGTACCACAACCGATGCAGCGTAGTTCGTCGTGTGGTTGCACGGTTACAAATGGCAAGGCGAACGCGTTCCACTGTCGAAGCAGACGTGTTTCTTTTAACCGACGATGGCGTCCGGAGGTGTGACCGAAACTTATGGGTGTAATGAAAACTTAAGCAACCGACCGCGGCCCAGAAGCCCGGCAGATACTGTTGACTGTCTACGCAATACACGTATTCGTTATACTTTTTTATGGATTTTCTGTGGAAGTGCACACATTTATTATAGTCTACTATAGAACAGATTTCAATTTGACGATACTGGTTTGAACTTCCAATTTTATCGAAACATTACTTGCTAGTGAAACAATTCTTTTCTGTAATTAAGAACATGCGTATACTGAAAAAACCTAAAGAGATAAAATTAGCAACTGTGCGCGCGCGGGCGCGAGCGTGTGTATTCGTGGTTGTGTCTAGTATCTAGTATTTATATTGCCGGGGAGCGCGCCTGTGCGGACGTCACAGCCACCAGCCTCACGCTGTTTCATATTAGCACGGTTCAACAGATAAATATGTATAAATCATTTACTCTGGAAAAACCAATAGATAAGAACGAGCTATTTAAAAACACGATAAGTCGATGTGTAGCCGGGGTCATTCGGAGTGGTCATGAAATCGACATGATCTGGTTCGGCGTGGAGGGCGGTCACATGATGTGTAATCGCCCGCAAGGTCATTGTGTAGGGGTCGGCATTGTTAGAACAGCATAATAATAACAGTGTATTGTGCTAACTGAATATGTAACAAACGAAAATAATTACTTTATATAAGAGATGTATTACGTTAGAGCGAGAGTGCGTGACATTAACACTAGATAACGGTTTACCGCAACGATAACTGTGAGAAGATATCACACACACACACACACACACACACACACCGTGGCAGACAGACTTATTCTTATAAGCGTAAAATCGTAGATTTAAGATGAGCGACGTAAAGCGTTCTCTATTTATTCAGTTAATTGTCAAATTATGAAATGAAATTATATACTACTACAAAAGAAACCAAATTGTTGAACGTGAACGTTAACAATACTCGCATAGAATAACAATATATACAAATTAGTTTTGTTGAGAATATAGTTTTGTTTTGAGTGAGAACGACGTAAGAAACAATTGTAGTCATTATCAACATTATTATTAAATCCTTAAATTCGTAGTAACCGTCAATCAATGAATTTTTCAGTGAAGGGTTTGTGAGGATCGGTCAAAATTTTAACACAAATTTTTTAACTTATTTGTGTCGCCGTTTCGACAATGTTTATTGTCATCATCATGCCCTGATGAATACAAAAGAAATGTCAAACACAACAGAACAATTATTTGGGTGAACGTGTTCGTGTATGTGTGTGTGTGTGTGTGTGTGTGCACTCACATACGCACACGCGTGTACGTGCGTATGTATATGTGCGTGTGCGTGTATCATTGTATATGTGAAGGAGTTGAGATAGTTTGTTATGTCTCACAAACTTATAAAATTATAATATCACAGAACTTAATTTATACACTATTACAATTTATATTACTATATGCAATGATATTTGTAATTAATTATAAAAGCAATAATCAACAATTAGATATTAGATTGGTACACAAAACGTTTATAGGTACATACAGCAGTCAACATATAGCATAGTAAAATATATTATAACTAAAAACAGATTAAGGGATGTTCAACTATGCAATTATTAAAAATTATTTTTAACAGGTTTCAGTCACTACTGGTATTAAAAACAATCATAATTTAGAAACATATAAATTACACAATAACTGTAGAACTTTACGATCTTACATCAAATTTTACTATATCTGTTGATGACAATAAACATTGTCGAAACGTCGACACAAATAAGTTTAAAAATTTGTGTTACATTTTTTACCTATCCTGACAAACCCTTCACTGAAAAATTATCAAAGATGTTATTGTTTCCCCAGTTATCGCCGTGATAACTATCGTCTGGACTTTTGCTAGTTAGGGATCTGTAATTCACATTACGTCTCCCCAAGTGAACAAACCGGTCCTGACGCGGTTACATGTATCCCCGTCTTGAACTAACTCTGGACACCCGCGGTCCAGATAATGAATCCTTTGCGGCCGATTAGGGTCGGGGAGACTTTGTGCGTAATACGAGAAGCTGTGACATCGACGGGTAAGCGTACGTGTAGTTCCACCCGGTCGTCACGCAGACAAATTGTCATTACTGCTGGTCGGTGTCTTCACGAGTTTGATACCATTACAAAAGTCGCGACCATCAGTTGACGCCGCTAACAGTTGGTTTTCACACAGTCCTGTAAACTCTTGTTACCAGTCAAAATTGTGTGCCAGTTGACGCGAATCTATTTTCGTTCAAATCACTTGGTTTCTCCGTGATTAGGCTCCAAATTTTCCACTTATCTCTGTTTATTCCCCTCATGTTGTGTTCTAAAGTGCATTCTTAAATGTCAGAAGTACCTACTGGCTCATAGGTAAAAACCGCGGTTAAGTCTCATTAACAAACTTTTAACATACAAAGCAATTCTTAAAGCGATATGGAGTTATGGAATTTAACTTTGGGGTGCTGCTAGTAGGCTTACGAGTAACATCGAAATTCTACAGCACTTTCAGTCCAAAACTTTAAGATCAATAGTCGAGGCTCCATGGTTTCTCTCCAACGACTCTATACACCAAGACCTAACAGTTCATACTATAAAAGAAGAAATTCTGTGCCTCAGCAGGAACCACAGTAGAGAGTATCATCCCAATCTCCTAGCTATTGATTTGTTGGATAATGGTGAAGACATTTATAGACTAACAAGACATGTCTGTCTATCTGCTGACTATTTGGTGTATGTCTGACGGTAACCTTTGAATGCAATAACCGATATTTGTAAAACTTGGCATGTGTGTACATGCTTTCACTCTACAGGACCATACTGTTTTTGAGGTTGATTCCTCCCAAAATAGAGGGACAAGAAGCAAAAACTTAAGGGATTAAAATTGTGGAAAACCGCAAAAACCCGTGTAGCGTATTTTATCCCCTACAAAATTAACACTATGTTCAGATGTCGGTTAAAATCCCCTTTAATTTTATAAAGGGGATTTTAACCGACATCTGAAAATAGTGTTTATTTTTTTTTTAATTAAAAAATTGGACGTCAGGCCCTAAAAAGTGGGGAACCTTTTGATAAAATCGCAATAATTAACGTGGGGTATCAAATTGACGTTTAACAAACGTCTAAATGCTGTGTTACGTTTTAGAAATTTCAAACGTTTTGGACCCTAGAGGCACCAACAAAAAGTTTTTTTTTTATTATGAAAATCCAGCAGGGTGTCAGACTAACAGAAATTGAAACACAAATCCGAGTGTTTAAAACGTTTAATGTTCATTGTACGATTGTGTGCTTTACAATTGTTAGGCTATATTACTAAATAAATAGTAGGAACATCGGGATTTTTGTAATTTTTTTTATTACTGAAAAATTTTCTAGCATTAAAATTTGTGTAATAATAAAAATGCATTTCGTAAAGTAGTGAGGCCAGAATGCCTGTATGCAAGTGTATGTCTAGCATTGAAGTATAATTTAGACAAACTGGAAATACTGGAAAGACGAATTATTAGGAAAATATTAGACCCCCACTAAAAACTTCAGAAGGTTGGAAATTAAGAATTAATGATGAAATATATCAAAGTATAGAAAATATAAAAGAAACAGTAAGAAAAAGAAGACTAAATTTTTTTTTACATTTACATAGAATGGATGGCAATAGGTTAACAAAACAGATCTTCATATATCTGTGGGGAAAGAAGTCAACATGAAGTTCGATTAAAGAAGTCAAAAAGGATTTAGAAAAAAATAATATAAAAGCAGAAGAAGCAATTCTAGGAACGTTTTTCGGGCAAAAGTGTTAAACATGGAAGGAGTCCAGCGTAGGAGAGAGAAAAACGCAGGTTCAAAGCGAACAAAAGACAGGAAGAAGAGACATAGTGAAAATATGTAAGAATATTGGAGAGAAAGAAAAGAACAAGGAATAAAGAACTGAAATTGGCATGTGGTCCTCAGAAGGCCGATACAAAAAAAATGCACTTCGTTCAAAGTAGTGAGCAAGTTCTGCAGCTTATTGGGAGGGGAGCTTACTAGTTTGAATTTCGAAAATTATTTGTTTCTGTTTATTTGTGTTTGTTTGTTTGCATTATGTTCTTCATTAGTTATTATGTGGACAGTACGGTAAGGCATGGTGTTTTCTGAAAGGAGTAGTAGGCCTACTTCCGTATGGTTCATGGGAGTTGTTTCTCTACAAAGCTGTAAAAGTTTATTTTTGTAGTCAATAGCCCCAGACTGAATCGTATAAGAGTAAAACCTTTAAAATTATTATCCAGGCTGTAAGACTGTGGGTCTCCCAAAATCTTCATGCTGATAGATGTTATTCGAGTGGTCAGACGTTTCGGCCAACTACAGTGAAAGCACTTTTGAAGCTGACAAGGTGTAGGCCTACGTGAGTCGACCACAGTACACTGACAAAAGCTTTTTCACTGAAGATGGCCTCCAGAGGTGAGGCCGAAACGTCTGACCACGCGAATAACACTTAGACCACGGCCTTCCAGCCCGGGCAACACCTGGACCACGGCCTTCCAGCCCGGATAATAACACCTAGAACACGGCCTTCCAGCCCGGACAACACCTGGACCACGGCCTTCCAGCCCGGATAATAACACCTAGAACACGGCCTTCCAGCCCGGATAACACCTGGACCACGGCCTTCCAGCCCGGATAATAACACCTAGAACACGGCCTTCTAGCCCGGACAACACCTAGACCACGGCCTTCCAGCCCGGATAATAACACCTAGAACACGGCCTTCCAGCCCGGATAACACCTGGACCACGGCCTTCCAGCCCGGATAACACATAGACCACGGCCTTCCAGCGCGGATGACACCTAGACCACGGCATTACCGCCCGGATAATAACACCTAGACAACGACCTTTCAGCCCGGATAATAACACCTAGACCACGGCCCTCCAGCCCGGATAATAACACCTAGACCACGGCCTTCCAGCCCGGACAACACCTAGAACACGGCCTTCCAGCCCGGATAACACCTAGACTTCGGCCTTCCAGCCAGGATAACTCCTAGACCACGGCCTTCCAGCCCGGACAATAACACCTAGACCACAGCCTTCCATCCCAGACAATAACACCTAGACCACGGCCTTCCAGCCCGGACAATAACACCTAGACCACGGCCTTCCAGCCCGGATAATAACACCTGGACCACGGCCTTTCAGCCCGGATAATAACACCTAGACAACGACCTTCCAGCCCGGACAATAACACCTAGACCACGGCCTTCCAGCCCGGACAATAACAACCAGACCACGACCTTCCAGCCCGGATAACAACACCTAGACCACAGCCTTCCAGCCCGTATAACACATAGACCATGGCCTTCCAGCCAGGATAAAGCCTAGACCACGGCCTTCCAGCCCGGACAATAAAACCTAGACCGCGTCCTTCCAGCCCGGATAACACCTAGACCACGGCCTTCCAGCCCGGATAACACCTAGACCACGGAATTCCAGCCCGGATAACAACTAGACCACGGCCTTCCAGGCCGGATAACACCTAGACCACGGCCTTCCAGCCCGGCCAACAACACCTAGACCACGGCCTTCCAGCCCGGAAAATAAAACCTAGACCACGGCCTTCCAGCCCGGATAATAACACCTGGACCACGGCCTTCCAGCCCGGATAATAACACCTGGACCACGGCTTTCCAGCCCGGACAATAACAACCAGACCACGACCTTCCAGCCCGGATAACAACACCTAGACCACAGCCTTCCAGCCCGTATAACACATAGACCATGGCCTTCCAGCCAGGATAAAGCCTAGACCACGGCCTTCCAGCCCGGACAATAAAACCTAGACCGCGTCCTTCCAGCCCGGATAACACCTAGACCACGGCCTTCCAGCCCGGATAACACCTAGACCACGGACTTCCAGCCAGGATAAAACCTAGACCACGGCCTTCCAGCCCGGACAATAACACCTAGACCACGTCCTTCCAGCCCGGATAACACCTAGACTACGGCCTTCCAGCCCGGATAACACCTAGACCACGGAATTCCAGCCCGGATAACAACTAGACCACGGCCTTCCAGGCCGGATAACACCTAGACCACGGCCTTCCAGCCAGGAAAACACCTAGACCACGGCCTTTCAGCCAGGATAACACCTTGACCAAGGCCTTCCAGTCCGGATAATAACACCTAGACCACCGCCTTCCAGCCCGGACAATAACACCTAGACCACGGCCTTCAAGCCCGGACAATAACACCTAGACCACGGCCTTCCAGTCCGCATAACACCTAGACCACAGTCTTCCAGCCTGGATAACACCTAGACCACGGCCTTCCAGCCAGGATAACACCTAGACCACGGCCTTCCAGCCCGGCCAACAACACCTAGACCACGGCCTTCCAGCCCGGAAAATAAAACCTAGACCACGGCCTTCCAGCCCGGATAATAACACCTGGACCACGGCCTTCCAGCCCGGATAATAACACCTGGACCACGGCTTTCCAGCCCGGACAATAACACCTAGACCACGGCCTTCCAGCCCGGTTAACACTTAGACCACGGCCTTCCATCCCGGATAACACATGGACCACGGCCTTCCAGCCCGGATAACACATAGACCACGGCCTTCCAGCGCGGATGACACCTAGACCACGGCCTTACCGCCCGGATAATAACACCTAGACAACGACCTTTCAGCCCGGATAATAACACCTAGACCACGGCCCTCCAGCCCGGATAATAACACCTAGACCACGGCCTTCCAGCCCGGACAACACCTAGACCACGGCCTTCCAGCCCGGATAACACCTAGACTTCGGCCTTCCAGCCAGGATAACTCCTAGACCACGGCCTTCCAGCCCGGACAATAACACCTAGACCACGGCCTTCCATCCCGGACAAAAACACCTAGACCACGGCCTTCCAGCCCGGACAATAACACCTAGACTAAGGCCTTCCAGCCCGGATAATAACAGCTGGACCACGGCCTTTCAGCCCGGATAATAACACCTAGACAACGACTTTCCAGCCCGGACAATAACACCTAGACCACGACCTTCCAGCCCGGACAATAACAACCAGACCACGACCTTCCAGCCCGGATAACAACACCTAGACCACGGCCTTCCAGCCCGTATAACACATAGACCATGGCCTTCCAGCCAGGATAAAACCTAGACCACGGCCTTCCAGCCCGGACAATAACACCTAGACCGCGTCCTTCCAGCCCGGATAACACCTAGACCACGGCCTTCCAGCCCGGATAACACCTAGACCACGGAATTCCAGCCCGGATAACAACTAGACCACGGCCTTCCAGTCCGGATAACACCTAGACCACGGACTTCCAGCCAGGATAAAACCTAGACCACGGCCTTCCAACCCGGACAATAACACCTATACCACGTCATTCCAGCCCGGATAACACCTAGACCACGGCCTTCCAGCCCGGATAACACCTAGACCACGGAATTCCAGCCCGGATAACAACTAGGCCACGGCCTTCCAGGCCGGATAACACCTAGACCACGGCCTTCCAGCCAGGAAAACACCTAGACCACGGCGTTCCAGCCAGGATAACACCTTGACCAAGGCCTTCCAGCCCAGCTAATAACACCTAGACCACCGCCTTCCAGCCCGGGCAATAACACCTAGACCACGGCCTTCCAGTCCGCATAACACCTAGACCACGGCCTTCCATCCAGGATAACACCTAGACCACGGCCTTCCAGCCAGGCCAACAACGACTAGACCACGGCCTTCCAGCCCGGATAATAACACCTGGACCACGGCTTTCCAGCCCGGACAATAACACCTAGACCACGGCCTTCCAGCCCGGTTAACACTTAGACCACAGCCTTCCATCCCGGATAACACCTAGACCACGGCCTTCCAGCCCGGATAACACTTAGACCACGGCCTTCCAGCCAGGATAACACCTACACCACGGCCTTCCAGCCCGGATAATAACACCTTGACCACGGCCTTCCAGCCCGGATAACAACACCTGGACCACGGCCTTCCAGCCCGGATAACACCTGGACCACGGCCTTCCAGCCCGGATATCACCTAGACCACGGCCTTCCAGCCCGGATAACACCTAGACCACGGCCTTCCAGCCCGGATAACACATAGACCACGGCCTTCCAGCCCGGATAACACCTGGACCACGGCCCTCCAGCCATGATAACACCTAGACCACGGCCTACCAGCCCGGATAACACCTAGACCACGGAATTCCAGCCCGGATAACACCTAGACCACAGATTTCCAGCCCGGATAACACCTATACCACGGCCTTCCAGCCAGGATAACACCTTGACCAAGGCCTTCCAGCCCGGCTAATAACACCTAGACCACGGCCTTCCAGCCAGGATAACACCTAGACCACGGCCTTCCAGCCCGTATAATAACACCTAGACCACGGCCTTCCAGCCAGGAAGACACCTAGACCACGGCCTTCCAGCCAGGATAACACCTTGACCAAGGCCTTCCAGCCCGGCTAATAACACCTAGACCACCGCCTTCCAACCCGGACAATAACACCTAGACCACGGCCTTCCAGCCCGGACAATAACACCTAGACCACGGCCTTCCAGTCCGCATAACACCTAGACCACAGCCTTCCAGCCTGGATAACACCTAGACCTCGGCCTTCCAGCCAGGATAACACCTAGACCACGGCCTTCCAGCCCGGCCAACAACGACTAGACCACGGCCTTCCAGCCCGGACAATAACACCTAGACCACGGTCTTCCAGCCCGGATAATAACACCTGGACCACGGCCTTCCAGCCCGGATAATAACACCTAGACCACGGCCTTCCAGCCCGGTTAACACTTAGACCACGGCCTTCCATCCCAGATAACACCTAGACCACGGCCTTCCAGCCCGGATAACACTTAGACCACGGCCTTCCAGCCAGGATAACACCTAGACCACGGCCTTCCAGCCCGGATAATAACACCTTGACCACGGCCTTCCAGCCCGGATAACAACACCTGGACCACGGCCTTCCAGCCCGGATAACACCTGGACCACGGCCTTCCAGCCCGGATATCACCTAGACCACGGCCTTCCAGCCCGGATAACACCTAGACCACGGCCTTCCAGCCCGGATAACACATAGACCACGGCCTTCCAGCCCGGATAACACCTGGACCACGGCCCTCCAGCCATGATAACACCTAGACCACGGCATACCAGCCCGAATAACACCTAGACCACGGAATTCCAGCCCGGATAACACCTAGACCACAGATTTCCAGCCCGGATAACACCTAGACCACGGTCTTCCAGCCAGGAAATCACCTAGACCACGGCCTTCCAGCCAGGATAACACCTTGACCAAGGCCTTCCAGCCCGGCTAATAACACCTAGACCACCGGCTTCCAGCCCGGACAATAACACCTAGACTACGGCCTTCCAGCCCGGACAATAACACCTAGACCACGGCCTTCCAGTCCGCATAACACCTAGACCACAGCCTTCCAGCCTGGATAACACCTAGACCACGGCCTTCTAGCCAGGATAACACCTAGACCACGGCCTTCCAGCCCGGCCAACAACACCTAGACCACGGCCTTCCAGCCCGGACAATAACACCTAGACCACGGCCTTCCAGCCCGGATAATAACACCTGGACCACGGCCTTCTAGCCCGGATAATAACACCTGGACCACGGCTTTCCAGCCCGGACAATGACACCTAGACCACGGCCTTCCAGCCCGGTTAACACTTAGACCACGGCCTTCCAGCCAGGATAACACCTAGACCACGGCCTTCCAGCCCGGATAATAACACCTTGACCACGGCCTTCCAGCCCGGATAACAACACCTGGACCACGGCCTTCCAGCCAGGATAACACCTGGACCACGGCCTTCCAGCCCGGATATCACCTAGACCACGGCCTTCCAGCTCGGATAACACCTATACCACGGCCTTCCAGCCCGGATAACACATAGACCACGGCCTTCCAGCCCGGATAACACCTGGACCACGGCCCTCCAGCCATGATAACACCTAGACCACGGCCTACCAGACCGGATAACACCTAGACCACGGAATTCCAGCCCGGATAACACCTAGACCACAGCTTTCCAGCCCGGATAACACCTAGACCACGGCCTTCCAGCCCGGATAACACCTAGACCACGGCCTTCCAGCCAGGATAATACCTAGACCTCGACCTTCCAGCCCGGACAATAACACCTAGACCACGGCCTTCCATCCCGGACAATAACACCTAGACCACGGCCTTCCAGCCCGGACAATAACACCTAGACCACGGCCTTCCAGCCCGGATAATAACACCTGGACCACGGCCTTTCAGCCCGGGTAATAACACCTAGACCACGGCTTTCCAGCCAGGTTAACACCTAGACCACGGCCTTCCAGCCAGGATAACACCTAGACCACGGCCTTCCAACCTGGATAACACCTAGACCACGGCCTTTCAGCCAGGATAACACCTAGTCCACGGCCTTCCAGCCCGGACAATAACACCTAGAAAAAGGCCTCCCAGCCCGGATAACACCTCGACCACGGCCTTCCAGCCAGGATAACAACTGGACCACCGCCTTCCAGCCCGGATAATAACACCTAGACCACGGCCTTCTAGCCATGATAACAACTGGACCACGGCCTTCCAGCCCGGATAATAACACCTAGACCACGGCTTTCCAGCCAGGATAACACCTAGACCACGGCCTTCCAGCCCAGACAATAACACCTAGACCACGGCCTTCCAGCATGGATAACACCTGGACCACGGCCTTCCGGCCCGGATAATAACACCTAGACCACGGTCTTCCAGCCCGGATAATAACACCTAGACTACGGCCTTCCAGCCCGGACAATAACACCTAGACCACGGCCTTCCAGCCCGGATAACACCTGGACCACGGCCTTCCAGCCCGGATAATAACACCTAGACCACGGCCTTCCAGCCCGGATAACACCTGGACCACGGCCTTCCAGCCCGGATAATAACACCTAGACCACGGCCTTCCAGCCCGGATAATAACACCTAGACCACGGCCTTCTAGCCAGGATAACACCTAGACCACGTCCTTCCAGCCCGGATAATAACACCTAGACCACGGCCTTCCAGCCCGGATAACACCTGGACCACGGCCTTCCAGCCCGGATAATAATTATGACTCCGAGCGTGAAAGCCTAAGAAACACACTGGCGAAACCCTTGTCTATTCGGACGATGAACAGACAAACATTCGACTCGATTTGTTTAGACGTGCGCGCGCTGGCGTGGGCGCCAGTGTACTAATCGCCGCAAACACGTAGCTTATCTAAATAGCGTGTTTAACTTGCAACTGTTACGCTCCAAGTCAGTACGTATAGATAATATATACAGTATACAGTATAATTTGAGTACGTATTAAGATAAACTGCACATCTGTCAGACACAAGTTAGTTAGTTGTGCATTAACACGACTACGTCTGTCTAACAGCAACCGCAGATTAATGATTTTCCCAGTATTCGAGGAGCGCATGCTACAATACGAACTTCTGTTGTGAACTATCAGTTCTGTGCCAATATACATCTACACTTGGTGGAGCAGCTTAGTATAGTACACGATTGAACTGAACGAGTAAACCCACCCGCTTCCTGAGGTGAAGAACTTGCTCACTATTCTGAATGAAGTATGTTCTTTATCAGCAGTGATCACCTTTCCAGACTCACGTACGACTTTGGTCTTCTGCGTTCATTTCGAGTACCACCGGAGCTTCAAGAAAGGTTATTGGGGTTTTCTCAACAAAACAAGTGATACAACATGAATAGTAATCTTATTATTCCTAGTTACGTAAAATTATTTAAATCTAATACATAGAATTTACAAAACGGAAACTGAGTTTTAAAATTACTTCATTTTTAAAAACTTGAAGAAATGATTTTTAAAACTTTAAATTACTTTAATGACAGATTTTCTTGTAAGTACTATTAAAAATAACATCATATTAAAACAAAAATAGTTAATGTGAAACTTGTTCCTGCTTACTTTCTACCAGAGAGTTCATGTCAGGTTCTATTGTTGTTATTTTTAACCTTAGACGTCCTGTTCCTGTAACCTTAAATCATACTCCAATAGTCATTCTGTTCCTATATTTGTTTTTAACATAAACGACTACAATGAATACACTTTCACAAAAGTAACTTGACATAAAAGTATTAAAGACTTTAATGCCTGCTTATGAAGACCTGGGTACTCGGTTTTTGTTACCATCCAAAACGAGTCTATGGCATAAGGGTAATCATCTTAAATCATGTCCGATGAAAATTTATTGTTGTTTTAAACATAGATTTTTATTTATTTATTTAATTTAAGTAAATACTTTTTCTAGGTAGGTCTTCTTGCGTACCACCTTGGATCCTTTCGCGTACCACTAGTGGTACGCGTACTACCGGTTGCGAACCACTGTATTAATGGATACATTTTCATATTAGATAATATACACTTATCATAACAATTACGAAAATTTTGATTATCCTACTTTTTTGTTTAGTAAAATAACAGTTGTAGAGTAATAAGAGAATAAACATTAAAAATTCCAAACAATCGTATTTGTGTTAAAATTCCTTTTAGTTTGACACCCGGCTGGATTTTTACAATTATTCATCCCATTTTCGGGCCCTAGGTTAAAAATGTTTTGCAATTTTCTAAACTGTACAGTGTATTCAGACTTTGGTCAAAATTCCCTTTCGTTTGATATCCCACATCTAATTTACTGCTTTACTGCAATTTTATCAAACTTTCACTGCACTCGCGTTCCACTATTTTGAAATTTGCAACACTTTGCACTGCATTCAGATTTTAGTTAAAATTCCTTATAATTTAATATTCCACATGAAGTTTTGTGATTAAAAAGAAAACTTTTACCCACATTTTGCCCCCCCTCACCGTGTTCCAAAATATTGAAAGTCGGTCGCGATGCGTTCAAACGTAAAAAAACGTAAAAACGTAAAAAAAAATCGTGTTCGAGATTATTGCAGATCCTGATTGTACTACACTGAAAACATGAAAAAAAGACGTTTTTCGAAAAGTGTGTGTGTGTGTGTGTGTGTGTGTGTGTGTGTGTGTGTGTGTGTGTGTGTGTGTGTGTGTGTGTGTGTGTGTGTGTGTGTGTGTGTCTATAGATTTTTTTATGGCAAACGGTAACAGCCGCAAATTCAAACAGGATCAAATAATTTTTTGCATAAAGCCCTGATTTGTAGAGTACTCGCGACCTATTGTTTTTGGTGCAGATCGGTTGAGGTAAGGGGGTAGTTTACCGGCAACGGTTTTTTTTAAACAAGGGTTGTTTTGTTTGTTTGGCAAACGATAACAGCCGCAAATTCAAACAGAATCAAATAATGTTTTGCATACTGCCCTGAATTGCAGAGCTCTCAAGACCTTTTGATTTTGGTGAAGATCGGTTAAGGAAAAGGGGTAGTTTACCTGCAACGTTTTATGTTTTAAAAGGGTATTTCTTATGGCAAACGATAAAAGCCGCAAATTCAAACAGAATCAAATAAGTTTTTGCATACAGCCCTGATTTATTGAGTACTAAAGACCTACAGTTTTTGGTGAAGATCGTTTGAGGGAAAGGGGTAGTTTACCGGCCACGTTTTTTGTTTTATCAAGGGTATTTTGTATGGCAAACGATAACAGCCGCAAATTCAAACACAATCACATAATATTTTACATACTACCCTGAATTGTAGAGTTCTCAAGACCTATCGTTTTTGGTGAAGATCGGTTAAGATAAAGGGGTAGTTTACCAGCAACGGTTTTTTATCAAGGGTAATTTTTGTCTATGATAAAGGATAACAGCCGCAAATCAAACAGAATCAAATGATGTTTTGCATACAGCCCTGTATTGTAGAGTTCTCAATACCTGTTGGTGTTGGTGAAGATCGGTTAAGCGAAAGGGGTAGTTTACCAGCAACGTTTTATGTTTTAAAAGGGTATTTTCTATGGCAAACGATAACAGCCGCAAATTCAAACAGAATCAAATACATTTTTGCATACAGCCCTGTTTTGTTGAGTACTAAAGACCTATTGTTTTTGGTGAAGATCGGTTAAGGGAAAGGGGTAGTTTACCAGACACGTTTTTTGTTTTATCAAGGGTATTTTATATGGCAAACGATAACAGCCGCAAATTCAAACAGAATCATACAATATTTTGCATACAGCCCTGAAATGTAGAGTTCTCAAGATCTGTTGGTTTTGGTGAAGATCGGTTAAGGGAATAGGGTTGTTTACCAGCAACATTTTATGTTTTAACAATGATAATTTTTTTTGACGAACGATAACTGCCGTACATTAAAACAGAATCAACTACTCTTCTGCATACCTTTTTGAATTATACAGAACTCAAGGTCTGTCCATTTTGTTGAAGATCGGTTAATGGAAAGGGGTAGTTTACCAGCAACGTTTTATGTTTTAACAAGGGTATTTTTTATATGACGAACGATAACTGCCGTACATTACAACAGAATCAACTACTCTTCTGCATACCTTTTTGAATTATACAGAAATGAAGGTCTGTTGATTTTGTTGAAAATCGGTTAAGGGACAGGGGTAGTTTACCTGTAACGTTTTATTCTTTAACAAGGGTAATTTTTTCTATGACAAGCGATAACTGCCGTAAATTCAAAGAGAATCAACTAATGTTTTGCATACTGCCCTGAATTGTAGAGTTCTCAATACCTATTGTTTTCGGTGAAGATCGGTTAATGGAATAGGGTAGTTTACCAGCAACGTTTTATGTTTTATCAAGGGTGTTTTATATGGCAAACGATAACAGCCGCAAATTCAAACAGAATCAAATAATTGGTTGCATACAGGCCTCAATTGTAGAGTACCTGAGACCTGTCGTTTTTGGTGAAGATCGGTTAAGGGAAGGGGTAGTTTACCTGCAACGGTTCTTTATCAAGCGTAATTTTTTTCTATAGTAAACGATAACAGCCGCAAATGCAAACAGAATCAAATGATGTTTTGCATACAGCCCTGTATTGTAGAGTTCTCAATACGTATTGGTGTTGGTGAAGATCGGTTAAGGGAAAGGGGTAGTTTACCAGCAACATTTTATGTCAGGTAATTTTTTATCTGACGAACGATAACTGCCGTAAATTCAAACAGAATCAACTAGGTTTTTGCATACCTTTTTGAAGTAAAGAGAACTCAAGGTCTGTTGATTTTTTTGAAGATTGGTTAAGGGAAGGGGTAGTTAATCAGCAACGTTTTATGTTTTAAAAAGGGTACTTTTTTTATAATGAACGATAACTGCCGAAAATTCAATGAGAATCAAATAATTTCTTGCTCCCCCTGAGTTGCAGAGAGCTCAAGGTCTATTGATTTTCGTGAAGATCAGTTAAGGGAAAGGGGTAGTTTACCTGCAACATTTTATGTTGTAACAAGAGAAATGTTTCCATGACGAACGATAACTGCCGCACGTTCAAACAGAATCAAATATTTTTTTGCATGCTTCCCTGAAATGTAGAGGACGGAAGGTCTGTTGATGTTGGAGAAGATCGGTTAAGAGAAAGGGGTAGTTTACCAGAAACATTTTATGATTTAACTAGAGTAAAGTACTTAATTTTTATAAATAAAGTATCCTGATAAGAAGCTCATAGTAATCCACTGTAGAAACGTAGATGAAATATCTTTAAATGAAGAGGTTAGGTGAACGGGGTGGGGGTAATTTTCTATTATTAAAAATTATAGTTGAAGGTGGAGGGGAGAAATTTTTATACGTGTAGTACGTTATCGGCAACAAAGAAGTAGTTTTTTGTTAAAATTGCTTCCCGGGCTCTTTAGCCGTAGTCCAGTGTTTTCTGCAAAATCAGACTTTTCGGCAGTGCCATCGACTGCCATCATCGGTGAAAATCGAGTGCGAAAACGTGAGGTGGTATACGTTAGTGACCACAGTACTGTGGTTAATGCTGAAGCAATAAGTAGAAAGGCGTAGTTTCTATGGAAATATTTCATTTCGAATATGATTTTAAATATTAATCTTAGAACATGGAAGTCATGTATGGTTCTCCATACCGATATTTACTTCCATGTTCCTTAAGGAAATGGAAGTATGGTGATGGCAAAAAAAATCGTGTTCGAGATTATTGCAGATTCTGATTGCACTACACTCAAAACATTAAAAAAAGTCGTTTTTCGAAAAGTGTCTGTGTGTGTGTGTCTGTCTGTGTGTCTGTCTGTGTGTCTATAGATTTTTTTTCAATGGCAAACGATAGCAGCCGCAAATTCAAACAGAATCAAATAATTTTTTGCATACAGCCCTGATTTGTAGAGTACTCACGACCTATTGTTTTTGGTGAAGATCCGGTTGAGAGAAAGGGGTAGTTTACCGGCAACGGGTTTTTTTATCAAGGGTAATTTTGTTTGTTTGGCAAACGATAACAGCCACAAATTCAAACAGAATCAAATAAGGTTTCGCATACAGCACTAAATTGTAGAGTTCTCAAGATCTGTTGATTTTGGTAAAGATCGGTTAAGGGAAAGGGGTAGTTTACCGGCAACGTTTTATGTTTTAACAAGGGTATTTTCTATGGCAAACGATAACTGCCGAAAATTCAAACATAATCAAATAATGTTTTGCATACTGCCCTGAATTGTAGAGTTCTCAAGACCTTTCGTTTTTGGTGGAGATCGGTTAAGGGAAGGGGTAGTTTACCTGCAACGTTTTATGATTTAAAAGGGTAATTTTTTAAACGATAAAAGCCGCAAATTTAAACAGAATCAAATAAGATTTTGCATACACCCCTGATTTCTTGAGTACTAAAGATCTATTGTTTTTGGTGAAGATCGTTTAAGGGAAAGGGGCAGTTTACCAGTCACGTTTTTTGTTTTATCAAGGGTATTTTGTATGGCAAACAATAACAGCCGCAAATTCAAACTGAATCAATTATTGTTTTGCATACAGCCCTGAATTGTAGAGTTTTCAAGACCTATCGTTTTTGGTGATGATCGGTTAAGGGAAAGTGGTAGTTTACTTGCAACCGTTTTTTATCAAGGGTAATTTTTTTATGGTAAACGATAACAGCCGCAAATTCAAACAGAATCAAATGATGTTTTGCATACAGCCCTGTATTGTAGAGTTCTCAATACCTATTGGTGTTGGTGAAGATCGGTTAAGGGAAAGGGGTAGTTTACCAGCAACGTTTTATGTTTTAAAAGGTTTTTTATATGGCAAAAGATAAGAGCCGCAAATTCAAACAGAATCAAATAAGTTTTTGCATACAGCCATGTTGTGTTGAGTACTAAAGACTTGTTGTTTTTGGTGAAGATCGGTTAAGGGGAAGGGATAGTTTACCGGCCACGTTTTTTGTTTTATCAAGGGTATTTTATGTGGCAAACTATAAGAGCCGCAAATTCAAACAGAATCACATAATATTTTGCATACAGCCCTGAAATGTAGAGTTCTCAAGACCTGTTGGTTTTGGTGAAAATCGCTTAAGGGAATAGGGTAGTTTACCACCAACATTTTATGTTTTATCAAGGGTAATTTTTTGTATGATGAACGATAACTGCCGTACATTAAAACAGAATCAACTACTCTTCTGCATACATTTTCGAATTATAAAGAGCTCAAGGTCTGTTGATTTGGTTGAAGATCGGTTAAGGGAAGGGGTAGTTTATCAGCAACGTTTTATGTTTAAAAAGGGTAATGTTTTTTATGATGAACGATAACTGCCGAAAATTCAAAGAGAATCAAATAATTTATTGCACCCTTTCCTTTGTTGCAGAGAGCTCAAGTTCTATTGATTTTGGTGAAGATCGGTTAAGGGAAAGGGGTAGCTTACCTGCAACATTTTATGTTGTAACAAGAGAAAGGTTTCCATGACGAACGATAACTGCCGCACATTCAAACAGAATCAAATATTTTTTTGCATGCATCTCTGAATTGTAGAGGACTGAAGGCCTATTGATTTTGGTGAAAATAGGTTAAGAGAAAGGAGTAGTTTACCAGTAACATTTTATGTTTTAACAAGAGTGAAGTACTTAATTTTGATAAATAAAGTATCCTGATAAGAAGCTCATAGTAATCCACTGTAGAAACGTAGATGAAATATCTATAAATTAAGAAGTTAGGTGAACGGGGTGGGGGTAATTTTCTATTAATGAAAATTATAGTTGAAGATGGAGGGTAGAATTTGTTATATGTGTACTACGTTATCGGCAACAAAGATGTAGTTTTTTGTTAAAATTCCTTCCCGGGCTGTTTAGCCGTTGTCCAATGTTTTCTGCAAAACCAGACGTTTCGGCCGTGCCATCGACTGCCATCATCAGTGAAAATCGAGTGCGAAAACGTGAGGTGGTATACGTTAGTGACCACAGTACTGTGGTTAAGGCTGAAGCGATAAGTAGAAAGACGTAGTTTCTATGGAAACATTTCATTGCGAATATGATTTTAAATATAAATCTTAGAACATGGAAGTCATGTATGGTTCTCCATACCGATATTTATTATTTCTATCAAACACCAACTTTGTCACTACTTATTGCCACACTGCTAAATACTTCGTTCTTGACGAGGCCTTTCCGTGTCTCCACCATCTTCAGGCCTCGTCAAGAACGAAGTATTTAGCAGTGTGGCAATAAGTAGTGACAAAGTTGGTGTTAAGATAGCTGCTAATGAAACTAACAAAACTGGATTTCTATCAAAAATGGTGAATATAATCAACTAACTAAATGGTATTGTATATTTTAAAAATAAAGAACAAGCTAAAACTGTGGCGTCACGTAGGTCTACGTTTCATACGAAATTACTGTGGCAGTGTCAGTTGAATTGAGTCAGCTGTTGCGTATGCCTAGTGAGTTTCCTTGGAAAGCGATCGAAGCCATGGCCTTGTCAAAGGAAAAGTCATTGCCACTGCAACAAAACAGACCCGCGAGGTGCGTGTAACGCGCGTTCACACACGCGCTCAAGGGAAAACTAGAACGGGAAATAAGTGCTCTTACGTAATTAAGTTACAGTCACTTACTGCTATGCAATTAAAACAATTTTCACAAACTGTAGTTAGCCACACGTACTGTATATAATTGCCTGCTGTTTAGTCTACGTGATAAACGTGTTTTATCTTTGTACAAACGTAGGGTTACGTAATCACATCGCTTTTATAGATCTCTAAGCCTTACATAGAAATATAAATATACAAAACTGGTTAATGAATACGTAAACGCAGATGACCTGAAAATTAGTTACAAAGGTTTATTTATACCTTGCATACAATTTGCCAGAAATACAACTTTAAGATCTCAAATACTAAGACAAAAACTATGGCCTTCCTAGAGAAAACCCCTGTAAGAGCATAGTTATTTGGGATGTGATATATAGGAAGGGCAAAGACACCGAGAGAAAATGAAATAAATTTAGTTATACCTGTGGAACAATAAGACGATTATTAAAGAATAAAACGTATAGGGAGGCACAGCTAAAGTTCTATAAGGTCGTGGCTATGCCAACTTTAATGTACGGATGTGAAACATTGCTCTTCTGCAAAAAGATATTTCAAAAATACAAGCCTCAGAAATGAAATATTTAAGAGCAGTTAAGGGATGTAGTTTGAGAGATCATCTACAAAACGACGGCATAAGGAAAGACCTGAAGTTACAGTCGGTTCTGGAGAGAATAAAGGAATACAGGCAGAATTGGAAATCCCATGTGGAACGCATGGTAGACACACGTGTTCCTAAACAAGTACTTGAATATAAGGCAGTGGGGACGAGAGATCGTGGAAGACCCTGGAAAATATGGTCAGAGACTCTGGGAAGTCGGAAGGGGATATAGGCCAAGCCATGTAGTGAAGAAGAAGAGGTACATACGGTTGGGTAAGTAAGATCCGTTAAGTTTAAAATCACAATTTTAATTTCTAAAATTCGCATTGCTGATTGTAAGTCTTCTGTTTATTCCTTTATGTTAATCATAAATATTTCAATTGCACCTAATTCTGGAGATGAAATATTCAAGAAAATTTGAAGACTCCTTTACAGCATCAAAGTAGAAGCAATCGCTACGATGGCGAATGAAATTAACAAAAAACCCCGAGTGATTGAAAATCACAAGGATGGAAGGAACTAGTATAGATATGTCCACTGCGTGACGTTGAAAACGTTTTGTACGTATGTAGTAAGGGGAGGAGAACCGTGACGGAAATCAACCGTGGGATCGCCTAAATGGGAAAATGGTATTTAACAATACGGAATTCTTATTGACTATAAACCTAAATGATTTCGGATGGATCATTAAAGAAATGTGGTCAAAGGAGAAAATCCAAGAGGTATGGAAGGTGGGCATTACACAGCCTGTTCTAAAAAAGGGAAACAAAGTGTTTTGAAGGAACACTGCGAAAGTGAAAGATCTTCCCGAAGAGAAACCAAGGAAAACCGAAAGAGTGTAATTGGGAAAAGAATGTGCAAAGAAAATGAAAAAATACTCACGAAGGAGTAAAAAAAAACTCCAGAACGTGAAAAAAGTTATCTAGTCGCTCCCCATAAACGGATGAAACGGAAAAGGAAGGTTTGAGAAATAATAATAATAATAATAGAACAAAAAGTAGAAGAGGAAGAGACAGCACAGCAAACAGGACAATAATGGCTACAGAAAACTATATACGATAATAATAATAATAACAGTAATAGTGCGAACAGACAGACATCAGACGACTTTCAGACAGTTGCAGAAACTAAACAGTTCAAACTAACAAACAAGGAAAATGTCAATTGTTATTGCAGCGCTGAGAGACGTCGCGGGCTTGCGTCTCCCCCATCAAATTTATTACATTATTGCTGACATGTTGTGTTGTGTCGGAGATGTTTTTGCTGCCATTCACATGCGACGACGCTTCATTATACAGACTTGTGTTTGTGTGAGTGTTAATGAGAAAGGCTGGATGCAAATGAAAAAGATACGAGAAGTAAAAACTGAAAATTTGACTAAAAGAAGTTAATAACGTTAGGATTTAAAGTGAGGAATCGGTGAAAAAGTACAAGAAAATGTAGCAAAAATAAATAATAACAACATGCGACTTTGAAGGATAGGTGAAGTGCTGTCATATGTACAGACAGAGATACAGTATAACGGAGAGAAAGGGCGATCAAATAAAGAGGGCGGATGAAATATTTACGAAGGAACAAAGTCTGTACTTGATCTTTTGTTGTATCAAAGCGGCGTCGGCAGCGTCGGCGTCGTTGTCGTCTCCTTTCTTGACCTGCCACAAGACGGCTGGCGTCACCGGGTCAAGGAACCCCGCCACCCCATCACATCATCCCCACATGTGTAGCTGCTGGCAAAATCAATTTTCCCTGACCCCGTGTCATTGGAATTCCAACTGTTGACGCAAGCGGGTATCATTATCCCTTCATTTTGTTCGGTGTAAGGTAATACTGTCTCTACATATGTCAAACGAGACATTTCAACATATAGCTTTTGTTGTATCAAAGCGGCGTCGGCAGCGTCGGCGTCGTTGTCGTCTCCTTTCTTGACCTGCCACAAGACGGCTGGCGTCACCGGGTCAAGGAACCCCGCCACCCCATCACATCATCCCCACATGTGTAGCTGCTGGCAAAATCAATTTTCCCTGACCCCGTGTCATTGGAATTCCAACTGTTGACGCAAGCGGGTATCATTATCCCTTCATTTTGTTCGGTGTAAGGTAATACTGTCTCTACATATGTCTAACGAGACATTTCAACATATAGCTTTTGTTTTGTTCGCTTCGTGTGGCTTGACAGACAGCTACAGTCTTACCACCCTGAGTTCGATTATTAGCAGTGCAGTAATACCGGAAGCTTAATATCAACACTTTTGTCGGTTTAACACGTGTCACATTACGTTTCATCCATACTACGATAAGGCATCCTCATTGGGTTGACTGAGACTGATGATATGGACGAAACCTTTAGTTTAAGGGAAAACAAATGACTTGTATTTCACCGTGAAAGTTTGATGTCATTGTCAGTGAAAACCACGAAGCTTCGATCGATAATGTCGAACCTATACATACTTTTCTCACTAAAGTTTTCCGAAGCCTTCTTCAGTAGTATATAATGTTCGACACTGGATGTCAGGCCGAACGTGCTCCAAGCTGATGTGTAAGCAATATATCTCATTGCTACGGTCATGTATAAGTTGAGATCATTGTTATACCTCAGCTTGGGGCACGTTCGGCCTGACATCCAGTGTCGAACATTGTTTACTACCGAAGAAGGTCTCCGGTGAGTGGCCGAAAGGTTTAGAGAGAAAAACGTGTATCAATCGATAACCCATCGACAACGGCCAACAGAGCTGTAGTTTTATTATGTTTTATAGTGTGTGACTGTATGTGGCATGTTTTAAGTGCAGAATTGTAAAGGGTGTCAAAGTACACCTTTGCTGTAAGTAGTTGAGGTTTAACAGCGTTAAGGCATGATATAAAAAGTTATAGCTGCTTGTGATCAGCTGTTTGTCTTTCTTTGACTGACACTCAACCGTATTGTGGTCTTCCCTGGCTGATCTCGATGTCTTTTAACATGATAGTGTTTTTAGGCTGGGGGTCATTCCAAAAAATGCGTGATGCGTCATCGAAAAATGTGACGCTTCCACACTTTCGATTCCCCACAGTCTAGAAATCTTTTGTTTACAAAACATTATCATGCTTCGATGTTTCGGTTTCGTCAAAATTCTTTATGCGTGCGCGCGCGCGCGTGTGTGTGTAGGGGAGAGAGAGAGATTTCTTACACAAGTCTTACCTTAAGTAACGCATCATAATCTGTACAAGAGATGTAAACTGGTTAACTAAATTTCGACTTGGCTCTCTTCCCATCTTGTTTCCGAACTGCGCCTCCTCCGACAATGTTGTGCGAGTTTAATTGAAATATTTTGATTGCCTGTTTTTCTGTTCTACGCCATTCTCCAGCCTCTTACTGTCTTTATATCTTTTCCAATCTTAATCGAGTCCATTATCCTGCACCTCCGCCCTTCCATTCATCGTTTTTCCCAAGTGTTCCATTCAGCAAACAGTGTCGTCTTATCCAGTGCCCCAACCAATTAATCTTCTTTCTTCCATCTTTTCTCGGCAATCATTTACAACCATTCCTTATTAATTACATTATCCACCCGCCTCACTACCTCATTCTCCGCATCGTACACATCGCCAGCCCCTCCAGCTCCAGTTTATCGACGCTCTTAATGTTTATTCAATGATTATTACTGCAAGTCCGGGTGAATGAAAAGCAAAAGAGATTGTGTCAGTAATGTGTAACGCATGAAAACTGTTTTTATAAATTTTAAGCAAAGTATTCTGTTCCTTGACAGCCGTTAGGAGCCATCGCCAGTGAATGTGATGCTCAACATTTACACAGAGTTTTTGCGATCCGACACGTCACGTAGCGATCGATCCCAATGGTGTAGGTTTTTCGTGCTATTGAAATCAATATAAATTTATTATCGCTGATAATTTTTTCGCAAAAAGAGAAAAAATTCGGTTTAATTAAGACAAGATTATTCTTTTTGTTCGCCTTGTTTTTTGACTAATTATCTTTATCGCTTACAAAATGTGACCTAGGACTGGTTCCACGTGCGACCTATATTATTGTTGTACAGTTTCGGTAGTCGAAAATTATATAAAGTTCAAGTGATAAGAAACACGTTCAAGGAACAAGAATATGTATCAATATTCCGCAAATTTATGAGACCCACTGATGTCATCAAACGAATATTTAATAAATAATATTCGATTTGAAAAATTTATGTGGGTGTTTCAAAACTTAGTCTTGAGGCCCCGTTTTCAATAATAATCTTCTATTAGTTAAAAACGGACGCTCTGTGTGTTAGGTACTGGTGTTGAGTTACCAATAAGCCGGGGCTTCGAGGCCCCCTCGGCAGTTATTTGAAGTGACACGTCCATCTAATTTACAGCGTTGAAATCTTCCTTCCTACACAATAACGATTTTTATTTTGAGTTCATTAATTGAGTAGTTCCATCATGATATGTAGGCCTCTAATTTCAAAACAGCCGTTTTATCCTAAGCCAACGTGACTTGTGATGGAATAGGGGCAAAATCGAATGTTTTTTTAAGTGACAATCATCTCCAAAAGGTACAAATAGTAATGATTAAGTAAGTAAATAATTTGAAACGAAATAATGGAGCACATAAATTGGAAAAGAAAGGAAGGAAAGAATATATGATAGTATGATTAAAAGCACGTTGACTTACGGATCCGAAACATGGAGAATAAAGGAACAGGTAACAAGAAAGTTAGAAGCTACAGAAATGGATGCTTTGAGACGAGCTGCTAGAACTTCAAGGCTAGAGCGAATACGAAATGAGACGATCGAAGAAGAAATGGGCGTACAAAAGACAATCATCGACTGCATTGAAGAAAAACTACTAATCTGGTACGGACACGTACGAAGAATGGGACAAGACCGACTACCAAAGAAAACAATGAGGTGGACCCCTAGAGAGCACAGAACGAAAAGAAGACCCAAGAAAACATGTGACTTGTGATATGGCATAAGAAGATCAATGAGAGATAGAGGACTAAACGATGAAAACTGCAACGACAGACAATAATGGAGGTTGGGCATTGGACAATTGCCGTCTGGACAATTTAACCGCGAATTAAAAAAATAATAATAATTTGAAACGTCCTCAGTAGGCAAGTGAGTACAACTGAATCAAATGTGGCTGCTGGAAGACAGAGAAGCAGTCAGTAGACAGCAGACAATAGATGGGATCTAGTAACTGTACCTTCTGCAGCTTTAGTGACATCCCACTGCTCTCAACAGTCTGCAAATGTGACGGCAAGATTTAAATATTTAGGCTCCATTGTTGAAGAAATATAGAAAATTTGGAAATCGGTGACAACGGGAAATACTAAAACGAAAAAACATAATGGAACAACTAATTGTTAAAGTTACTATCCGGGCTGTAAGGCGTGGTCTTCCAATTGCTTCGTGTCGAAAGGTGTTAATCACTCGACAAAACAGTTCGGCCTCACACCTTATCAATTCGTTAAGTCCTTACACTGACGATGGCCTCCGGAGGTGAGACCGAAACGTTTGTTTAACACGAAGAAATTGGAAGATAACAGACTTAACAGACGGGACAGTAATCTCGGGATAAGTGTGACGGATAATGGTACAAGATATGGCAAAACGTCAACAACAGAATAGAATTGAACAGTTGAATACATTAGGCCTCTTACCAGAAATCCTAAAGAAAGACGAGCTAGTGACGTATGGTGCTGGAAACTGGATGTTATTTAGAAACAATAAAAAGAAAATTTTTGCAACTGAAGTCGAGTTCGAGAGAACGAATAATATGGAAACGTAAAAGTTAGGTGACCCGAATAAAGATGGAAAACTACGTGATTAATACTTCGATACTATGAGCGTTACAGACATTACAGAAGAGTAGATAGACTACTCCGTTGTAGAACAATAACGGTGAAGGTGGCGCAGGAGGAGGAGGAGAAGACGTAAAAGAAGTAGAAGAAGAAGAAGAAGAAGAGGAAGAGGAAGAGGAAGAGGAAGAAGAAGAAGAAGAAGAAGAAGAAGAAGAAGAAGAAGAAGAAGAAGAAGAAGAAGAAGAAGAAGAAGAAGAAGAAGAAGAAGAAGAAGAAGAAGAAGAAGAAGAAGAAGAAGAAGAAGAGGAGTTTACCCACGGAGATTATAGAGAAACTAAGATAAATTCTAGAAACGCAGAACTGCTAGAAGACAGGTAGAAACAGTGACTGGAAGCACGAAGACAGCACCCACTGTAATACATGTACTGCAAGACGTGGCAAATAATGGCGCCCGATAATACTTAACACCAAACCAGACGACTAGCTCAATCTACGTGAATTTTCCTCAACTAAGGGTCACGGTACAAAATGGTACTCCACACTAATACAAGCCGTGAAGTAAAATATCGGTATGGAGAAGCATACATGACTTCCATGTTCTAAGATTTATATTTAAAATCATATTCGAAATGAAATATTACCATAGAAACTACTTCTTTCTACTTATTGCTTCAGCCTTAACCACGGTACTGTGGTCACTAACGTATACCACCTCACGTTTTCGCACTCGATTTTCACTGATGATGGCAGTCGATGGACTGCTGAAGAGTCTGGTTTTGCAGAAAACATTGGACTACGGCTAAATAGCCCGGGAAGGAATCTTAACAAAGAACTACTTCTTTGGTGCCGATAACGTAGTACACATATAAAAAATTCTCCCCTCCCCAATCAAATACAATTTTCATTAATAAAACATTACCCCCACCCTGTTCACCTAACCTCTCCATTTATAGATATTTCATCTACGTCTCTACAGTGGATTATTATGAGCTTCTTATTAGGATACATTATTTATCAAAATTAAGTACTTTACTCTTGTTAAAACATAAAACGTTGCAGGTAAACTACCCCTTTCTCTTAACCGATCTTCACCATAATCAATAGACCTTCAGTCCTCTACAATTCAGGGAAGCATGCAAAAAATATTTGATTTTCTTTGAATGAGCGGCAGTTATCGTTCGTCAAGGAAACATTTCTCTTGTTACAACATAAAATGTTGCAGGTAAACTACCCCTTTCCCTTAACCGATCTTCACGAAAAATTGCGTTCTCTACAATTCAGGAAATTAATCAAAAAATTATTTGATTCTCTTTGAATTTACGGCAGTTATCGTTCGTCATATAAAAAAATTAACCTTGTTAAAACATAAAATGTGGCAGGTAAACTACCCTATTCCCTTAACCGATCATCACCAAAACCAACAGGTTTTGAGAACACTACAATTCAGAGCTGCATGTAAAACATTATTTGATTCTGCTTGAATTTGCGGCTATTATCGCTTACCATAGAAAAAAATTACCCTTGATAAAAAACCGTTGCCGGTAAACTACCCCTTTCCCTTAACTGATCTTCGCCAAAAACGACAGGTCTTGAGTACTCTACAATTCAGGCCCGTATGCAAACAATTATTTGATTCTGTTTGAATTTGCGGCTCTTATCGTTTGCCATAGAAAACACCCTTGATAAAACATACAACGTTGCTGGTAAACTACCCTATTCCATTAACCGATCTTCACCAAAAACAATAGGTCTTGAGAACTCTACAATTGGGCTGTATGCAAAACATTATTTGATTCTCTTTGAATTTACGGCAGTTATCGTTCGTCATAGAAAAAATTACCCTTGTTAAAACATAAAACGTTGCAGGTAAACTACCCCTGACCATTAACCGATCTTCAACAAAATCAACAGACCTTGATTTCTGTATAATTCAAAAAGGTATTTGATTTAATTCAGAAGAGTATTTGATTCTGTTTTAATCTACGGCAGTTATCGTTCGTCATAAAAAATTACCCTTGTTAAAACATAAAATGTTGCTGGTAAACTACCCTATTCCCTTAACCGATCGTCACCAAAACCAACATGTCTTGAGAACTCTACAATTCAGGGCGGTATGCAAAATATTATATGATTCTGTTTGAATTTGCGGCTGTAATCGTTTGCCATAGAAAATACCCTTGATAAAACAAAAAACGTTGCCGGTAAACTACCCCTTTCCCTTATCCGATCTTCACCAAAAACAAAAAGTCTTTAGTACTCAACAAATCAGGGCTGTATGCAAAAACTTATTTGATTCTGTTTGAATTTGCGGCTGTTATCGTTTGCCAGAGCAAATACCCTTTTAAAACATAAAACGTTGCTGGTAAACTACCTCTTTCCCATAACCGATCTTTACCATAATCAGCAAATCGTGAGATCGCTACAATTCAGGGCTGTATGCGAAACATTTTTTGATTCTGTTTGACTTTGCGGCTGTTACCGTTCGCCAAACATTAAAAATTACCATTGATAAAAAAACCGTTGCCGGTAAACTACGCCTTTCCCTCAACCAATCTTCACCAAAAACAACAGATCGTGAGTACTCTACAAATCAGGGCTGTATGCAAAAACTTATTTGATTCTGTTTGAATTTGCGGCTCTTATCGTTTTCCAAAAAAATACCCTTTTAAAACATAAAACGTTGCTGGTAACCTACCCCTTTCCCTTAACCGATCTTCACCAAAAACAAAAGGTCTTGAGAACTCTACAATTCAGTGTAGTATGCAAAACATTATTTGATTATGTTTGAATTTGCGGCTGTTATCGTTTGCCATAGGAATTACCCTTGTTTAAACATAAAACGTTGCTGGTAAACTACCCCTTTCCCTTAACCGATCTTTACTAAAATCAACAGATTTTGAGAACTCTACAATTCAGGATTTTATGCGAAATATTATTTGAATCTGTTTGAATTTGCGGCTGTTATTGTTTGCCAAACAAACAAAATTACCCTTTATAAAAAAAAACCGTTGCTGGTAAACTACCCCTTTCCCTCAACCGATCTTCACCAAAAACAACATGGCGTGAGTACTCTACAAGTCAGAGTTGTATGCAAAAAATTATTTTATTCTGTTTGAATTTGCGGCTGTTATCGTTTGCCAAACAAAAAAAATCTACAGACACTCAGACACACACACCCACACTTTTCGAAAAACACCCACACTTTTTTCATGTTTTGAGTGTAGTACAATCAGAATCTGCAATAATCTCGAACACGATTTTTTTTGCCATCACCATACTTCCATTTCTTTAAGGAACATGGAAGTAAAAAGTAAGAGATACCATAGTATAATTAAATATGTCAGAGAATAAACGAACAGATATTAATCGGAACATGGAACTACTTTTATGCTGAATAGTAAATGGCGCGAGATTACCACTCTCACCCCTTAACGAAACACACTTGAAATGGAGCGGTCGAACCGTAAACAGCATACAGCCGTGATGCGGTACAATAATAAAACTTTTAAAAGTTAATAAACTCGCCAGTTGAGACGTAGCGGCTCCCAGTACACATTTAAAACCATGTGAACCGCGAATATAGTCTAACAGTGTAATTACAGTAAATATGTAATAAAGTGAATACTGTATGTAGTAAACGAGTGAGTGTATAACATCTTCTCTTGTGTTATAACTTAGGGAACCCGCAATAATTGGATCTGCCAATTATCCAGGCTGCCTTCGTTGTGACGCACTGAAAATAATCACAACAAATAAAACAATTCTTATAGCAGGATATTAGGAAGGGGAGACTGTTGATTTATGCACTCAGTTTACTCGGTACTCAGATGACATCTCTTTATTACATTTGGTAATTAAGTTCTCTATTGAAAGTTCTCAAACAATATAGTTTACTATATGATTATATATATATTTACTCCTTTACAAAGGGCCCTAAAAATATGATGTACATCTATTTTATTTATTCCACGGATCCGGGATTGAATATATTAAACGAATAATGGTCACCTTGCCATATACAATATTGAAAATTTAACCATTTGAAGAATGGTTTTTATTAATCTTTTAAAACAACAAAACTTTTAGTTTAAACTTTTACTCTTTTGCTATAACCAGTGTTATTAGATTTCAAACTACATGTTACATATAATGTCTGTCTTTTAAAGTCTTTAATGTTATTACATTTAAAACAGAAGTCTTAAAGTCTTTAATATGATACGTTAAATTGTCTTTTGTGGATTATAATTTTTGTAACTCTTAACCATGGAAGACAAGCCTCCATGTCACCTGTGTGTTTCCTGAAGTTGCTGCAGAATAGGTTCTTCGGTCCTCCGGGTGTTTCCTGAAGGTCTGTCGTTACCTTATCATCCTGTGACGGTGAAGTTCCTGAAGTATGTCAAATCATTCCGGGTGTGGTACACTCATCTCAGGCGACTGTAGTAATTCTTGTAGTTAGAATAAATAAATAGAAAGTTTGTTTCACTGTTATACACTTCACATGATTATAGATTAGTTGAATATCACCTTCTTGTTTGTAATACTGTATAAATTACATAGTTTGTTATTTGATAATAGAGAGAGATGTCATCACCGCACAAATTTACTTATTTAAATAGTCATTGAATCAACCCTTTCACATTTTTATATACACGTAGCGAAACAACGCTTTACGCTGCTTACGGCGTGAGCGCTCCATTGCAAGTGGCAGAAATAGTTAAGGGGGAGAGTAGTAATCTCAAGACAATTACTAGGCAACATAAAAGTAGTTCCGTGTTTCTAATTTAATTAAAGGACTAAAGTTTGATTAAATAATTAAATAGAGATATTCTTAGTTACAGAAGTTATCAAAGTACGTAACAGTGGTCTTATTTAATTATTTAAATAATAACGAATTTACAATAATACTTAGTTTATTTAGGGGTCAGAAAACAAGTTAATTCTGGTCAGTGCCTGTTTATGCAGGATTAATTAATAAGCTTTACCCTTTCTGTACAATTCCATTCCCTTTTAATTTTATTATTAGACTTATATTAAATATTATTATTATTTAATGATTGCCATAAGATTGAGTTTAAAATGTGAGATTTTATTAAGAATTTAAAATTTCTCAGCTTATACATTATCAACTTAATTAATTAACATATTTTTTATTAATGAAATCGTCACATACTCCGCCGCTTAAGCCACAGACTCCGGTTTATTTGTTCAGGAATATACCGGGAGTATGTTTGGGGATTTCCGTGTGTAATTTCTCTCACCCGTTTTTCTCTGTATGTAATTACGAGTTGCACAAGTCAGTCTCGACTTGCTTATTCTTACTATCTACACATCATACTTTACAGACTGATTCTAATACTACATAAAATTCACACATTATAAAAACATATTGTTAACATTCTAAATTTTCTTAACACTACTACTTATGACTACTACCGGGTTTTTCTTTAGTTGGGAGTTATTCTAGTTATAGAATTACTCATTAAGTAATTTGTTACTTAATTATTCCTCATATTTGCTGTCAGCTGACTTCTTACTTTGCTCTACATTCGAAGAATAGGATTCTAGGGTGATCAGGCCTCGTACCTATTTATACCATTAGCTAGCTAAATGTTACTCAAGTACTCCTTTGCAGTTGAGTACAAAACTTATTACTTTCTTTTTTTTTTACATTTATTTAACTTGCACTCTACCATTTCCTTTTTCGTGATAATGTTTTATCTGCGAAATATGTGTCCTTCGTACATATTTTTGAGTAGAGGGTTCATACAGTGCTACGGTTACTGGAGTTAAATATTTGTGAATTTGATAAGGACCGCACCATCGGTATGATAGCTTGGAAGTCGTCTTATCGATTGCACTACTCGTAGGATGTGTTTTACACATGACTAAGTTACCGATTTGGTACTTTACTTCATTATTATTATTTCGCTCGTGATATTTCCTTGATTTCGCTAAGTTTGTTCGTAAATTAGCGCGCGCTTCATTCCATATTTTCCTAATATTTTTATCCCTAATTTCAAGGGGTAACAATTCATGTATTTTCCACTTAGTGGATAATGGGTGGTTAGGTTTATACTTGAACAATAATTCGAATGGGGTAGACTTATGTCCTTCATGATATGCAGAATTAAAGGCGAACTGTATCCAGGATAGGTTCTGGTCCCAAGAAGTATGGTCGTTAGCATGGTAGGCAATTAAAGCAGATTTTAGGTTTCGCAAATACCTCTCAGCTATATTACCTTGCGGACGATACTCTGTAGTGGTAATGTGTTCTATACCTAGTTTGAAACACATGTTCCTGAATTCCTTGGACTTAAACTGTGGTCCGTTATCCGACACTAGATGGACAGGAATACCGAATTCTTTAAATAATCTATGCTGTAAAATACTTACTGTGGTTGTAGCTAAGGCTCGCCGCATGGGGTACATCCAGACGAATTTGCTAAAAGAATCTACACAAATTAGTAACATTGTATTTCCTGATTTGGAACGCGGGTAGGGTCCTGAAAAGTCTAAATAAATTTTGAAGAACGGGGTAGCAGGAATCTCTGAGATTAATTGACTTATTTGGCTGTTTCTCGCTGGTTTGCTGAGTGCACACAACTTACACCTTTTCACAAAATTGGCGATCTCACTGTTCATATTTTCCCAGTGATATTCTTTACGAATTCGGTGTATGGTTTTATTTATTCCCATATGTGCTCAAATGGTGGAAGAGTGATAATATTCCATCAGCATAGGTTTAATAATATCAGGGGCAATTATTCGTAGATATTTTCCGTTCGCTATTCTACAACATAATACTCTCCTACTTAATATGTATTTCTCTGACTTATTTCCTTTTTCAAGTTGTTCAATAATTGGACTCAAACGTGGGTCTTGTTGTTGATACTGGGCTAAATCTGTAAATGCAAGAGGAAATTCGGTAATTAAAGTATTAATAATCGGCGTTTCTCTACTCTTGTTTTCGTAAGTATTACTACTAGGCTGGAACATACGTGACAGTGTATCGGCAACTACGTTTTGGGTGCCTCTAATATGTTGTACCTTGAATTTAAAACAATTTAATCTTAATACCCATCTTCCGATACGACCTAACGGTTTTGGGTGATTTAGTAGCCAAGATAGCGCTTGATTATCTGTTTCTAATAAAAACTCCTTATGTTCTAAAAATGGTTTGATCTTCTCAAAAGCGAAAACTATAGCTAAACATTCTAATTCGTATGCGGAGTATTTCTTTTCTTGCTCAGTCAGGGTGCGAGAAGCGTAACTAATAGGTAACCTTGAGTTATCTACATCCTGATATATTACTGCACCTAGGGCGACACTAGAACTGTCTGTCTGCACTACAAATGGTTTTGTAAAGTTGGCTAATTGTAGTACGGGGGGTGATATTATGCTTTCTTTTAATTTCTCAAATGCGGTTTGGTGTTGCTCATTCCATTCAAATTTAATTCCCTTCTTTCTTAGGGTATTTAGCGGTGCTGCAATTTCGGCTAGATGTGGGATATACTTATGGAAATAATTTACCATTCCTAAAAATCGGGTTATTCCTTTCGCATCCCGCGGCGGTAAAAATTCTCTGATGGCACGGGTTCGCTCTGGGTCTATGCTTACCTTTCCGTTGGCTTTTACGATGTGACCTAAAAATGAGAATTGTGTCACAGCAAAATTTACTTTACTGGGATTTACGGTTAATCCAGCTTTCTCCAATCGGGTTAGTACTTCACGTAGATGATTAAGATGTTGCTCAATTGACTCACTGTAGATAACAATGTCATCTAAGTAGTGATACACATATTTAAATTTTATGTCATGAAATAACTTTTCTAATAATCTGCTACATACAGAACTACCTTGGGATATACCAAAAGGTACCCTTGTAAATTGGTACAGGTTGAAAGGGACGGCAAATGCGGTAAGACGTTTTGATTCTTCCGAAAGGGGTATCTGATGAAATGCCTGATTTAAATCCATAATGGTAAAGATTTTTGCTTTCGTAAAATAATGAAATGCACTGTGGATGTCGGGAAGTGGTATAGATTCAAATTCTATCCGTTTATTTAGTTGTCTGTAGTCCACAACTAATCTATGTTTGTCGTTACTTTTGGGTACTAAAAACGCGGGTGATGAATAAGATGACGTAGAGGGTTCGATGACTCCTTGTTCTAACAATTTATTAATTTGGTTCCTCATTACTTCCATTTTTGGTGGTGATAATTTGTATGGGGCTAAACGTATTACTTTGTTGTCGCTCAAATTTATTTTGTACTCTATCAGATCCGTCAGTCCTAACTTTGGGGTGAGGACGTTGGAGAATTGTTTTATTAAAGTCTGTATGTTCCGTCTATCTTTACTTTCCAGATGACTTAATTCAGATTCTTGATGCTTTATATGTGTAGAAGTGGTGCTAGTACTTTCTCTGTTATTTGCATTATCATGCAAGTTATATTTCCGTGAACGATCGAATCCAAAGTAAAATATCTTTTCGTGAATGTCTAAAATTATTCCTGTTTTACTGATAAAATCAGCTCCCAATATTAACTCGGGTCCTAATTCGTCGCATACCAACATTGGAAAATACCACGTTAGATTTTTAATTTTTACTTTAAACGTGATGATAAGTTTTATCATTAAGTTTTGCTTATTAGCTGTAGCGCATCTAATATTTACAGATTGACTGCGTTTAACTAAATTGTGTTTAAATAATTGATTGGCTAGCTCTTGACTAATTAAGCTTCGCGTGGATCCGGAATCAATTAATCCGAGGGTGAATGTAACACCAATGTCAACTTGTATATACGGTAATTCACACCTATTGTAATCACATTTACTAATAGAGTTACATTTATCGATAAATTTCCTAACATAGGGGTCTAATTTTCTTTTGTTATTATTATTAGTATTTTGTTTTAATTTGTGGTCTCTCAGGGGTTTACCTGTTTTCATGATGCTGCGGAAGACACAGGGTTTCGGATCTCCCTGCCTTACATGTTTTTTTGATAATGAGTTTTCTGATTGTACTGTTCCGTTTACAGTTTCTACTGAGGTGTCCAGGTTTTCCGCAGTTATAGGATATATATTCTTTACGCGGGGTCTCACTGGTTTCGTGTCGAGGTGGTGGCTCCTTGGACTTACCGTGGCCATGAACATAGGTTGGTCGCCGAAATGGTCGTCTTTCTCGTAGACTTCTTGTATCTGAGGATAGGGCTTGCGTTTCCTTTCTAAGTGGTGTTGTGGATACCGGTGCATGTCGATGCTGATCTGCATACCACACATTTGAAGAGTACACACTACTTTGTTCAAGGTCAGCGAAAGTAAGGGGTCTACTTATTAGTGCTAAACGGGAGCGTTCTTCAGGAGATAAGCCTACCAATATAGTATCGACCAATTGTTTTTCAGTTCAGTCGACTTGCAGTAGACGTGAAGATTCTCTGATGTCTGCGATATAGTGGGCCAGTCTTTCTTGAGCTCTTTGTACTCGAAGTACGGTATTTCTTTTGATCTCCTCATATATTCCCGTGGGGATAAAATATTTGATTATATTTGTATGAAGTTCTTCTACCGGAAGAGTCGAGTTTAATGATTCTAGCACACGATCTCGTAAAGGTGGTTTACATTTGGGTAAGATGACCTGCAGTATTTGCCAATCGCTCAATTGTTGTAGATTTTTATTTGCAGTAGATATCTGATAAAAGTCAATAGAGTCGTGATACTTAAGCCATCGGTGTAAGGAATTTCATTAATTATTTTCTCTACTGGGTGGGAAATCTTTCCGTAGAGGTCTACATTAAAATATACGTTAGGTATACTTTTCGAAGGATTTGTGTTTGCATTAGGATTTGTAATCGCATATTTACTAGTGCGAGTATGCTGAACATTAGGCGGCGGGGGTTCTACCACAGTTTGGGTATTTAATTCTCTACTACGTAATTGTTCATAACTCTTTTGTATCTTCGATACGGTGGGTGATTCGGGGTTCGAGGTGGAGAGAGGGTGTTCTAAAGTAGGGGATTGAACTGGGGAGATATATAATTTTTGTAAGTAGTGCTCAATTTCCTCCTTTCTCGATGAGTCTGATTTTCGTCGTAAGTCGTTGATAATTATGGGTAATTGGCTTAATGCCTCATCCGCAAATTTCTGCACATCGGCGGGGATTACGGTGACGTCGGGCCAGCTTAATAAATTATTTAACCGGCGGGTTAAATGTTCTATACGTTGCGTAACGCGCAAAAATTCCGTAGGTGATTTCTTGTCCTGAAGGTTCTGAGATAATACTATCAGTTCCCTATATTTCGCATAACAGGTTTCTCGTTCACCGTCATAATCGAGTTCACGCAATCTATCTAACTGCGAGGGTGTCTCTGATCCGGTTTGGCGTAATGATTTTCGTAATTCCGACACGGTTACATTCACGTGTTTTAGACCTCGTAAAAGTGCTTCGTAGCATAGCTCATCTTTTAATAATAGATCAGGATTAAATTCAGCCATTTTCGTAACGTGAGTGGCTATAACTAATTATTCTACTATTTGCATTAAATGCTATACAACGCTTCCTTTCTTTTTTTTAAAAAATAGACACTTAAAATGTTATGACAACCTTTATCGTTTTACATAGAGCGAGAGAGAGAAATTTCACACAGGCATGAATATGCGTACGACAAAAGGGGGAATCTTCGGTTACTCAACACAGGAAAATACACGCTTCTTATAACAATCGACCACACAAGGAGGGTGACTTATTGTCTAACTCAACTTGGGGGAGACCAACTATGACAGTTTTAAACAATCGGCAACAGGAAACTTACAAACTTACATGTCCGAGATTGTCGTGAAAGTGGCACGTTGATGAATGGGACTTTTAACAAGTACCTACATGGTTTGTTTACATGGGATTATATGTTAATATTACTTTACACATATTATATTTACAAATAAAGTTACCTATACTATATTACTATAATATTAATTATTATTTTTATCTTATTTAAAATTCTGACACATATTAAAATACATGAGTGAATAGATCAACAGCTTGTGTGCGTGGGATATCGGGACACAATTACTTCTTTCTTTTCTCTTACGCAAAATTAGCAAATTAGCAAAATAAACAGCAGAGTGGCACAATTTATAACATCTTCTCTTGTGTTATAACTTAGGGAACCCGCAATAATTGGATCTGCCAATTATCCAGGCTGCCTTCGTTGTGACGCACTGAAAATAATCACAACAAATAAAACAATTCTTATAGCAGGATATTAGGAAGGGGAGACTGTTGATTTATGCACTCAGTTTACTCGGTACTCAGATGACATCTCTTTATTACATTTGGTAATTAAGTTCTCTATTGAAAGTTCTCAAACAATATAGTTTACTATATGATTATATATATATTTACTCCTTTACAAAGGGCCCTAAAAATATGATGTACATCTATTTTATTTATTCCACGGATCCGGGATTGAATATATTAAACGAATAATGGTCACCTTGCCATATACAATATTGAAAATTTAACCATTTGAAGAATGGTTTTTATTAATCTTTTAAAACAACAAAACTTTTAGTTTAAACTTTTACTCTTTTGCTATAACCAGTGTTATTAGATTTCAGACTACATGTTACATATAATGTCTGTCTTTTAAAGTCTTTAATGTTATTACATTTAAAACAGAAGTCTTAAAGTCTTTAATATGATACGTTAAATTGTCTTTTGTGGATTATAATTTTTGTAACTCTTAACCATGGAAGACAAGCCTCCATGTCACCTGTGTGTTTCCTGAAGTTGCTGCAGAATAGGTTATTCGGTCCTCCGGGTGTTTCCTGAAGGTCTGTCGTTACCTTATCATCCTGTGACGGTGAAGTTCCTGAAGTATGTCAAATCATTCCGGGTGTGGTACACTCATCTCAGGCGACTGTAGTAATTCTTAGTAATTCTTGTAGTTAGAATAAATAAATAGAAAGTTTGTTTCACTGTTATACACTTCACATGATTATAGATTAGTTGAATATCACCTTCTTGTTTGTAATACATATAAATTACATAGTTTGTTATTTGATAATAGAGAGAGATGTCATCACCGCACAAATTTACTTATTTAAATAGTCATTGAATCAACCCTTTCACATTTTTATATACACGTAGCGAAACAACGCTTTACGCTGCTTACGGCGTGAGCGCTCCATTGCAAGTTGCAGAAATAGATAAGGGGGAGAGTAGTAATCTCAAGACAATTACTAGGCAACATAAAAGTATTTCCGTGTTTCTAATTTAATTAAAGGACTAAAGTTTGATTATATAATTAAATAGAGATATTCTTAGTTACAGAAGTTATCAAAGTATGTAACAGTGGTCTTATTTAATTATTTAAATAATAACGAATTTACAATAATACTTAGTTTATTTAGGGGTCAGAAAACAAGTTAATTCTGGTCAGTGCCTGTTTATGCAGGAATAATTAATAAGCTTTACCCTTTCTGTACAATTCCATTCCCTTTTAATTTTATTATTAGACTTATATTAAATATTATTATTATTTAATGATTGCCATAAGATTGAGTTTAAAATGTGAGATTTTATTAAGAATTTAAAATTTCTCAGCTTATACATTATCAACTTAATTAATTAACATATTTTTTATTAATGAAATCGTCACAAGTGTGGATGAGAATTGCGCGTCTATGACATCTCTAAAAATTTTAACAATAAAATGTATATAATTAGATATGTGGTAAAATCATAATGTGAAACTCAAGGACTAAACCAACATATGACGTAAATACAAGTGAATAAATCTTTTGTGCAAATCATCCAAAACTACGAACGATTACTACAAGTTATTGAGAAAGAGAGAACCAGGACCCACCATGACTAAAATGACTTCAGGACTTCACCATCACCGGATACGAACCTAACAACAGAAACCTGATCTACAAAAAAACTACAAGACACACTGCACAACCGAGAGAGTCGCCGATTCGCCGAGGATGATACCCACAGGTGACAGGGAACTTTAGCTTCCGTGGTTCAGAACTTGAAGTAGAATAGTATATGATAAACACTAAATAGATAAAAAATGAACGTAAAGTAAAACAAGAAAAACTGATTTAATTAACTTAAAACTGTAATTTCATGCGTAGCAATAATATGCGTTAATTTAAATATTTTTTTGTTAAATAAAGCAATATTTCAGATGACACAAGAATAAATATTAGAAATGAAATATCATATGCTGAAACAAAGTACTCGGATCCGAGGGCATTAATAAAAGAAAAGCTATGTTAACTCATTACTAAATTACTCTAATTCTCTTTGTACAAGAGGTACAAATGTTTTAACTTTTAATATACTCAAGCTAAATTTATGTAATAAAGAGATGTCATGGTTCAAAAGGAGAGTGAATAAATCTACAAAACCCTGTCAATATCCCTCAATTCACGGGATCCTATTGAACAGTTATTTACGAGTTTGTTAAGATTTTGGCAGCCTGTTTAATTGACCTGAGCCAATTAACCAGGTTTCCGATATTATAACGACGAAACGTTATACTAGTTGTACAGAAATTGAAGCTACCTTGTCAAATGAAGAAAAGGAATACATAGTGTCAAGTGAAGAAAAAAATCTGATAGTGAAAGTGTTTATGAAAGCTCTGTATCTGACAATAATATGCAAAATGAATGTCAAGAAAATCATTGTGTAAAGTGTTTGGAACGAGATCAAACTATTTGTATTCAACCAGAGAAAAGAAGTCTTCGAAACATGGCTACTTTAAGGATGCGAGCAAGGATGGTAGATTATGTAGTTGAAGACAGCAGAAACAAAAATGTAAATATGGCCATGATAGGTGAGGTAGAAGATATTTCCATTTTACAAGCACTACAGGATGAAAACTGGAAGAAAGCAATGTTAGAAGAGTATGAATCTTTGAAGAAGATGAGAACTTGGAAACTAGTAAGTCTACCAAAAGAAGAAAAAGCTTTGACTTGTCGGCGGTTTTATGCCAAAAACAAGATGGGCGATACAAAGCCAGGCTAGTTGCAAGAGGGTTTGAGCAAGAACAAGGAATCCATTATACTGAGACCTTCAGTCCTGTTGCCAAACATGCATCCTTTCGACTGATACTCAGCATTTCAGCTTCCGATGGAATACATCTGATGACTTTTGATGTGAAGACAGCGTTTTTATATGGATCTTTGGATGAGAAGATTTACATGTATCAACCGGTAGGCTTTGATGATGGCTCAGGTAGAGTTTGTGAGTTGCTCAAGAGTATATATGGACTTAAACAGTCATCGAAAAATTGGAATGTGAAGTTCACAAACTACCTAAGGAAATTAAATTTTGTTTGTTCTGACGATGATCCTTGTATTTATTATAATGGTGACAGAAGCATTGTAATTGCACTTTTTGTAGATGATGGTGCTATTATAGGAAAAGAAAAACATAAAATGATAGATATACTAGATAAACTTAACAAAGAATTTGAAATTACTTATAATTCTGGGTCAGACAACAAATTAACTTACCTTGGCATGGAAATTGAAATTAGTCATAAGGAAATTTTTGTAAACCAACATCATTACACTGAAAAGATATTGAAAAGATTTAGAATGGAAGATTCAAATCAAAAGTCAACTCCAATGGAAATAGTTATGTTAACCGAAGAACAACATTTTCATAATGATCAGCCAATCATAATTCAAACAATCCCATGGTACGGCACTGGAATATGGTAAAACATGTATTTCGATACTTGAAAGGCACTGTAAACTTTGGAATAAGTTTCAATGGAGATTCTGAACTCATTGCTTATTCAGATTCAGATTTTGGAGGAGACATTATCTCAAGACAGTCAACTACTGGAGTAATTATTATGAGAGGCGGTCCTATTGTATGGTTCACCCAAAAGCAGGGACTTGTTGCTTCATCAACTGCAGAGGCAGAATTTCGAGCTGCTGTTTCATCGCTTGATGAAATTTGCTGGATAAAGAGATTTGGTATCGAACTTAGATATTTCAAGGATATTCTTACAAGACTCTGTATAGATAATCAATCTGCAATTTTAGTGTTACAAAATACTACAGAAGGCAAAAAAACAAAAGGGAAGAAGCACATTGACATTCCTAGAAAATTTATACAGCAACACATTGGAAATACTGTTTTTTTTTTGGACAAAGTAAGCAGCGTTGACCAGTTGGCAGATATCTTGTCAAAACCATTGTCGAAGAAAGTATTCGAAAGACTCAGAAATAAAATTATTATGGACGAGTGTTAATAAATAATTATTTTATTATACTTTATTATTTTATGTAATCTACTTTGAATGCAGTTTAAATCATTATGTTTATTACTTGAGTGTGTCGCCATCTATGTCGGTCGCATTGAGTTACGTATCCTAGATACCTACGTTTATATATATATATATATATATATATATATATATATATATTACATTTGCGTTTGTCATGAGTGATTTATTGTATTGTTTAATGTAATAATAAATATCAATTCATTTAATTAGATCATTGTGTTTTATCACTAATTGCTTCCTGGTAAATATAACAACAAAAAGCAAAATAATAAAATATATTTTTTAATAATTGTAAAACATAATTTAATAAAAAACTAAAATTGTTTATAAATTTAATTCAAAGTATGTGCAGAATTGGGTAACGGTGGAAAAATGTTGTGCACAGAAAAATTCAATATTTAAATTTGTCATATAATCAACAGTAGTAAAAATTAATACAAAAATACATTTAGAGTCATGAGTAGAGTCTGTAGCTCTCGTGACATAATACAATATTGCTACAAAGTCTGTGGTATCACCAGTGGTAGTGGTACTACAGATAGTGGTGGTAATACAAGAAAAAATGATACCAAACGAATTATACCAACATTATATAAACTCTCTCTCACGCCAAGTCTTTTCTTCATTGGCTGCATTGCTAATCTATGTAAACATAACTTCAAAATGATATATGTGTGTATATCTGTACAAGTGATGATTAATTGTGTTTCATTCTTAATGACTTACTTATTATTGTATACACAAATCACGTTTTACTGAAACCAAATATTATTAAGGTTCAAAGTGCTCAGGTCATCAGTAAAACAGGTGTCACAACATGATGTAACCCATAGTGTATACTGACCAGTGCCATATAACATATGTAACCTGTACGAGTTACTATACTAAAAATAAAAGTTCAAGGTAACTTAAAGATTCTTTTTTTTTTTTAATCACTATACATAACAGTAACAACTGGTTTAATAGTTACAGGTCCATGTGATGCTCTTTCAGTACTCTGGAGTCTCCGGTTTTGAAATATAATGATACGAATAAGCTGGGTGATTCATGTAAGGACGCACATCATTGTCAATAATACACTGTTGCACCCACGTCAATGAAACTACTGGAATTTCTAGTTTGTCTGCTTATTCCAACAGGTTCGATGAACATTCATTGTCTGATACTATGATGCTTACCGCCATCAGACTTTTTGCTGAAACTGTCGAAAACAAATTAATGTTTTGATTCTGGAAACAACGTTTTCAAGCAGCCTTGTGTTAAAAGAACATAAGCTTTTACGGATAGTTTCAATATTGTTAAAACTTCCTGGCAGGCTGTTAGGCCATAGTCCATAAAGCCATACTATTTTGTTTGAAGAGACCCAGATCATCTCCTCAATTCAGTGGTACTTTGCTCGGTGCAGAGGGAGGTTATTAATACATATAAGCACAGTGACTACAGCATGAATAAGCAAGAGGAGACCTTAATGCTACATAAATATTCATTATCGGTACAGAGAAATGTAAAGCTGGTCACGCACTAACCATCGCCGCTGTCCAGCATGCCCGACGTCGGTAATGGATGTGCGCACCATACTGTCGTGCAACTCATCCACCGTGCCAGATGTTCTCATTGATAGGATAGGGGAGAGCGGGGTAGCCCCGATCACCTAAGGGAGAAATTCGATAAAAAATTGAAGAATTGGCTAAAAGTTAAAAACAAATGTAAAAAATTGTTGATTTAACAGTGCAAATTATTAGTTATACACTGTATGCGTTAAAGTTGAAAGGGGCTTTCCCTGTTATCATGCCACTGAACATGTCTGTCATAGGTACAGTAAAATATCGGTATGGAGAACTATAAATGACTTCCATGTTCTAAGATTTATATTTAAAATCATTTTCGAAATGAAATATTTCCATAGAAACTACTTCTTTCTACTTACTGCTTCAGCCTTAACCATAGTACTGTGGTCACTAACGTATACCACCCTACGTTATCGCACTCGATTTTCAATGATGATGGAAGTCGATGGCACTGCCGAAACGTCTGGTTTTGCAGAAAACATTGGTCTACGGCCAAACAGCCTGGGAAGGAATTGTAACAACAAACTACTACTTTGTTGCCGATAATGTAGTACACATATAAAAAAGTAGCCTACTCCCCCTTTTATTTATAAAAAAATATTTGATTCTGTTTGAATTTATGGCAGTTATCGTTCGTCATGAAAAAATTTCTCTTGTTTCAACATAAAATGTTGCTGGTAAACTACCCCTTTCCCTTAACCGATGTACACGAAAATCAACAAGCCTTCAGTACTCTATAATTCAGGGATGCATGCCAAACATTATTTGATTCTTTTTGAATTTGCGGCTGTTATCGTTTGCCATAGAAAAAATTACCCTTGTTAAAATACAAAACGTTGCAGGTAAACGTCCCCTTCCCCTAAACCGATCTTCACCAAAATCAACAGACCTTGAATACTTAAAACTATAGGAAGGTATGCAAAACAGTATTTGATTCTGTTTGAATTTACGGCAGTTATCGTTCGTCATAAAAAAAATTACCCTTGTTAAAACATAAAATGTGGCTGGTAAACTCCCCCTTTGCCTTAATCGGTCTTCACCAAAAACAATAGTTCTTGAGAACTCTACAATTCAGGGCTGTATGCGAAACATTATTTGATTCTGTTTGAATTTACAGCTGTCATCGTTTGCCATAAAAAAAAATTACCGTTGATAAAAAAAATGTTGCTGGTAAACTACCCCGCCCCCTTAAATGATCTTCATTAAAACCAATAGGTCTTGAGTACTCTACAATTCAGGACTGTATGCAAAAAATTATTTGATTCTGTTTGAATTTGCGGCTATTATCGTTTACCATAAAAAAAAATCTACACACACATTTAAAAAATGACTTTTTTTCATGTTTTGAGGGTAGTACATTCAGAATCTGCAATTATCTCGAACACGATTTTTTTTTCCATCACCATACTTCCATTTCCTTATGGAATATGGAAGTAAAAATGTTTGTTTACATACATGAGGAACATTCACGTCAATCCGTAACTTTTCATTTTTAATAAATATAAAAAACATTTACGATATTCAAAAATACTTTTATTTCTCGATTTAATCCCCTGCTACATTTATACATGTATCCCAGCATTTCACTAGAGCCTGGATACCCGCAGTGTAGAAAGATTTGTCGTTAACGTCGAAAGCAAGATAGGACTGACTGCTTCACCTCATCCTGCTGCTGTTGGAATGCTGGCCTATCAGGAACAACTTCAAGGGCCCGAAGAGGTGACAATCGCTGGGAGCGAGGTCCGGACAGTAAGGGGGGTGTGGTAATAACTCCCAGGCAAGATCTTGTAGCGTGCATGTCGTGCGGTGGGTGGTATGCGGGGATGCATTGTCCTGCAGAAACAGAACGCCTTTACTGATCGCACCAGGCCATTTTCTCCTGAGAGCATTGTCCACATCTTGAAGAACTTTGCAGTAGTACTCACTGTTAATATTGACTGCACGGGGTAGAAAATCGATGTGAATGAAGCCATTTTTATCACGAAAATTGAGGCCATAACGTTGCCTGCAGAAGTAATTGTTCAAAATATTTTGGGAGGTGGTGAGTCTACATGCTTCCACTGCTTTGATGCACGTTTTGATTCCAGGATGAAATGATGGACCCATGTTTCATCGTAAGTAACCTTCGATCGAAAAAAAGCTGGCCTTCTTTGCCGGTCGAAAGCACAAAGCTGTCTTGGTACCCAACATGCACTAATCTTACTAAACTTCAGATGTTCGTGAATGATTTTGTTTACAGTTCCCACAGACACATTTATTTCTTTTGCAATTTGCTGACAAGTTATCCGTCAATTATCAAGGATCAGTTCTTCCACTTGCTGAATGTTCATGGGAATGACTACAGTAGGCTCCGAGCCACCTCGATCAGGATCGTCACTCACTGATGTATGGCCTCCTTTAAAACGTTTGGACCACTCAGATGTTTTACTGCAACTAAGAGTCTCATCACCGCACTGTGCAATAATCCTCACTGGGTTTTACGCCTTCATTCACTAGAAAGTTCATTACATCGCGCTGTTCCACATGTGCATTAGACGCCATGTTCTTTATGACTGACTGTTGTTATTGTAAAATTTACTTCATTTACTTCTTGAAAACAAGTTTACAACAGAATAAAGCAAAACCAGTTGAATTCACAATTACATGTTCATAAATCAATAACTGTGCATGTACGAGGTGGTATCAGAAAGTTATCGGACTGTACTTACAGCGACTGCACTGAATGGGACACTGGTAGTTATTGCTCCTAAGCCCTACTTTGTCAGTGCACGGAATTTCGTGTGCACATATTTAGTCTAGAGAAAACATTTTATAACCTGTCTGTGATGGCTGATAAATTCGAACAGTGGCCCTGCAAAAGTTTTGTGTAAAACTTTACGAATAGACTACCGAGACGTTTGAAATGCTTTGTGAAGTTTTTCAAGAACATTCGTTAGATTGAACACAGGTTTTCACATGACATGGTGGTAGAATGTCACTTGGATATGACGATCATTCACCGTGGACTTTCAACAGCAAAACACCTTAAACTGTGGAAACAATTCATGAACTCATCCATGAGGACCGTTGGCGAACAATCCATGGATACAAGATATTGTTGAAATTGGTTCTGGGACCGGCCAAGAAATTTTAACCGAAAATTTAAAACATGCCATGCGTCATGTTGATGTATGCCGTGCGTCATGTTGATGTATGCCATGAGCTTCATGGCATGACTAACAATTATCTTACTTTCATCTCTAAGATCATAACCAGAGATAAAAGTTTTAGATCTACGATCCAGAGACAAAATAAGTCATGAGAGTGGAAGACATTTTTTAAGAAGACTGTGAGCAAAGAATGTGTGACAAGTCAGAAGCAGAACAAAATGCATCCTCATGTCATTTGCTATTAAAGGCATTGTTTACTGAGCTGGTGTTATAACAAATTCTGACTTTTATTGTGATACTCTGATGCACCTCAGAGAAAATGTGTAGTGACAAAGAATGGAATTGTGGAAGCAACAAAACCTGCTGCTGCACAATGACAATGCACCTGTGCACACCTCCCTCAAAACAACATGGCAGTCTTCCCAAGAAAAGCATGCAATGCTGGACGGTGTCAAGGAATACATTTTATGAAATTTTTCTGTTACTAAAAAGAAATGTTGTAGATCTATACAATATTAATGACGAGAGTTACAATTAAAAATTTTAATTACTGTATTCGTTTGAAATTTTTTAAAGCTTACAAAATCATACTTAGTACAGCTTACAATATTATTTAGAAAGACTTACAAGACTTGCAAAGAAATTTGTATGACTTCCGAATTTATTTGTAATGCTAACCAAGTCGTTTTTTCCGTGTAGGCTCAATAATTAATTCCCCCTTACCTGCATTGTTATTGTATTTCGAAGACTGATTCTGCAATTGAGAACTGGAACTAGTTAGCCAAGATTTTAAACTATCTCAACTTTAGCTGCCTCTGAAGATTTTCTCTTCTATTCTTTTCTTTTTTGAGCACCACTTTGGTATATACGTTTCATATTAGCCTACTTTGATTTAGGCGTTCTGTAAAACCAAGCACACCACACGCACACGACTACAACATAGCGCAGGGGCTTTGGAGTGGGGGCAGACGAAAACATAAGACGCCAGATGCCTGCCTCCATCCCGGGGATTCCTGGTAGGGAAGAACACGGTCAAGCGTACTACTCGTCAGGGTTGCCAACTGCTCAAAGTGATTTTACACCTTTATTTGGCTCACAAATTATAATTAATCAACAAAATACTTGAAATACATATAAAGAAACCTTTACTTTAATACAAAAATCCAAAAAAGTAATTATTCGATTAGTATTTATATTTTAATGTCTAGCTGCGACTGATTCGAATAAAAAAAAAAAAAACTATCTTGTGCAGGCCACGTTCCAACAGATACTGAAAACAAACATTGCTCGCTGGGCACCACTTACCTGTTATGTGAGTTGAGTGAACAATGAGTTACCACATACTAGATTCATTTATTTGGATTCCGGGAAAAAACACTCAGGTGTGGGACCCTAGTCTCACTGTGGCTCTCCAACCTAGCGATAAGCTTACTGACGACAAAATAAAACAACCTTGACGCGTTTAGTTTTCAAAGTAAATAGTAGACCTGTAATAATATTAGACCCACTGTACATGTTTCTCTATGTTGTTGTTGTTTTCCATTTACTTAAAGAGTTGATGTTTCGTTTCTAATGTGAAGAACTTTTGTACCCTACAAATCTACATAAAATACCAATTAAAAATATTTCACAGTGTATTATGGCGGTAGAGCCCCCGTGAGCTCGGCCCCTGGTCCATTCTCACTCCGTCCCACCAATCCATAGCGCCAGTAGCGTTATTTTTTAACCGGGCCTTCCTGATAGTTTATAGCATAGGCCCCCTTTTAAATCTTGACACAAGGCCCTGAGGCCCTCCCAGGACTTCGGACCCCCAGCCCTGAATGCTGTAATGACATTCAAACAAAAATGACAATAGCCTACTACTCGTCGCGTCAGTCAGTTGCCGCACGGCGCACCTCTACATTAACCTCCTTCGCTTTCCTCTATTAGTAAATACTAAATAGGCTGTATACAGAGTGTTCACAAATGGTCGTCCAATATTTCGGTAACGTGTTCCTTACATAATTACAAGAAAAAAGTCCCTGTAAACATTGTTCCAAAAACGTATAGTTTTCTATCTGTCCGCCATTTTGTATTTTTTAAGGAAAATTTTACTTCTCAAGAATGGAGTGAGATACTCTAATGAAATCTGGTACGTGTTACTCCAGTAACGTAATCTACAAAATTAAATAATTTGAAAATTTTACATTCACAAATTTTAAAATGGCGGCTGTTTTAATTTTTAAATCATTCATATCTCACAAAATATTAGTTTTATGGAATAATGTTTCATTAGATAAAATCTTAAGCATTACTTCGTGAACAAGCTGATACCTTACATTTTCCAATGAGATCTCAAAAAACCGAGTTATAATGGAAAATGTCAGTGTGAGTCTACCATCAAACTGCAAAAATAATTATCGGCATATAGTTTTATTTGTAAATACAAGCAAAAAATAGTAAAAAAAATTACAATTTATTTGAAAGGAGAAAATGAAACGTACAATACAAAATGATTACAAAAGGTTTTAAACTATTGTATTTATCTGCAGATTTTAGTAAAATGAAAAATTACCATAACGACAGCACGAAATAATTAAAGTCGGTATTCAATGTGTCCCCCATATACTTCAATGCACCTTTCAGCCCGTTTGACCATCAAAGCTTGAATACGTTCAACAATTCCCAGTATTACTTTAATTTGTTGACACAAAATCAGTAAATGTCAACTTGTTTTGAAACAACTACAAAATTGCAAATTTTTATAAATTCTTTGAGGGCATGCGGGTACACTAAACCGTTAAGCACAAATTTAGGAATTTGTTTCAATGCTTAAAAGTAATGGAAGGTGACAGGTTTTATAAGGTATGTCATTAAAAATGACATCTCGTTTTTAGTTTTTTTTTTGTAATTTGAAAACAAAATGTGGATTGCACTTCAAGAGACAGTCTTATCCTATAAGCCAATCATTTGAACAATTTTTTTTTTTAACTCAATTTTCCTCACCAACCCCCGGGTACGGTAACTGGTGGTGAGCCATTTACTTATACCAAATGAATGTTGAACTATTTCAATATAGGCGCCATAAATTTAAGGCATAGGACTTACTGTTATCAGAGGGTACTGATATTCTGTCAAATGGTGGAACGTTCAGAACTGAATTTATGGTTGTCAATGTACATTATCAACACTTTAATACAACAGTTTAATATACAACAGTGAATTGAACTCATGTCTTGCTCATTTACATAAGCAGATAAACTGTAGTTGATAAATACAGTTAGTCCTTAATTATAGAAATTTCAATAGCTAGCAGACATTAGACACTAGAGCAGTGGGGAAAATTAGTTTCATCTTTGTAATTGTATTACAATAAGCGTCTATATCAAAAAATTCTTTATCCAAAATTTTTCATTGTAAACTTACATCAACTCAAAAAATAAAAAGAGATTGCTTATTAATTTTGTAGTAAGTCACACACACACACACACACACACACTTTGGGCTTTAAAAGTATCATGTTATATATGACACTCATAAAAGCATTATTGCCTTGATAAGAATAGTTACTACAGGTATTATGTTCTGTAAAATTTTCTCTTAGATTCCGTACAGGATGCATATATATATTGAGGCGATAGGTAGATACCGACAAGTCGGCCTGCCTTCGTAGTGATAGTTTTGTCGTTATACTTGTTAAAAGTTTGAATTATTGGCAAGATAAGAATAATAAACGACGGTATAGAGATAAATGTTGAAGGGTGAATGTGGGTGTAACAGTCTATTGGATGAAAAGAAATTTTTGTGAATGGGTATAATGATATAAATCAGGATGTAGGTTATGTGTCATGATTAGAGATATTAATGAGTTTGCAAGATTTGTTGGTTAATTGTTATAGGGAGTGTTAAAATAATATATAATTAATAGGTGTGGTATGTTTAAGGCAATAAGTAAGAAGTAGGATTTAATTGAAATAAACTTAAGAAGTAGGGCCGAAATTAAGTACAACTGATAAGGTTGTTTTGTTATGATAAGTGTTGATAAACAGTAATATGTACAAAGGGCGGCATGCAGTATAATCAAGATAAATAGCAACGTCGGTAGTGCGACCGATTTTTGTTCGGAGTTTAAGAGTTCGGTTCTGACTGAGGAATTTAAAATTTTTATTTGGGATTTTGTATTAATTAATGGTGTAGACGAGTTGTTATATAGTATTATTGTATTGTATTGTCATGTTATTTTATTGTATATTATATCACTATAGTTTTATTGTATTGTATTTAAAAATTAATCTATTGTATTAATTAATTGGGAAGGCGGGTTGGCTGATAGAAGTGTGGACTTCCGACGGGTCGACTGGGGTCCTGCTTTTTGCTCGGCCAACAGCCGTAAGAAGGTTATTATAGATGGATAGTGATGAGTATAGTACAGACGATCGGACAAAAAAAAGAAGACCAGTTGGATCTGGTTATGAGGAAGCATTCGGAAGAAGTAAAAAAAACGATGAGATCACCAGTTAAGACGTCTAGTGCAAGTGAAGACAAGTTAGATATACGCGTTACTCCAGTAACATAATCTACAAAATGAAATATTTTCAAAATTTTACATTCACAAATTTTAAAATGGCGGCTGTTTTAATTTTTAAATCATTCATATCTCACAAAATATTAGTTTTATGGAATAATGTTTCATTAGATAAAATCTTATGCATTACTTCGTAAACAAACTGATACCTTACATTTTCCAATGTGATCTCAAAAAACCGAGTTATAATGGAAAATGTCAGTGTGAGTCTACCATCAAACTGCAAAAATAATTATCGGCATATAGTTTTATTTGTAAATACAAGCAAAAAATAGTAAAAAAAATTACAATTTATTTGAAAGGAGAAAATGAAACGTACAATACAAAATGATTACAAAAGGTTTTAAACTATTTTATTTATCTGCAGATTTTAGTAAAATGAAAAATTACCATAACGACAGCACGAAATAATTAAAGTCGGTATTCAATGTGTCCCCCATATACTTCAATGCACCTTTCAGCCCGTTTGACCATCAAAGCTTGAATACGTTCAAAAATTCCCAGTATTACTTTAATTTGTTGACACAAAATCAGTAAATGTCAACTGGTTTTGAAACAACTACAAAATTGCAAATTTTTATAAATTCTTTGAGGGCATGCGGGTACACAAATTTAGGAATTTGTTTCAATGCTTAAAAGTAATGGAAGGTGACAGGTTTTATAAGGTACATCATTAAAAATGACATCTCGTTTTTAGTTGTTTTTTTTTTTTTGTAATTTGAAAACAAAATGTGGATTGCACTTCAAGAGACAGTCTTATCCTATAAGCCAATCATTTGAACAATATTTTTTTTAAACTCAATTTTCCTCACCAACCCCCGGGTACGGTAACTGGTGGTGAGCCATTTACTTATACCAAATGAATGTTGAACTATTTCAATATAGGCGCCATAAATTTAAGCCATAGGACTTACTGTTATCAGAGGGTACTGGTATTCTGTCAAATGATGGAACGTTCAGAACTGAATTTATGGTTGTCAGTGTACATTATCAACACTTTAATACAACAGTTTAATATACAACAGTGAATTGAACTCATGTCTTGCTCATTTACATAAGCAGATAAACAGTAGTTGATAAATATAGTTAGTCCTTAATTATATAAATTTCAAAAGCTAGCAGATATTAGACACTAGAGCAGTGGGGAAAATTAGTTTCATCTTTGTAATTGTATTACAATAAGCATCTATATCAAAAAATTCTTGATACAAAATTTTTCATTTTAAACTTACATCAACTCAAAAAATAAAAAGAGATTGCTTATTAATTTTGTAGTAAGTCACACACACTTTGGGCTTTAAAAGTATCATGTTAAAGGTATGACACTCATAAAAGCATTATTGCCTTGATAAGAATAGTTACTACCGGTATTATGTTCTGTAAAATTTTCTCTTAGATTCCGTACAGGATACATATATATATTGAGGCGATAGGTAGATACCGACAAGTCGGCCTGCCTTCGTAGTGATAGTTTTGTCGTTATACTTGTTAAAAGTTTGAATTATTGGCAAGATAAGAATAATAAACGACGGTATAGAGATAAATGTTGAAGGGTGAATGTGGGTGTAACAGTCTATTGGATGGGTATAGTGATATAAATCAGGATGTAGGTTATGTGTCATGATTAGAGATATTAATGAGTTTGCAAGATTTGTTGGTTAATTGTTATAGGGAATGTACGTTATTTAAGTGTTAAAAAAATATATAATTAATAGGTGTGGTATGTTTAAGGCAATAAGTAAGTAGTAGGATTTAATTGAAATAAACTTAAGAAGTAGGGCCGAAATTAAGTACAACTGATAAGGTTGTTTTGTTATGATAAGTGTTGATAAAGAGTAATATGTACAAAGGGCGGCATGCAGTATAATCAAGATAAATAGCAACGTCGGTAGCGCGACCGATTTTCGTTCGGAGTTTAAGGGTTCGGTTCTGACTGAGGAATTTAAAATTTTTATTTGGGATTTTTGTTGTTTTTGTCTTTGAAATTATAGTGGAACTTGTTTACGATATTTATTTGTTTTTTATATTATTATATTTTATTTAAATTGTATTAATTAATGGTGTAGACGAGTTGTTATATAGTATTATTGTATTGTGTTGTTATGTTATTTTATTGTATATTATATCACTATAGTTTTATTGTATTGTGTTTAAAAATTAATCTAATGTATTAATTAATTGGGAAGGCGGGTTGGCTGATAGAAGTGTGGACTTCCGACGGGTCGACTGGGGTCCTGCTTTTTGCTCGGCCAACAGCCGTAAGAAGGTTATTATAAATGGATAGTGATGAGTATAGTACAGACGATCGGACAAAAAAAGAAGACCAGTTGGATCTGGTTATGAGGAAGCATTCGGAAGAAGTAAAAAAACGATGAGATCACCAGTTAAGACGTCTAGTGCAAGTGAACACAAGTTAGATATAATATTGAAAAATATACAAGAAATGAAAAATGAGTTAACTGAAGAAATTAAACAAGTAAGAGAGGACCAAAGGAAATATGTGGAAGAAATGGAAAACATAAAAGATGAGAATGAAGCGCTCAGGAAAGAAAACATGGACAATAAGAAGGAGTTGGCTGAGGTTAGAAATACAGTGGAATATTTGGAGAAAGATAGAAGTAAGTATAATGGAATCATAAGTGGATTAAAAATAGATGTAGATAACGAAACGGGGATTAAAAATAACGTAGAGAATTTTATAGGACAGTACCTGGAGGTAAATATGCAGACCAGCGAAGTGTATAAAATAGGAGGTAAAAATGTGGGTAGTTAGATTAGAAGAGAAGGAAGATAAGATGAAAATTCTAGAAAATAAATATAATTTAAAAAAGGATACAGGTATTAAAGGAATATACATTAATAAAGATTTAACGAAGCAGGAAAGAGAAATACAAAGACAGTTAAGAAAGATGGTAAATGAGGAGACGGAAAAAGGAAGGGAAGTTAAAAAAGGGTACAACAAAGTAATTTTAGATGGAATATAATGGAGATAGAATAAGAGTAAAGGGAAGTTGGACATAGCTAAACCAAAAAACTGAGTAGTAATGAGAGGACGGGCATAAAGGGAACGGTCAGAGCAGAGAAAATGGATAGGATAAAGGGGAGAGCACATAAAGTAAATAGACGTAAATGTAATTTAGAAACATGGAATATCAGAAGTTTATATGATAAGGAGGAGGAAATAATTAAAGAATTGGTAGGATGTAGATTAGAAATTTTAGCATTAAGCGAAATTAAAAAAAAAGGAAGAGCTAAGATTACTATGAATGGTGATCACGTACTTATGTATAGTGGAGTAGATGAAGATAAGAGAGCTGTAGCGGGGGTGGGATGCATAATACACAGGGACTTAGTAAGACAGATAAGGAAATGGGAAGCAGTATCAGAAAGATTACTACTGGTGGAGCTGGAGAGTCAAAAGGGAAAATATTTTACAATTATAGTAGTATATGGACCAAGCGAGGATGAGAAGGTGGAAGTAAAAGATAAATTCTGGAAAGAACTATCGGAAGTAACAGAGGAAACCAAAGGAAATAAATATATTGTCAGTGACTTTAACAGTAGAGTGGGTAAAAGAGATGAGATATATAAAAGAGTAATAGGAATATATGGAGAAGAAATTAGAAACAATAACGGTAGGAGAATGTTCGATTTCTGCTTATTACATGATCTTATTGTGACGAACACATTTTATCAGCCCAGAAATATACATAAATTCACAAGGGAACAACCAAATATTGGAGAGAAGTCGATAATTGGCTATATACTAGTTGAAAGGACAAACTGGAAAATGATAATGGACACTAGAGTCTGGAGAGATGCTGAAATATATAGCGACCATTATTTAGTAATGACCAAATATAAAGAACAATTAGATAAAAAGCAGGTAAACAATAAAGAAGGAAGAATATAATATAAATCTATCAGATCATATAAACTGAAAAGTAGAGATGTAAGTAATTGGTTTAAAGATGTGATCGAGGAAAAAATACAAGAGGAGGTAAGTGAAAATGTAAGGCATGCTAATATACATCAAGGCTGGAGAGTAATGAAAGATATAATTACAGATACAGCTGTGGAGTTTTGTGGTGTTACTAGAATGAATAATAAAAGAAAACAGACGATATGGTGGACTAATGAAATAAAGGAGCAGATTAAAAGGAAGAAAAGGGAATGGAAAAGTATACAGCAAATAGAACTGTGGATAACTATAAAGCATATAAGCAACAAAGAAAATTGTTAAAGAATTAGTTAGAAAAGCGAAAGAGAGTGCATGGAAAGATTTTGGAAAAAATTGGAAAGAGATATGTGGGAAAATCAAAAGCTTTTATTCAGAGTATTGAAATCTTCTAGAAAAGAAAAAACTGAGAATGATATATGTATTTATAATGCTAATGGGAAAATACTGACAGAAATAAACTATATAATGAATAGGTGGAAAGAATAATTTCAAGGATTACTAGGTGGTAAGGAATTCAAAAAGATGATCATAAAGTCAATATTAATGAAGAAGAAGATAGAGAGGATGGTGACGTTGCAGAAGAAGAAAAAATAACGATGCATGAATTAGAAGTAGTGATTAAAGGACTTCGAAGTGGAAGATCACCTGGAACAGATAAAATTGCAGCAGAAATGATAAAGAATATGGGGAAAAGGGGAAAGAAATACTTTTAAAAATTATCAAGGAAGCGTGGACAGGTGTAGACATACTAAGAGAATGGGAGGAAGCATTGACAGTTCCTATTTCTATGAAAGGTAACGCAAGAGATTGTAATAATTATAGGGGTATCAATCTGTTAAATACAATTGTTAAAGTTTATGAGGAGATAATTAATAATAAATTGGTCCCAATTTTAGAAAATAGTTTGGAGGAATCGCAGAGTGGCTTTAGATCAGGGAGAAGTGTGCAGGATCACATATTTATTCTGCAACAGATAGCTGAAAAGTCGATACAACAAGATAAATTGGTATGTTTGGCTTTTATTGATCTTGAGAAGGCTTTCGATTGTCTGCCTAGAACAAAAATATGGAAAAGTTTAAAAACACAGGAATAAGGAGTAAAATAATGAAGGTAGTACAGAGGTTATATAAAAATAATGTTAATTATGTAATTGGTAAAAATATGAGGTCGTTAGGATTTACAACAAATTATGGATTAAGACAAGGAGGTAGACTGAGTCCGACATTATTATACTTATACATGGACGACATTATTAAGAAGTGTTCACTGAAAGTTAAGAAAATGCATGTTGGATACAGGAACTTGCGAAGTATAGAAAGTATCAGGAGGGGTTTCTGCGGATGATGTAGTGCTAATGGCTACAAATTAAAGGGCGTTACATGGAAATTTGACTATATGGAATAAAGTTCTCCAGGAAAAAGGGATGAAAATAAATAAGACCAAAACAAAGGTAGTGGTAATGGGGGAGAAAATAATGAAAAAAAATATAGTGATTGGAGGAGTGAAGATAGAACAAGTCAAACAATTTAAATATCTAGGGGTTTTAGTAGACAGTAATGGGAAACAAGAAGCCGCATTAAATAAAAGAATTGAAAAGGCAATAAAAGTATACTATGCATTAAACAATAGATTTATAAATAAGAAGGAGATACCAAGAAAAACAAAAATGAGTGTGTATAAAACAATATATAGACCGCTTTTAACATACGGCTGTGAGACGTGGGTGCTATCCAAAAGCCAAAAAAGTAAAATCCAGGCGGCAGAAATGAAATATCTTAGGAGAGTAGTAGGAGTAACAAGGAAGAATAGAGTTAGGAATACACAAATAAGAGAGGATTTAGAAGTGATATCGATTCTGGATTTTATTGAACAGAGACAACTATGCTGGTGGGGACACATGTGGAGAATGGATAGTGATAGGTATAACAGTTTTGGGAGGCAAAATCAGGGGGGAGAAAGAAGAGAGGAAGACCCCGACTGACTTGGGATGGAATTATGGGAAACATTTTGAGAGAAAGAAACTTGGGCTGGAGGGAAGCGAAGATAAGGATAGAGTAAGATGAAAACAATTTGTATATAGAGTATAGTTGATGTAACCCGACACCAATATGGTATAAGGGTATTTTGATAATAAATAAAACATGATACATATAACTTATGTTTCTGTTAAAGTGGTAAACAGAAAGAAACTAAACAATCCAAGGTTTTGTAGTGGAGCTACAACAATAGTGAGAAGTCAGCCTTATCACATTTAGTGAATGGTCTCAACTAACACTTGGAACAATAATAAGCTGGTGTATAATTAAATTCTTATCCTCTAATAAGCACATTTTACATTACTTGTTGATTCTACTTTGTATACATGAAAATGTATAAATTTTTATTTTTCATCTCTTTAAAAACGAATCATGTTGGAGATCTGTTTTCTTGTAATTTGAAGTAATCAAAATATGCAATATTTGTCATATTTGTTTTAAAACGTTTGGGCTTTGAGCAAACCTTAACATAAGTGACAAAATGGAAGACCGTAAATATATTGTGTATTAGATAAACACAGATTTGCCAGTAAGTATCTTTTATGTTGATATATAAATGTCCACTTATTTTTAATCTATTTTGATAGTTAAATACAATTAAAAGAAATAGTCATTCATGTTTCTATATTACGAGCTTCATCAAGCGTCCTCTTAGCACGATTAAACCAGCTGAATAATTCCTCATTACTGATGTTTGTAAACGTTATAAATGAGTTGGCCTCACGTACTTTAGTACTGACAATTCCATACACATAGTACAAGTCATCATGAACAAATGTTAAGCCTCCTCCACTGTCCCCTTGAGCAGCACCAGTACCTATAAAAAAATATTCATTGAAATATCAAGTGTGACCTGTAAAACTTTACTGTATATACTTAAGTATTAGAAATTTGAAATAAGTTGATACCTTACCATTTCTATAACCAGCACAAAATTTATCAGGTGTTACATAACGCTGAAATATTAGTTGTACATCTTTGAGACAGGTGTAATAATCTATATACGGCAAGTCAACATGTAAAAGGACATCACTGGTTGTTTTATGTTCTGTTACTCCCCAGCCTGCCAACTGAAACATTCCGTCATGTTATTTTTAATACAATGTTTTGTGACATTAATGTAAGGAAGAGTATAGGCCTATATAATTTTGAAAACTAGCTCTATCTAAGATGTAATAAAGAATAACCTGGTTCAGTAGACAGAATAATGAGTACTAAATTCAACCCTATTTAGCCTAAGAAATGCCTTTGCCTAATTTGGAATGTCTGATAAATTTAGCTAATTTGGAGTCAAAGTGGCAAAGGCTAATAATGTAATTTATGTAAAAATACAAGAAAACCTCATTAATTCATTGTAGTCTGGTATATTAAATTACAGAAGTTGTAAAATTCATATAAAACCATTTTGATCATAAAATGTTCATACTTGTCACAGTTTTTGTGATAATTACTTACAGTATAACAACTGAAGATCCACTACAAAATGATCAGCTGTTATTCATGTTATGATGGCTTGATTCACAACTAAGAACTATGATCTTTCATTGGCAAGATGCCAAAGTCATTTCATTTTAATTTGGAAGATTTTCAAAATTGCAACTCTTCATTTTCCTCACCTAACCATTTTCTTTATATGATAAAGGCAATAAAAAAACAAATTACCATTTATTTTATATTTTAAATAACTTAGATTATGAATCAGAAGTTACCCTGAACCAAATTATATCAAGCCACCATTTTTTATAATAATTCATGATTGGAAAGGCACACATTAACAGCTGTATTATTCATTTTGTTCAGTTGTGAATTAAATTATCACAAATGCTTTTCTTCACTTCTTCAAAGTTTTGAAACTTCAACTTCCTTGACATTTTACATTTCAAAAATAATTACTTAACATTTTTAAATAGCTTCTATTTTTCTGAAAAGTAGGCTTTAACACTTCCTTGTAATTGAGAAATGGGAGAGGCACTGAAATCAAAATCTATTTAAATAAATAATTTTATTCAACCTTAAATTAATACGTATATCTGAAGAGTGGAAAGAGATAGGAAGAGCGTACATAGCTCATTCTGTTTACAAGTACATAAAATTATACATATTTTGACTTATTCTTAATTTTTACAAAAATTTACAAAATTGCACTTTCTGTTTTTTACATGAACATACATAGAGTCTGACAGTTTTCTTTCATTGGCAGGTAAGTTTCATAGAGGTAATTCAGCAGGTGACACATGCAATAGTATCACCACAACCATTCCTAAAGTTCAATGTGCTCACCATTATGTACACCAATTCAAACAATTTTGTTGTAAACATTGTTTTAGAAGACTGAAAACTATACGATAGAATTAATTGTCATCAAGAATACTGAGCAGGCCATCAAGCATTAAGAAGTTTCAAACTTGCTAGTCTTAGCAAGTGATGAGAAGTTGCATTTTCTTCATTACCAACAGATGATAATCACATGAATATGTAATGGCGAGCACATCAGACTTCTGTCACACTTTCGAGAGTACCATTATATCATACATATTATGGTGTACCATATATAATGATTATAGTATAATATACGATTGTATATTATTTTTGGTGATTTATGTTATGCAATAAATTTTTGAGTTGTAATATTTTAACGTATTTAAATGATAACAAGTACATTTTCCGTTATGTAAGATGAAACAATAATTAAATAAATACCAGAAAATAGAAGAGTGCCATGTAGCAATTGAAGTGTACATGGTTTTAAACCATACTTTCCTACATAGTATTATTTGTAAATGTGTTGGCCACTGCCTTTGTTAAAACCACCACAATATGAGTTACTGTTGAATGAGTTAGACTTGTCCAAACACATTGCTGACGGGAGCAGCTACTTTGCAAAGTGTGTATAGTTAGAATTAATTAGTCAGCAGTCTGAGAGAATTGGTGGTTTAGGGAGAGTGGTCAAAATCAGGTAATGGAAATATAATAGAGTACATATTATTATAGGTTGTTAGATGTTTACTGGATATGAGAGGGACACTAAAGGGTTTTTACTCACTCCTGTGGATACTTGTGGTCGCAAAACTCTCTGCCAACCAGGGCTTGATTTCATGAGGAATGGCGTTCCAAAACTGTTTGCACCAAAAATAACTTACAAAAAGAAATGTATGAACAGAAAAACCTAATTATTACAAAAATTTACTATTACTTTTTAAATTTGTGCCCCTTATCAGCCCTACTAAAAAACTAAACATTTCTCAAAATCAAACACCAGCACTAATCTTTATCTTAACTACTATCGTTCATTTTTTTTTTTCAGAATTGCAATGTTGGTCTGGGTTTTGCCAATGAAAAACTGAAAATTACAGCTTCTTCATTTGAAAGTAGAAAATCAGTACCAGCCCCCCATTATTCTATGGCCCTGAAAGCAGTACAAAACTTAACTTTTTTCGGAGTTCCGCTTGAAAAAAAGGAAGGTAGGAAAAACAATAATCCCGTAGACCCTAACAAATTTTATAAGGCACTGAGAAAATCTATTGAAAACAGACTGCTCAGTGAAAAAATATTTCAAGCTAATATAAAATATAAGTATATTTGTGTCTGTACAACTTTTGAATTGATGCGTTCCGGCACCTATAATTCTAGAAATCAACCACTGCTGCCAACTATCATAGGCTACATATTGCCAGGTTCACCAATAGTGATTGATTGTAACATAAATCTGCCTTCAATATGAAAGCTATTTACATCTATCTGTCATTTAATTATTCATACAATTTTGTTGACACTTATACAATTATTCGTACAGTTGTGGGCCTTGGTAGAAGTCGCCTTTCCTAAGTACAGGAACACAAACCACAATCATATATTGAACATTTAGTTGAATGCATTTAAAAAGCAATACAGTAAATAATAAAACATAAATTACAACCTCTTATTTACAGCAATTACCCAGATGTACAGAGGAGAATGTACGGGCACCTCGAATATTGAATCCAGCAGCAACTCTAATGATTATTAATTTAAATGTTTATACTATTTCAGACATTGTTTATTCATTTTAAATTAACATGCTATTAGTTACCTATATTCAATTTGAGGGTAATCTGTCATAATAACAACTCATAATTACTCTGTAATTTAATTCGTTTAGTCACTGCAGTATAAAGCGTGTAAACCTTGTAATACACAGTTACTATATTAATAGTATCCACATGATTGTAATCAATTACAGACTCTTTATAATGTCAATTATTAAAACAGTTAAGGTTTGCGCTTAGTAAGCTTTTCTGTGTTAACAGTTTTTGCCAGTTACGATAGGTGTTCTCCCTCTACATGAGGCAAAGTCTACAGTTTCAGGTTAATAGAATTAAATTCTTAATGTATATAATATATTTAATATTTATAATAATTTTACCTCAAGATGTTTTTCCTTATTTGGAACATGTTTCGGGACGCTTTGTGTTCCCATCCTCAGGCTTCCTAATTTTGTATCTTGTGAAGCATTTGTGTGTTGGTTGGTTGTTGTGGTCACCTGTTGTCCTTTGGCACTTTAAATTGGTATTATTGTGTGTGATTGTGGTGTATATGTCATAGGCTAAATGAAATTTTCGGTTTATTGCAAAGAGCGCCGTCGTTTTGCCATGCACCCGGCTGATTGGAAAATAACCTATCATTTTCTAATCAGCCTGATAATTTTTAGGCTTATTACAATGAGCCCGTACAGCTTTAGGCTAATTAGAAAATGTAGAATTGTTCGCTGAAACAGCCTGGTTTCATCAGGCTTATTGCAATAAGCCTTATCGGATGCCGGCGTATTGGAAACAACGGCGCAGCTGTGAGTCATCAAATGCCTGTTGAAACATGCACGGTGATAAACGGTGGAGAAGAGCACCCCTCCATCCTTTTCTTCTATACAGCTCAGTAGCAGCTTGATTTTCTCAACGTACGTGTGTTTGCCTTCGATATAGTTCTGTTTCGTAACAGCGGACGTTTTTATTTCGTCTTGTTTTGTGCGGTCATCGCAATCTAACAATTTTTTTAAAAATTCTTTAAAAATTATGGAGTTTGTTTCGGGAACTCCAACGGATAAAAATGCGCAGGACAGTAACAGGGCTTTATGTGATCCTTTGGACGAAATTTTAATATGAAAGTAAACTTCAATGAAATAATGAAAGGATACAGTAGCAAGAGTGATGACATGGTTAAAAAGCCGTAGAATTAAAAGTTAAAAGTGATGACTAATTCAACCGTAGAAGGAGCCATCCGTAAAATTTTAGACTCAAATGATCCCGAAAAAAAAGAAGACTAGTAGACAGTATGGAGTAACTAAAAAATACGACACAATGGAAGTAGGTGAAAAAAGAGTTTTAATTTAAAAAAAAGTAATGAGGATTCTGTTGTAGTAATAACTCCTGTTGAAGAATATTTTGACACGCTTCTTCATTAGCATGGTGCCACTGGACATGGCGGAATAAATAAAATGCTGTTTGCATTGAAAAATAAATTTTATATTCCTAGATCAGCAGTTGAAATGTTTGTATCGCTTTGTAGAATGTGCAATACGAAAGAATCTCAACAACATCGTTGTACGACCAATTACTACAAAAGATTTTAATCTTCGCGGTCAAGTTGATTTGATCGACTTTCAATCGACTCCCTATGGAGAATACAAATGGCTAATGAACTACCAAGATCATGCAACAAAATTTTGTACGCTTTGCCCTTTGAAAACAAAACGTGCTGCTGAAGTTGCATTATAATTGCTGAAGGTATTTTTAGACTTTGGTGCACCTCACATTTTGGGGAGCGAAAATGGACGTGAATTTACAGCTTGCGTCATTCAGGAACTTTCAGCTGATTGAAAAATAGTACATGGAAGACCACGGCATCCACAATCACAAGGGAGCGTAGAGCGCTGCAACCAAGATATTGAAAATATGCTACGTGCTTGGATGAACGACAATGGAAGTACAGATTGGGTAATAGAGTGCCATTTCGTTCAGTTGCAAAAAAACGCCTCAAAACACAGTAGGACGAAGTCCGTACACAGCACTTTTTGGAAGAGAACCAAAATTTCGATTAGCGTCAACAATTATTTCATCGAATATATTAGAAAAACGTTACAGCGAAGAAGATTTAGAACGGTGCAGAGAGGGCAGCACAGAAAGAGAAATTGCGAAGGAAGGAGAAGAAAATCAGGTTGCTAACTTGAAGAAAGAGATGTGTTCTATTTGTTCACGTAAATTGAATGAAACATCGAGCGTGTAATCATGCTCTTCATGCACATTGAAGATTCACACAACTTGCTGTCAAAGCGTTGGCTCAACCTCTGTGGAGATTAATGCTGTTTACCATTTTGATATTTGCAAAAGACAAAAAAAATATTAGACGAGCATCAAAAAGCATACAAAGGCTAGAAAAGAGGAGCAGGTAAAATGATTGAATCTGCTGGGAAAAAACTTAACCCGGTTGCTGTTGGAGATTTTATTTTGTTAAATGTTCCGAAAGTAGACCGTGGGCCTTTAGACTGCCCAAATTTAATTGGGAAGATTCTTCAAACGGAAAATATCGTTTACCAGATAGGGATCAATAAGTGCCATTATTAAAACATGGTTCGCTAGATGTGACTTCCAAATTTCTGGTGCACAAATTCTTGAAGACATCCCAGAAAAATATCTATCTGTTCGTGAAGCTGTAGCGAACGAATCTATGTTTGGTGGCCAAGGATATAGCAGTTGCAAGTGTTCAGTGTCAAACGAAAAAGTGCGTGTGTAAAAAGTCATACCAAATGTGTTCATCGAACTATCACAAGATTTCACCATGTGGAAATATATAAAATCCTTAAGATTTCCTTGAGATATTTGATGATTAAGGAATAATCTAAAGTTTCAATTTTTTATAATTTAGCAGTTAATTTATTTTCCATTGCCTTTTTTTAATTTATAAATTTAATTTTTTGTAATTTAACAGTTGCTGTTTTCCATTGATATTTTGTCTTTTTTGAAGCGACTGCACAGTTTATATTTTATTTTAAATTATATAATTTCAATTTTTTATAATTTAGCGGTTAAGTTGTTTTCCATTGACATTTTTGTCTTTTTGAAAATCACTGCACAGTTAATATTTTATTATAAATTAAATAATTTCAATTTTTACAACTTACCAATTAAGTTATTTTTACTTTTTTTGTTAATTTATAATTTAAATTTTTTGTAATTTAGCAGTTAAATTAGTTTTCATTGCAATTTTTTCTTTTTTAAAATGATTACAAAGTTAATATTAGTGTGTATAGCGTGAATTGATGTTATTCGAACTGAAGTATTTACTATTGATTATGTCACTATTTTTGTATTAACGACTTAGTTATGTGAAAAATGACAATATTACTTTTTAACAATAATAAGTTAAACATAACTGTTTCTCATGCAATTTTTAATTTACATTTTTTCCATTCATGTATGATTAATTCTTATTATGTGTACACTTTCTAATGAGCCTTCAATAACGTGGGCTTATTGCAATAAGCCTGTATGAAACCAGGCTGTTGGAGCGAACAAATGTACATTTTCTAATTTTGTTGTAGTGGCTGTGCTTCCAATATATTAAACACATCACCAAATTGTTAAACAAATTTCAAACACAAAAGAAAGAACTAAAGAACACAAACATGAATACCTAATTGACGCAAATTACCTAATAACGCAAATTGATACCTAATTACATTAACATAAATGCAAACAACAAAAATATAACTGCACGAAACCCAATAAAACGAGCACAAAAATTGTTGATACCAAATAGTATAAATCAATTATACAGTAAGAAAAACAGCAAAAGACTAAACATACATAAATTACAGTTAGAACAAACAAGTTCAACACATCCAATTACTTAGAATAACAAATACAATAACATAGAAAATAAATTAAATTTGAAAAACAAAAAGACAATAACAATGGACAAAAAACTCAACACATTTCTACAACACAACAAAAATCAAGAACAAAAACAAAAATAACACACATTTTATCCTTGAACTATTAACCTAAGCAACACAGGATTTAACAAAAAAGAAACAAAATATTTAAAGAATATGGCAAAAACTAACCTAACTCAAAACATAAATAAAACTTTAATAGTAGAAACAGAGTATGCCATTAACCTAATACAAGAAGAAAAACGAACAGAAGCAACACATACAGTATATTTAAAAAAATAATTACTAGTGAAATAAAAAACAAATCTCAACAGAAGCGAGATAATACAACAATAAACAGATTAAAAATTAAATAATAATAATGTTACGACGGTCTACTCGATTGTCGCGTCGTAGGTACAGTGGAAACTAAATAAGTACAAGACAACAATTAAGTCACTAATCACACCTTTACTTTTTACAGCTAACAGCTCGTAATTAATAAAACAGTGTCTACAACAAATCAAATGAAAATTGTTCACACGCAATAAAATGTCCACTAATATTAGAACTCAATTGTATTACATTTATACCGTACGAATATAAAACGCAACACTTCACTAATAACTACTTGAATACACAGTAATAACTCGAACCGCTCTGCAAATATATCGCACTAATACTCTGGAACCGCACAGTCAAAAATATGCCTCATACTAAACTGAACATCGTTTGAGTACAGGTATTTATAGCCAGTCGAATATCTAGACGATTCCTAACTGCGTCGTAGCGTGCGTATGAACTACGTAATTAACCGCGGCCTTGATATAGTCCGCACGGCTGGCGGCATCGAGAAGTTTCTCGTAGATGCATATACAAGCACGTACACCACACGCGTACACTCTGGATCTCTCTGGAACGTTCGACAAACACGTAGATTGTTCGTGATTCCCCCTCCTTAAGGGGGGGGGTCGTCCCGAACTGGCAAACCGTCTCTAAAGTTGTACTTAGCCAGGCAATCTAGGTGGACGACCTTGAACTTTCGCTGTCCTTCCTTTTGAATCCGATAAACAACATCGTTAATTCTTTTTTTCACAGTGTAGGGTCCTTCCCAGTTAGACTGAAGCTTATGTGAGCGACCACGACGGCGCTTTGGATTGAATAACCAGACCTGATCTCCTTCTTGGAAACCCACACTATTGCTGCGAATGTCATACCGAGTTCTCATTTTATCACTGGCAATCTTCAGCCGTCCTCTTACCAAGCCATTCATTCCTCGCAGTTGGTTTTCTAATTGCGAGGAATAGTTCTTTGGCTCTTGGCACTGAGTCTCAGGTGATCCAACCATCAAGTCCCCAGGAAGACGAATCTCCCGCCCAAACACCAATTTTGCTCGAGTCATGCCGGTTGTGTCGTGTACTGATGACCTATACGCCATAAGGAATAGTGGTACACGTTGGCCCCAGTCTGTTTGGTTCTCGTCAACAACTTTCGAAAGATGCTGCTCAAGTGTCCTGTTGAAACTCTCAACCATCCCGTCCGACTGAGGATGCAGAGGCGTTGTCCTGGTCTTTCGAATTCCGAGTAGACGTCATAATTCTTTAAACACTCCTGATTCGAAATTTCTCCCTTTATCTGTATGGATTTCCATAGGGGCTCCATAACGGCAACAGAAGTTGTGAACTAACTGCTTCGCTACAGTGGTAACCTCCTGATTTGGAATTTCGTAGGCTTCCACCCACTTAGTAAAGTAGTCACCTAAAACCATGATGTACCGGTTTCCATCATCAGTACCTGGGAATGGTCCAGCAATGTCTATGGCAATTCTCTCGAAAGGTAGTCCAACGTTATACTGTCTCATTTTTCCCCTGCTTCTGGTTTGTGGGCCCTTGCTTGTAGCGGAATATTTCACAGTCCGAACCCATTCCTCTACGTCGTGGCGAAGATGAAACCAATAGAATCGCTTCCGTATATTGTCAAGGGTTTTGTTAACGCCAAGATGGCCTCCAGATATTCCATTATGCATCTCCTTCAAAACAGACTGCACTTTACTTTGGGGAACTATCAACTGCATGACCACGTCTTGTCCGTCTGCACTTTTCCAAGCCCTTTTCACCAATCCGTTTCCGTTTTCTAAGGTGAGAGATTCCCATTGTGCCCAGTAGTCCTTCAGCAATTGCGAACCATGGCAGATATCTTGCCAATCCGGGCGGCGACCTTTCTTTTTGCTGTCAAGTTCGGTCCAATGTCTTCATCAGTCATCTGTTCTTGTCGACAGTGTTGTGTTGTCGAGCCGTCAGACAGGGAATCTACAGTGATGGCTTGAACATGTTCGCTTGAGTTTTGTTCATCCTTTCTGTGGCAATGTCGGCTGTCTTCCGGGCACGGTCTTCGTGATAAGCCACCTGCATTACCGTGCAGGCGCCCCCGCCGATGTTGTACCTTGAAGTTGTACTCTTGCAGACGTTCGAGCCACCTTGCCAACTGTCCTTCCGGATTTTTAAATCTCAAGAGCCATGCAAGTGCAGCATGGTCGGTACGTAGTGAAAACTCTCTCCCATAGAGGTATTTATGGAAGTGCTCCAAAGCTCTCACAATTTCCAACAGCTCTCTTCTTGTAACACAATAATTTCTCTCTGGTTTAGAAAGCGTCTTGCTGTGATACGCTATTACTCGTAATTCACCGTTCTGCACTTGAGACAAAACTGCTCCTAGACCAGTATTGGTTGGTCTGTGTCTACGATGTACTTCCCTTGGGAAGCTGGAAAAAGCAAGAATTGGCTGGGAACATAATGCAATCTTCAAAGTGCTAATGCTTGGTCACACTCTCTCGACCACTGGAAGTTTCGTTTATTTTCCGTTAGCTCATGTACTGGTTTAGCAATAGTAGCGAAGCCTTTCACAAAACGTCGATAATATGAGCATAACCACAGGAAACTCCGAACTTCGTGTTTACTCTTCGGAACTGGCCAGTCTCTTACGGTTTCTACTTTATAAGGATCCATGCTAACACCAGATGCCGAAACCAGATGGCCCAGATACTGTACTACCTTCTGGAATAGAGAACACTTCTTCGGGCTCAGCTTCAGTTGTGCACCGTGAATTCTAGTTAGAACTTCCTTAAGGTTTCCAAATGGTCTTCGAAAGTCTTCCCGATCACTATAACGTCGTCTAAGTAAACAAAGAAAGTTTTCCACGTCAGGCCTCGGAGTATCAGGTCCATCAATCTCTCAAAGGTGCATTACAGAGTCCAAATGGCATGACGTTAAATTGGAATAAGCCACTTTGGGTCGAGAAAGTGGTCTTTTCCTTGTCTTCTTGATGAAGACCCACTTGCCAATATCCACTCTTCAGGTCCAATGTGGAATACCACTGTGCTCCGGACAACGTGTCGAGTGTATCGTCAACGCGAGGTAATGGATAGCAGTCTTTCTTTGTAACGTCATTTAACCTCCGGTAGTCTACGCAGAAACGCAATCCACCATCCTTCTTCGCTACCAGCGAATTTTAATCGACTATAAATCCGTATGACTTCATAACTTCCACACCAAGAATTGCTTCATCCACAATGTCTGCAGCAAGTACTTGATGATTAAACTCAAGTCTACCGAGGAGTAGGTGTATCTTCACTTTTCCATACACTTTTACAGGCCGTCCAGTAGCTGTTCGCAAGCTGCAAGAACACCAGATTGGCTTGAGATCTTTCACCACGTCGGGGCGCACAATAGAAACTGTTGCGCCTGTGTCAACTGTAATCGAGGTTGGCCTTTCTTGAACAAATCCGGTAACTACCAAGCTCCCGCTGTTTTTCTGAAGTGTAGAAATTGCGTATTGTCTAGGGGCTTCGTTCCTCCAGTTAGTCAGCACACGCCCCGTTGTATCGACTACTGCTCGTTTCCCTGCTGCTGAATTCTAACCCGACAATCTTGTTGTAGATTTCCAGGTTTCCCACATCTATAACACTTCGGTCTTCCATCCTTTCTTATTTTATTCTGTGGCGCCGACCGTCGCGTCACTGTTCCTTGTTCTTCTTCCTCATCGTCTGTGCCGTCGCGATCTTTTAGCGCGCACTTTATGACTTGTCCAACCAGACGCTGATTTGGGGGCCTCAAATTGCAAAGCATGTACCAAGGCGTCCGCACTGTTCAGGTGTCTTGCCATTTGTAACACTTGCTGTAGCTCGTTACCTCGAACACCGGCAGTAAACGTCTGCATCGCAAAACTCGTTCGAAAATCTTCTGGCGCTTCAGGATAGGTCAGTCTAATTAGTCTGTCGATACTTGCTTCAAACTCTTGAAGACTCTCCCCGGAATGCTGTCGCCTTGCTCTCAACTGAGTGCAGTACACATCTCGCAAATGTTTATCACCATACCGTAATTCTAGAGCTTTTATCAACTCGGCATATATGTTCTGGCTGTCAGGTGGCACTTTCTGTAATAATTCTGCCGCGGGTCCTTTTAATGAGAGAACGAGTGAAACAGCCTTGTCTTTCTCTGTCCAATTATTTGCGCATGCAGCAGCTTCAAATTGGCGGAGGTACGTTGCCCAGTGACTGCTTCCGTCAAAGGTTGGAGTTTTGACATGAACTGTCCCTACTGCAGGTAAAGTTATTTTTTCTGTTGACTCATTTTCTGTTTTTATTATTGGTACAGTTTGTTCATAAAGTTGTTTTGGCTGCATTTTTAGGCACTGCTCAACTTAATTTTAATCTGATCTTTTATATTTGTAATTGAATTTTATATTTTTGTTGACACAGCTTTTTCCACACTCAAGACAGATTTTTCTACTTCAGATATTTTTGTAGACATCGATTCTTCTACATTCGAGACAGATTTTTCTACATCAGCTCTTTTTAATGTCATTGATTCTTGTACCTCCAATACTTTAGTAACTTGTTTATTAAGCTCACCTCGTAGTAGACCCAATTCTGCGGTACTATGTTCTTGCATCTGTTTCTGCTCGTGTATTAATGCTTTGATGTCTTCTGTTTCACGCTTCCGTTCCTCTGTCTCTAGCAGGAGAGTTTTCTGTCTCGCTTCCGCTTTCCCGTCTTGTCGTTTTTCCGTCTGCAACAGCAGCGCCTGTAAATTTTCCATCATCTGACTGGCATCCATTGTTTATCGATTAACTACGAATCACACTCGCCTTGTACAAAGTGTCCACTGTTTCCACTGTTAACTGTTCTATCCCACTACTGACACCACTGTTACGACGGTCTACGCGATCGTCGTAGGTACAGTGGAAACTAAATAAGTACAAGACAACAATTAAGTCACTAATCACACCTTTACTTTTTACAGTTAAACAGTTCGTAATTAAGAACACTGTGTCTACAACAAATCAAATGAAAATTGTTCACACGCAATAAAATGTCCACTAAAATTAAACACAATTGTATTACAGTTACACCGTCTGATTATAAAACACCACACTTAACTAATAACCACTTGAACGCGCACAGTAATATCGCTACTATAACTCTCGAACCGCACGGTCAATAATTCGCACTAATACTGAACTGATCGTCGTTGAGTACTGGTATTAATACCGCCCCAAATTACTAGATTATTCCATAATGCGCTATAGCGCCAGTATAGTTACGATGTAATTACTTACGGCCTTGACACAGTCCGTGCGCCCGAGCGACGTCTGGCACAGTCTAGAAAATGCGTCAACAAGTACGTACGCCACACACGTTACATTCTGGATCACTCTGGAACATTCGATAAACACGTGGATTGTTCTGTGGTGTCGTAACAGTATTTAATATTTTTAATAACTTTACCTCAAGATGTTTTTTCCTTGTTTGGAACATGTTTAGGGATGCTTTGTGTTCCCATCCTCAGCCTTCCTAATTTTACATCTTGTGAAGTATTTGTGTGTTCGTTGGTTGTTGTTGTCGTTTCCTGTTGGCCTTTGGGACTTTAATGTTCATAATGGTTCCTTTGTGTGGTATGTATTTTATTAGTATCATGTTGGTTGTGTCTGGGATTTCATGTCCAGTGTTTATTGCATGTGTAGCCAAATTAGATTTATATATTTCTGTTTATTTGTATGCATTTAGATGTTCAAAATAACGTTTTTCAGTTGCTTTATTGTTTGTCCTATGTAACATTTATTGCAATCTTGGCATTCAATTTTGTATATACCATTAGTTGTTGTACTATCTTTGTTGTGTGGGTTACTTAATTTTTGTAAATTATTTTTGTTAGTTTTGTATGCTATTTTTATGTCTGTGTTTTTTAATAGTTTCGTCATTTTATTATTTATATATGTGAATGTGTCCCATTTTTTATTGTTGTTATTATTTACGTGTTGTCCATATTTATTAATTTTTAATTGTTCAGTTTTTATTTTATATTTGATTTTATTTTCTATTTTGTTTACAGTATTTTTATTGTGTCCATTTTCATAAGCAATTTGGTATACTATTTCTTTCTTTGTCTGTTTCTTGTTTGTTTAGGGGTACTTTGTATATTCTGTTAAATAGTGAATAGAATGCTGTCATTTTATGTTATGGTGGGTGGTCAGAATGGTTAGGTATAAGGTCCGCGCACACTACGCCAGCACGGACCGGCACGGACCAGCACAGCAGGCACCGGTCATGAAGGTTTCCATGTTTTCAAATACAAGCGCGCGCACTGGAACAGCACCGGCATGGACCTGCAACCAGCAGTGACCGTCAGTGCAGGTCGTGACGGTCAGTTTAGAATCTTGACCTGCACTGACGGTTGCATGATCGTGCCATGACGGTGTAGTGTGCGCAGGTGGCCAGCAGCGACCAGCAATGTTGAACCAATTGCTCGATCTTGATTACAGTTCGCCGCGTATCTGCAGTTCTTGGGTTCTTGCTTTCGCGGTATTCTGTAACGAATAGAGTTTTATTGTGCAACTACTGCTCCTAAATTTACTTTCGTTAAAACTGTGTACTAGACATGCATGAAGAAAAATTAATATTGATTGTACATGGTTATCCAGAACTGTGGGACATGAGCAGTGGTATTGCCAAATTACCTTACCTTTATGATAAAATCTAGTTTCAGATTCAGAAACTATATTTCTAAATTTGACAGTAATTTGCATAATAACTCTGTTCTGTCCCTGTTTTGTCAGAGGTATTTTAGTTTCATTAAAGCCCAATATTTTTATTAAAATTAATGATAAATAAGTTTTTGCTAAATTTATCATAATAAATTGTGTAATATATTGTATTATGTAATTTAATAATGTAATTTTTTATTAAGTATTTCTGTAGTAGGCTAATATTTGTTTCATGAATATTTTTCCTATTTGTATCTTAATAGTAGTTTCAAATATCTTACTAATTTTTCGGTTACTTTGCCATTTAATGTGTGATTAATTTTTGTTAGTAATTAAGTTTTGATGAAAAATGGTAATAGCAGAAATATTATACATTATAATTATGTGACGTTGTATTTTTAATACATTTGTTATTCAAACACTTTTTCAGATTATTGCCAAATTACCTAACACTACTGCCAAATAATCTTAACTATGAGAGGGGGTTGCGAAAAGTCCTCCCCCTCCACCAATTTGATAATGAAAAATATGAATTCCTGTTTATCTCAGAGATAAAGAATGTAGGAAAGTAATGAGATATGTAGGCATAGTTTTTTTAATGAGTAAGTGGGAATGGGCTGGAAATTATTTCTTCATAAATCACTGCCAGATTACCTTACCTTGCCCTACTGTTTAGATTCATTAATAAAACTCACAACGTGGCTAAAACACATCAAAATAAAACGCGAAAGATGCAGGTTGGCACTTGTCGGTGCAGGACAAGTGTGCGAGGGTTTACTGTTTGCAGGTCCGTGCCGGTACCTGCTGTGCTACTCCGTGCTGGCGTAGTGTGCGCAAGCCTTAATGATGTTAGTGGAAGTTAGTTTTCTGTATATTGCATATTGTAGATGGTTGTTGTTTCCTGTGATGGTTGTGTCTAAATAGTTGATTTTGTTGTGTTTTTCTTTTTCTTCTGTGAATTGTATATTTGGATGTATGTTAGTGACTTGTTTTAATATGTTATGTGCACTTGTGTTTTTGTTAATTGATAAATATAGTCCATCATCTACATATCTTATCCATATGCTATTTGGATCAAACGAATTTATAATATTTTGTGTTTTGGTGTCTACGTGTCGTAAGATTATTTCTGCTATTATGCTAGACAATGGAGATCCCATTGCTAAACCTTCTTGCTATTGATAAATTTTGCAATTAAATTCAAAGTAATTTTGTTTTAGTATTAGTTGGAGGCTATTTTTTATTTCAGTTATATATTGTGTGTCTTAATTTTATTCTTTAAGTTTGTTTATTATTATGCCTATTGTTTCATCTACTGGGATGTTGGTGTACATGTTTGTGATATCATATGATGTGAAAAATGTATTTTCATTTATATTTATTATTTTTAGTTTGTCTGTTAATTAGTATGTATTTTTTATGTTATGATAATTATTTGTTAGATGGTTATTTTTAGTTTTTCTGCTATTATTTTTGCTATTTTGTATCTAGGTGCTTTTTTGAAGTTGATTAATGGTCGTATTGGGTTGTTTAATTTGTGTATTTTTATTAGGCTATTCATTTTAGGTGGTTCTAGATTATTATTTATATATAAGTCTACATTTTTATTGTTGAAAAATTTTTAGCTTTTTTTACTAGTTTTATTGTTTGTTTAATATATTTTTCTGTTGAGTTTTTATTTAGTTGTATCCATTTATTATTGTTGATGACCTCTTCAGTTTTTCTGATGTAATGTTTTGTCTATAATTTAGTGTTGCTTGACTTTTGTCAGCTTTAGTTATGATTTACTTGTTGTTATTGTTACGGCATCACGAACAATCTACGTGTTTGTCGAACGTTCCAGAGAGATCCAGAGTGTACGCGTGTGGTGTACGTGCTTATATATGTATCTACGAGAAACTTCTCGATGCCGCCAGCCGTTCGGACTATTTCAAGGTCGCAGTAAATTACGTAGTTCATACGCACGCTACGACGCATTGAGGAATGGTCTAGATATTCGACTGGCTATAAATACCTGTACTCAAACGACGTTCAGTTTAGTATGAGGCGAATTTTTGACTGTGCGGTTCCAGAGTATTAGTGCGATATATTTACAGAGCGGTTCGAGTTATTACTGTGTATTCAAGTAGTTATTAGTGAAGTGTTGCGTTTTATATTCGGACGGTATAATTGTAATACAATTGAGTTCTAATATTATAGCATGACAGATAATGCCCATAGTTCTGAATGGAAAGAAAGATCATAAAATAAAATAAGAACAAATTTAAATCCAAGAAAGCAACATTAAAAATTAATTAAGAACCACCGTAAAGCAGGATAGGAGTAAGTAAGGAAGAAACCCGAACAGGACAACATCCACAATAAGAAGGAATGCTTTTAAAAGAATCAAAACGAAACACCAAAAGAAAGTAAAAATAACCAATGAAAGTATAACAAAAACCCAAATTTAGAAAACCATGTAAAATAGATATAAACAAAAGTGTATAAAGTAGAATTAAAAGTGAACCAATGGGAATTAGTTATATAACAAAAAAAAAACAAATCTTCATTATCCTCTATAAATAAAATTCTTGATTTTAATAAGACTATAAAACTGATTAGAAATAAAATCAAAGAATAAAAGGGGACCAGTGCAAGTTATTACATTATATTAAATAAACTTAATGTGTCAATGTTTAAGTTCATAAACTAAGTAAATTGTGCATTTATACAACTTTAAAGTTTTTATATTGTGTCGAGAAATAATATTTAATAGAATATTATAATGACAAATAGGATACAAGTGTTTCTAAATAACTGTCACTCTTTAGCTAACAGCATTCATTAGAATGACAGTGATAAAACAAGAGCAGGCCATAAAAAAGTGAAGTGACCAAGAATAAATACCCAAAAATCAAACAAAACAGCTAAGACTGCAAATAAAATTAGTTATAAGAAATAGTTTAAATGATGGAAGGACAGATATGTTTTATTTATAATAAGTTCAAATAACTCAATAGTGAAATGTCAGAGTTGAGTACGCACAATTCTTTTAGTATAAAACTTTTATTATGTGTTAATAGTATTAATCAAGGCTGAAATGTCTGGGCTTGAATACCATTTTATCTTATAAAATATTTGTTATGAGTTAATCGAATGAATCAATGTTAAATGTTAATATAACTAAGTAAGGGAATTGTAATTAAGATTGTATAAGAAAACAAAGTCAGAAAGGGTATAAGCAGGCTGTAATATTCAAGAACCAAGTATATAAAAACATGTGAAATCTAGGCCAAATGGCAAATCTCAACAACATTAAAATTAATAAATAAGAGAAGTAAATTGATAAACCGGATGAAATTTGTATAATATAAATCCAACACAGTGTATTACAACTATACCAACACTTTATAAAGATAGTGAAGCAATATATGAAGTATTAATAGAAAAATTGTAAATGTATTAACAGTAGAACATAAGGGGAATTATTTAAATTAAAGCTAATAATTAATTTAGACAACCAATTCCTAAAATTAAAAGGAATTAAGGGAAAACAAACATTTAATTTCAATCAAAGATTTTGTTCAATCATAATTATAACATAATAAAAATGGCAAACAGTTTAATAACAGGAAGTAAAATTTTAGAGCCTACATTTTCAAAATGCAGTAAATATGGCATTTTGAGATAAAAACACTGTAAGAATATCTTATTTGGTATCAAATCACGCAGAAGTAACTAAGGAAAAAGATTATGTAATTATTATTTGATAAAATCAAATAATAATAAAAAAAATTAAGTAATATAATGTAAGTGTCAACCATGTCACGGAAATGATAAAATTTTAAAACAATGTCTTGCTAATATTAACTGGGCTAAGACGTTTCGAATGAAGAAGAAAATGAGAAAGTTGATTATTAATAATCAAGTTGAGGAGTACACATCAAAGGAGCTCTCGCCAAAATATTTACATATAGTGAAGGAAGAAGCATGGCGTACATCAGCCCAAACCTATAAAATTTAAACTCGCGAATTGTGAAAAAAACCTTCAGTAACTATTAAAGTCAGTGAATTAAACCAGTTAAACAACAAAAGTGAACCACTATTAAACAGTAAACCGATAATAACCATTTAAACACTTATAAACGATAATTCCTAATATCGAGACGAAGCGTGCCATTCTCGACCTAATTGACGGAAGTGAAATAAAACATTAACTAACACCTTTTATCAAAGGGAATCACGAACAACTGATCCAGGACAACCACACTAACACTAAAGGAACGAATCACTATTGCTGGGACGAGAAACCATTGGAAAAGCAACATTTATTTGAAGCAGATTCTTCGAGGTGCAGTCGTCTACTACATCTGAATACGAAGCGGCCATCTTTGATTTCCCACAATTCTATGCGCCACAGCCAACATACCTTCGAATGGTTCGAAACATTTTATTTACTAACCATTATATATTGAATAATATGTTTGTATTTTAATTGATAAGCTTGTAATTTGTAATGGTATACTTTCTATACTTTGCCCTTTCCCTGACTATATAAAATAACTGTTCAAACAGCCCGAGAATTAATAGTTTGTATAACCTATTAATTTTCCCTGAGAGAGTTGATTCATTAACCGATATAAAATCGATTATTTTACAAATTGTCAATAAAAACCATTGAATATTATAATTTTGAATCCTATTTATTTCTAACTTATAAATAGAATAATACAAAACAATATTTGAGACACAACTACCAGAACAGCTGAATTTAACAACTTTAAAGGAGGACAAACTTCAAATAAGGAAAGAGCACAAGTCGATTGTTCCTGGAGACAATCCTATTAACATAGTACAAGAATTCTAATTACACAAAAGGATACAATTTGACAAAAACAATCAATAAGAAGTTCCAAATACAACAAAACAGTTTAAAATAATTAATACTAAATTAATAAAAAAATAATAATAATATAGTAAGTTATAAAAAATTTTTTTTACCAAACAACAAGAATTTTTGTTAGTTGTTACAAATCGTTATTTATTTGTTACAATATTATTGGACATTTTATTGCGTGTGAACTATTTTCATTTGATTTGTTGTAGACACTGTGTTCTTAATTACGAACTGTAAGCTGTAAAAAGTAAAGGTGTGATTAGTGACTTAATTGTTGTCTTGTACTTATTTAGTTTCCACTGTACCTACGACGCGACGATCGAGTAGACCGTCGTAACATTATTATTATTTAATTTTTAATCTTTTTGTTGTTGTATTATCTCGCTTCTGTTGAGATCTGTTTTTTGTTTCACTAGTAATTATTTTTTTAAATATACTGTATGTGTTGCTTCTGTTCGTTTTTCTTCTTGTATTAGGTTAACGGCATACTCTGTTTCTACTATTAAAGTTTTTATTTATGTTTTGAGTTAGGTTAGTTTTTGCCATATTTACCAAGAATAGAAACTGGTCATGTAAGATACGAAAATAATCAGTAAGAAAAGATCTGTTCAATGGTACTAATAACTTCAAGCTAGTACTTAGTACAAGAAAATTATATTAATTATAATTTTGTAAATTTTAATCTTAGAAGGTGATGTAATCAATAACAATGTTATAAACTTGCACCAATGGAAATTTTACACTTTTGTATCTTGACAACCCAAAATTTAAACTAAAAATAATTAGTTCTTTGTTAGAATTCATACAGTACACTTGAAAAATTAGTAATACTCTGAAGAAAGAAATTGAAACAGGAATCGAACCGAAGATTAGGTTTGGTGAAGGAAGACCTAATGAAGAATTGTTGAAGATGAAAATTATATTAAATCATATTAACAGAGAAGAAACATATTAAAGTGATTAAATGAGTGTACAAAATAAATGGAAAGAAAGTACAGTGAAGAGGTACTAAATTTATACTACGATTAAATAACGTTTACCTACCATTCAATATTACATTTTCCACACACTTGAACATTATTAAATACACTATCACTGAACTAAGACACTTATATTTTTTAATTATTTCAATTGGAACTATTATCTTGTTGTGTTTGATGATTATAAAAGGATAATGAAATCCTCAAAAACCGTCTAACCTATAAACTGACACTGTTAAAATTATTACCCATTTGTAATACTATATTTGATTTACTGTATTCTTATATTATAATTGATTTTGTATTTGTAAAGTTTTGTACTTGACAAAGGTTATTTTTGTTAATATTTTGTAGTCTAAAAGGATCCACACGATTATAAAATAAAGCATTTTATTATCAAACGTAGCCTGAGTTTAAGAAGGAATACCAACCGCTGAGCGAAAATATTATTAGCCTGGACAAATATATTTAGGATAAAAGTTATTTAATTTGATTTAAAGGAAAATATAAGGAATTTAAAGGAAATAAAAGAATATTGATTACTATAATTTGTATTAAAAATTATTGTTTTTTGTAATTAACTATTTTTTTGTATAACGAATGTTAGTTTTCTATTTAACCAGAGAAGAAAAGTTGGCAAACCCTATTTTTTAGCACTAAGATTGATTTGAAAAATTGAATGAGGTAAGTTCAATTGTATAAAGGAAGAGAAGAAAGATATTATTTAATTTTTTAATTGTTTATTTTAAAACAATTTGGCGCTCAACAACTTGAAAAAATAATCTCAATAATTTTTTAATTTTGAAGCATAAAACGATGGCAGAACTAATAAGTTACAGATTGACGTCCAACAACGTGAGGCGTTAAAGAAAATAAATTACAATAATAAAACCACAATAAGAGCAGTATAGACGAGGCTATATTTTTATTTTACAATATATAGTCTGCAACGGAGCACAGTATGATAAGCTATGTTGTTTGTATCTAAGCACCTAAGCACATGGATGACGAACATTTTCATGTTTAAATTGGTTTTATGCAATATATTTTGTCTTTTAGCCGTAACTTTTGTATTCAGAAATAGATAAACATGTAGTGTATACCAAATTCTTCATAAAATGGTGTTCTTTATTGACATGTATTTCTTGAGTGAATTTGTGTGCGTGTGCGGGTGTGATAATTTGTGATAGCTATATCTTCCGCGGTAATTAACCGATCAACGTGAAACTTTGACAATGGATTATTTGTGTAAATACCTTCAATTTGTGTATACTCTGAGGTTCATAACTATTTTAAAAATATGGTTTTTTAAGTAGGGAAAAACTCAATTTGAAACGCTTATCATTAACAGGGTAATAAAATTTGTAGATAAATTTAATGCAAGCTAGTGCGGATTTATACAAACTGTTTCAGGAAAACTTTGTATCTTTTACACTCATCAAACATGTGACCTCAAATTAACCAATAGGAAGACACTAAATTCAGTAACATTCATACTCTGTAGGGTAAGGATCGACACGTTTCTTCTGTAGCATCTGCAAGATGGAGTTGTGCTCGGTGTTCGAGAGTTTTTCTCGTACGAACATAGGGAAATCTAACTTAAAATAAACCTTGGTATTCTTTACGAAGTTTAGCGTAAAGAACCGAGCGGGTTTATTATTTAAGTAAAATTATAGTATATTATAGTGCTTTTTCTTGTTAGTTTAAAATATCCGCATAGGAAATTAAAGACACTTCAAGCTTTCTTGGAAGGTGTACGACTAATACACCGCATTAAAATAATACCCCTATTCACCCTGAGATTGTTAAAATTTAACGTATCAATTAATAATAAACTGTTCGTGTAAAAACAATAATCATTGTGAGTAACAATTTGTGAAGAGTCTAATTGATGTTAACAGTTAGACATAATCATCAACGACACTGATCGAAATATCGCCGCTGGAGTAACCCGCCGTAGAATAGGACGACAAGACGAAGAGGACGCCAGGACGAAGAGGACGCGAGGAAGGAATGTGACGCTGAAGAAGAGGACGCCAGGATGGGAGCGACGATAGGAACAGGAGGATCGCACGGACGGAGGACGTATCACCAACCAAGGAAAATCGATATATTATCGAACAATATAAACTATTATTCCAAATATAGGCCTAAATGCATGACAATTTGTAATACAATATACATCCTAAAACACTATATTCTTGTGTATAATATATAATTTTTCATCTCCTCCCTAATAGACGTGTTTGTAATTTTTACACACTCACAATATCCTCATAAGTTATAATTAAATTTAAACCGATGCTATATATATATATATATATATATAGGTATATAGGTATATATATCAACAAGTGAGTGATTTTACTACAAGAGCTATAGTTAAAGCAAATCCTACTTCATCTTTTTCACTCTCTTTTCCTAGAGAATTGTATGCCACGTATGAATCAGAATCAAACTGAGTCAGACAATAGTAGATTTAATGCAATTGTTTCAACATGAAAGAAATAAACTGTTCTGAGCATCAGACAGTTGTTAAAACAATAAGTATTTATGTTTATTAATAAAATGCAATAAAAGCACAAATGTTTTTACTGAACAGTAATTTGGCAAACTTACCACTATGTACATTTAATTTATTGTTACTAGATTTCACAGTTGTAATTATTTAATAATTGTGAATTGTTAATTATCAATAATTTCAATAATTCAATGAACAGACTAAATTATATGGCTTATGTTTTTATACATCATCTCACGATTTTGTGTGCTGCTACATGTTAAGCTGTCCAAGCACTACCCATCGCCACTGTCCAGCATGCCCGCCGTTGGTGATGGATGTGCGCACCACACTGTGATGCAACTCGTCCAGCGTTCCAGACGTTTTATAGTTCTCTTTGTCCTTCTTTTATTTTTATTCATGTAATCTGCCGAGGATACGTCACATAGACATCTATTTAATTTATATTTTTCGATACATTTTGATGGTATTTCATGCGATATTATGAATTGTAATTGAAACAAATTAATAATAACAATACTTCAAATAATGTATTGTAACAATATTATTTTAATGTATTGCTAATAATATTTGAATGTATTATGTAAACGAAGATTAAACTAAACTAAATATTGTAGCATAACGGAAATGATGCCTTATTTTAAAATTTAAAACCACATAGAAAATGAAAGGAAGAAGCAATCTGGAATGAGTAGAATAAACCTAAATAAAAGTAACGTAAAAGAAGTAATCACTATAATAAATAAAATGCCTTAACAGTACTATAAAAACTCTCAATCCAAAGAAATTAAGCACAGTCAATTCAGAACAAAAGTGTTAAACCATATAGGATGATTATTATCCCAGTAACATCATCAGTATACCCAGTAAGATAAGGAGCAGTAAGGAAGTATTACCAGGAACAAATTAATTAAAATAAAAATATCAAAGGGACAAAACCTATTTTAAAGACAGGACACTCTATAAGAGGCAATCAAAATAAATCAATGAACTAAAAAATGATATTATACAGAAAATTAGAAACCCATATAAAAAAGTAAGAGAATACAATACCATTAGTCTGATCTAATGTAAAGTTAGTTATAAATAAAACAGTGTATAATTAAAGGGAAACGCCCCAAAACCAGTTTTGAAAGGACAGCAAAAGACTGTAATTAGGCTAAGACCATAATTTGTTTATTTATCCAATTATTATGTTTAATTATTATCTGGGTATTCAATACCTACCATGTTGATATTGGTATATAATAGATGTTAGAAAATAAGTGTTTACTGTATTTAAAAAAATGATAGTTTATGTCAGAGTTTTGTTAAGGAAGGAAAGGCAATATATTAATTCAAATGTCATAGAAATAGTGACTCAGAAATGAAAATAATAGCAATGTGAAATAATTATCATATTGATAGGAAAACTGAAAATTGATAATCATGCCAAATTTAAATTTGGCCCTTTAATCAAATCCGAGGAGATAAATTAATGAAAACCTAGACCAAATTGATATAAATTATTCCCTTTAGCATACAAATACTTTATTATAATTATCACAACAACCTATAGTAGTAATTAAAAGAGTCAGAGGGTAAAATTGACTTAAATAAGGATTCTACAAGATAATACCTAGGCAATGAACCAAGTATAATAAGTAAAATGTAAATAAATCAGTAAATGTTTAGTATAATGACAAAGTAGTGAAGGCAAATTATAATGATTTAATTAGTGATCTAATTTGAGGACAATGGTAACATAAAACGTAGTGTAAACAATTTAATGGGTAATTATGTGAATCATGGTAAGGCCTAGAAGTAAATTTCAAGGATTGTAACTTTTGAGTTTAATTCAAACCAAAGTAGGAAATGTTTAATATTAACTTTTATAAAATCAAAGCAGAAATATAGTTATGTAATTAAAATTTAATAAAAATACTAAGTAACTAAGTTATAGCCAGTAAAATATAAAAAATATCATTTATTTCTATAAAATTGAATCGGTAATTAGGCAAACAGCTGAGAGTGAACAATGAAAAATTAAACCAAAATCTTACAGATTTTTCTACAGGAAGGAACAAATAAAAATTAGTTGATTGTTAAACTCCAAGCGGAACAGACGTGTCAGAGTATTGAGAAGAAATCTGAATTAAATTTTAACTAACTCAAACCAAGAGGTACTATGGAATTATGAAGGAATGAAGAATATACAGTAAATTAATGAATTCAATTTAAATTGGAATAATTCAATTAAATCATTAGAATAATAAAGCAAAATTAAAAACCACGAAATTTAACTATCAGAACGTATGGACACAATGGAATTATAAATCTAACCTAATATATGAACAGCGAACTGATTGAAGTAATCATTCAACACTACACACGTATTACCGAACGAAATCCAGTGGAGGACGAAAATCAAACACCGCAACTTGAAAATCTTGCAATAACTACATCACAGAAGAGGAATTTATCAACTACTGCACTTTATTCAAGTAAAATCTCAGAGAAAGATTCTTAGCTTGGGACAACGCATGGAGGCAGCCATCTTTTAATTTCAACCAGCCCGAGACGAAGAAGGCGTGACGTCAGAACACTCAGCCTGCGGTTCGAATATCTTTTTACTATATAATATATTTTTAATTATTATTTGTTAATGAATAAGTTTTTTTCTAATTGTAAGTACTGAATTCTTTAACTTGCCTTTCCTGACTATTTCGACAGTTCAAAGAATCCATGTTAAATAATAAATTAATTTGATATAATTTAAACCAAATGTATTAATCGACCTGAGATCCAGTCTCGACTCCGAGAGCGATAGTCGACGCAAGTCGAATAATCGCATTGATCATAATAAACCTAATTATTTGTTTTAAATTGTCGTTTTATTGATTAGTTAAGAACTAAATTAAAATACATTAATTCTCAATTTATAAGCGAGGACTTTTGAGGGAAAAGGACGAGCAGAAAAAGAAATAAAGACACTGAATTGACCGCGACCTTCAATCGATTTGGCTACGACAATCTATTTAACGCGGTGAAACAAATATTTCATCACCAAGTCATACCTACTTACTAATTATTATATTAGTTCATTGAATAATAATTATAACACTTAACATAAATTAATAATTAGATAATTAAATTAATATTTAAAAAATAAATAAAAAATAAAATTTTCTTAACAGTTATTATACTCATTTGAAAATAACTTAGTTTATTACAAATTGCCGCACAAACGTGGGGCTTACCACTAAAACCACATATAATTTAAAACAACTTCGAATATTTACAATATTAAACTGAAATTTGATTATTCAATATAAACAAAAGAATGAATGTAACGTAAAATTAATCAGTAAATATTTATTTAACAAATATGCTATTAAAACATGTACTGTACTTGCTCGAAAATGACGATTTGATAGACAGCAAGCGTACACATGATCAAACATGCATGATGCACGATTCCTTGACATCCGTCAACACTACACACGATCCATCCACATGTTGTGCGGCTTGAGCTGATGATGTTGCTAGACTCATTTTTTGTTGTGCATATCCTTAAAAAAAACACAACGTGAGGATGGATGTCAAAGCTACGCACTGTCGTTTTTGACTTGCTGTCCGTCATGATGTCCAGCGGGGATAGTTAGTGCGTAGCCGGCTATATTGTTACTGTACAGTGCTGTATTGATTTACACTGATGGCATTGTTTACTAATAGATACTATGCTTATCGTGTGCCACATAAAAATGTGTATCGTACCTGTATGTTAAATAAACTATTTAAATAATTCATTATAAAATGTGTTGTATACAACTGTGCTATGATTAAATCCAGATATTTGTAACTTAACATGTACTTGTATTACTAATTAAAAAAACTACCGGAACTAATTGATTACCGGTACTTATGGTTATTGTTACTCACAATCTTCTTTCCTTTTATACGTATAAAACATTTAATATAATAATTCTTCTATCTATACACATGTTATGACCACTTTCTTATACAATTTTTGCCAATATTTATGTACCATTCTGTGAGATAAGATAAGTGTAGGTTGGTATGGTTAAACTGCCCATACAATATCAGACATCCATGACAATAACATATATATTTCCTGCATCTACTACATGTGTTTACATGGAACTAAAAGGAGAAGTCTAAAGACGCATTTGTAATTACACAAATAAATATCAATATATCAATATTTTTGGTACATACAGACTGCACAAAAATACTTCAGTATTCATATATGCTATTTGTTTACACATGTAAATTATTTGTTGATTCATATTACCGTTCCTAGCGTTCCAGGTGTTACTGTGAGTTCACGGTTCCAGTCGACACACACAGGCATAATATTTGCATCTATTTGTACACTGTGTGTAAGATCAAGAAGAGCTATGTCATGTACATAACTAGTTGAAGATCCATAGTACCAAGATGGGATTAAAATTTTACTGACCTGCAGCAGAAACAATTGTTCTTATTAAAATATTTAAATAAACTGAATAAGTTTTACAAACCTATACAGAGTGGGTATTGGTTATTTGACACAGACGTTGTCCTTGCTTTAGTAATGAGTGTGAATTAACACTTTAAGTACCATGGTGTTTGTACATAGATCATCCCCTATGACCAGCGGATTTTTATAATAAGCACTGTTGTTTAAACATTTATAAAATACTTAATGCAATTTAATACTAAAAAAATAATTTTACCACTTTTTCCCAGACTTTTCTCTTATGAAAACACTCTTAGCATTTTTATTGTTACTTTTATATATTGCAAACGAAGCTGCTTAAAAAAATACGTTTCATGCAATTTTAAGCAAAAAAGTTCTGTCAAATATTGTTTATCCACTTTGTAAGTAAAAATACAGTAATTAAACATACTCAAACATACTTAAACGTACAAACATACTCACTACTATCAATAACATGCAAAATAAACACGAAATAACATCAGAAAACCAGTAAACCTCACGTAAACAAAAACCACAACTTCCACCTTCAACACGCAAAAGGTAAACAAAATTTGCCAATTGTACAAATTGCTTTCCTAAAAACTATTTTCTTCAGTCAGCGCTGCAATCTGATGGCAGAAACAAAAATTAAAATGTCAAATAAAACTTCTGCATTCGTTCTGTGGCGTAATTAGTAAGACGCAAAATGTTTGAAAGCATTGAAAAGTGAGCGCCGTAAATGTGCGCCACGTGTGGAAATACCAAGTTCACTAGCAGCGCAATATTATGGCGTTGGTTGGTCCTCAAGGTTGTGCCGAACCTGTCGTTCAGCAATGTCAGTCATTTTATAATCGGAGAGTGGACCGATACCTAGCGGTAAGACGGAATAGTCCGCTTGACGCTATTGGCAGTATACAATTAAAGCGGTAATTAGTGCTGCGCCCTACCCGTGGATAGGAAAAACTAATAGTTAAGACAACGGCGGTTGGGGGTCGACACTGCATAGTATGAACGTTCCTAGTGCTGCTTTCTGCCGAGAAGTTCGGTAGGTAAACCTAGACGAAGGCAGACTCCATCTTATCGTCTTCCAACAAAATACTTGGCACTTGACGGTCGCATATTTTTTCCTCCGGTGGAGAGATGAATTTCCAACTACATCTTCTTACAGCTATGGAGAGATAATTTGGTCCGCCGAACAGAGAAAAAAGTCCTGCTGCATGGCTGAACGATGTCCATCATAAGCTCCACACTCGCCACCGGGGAGAATTAGATCACCACAACAACACCTAAAACGCCACTTTACAAATAAAAGAGAATACCCTTCATGGACCCAAAATCAGGTGAAAAACAACCATTTAATCTTTACACATAGAGTCAACACGGCATCACACCTCGTGACCAGTTATACATAACCATCAGTTTCTACATTTCAAGTTAAACATTCATTTGAATCCCCAATTGATGGGACAGTTTAGTGTGTACACTGAGTAAAAAATTAATTGTAAAATTTCAGTATATTTATAGTAGATTGTCAGTTCACAGACTGATATGGTTACAAGACAGCATCCAACATAGATTTCCACTCATTTCATTATAGGGGTTTCTCTACAGATTTTAAGTCAGTTTTTGCTATTAGTAATTTCTCATGTTCAATTCACTATGTATAAAAATATATATATTCTCTTATTTTAAAAATCAGTTTATTTCATTTGTATAAAAAGATTACTGGGGAGGTAGGTGAATTTTTAACTAGTTTCAACCAAGCTATGCATGTCGAAACACCTTTCAACTTGTTTGTCGAGACAAGTTTGTTGAGACAAGTTTGTTGAGACAAGCCGAAAGTTGAATGAACATGTCCGTCTCTGACCCAAGTGTAGTTTTTTTTATAAGGTGCTAATATTGTGCAATTTTTCTCTTTTCATTAATTGGCCCTATTTTAGTATATATAAATTCTTTATATTAATTATGATAACTGGGGGGCGTTAATTATTTTAAACAATTTTTATTTCTCACCGTAATTAGGTACTTAGGCACTTAGCTACTTAGGCACTTACTTTTAAATTTTATTAGGTCCTGGGGACAATTGTATACTATACATTATCGTACACCTGAGGTGTAATCAACCCACACCATGAGGGTAATTAATAAATGTAAATTTCTAATCCTAATTGGGATTCGTATAAAGAAGAAGTCAGAATTTATATACACCAGAAGGGTAATATAAAAAAGGGCGTGGCAAGAGACCTTTATGTATTTTATGTACACTATTGTATAATGTATTTTTGTCTTGTGGAACATGTTATGTGTGTATATTTCTGTGTACATTTTGGGGGTTAAAATATTATGCATTTACTGTACTTTTGGTGGGAACTTGGGATATAGGGATTTATTGTTCAATGTCTTTTACAACAGAAAGTTAACACATGTAGTCATGTGGGTATGTCCTTTTCATTTTTTTTAAGGGAGGTATTCTATCTCAATAATCGTTGCTGATCATTTCTTTAGAGAAACTATTTAATTTATTTAACCTTATAACAAGTATAGGAATTGTCACCTTTAAAATTTATTTAATTTGTTGAGTAATTATTTTTATTATTAATAGTAACAAGAAATGAAATCATTTATCTTCATCAATTTAGATGCAGCATTATAAAAGGAACAGAAAATAAATTTTTATTTTATTAAATAGTTTAATGGGAGCTTTATTTCAAGGTTAATTATTATTTTAAAATTCAATTCATTGATAGAGTGACATAGCAAATTATTTTCTTAGTTTCAGTAAATATTTTTCAGGTGGCCTTGTTGAGAGAGTATACTTATTTATTTAACTATTCAAAGGGGAATTATAGATCACTGTTGTATTTATTTATTATTAAATTGTTATGAGGTAGAATAATAAAAAGGGATTTGTTAATTATTTAATTCTTGAGTTTTCATTGCAAGTCCCGTCTCACTGGATCCAGCGCAATTTTTAGCTTCTCTTGGCCTTAGCCTAGTTTTAATTAACTTGTGGCCCCTCTTTACAAAAAAAAAAAAAAAAAAATTCTCAAAATTTTTCTCAAACAAATATTCTTTTTTTCACTGCTCAAGATAAAGTGGGGTTACATTTGGTAGCAGAGCGCGGTTACGATGAGGGTCGACCCGTGGGTCCTGTGGGTGTGACGGGGCTTGCAAACTTAGGAAATATTTTGGAATTTTCGCAATGTTAAGTTCAAATAGAACTTAGAAAATTTTAATGGCCCTATATCCGAAGTTGAAAATATTTTTTGTTACCTTTAAGGTTTTGCCATATATGTATATGTACTTGCCCGCCTTGAATAGTGAATAGTGCCATGTGGTAGGAAATTTTAGAAGGGGAAATCCCTGGGCAAGACTTATCGCAGTTCGGTGTTTGGTTATTTTGAGTTTACCTTGCCCATGTTTGGGGTGGTGTTGCTGTTTTTTTTTTTTATTATGCGGTATGGCCCGATCGGCAGTCGGTTTCTTCCGATAGATGGTAGCCGGATTAACATGAAATTGTTAAAATAAATTTTCGTTGGTCGGTGTTTTGTTTTTCGTGTTGTGTGTGTTGTGTGTGTGTCGCGTTCCTTTTGTCTGGTGTAATCGAGTGTGAGCAGTTCAGGTAGTGGGCTAGTTTCTCGCATCGGTAGGTGGACCCGCAGTCTACTCTTTGGAAGTACAGTACTTGGGTTTTTCATATTCTGGTATTATTTAGAATTAGTTTTTAAAGTTTCGTGTTAAGTGTGCCGACCGCGAAGTGAGGATGAGTTCAATAAATCCTGAGTTGTTTTTAAGGGAGGAAATTGAGTTCGAGCTCCGGGCCCGGGGTAAAGAACCCCGAGGCAATGTCCAGGCCTTACGGCGGCAGCTCCGTGAAGCGCTGGCCGCGGGTGATGCGCTCTCCAGGGTCACTATCACTGACCCCGAGAGTGAGTGGGAAGGGTGTACGGAAAGGTGGGGTGAGCTGCGGGAGTTGGCTCAATCCGTCGAAAGTTTGGAGGAGGGACCGGGATGCTCTCTCGGTGTCCGGCGGATCCGGCAACGTATGCAGCACGTAATTCGCCGGCTGCAGAATTTACAGGCACAAGTCATTGAACCATCATATAATATACTAGGCATAATACAAGAGATAACTTCGACCCTCCAGGGGTCACAACCAGTAAGAGCATCCACCCCGCTTCCGGTTGTTGAGGAGTCCGTGGTCTCAGCTGTGAACACTTCTTCATACAGAGAAGTAGAACCCGTACAAACTGGTTCGGGGGCGGCAACGTACAATAAACTGCCCAACCCACTTGCCCATATAATACAACAACTTCCAGTCGTAGATGGACTGGAGGCAGACAAACTAATACCTTTTTTCAAAATAGTCTTTGAGTTGAAAGACTACCCGGGAATGATGGACCGTGCGGTGCTCGAACTCATCTTCCCCTACTGTCGCGGTACCATGGCTGACAGGGTGGCGGAGGTAATGCGACGCAAAGAAGGTGTGGATGAGTTCCACCGGGTGGTGCTGAGGGCGTTCGTCCCTAGCAGATTGATGGAGCAATTGCGCCATCGTCATTTTTATAGAGTTCAGGCACGGGGCGAAACATTGGCTCAGTACGTGCTGCGAATACGCGAGGTAGCTCGTATTCTGGGAATGGGCATGTCGGAGGAAGAGGTAGTACAACACATCCTCGACGGCGTCTCTGCCGACGACCGTCTGCTATTAGTTTTTGCCCAGCGGCCGCTGTGGTTTGCCGACCTGGAGCGACTCTGTGTTATGATGGAGGCCATGCAGATGACCGACCATGCGAGAGGAGACAGTAGACGAGCCGAACCAAGACCTCAGACATCGGAAGGGACCAGAGAGCCTACCTTCCCCCGACAGGCCCAGCCAGCTCGAAATCGTCAGCAAACGAATTCTAATTCCGTGATTTGTTACAATTGTAACCGCCCGAGACACGTGGCGAGAAATTGTACGCGAGGGCGCGCGTGACCAGCACCACCTATGTCTAGACCAGCGCCAAAAAAACTAGGTAAACAGGGGAAGATATTTCGGAGGATGTCTTCCCCCCACTTCAATTCTGTTCAACTTCCGCCGACATCCAGGCACTCATTAAAAGCCCAATCTTCTAACATCAAGGTCCAGTCCGCTACCTCGCAACAACTTTCTGTATGCCCCTTTCTGTCGCTCGAGGTAAAGGGGGGTCAGCTCAGAGCCTTAGTTGACTCCGGTTCAGCCCGATCCATCATTTCATCTCGGGTACATGCGGACCTTGAACGACAGGGTTTAATTAAAAGGTCAGAACAGTCATCTGAAATATGCTGGACGGCATCCCGGGAAATCTTGCCTATCTCCCGGGTTACTTCCTTTAAGATCAAAATCGATGGGTTTTCTTGGGTGTGGTCTTTTCTGGTTTCTCCTGCTCTGGGAGTGGATTGTATCATTGGTGCCGATTTTATCGCAAAAAGTGGTCTCGTGCTGGACATCCAAGCGCACCAATGTTTTTTTAAATTTAATCGGGAGGTTTTAATTCCGTTCCTTGGGTACCAGGGCGCTAAGCCGGGTATCCAAGAAGTAGCTTGTCCCGATTCTGCACGAGATCATCTCACTCCATCCCAGCAGACGGCCTTAGATCATTTGTGTGAGGAATTTCCCGAGGTGTTAACTCCTACTTTGGGACTCACACACCTGCTGGAATACAAAATCAGACTTACAGACTCGAAAATAGTGAGGTCACACCCTTACAAGTTTGCTCCTCCAAAGATGACCATTCTGCGAGAGAAGGTTCAAGAATTGTTGGACCAAGGGTGATTGAACCTTCTCATTCCAGCTATGCCAGCCCAGCATTTTTAGTGCCAAAGCCTGGTGGCAAACAAAGATTGGTTATTGATTACAGGAATTTGAACGCCAATATCGAGGTGGATTCTGTTCCCCTCCCGGATTTACATTCGGCCTTTGATTGGTTCAGTGGGGCCAGATTTTATACCATTATCGATCTGAACGCGGCCTATCATCAGATACCTCTTGCCAAAGAAAGTAAACCATATACGGCTTTTTGTGTACCCTGGAATTTGTACCAGTACACAAGGGTTCCCATGGGTTTGGCTGTGGGGGCCCAGACACTTACTCGACTTCTCGACACTGTCTTTCACGACGTCAAATTCCGTTTCGTCTATAATTATCTCGACGATCTTTTGGTATATAGCGAGACTTTCGAAGATCATCTGCTGCATTTAAGAGAGGTGTTGGGTCGCTTAAGAGAGGCTGGCCTCACTGTCAATCCCGAAAAGGTTCGTTTCGCCCAAGAGAGTATTTCTTTCTTGGGCCATTTAATTTCACACAAGGGCGTGACGGTAGACCCAGAGAGGACACAGGGCATCCGTGACTTTCCTCCGCCTAGGGATGCGAAGGGCATAGCGAGATTCGTCGGTATGATAAATTTTTATCGGCGTTTCATACCGAACATCGCTGAAATTGCCGCTCCCTTGAATGAACTGAGGAAGAAGGGGGCAAAGTTTACATGGGGGGAAAACCAACAGAAGGCTTTCGCTACCTTAAAGGAAGCCATCATTTCCCCACCGGTGTTGCGGATGCCCGACTTTTCAAAGCCGTTCATTTTGCAGACGGACGCGAGTTCGGTTGCGCTCGGAGCGGTCCTTTCCCAAGTTATTGACGACGCTAGGCAGCCTGTGGCTTTTATCTCACGCACGTTGACCCAGCAAGAATGTAAATCATCCGTTTACGAGCTAGAGTGTTTAGCTGTTGTGTACGCTCTAGACAAGTTCAGGCGTTTCCTGGAACATGCTGAGTTCCTGCTCGAGACCGATAATCAGGCTCTCTCATGGCTTCTAGCTCATCCCCGGCAACTGGGTAAAATTGGTAGATGGGTGGTGAAAATCTCATCCTTTAAGTTCACCGTGCAACACATCAGGGGATCCCAGAATGTGGTTGCAGATGCCTTATCCCGCATGTTTTCCCAACCCAGTGATGCCCAAGCTGAGCAACCCTGTTCCGTTCTTCTAGATTTCCCATTACCCTTCACTGATGTGTTACCCCATCAGTTAAACGACGAAGTGCTGGGTCAAGTCATCCAAAATATCAAGCAGGGTAACGTACAGGCCCCTTATTTCTTGTCCAAGGGAGTCCTTTGTTGTCGAGAGAGGAAAGGACGAGCACCTAAAATCGTGCTGCCTAGCAAATTAGTGCCCATGGTCTTCAGCTATTACCATGATTCCCCAATCGGAGGCCACAAGGGAATTTCGAAGACCATTTCCAGTATTAGGAAACATTTAATCTGGAAGGCCATGGATAGAGACATCACGACGAGAGTTAAAAACTGTCATCTTTGTGGTTTGAGCAAGCCTGCCCAGAACACCAAACTAGGGTTGTTATCTTCTGAGGTGGCGAGCAGACCAATGGAAAAGTTGTTTATTGACTACGTGGGGCCGTTCCCCCGTAGCAAGTCAGGTAATGCTTACCTGCTTGTTTGTGTAGATGCTTTTTCAAAGTTTGCCTGGCTACTGCCCTTACGACAGGCAACAGCTCGTTTGACCATCAACGCTTTACAGAACCACGTTTTTCAGCATTTCGGTCTTCCGACCATCATTGTTTCGGACAATGGCCCGCAATTTATTTCAAACGAATTCAGGCGTATGTTTTTCGCCAGTGGCATCAAACACGTAACCACTTTCCCTTATTACCCACAACCGTCCTATGCGGAGAGATTCAATCGGAATCTCCGGTCCGCCTTGATTGCTTATCACGCTGAGCAACAAACCACCTGGGATCAGAATTTGAAGTGGTTACAATTAGCTCTTAACACGGCCAGACACGACAGTCCGACAGTCATCAGGCCGTGCCCTTTGAAATTTTGTTTGGATTCTCGCCCGCACTCCCGTTGACCAACCTGTGGGATATCGAAGATCTTCTGCCGCGGGAGCCCAATAATAAAACTGCTGAGAGATGGAAAGTGGCTCGGAAGAATTTGCTGCGAGCGCACGAGCGGGTCCGTCGGCGTTATAATCAGGGGTGTATTCCAAACCCCTTCCGGATTGGTGACTGGGTCTATTGCCAAAGCCACCCACTCAGCTCAGCCGCTGACAAACGTGCTGCGAAGCTATGCTACCGTTGGTCGGGGCCATACCGTATCATAGGATTTACGTCACCGGTGATGGCCCGGCTGGGCGTACCGGGAGACAAACAAAAAGTGGTGACAAGCCACATTTCCAAACTCAAACGTTGTCGAGGGCTATCGAAAACGTTCGAAGGGGGTTAGCCCCCGTAAAGATAGGACGGATGTCCTTGTTTAAGGTGGAAGTCGTGTTCGGGCGAAGGGGGCGAGCCTCAGGAGATCGGAAGATCTACCATGGTAGGAATCTTTCTTTTGTCTTTTGCTCTCTCTCTCTCTTGTGCTGTATGCGGGCTCTGATCAGGTCAGCATGCAGCACCCGCACACTTACATAATACATATCTTCTTTCGTCTCTTTCGTTTTCCTTTTTTGAATTCTGTTCTCCTGAGAGCAAGCTCAGCTGAGCCAACCCAACCACGACGTCCACCGGTTTCTTTTGGGGAGACGTACTCTGCAGGGTACCCTCCTGGCCTTTAACTTTGGGGCAACTATGTTGCCCTTTTGGGGTGAGGGTGTGCCGAACCTGTCGTTCAGCAATGTCAGTCATTTTACAATCGGAGAGTGGACCGATACCTAGCGGTAAGACGGAATAGTCCGCTTGACGCTATTGGCAGTATACAATTAAAGCGGTAATTAGTGCTGCGCCCTACCCGTGGATAGGAAAAACTAATAGTTAAGACAACGGCGGTTGGGGGTCGACACTGCATAGTATGAACGTTCCTAGTGCTGCTTTCTGCCGAGAAGTTCGGTAGGTAAACCTAGACGAAGGCAGACTCCATCTTATCGTCTTCCAACAAAATACTTGGCACTTGACGGTCGCATATTTTTTCCTCCGGTGGAGAGATGAATTTCCAACTACATCTTCTTACAGCTATGGAGAGATAATTTGTAAACGACTGCGGGTCCGCCGAACAGAGAAAAAAGTCCTGCTGCATGGCTGAACGATGTCCATCATAAGCTCCACACTCGCCACCGGGGAGAATTAGATCACCACAACAACACCTAAAACGCCACTTTACAAATAAAAGAGAATACCCTTCATGGACCCAAAATCAGGTGAAAAACAACCATTTAATCTTTACACATAAAGTCAACACGGCATCACACCTCGTGACCAGTTATACATAACCATCAGTTTCTACATTTCAAGTTAAACATTCATTTGAATCCCCAATTGATGGGACAGTTTAGTGTGTACACTAAGTAAAAAATTAATTGTAAAATTTCAGTATATTTATAGTAGATTGTCAGTTCACAGACTGATATGGTTACAAGACAGCATCCAACATAGATTTCCACTCATTTCATTATAGGGGTTTCTCTACAGATTTTAAGTCAGTTTTTGCTATTAGTAATTTCTCATGTTCAATTCACTATGTATAAAAATATATATATTCTCTTATTTTAAAAATCAGTTTATTTCATTTGTATAAAAAGATTACTGGGGAGGTAGGTGAATTTTTAACTAGTTTCAACCAAGCTATGCATGTCGAAACACCTTTCAACTTGTTTGTCGAGACAAGTTTGTTGAGACAAGTTTGTTGAGACAAGCCGAAAGTTGAATGAACATGTCCGTCTCTGACCCAAGTGTAGTTTTTTTTATAAGGTGCTAATATTGTGCAATTTTTCTCTTTTCATTAATTGGCCCTATTTTAGTATATATAAATTCTTTATATTAATTATGATAACTGGGGGGCGTTAATTATTTTAAACAATTTTTATTTCTCACCGTAATTAGGTACTTAGGCACTTAGCTACTTAGGCACTTACTTTTAAATTTTATTAGGTCCTGGGGACAATTGTATACTATACATTATCGTACACCTGAGGTGTAATCAACCCACACCATGAGGGTAATTAATAAATGTAAATTTCTAATCCTAATTGGGATTCGTATAAAGAAGAAGTCAGAATTTATATACACCAGAAGGGTAATATAAAAAAGGGCGTGGCAAGAGACCTTTATGTATTTTATGTACACTATTGTATAATGTATTTTTGTCTTGTGGAACATGTTATGTGTGTATATTTCTGTGTACATTTTGGGGGTTAAAATATTATGCATTTACTGTACTTTTGGTGGGAACTTGGGATATAGGGATTTATTGTTCAATGTCTTTTACAACAGAAAGTTAACACATGTAGTCATGTGGGTATGTCCTTTTCATTTTTTTAAGGGAGGTATTCTGTCTCAATAATCGTTGCTGATCATTTCTTTAGAGAAACTATTTAATTTATTTAACCTTATAACAAGTATAGGAATTGCCACCTTTAAAATTTATTTAATTTGTTGAGTAATTATTTTTATTATTAATAGTAACAAGGAATGAAATCATTTATCTTCATTAATTTAGATGCAGCATTATAAAAGGAACATAAAATAAATTTAATATTTTATTAAATAGTTTAGTGGGAGCTTTATTTCAAGGTTAATTATTATTTTAAATTTCAATTCATTGATAGAGTGACATAGCAAATTATTTTCTTAGTTTCAGTAAATATTTTTCAGGTGGCCTTGTTGAGAGAGTATACTTATTTATTTAACTATTCAAAGGGGAATTATAGATCACTGTTGTATTTATTTATTATTAAATTGTTATGAGATAGAATAATAAAAAGGGATTTGTTAATTATTTAATTCTTGAGTTTTCATTGCAAGTCCCGTCTCACTGGATCCAGCGCAATTTTTAGCTTCTCTAGGCCTTAGCCTAGTTTTAATTAACTTGTGGCCCCTCTTTACAAAAAAAAAAAAAAAAAAATTCTCAAAATTTTTCTCAAACAAATATTCTTTTTTTTTACTGCTCAAGATAAAGTGGGGTTACAAGGTGTTCATAAACGGTATTAGGTTTTGTGACGTTCATTCATTAACTGGATAGAGTTTTAGGCCTAAACAACTTTGCTGACATTCAACAAAATATATTGTCGCCATCAGGATTGGAACACATGATACAGATGATACAGAAATTATACACATATCAACGTGTTTTATGTCACAATAATGATATGTTAAAGGAAAATAACTTTACTAATACAACTACTACTACTAGCCTACTACTGCTACTACTACTACTACTACTACTACTACTACTACTACTACTACTACTACTACTACTACTACTACTACTACTACTACTACTACTACTACTACTACTACTACACTACTTCTACTACTACAACTACTACTACTACTACTACTGCTACTAGTACTACTGATGCTGCTGCTACTACTACTACTACTACTACTACTACTACTACTACTACTACTACTGGTACTACTGATGCTACTGCTACTGCTACTACTGCTACTTTTACTACTACTACTACTACTACTACTACTACTACTACTACTACTACTACTACTACTACTACTACTACTACTACTACTACTACTACTACTACTACTACTACTGCTAAAACTACTGTACTATAATATTTCAGTAAACACGGAAGACATTGTACCAATTTTGTACTGTTAGTATTTTGTGATATAAACAGCCTAGGTGTTGAGTCATGTTTGTTTTTTTTGAATATTCATCTACATTATTTCCATCCAATGAATTTCAGCAAAGATATCATTAACAACTGAATTTTCCTAGCATATGTATCTGCTGGTAATATTAATATAAATGTTTTGTCTTGCTTCTCGATAAGAAGAGTACCTCTTGGCAATCAAAGTATCCACCCTCTTTCATTGGCATTGGCACGAATATTTTGTATTAAATTAAGTATGGTTTTATAGGCCCAAATTTTAAAGGGCCTCCATATTCTCTAACATTTGTATTTTGAAAATGATCCGCAGGTGAAATGGTGATGTTAGTTTGCAGAAACAGCAAACTAATGCTGACATGCCAGGCGCATTGACTCCACAAGGTCAATGAATCATAGTGGTGACAATGTTTTACGAAGCTTTAAAAAACAGACTGGATCTTGTAGTTCAGCACACAGATGTAGGTTAATATCAAACGCCTCTCAAATTGTGGAGTAGTCATCGAGACTAACAAGTATGTGTTAGTGTGGAAATTCACATTTCTGTAATTCAATGAAACACACACACACACACACACACACACACACACACACACACACACACACACACACACACACACATAGGCACGCAACAAGAGCAACTCTCAATACATGATATTTTAGTAAATTATTTTTTAACTTTTTGAGTTTGCAATGAAAACTCCAAGAAACAGTATTAGGCAATCAGCAGGGTTTCCATTTTTACTAAGCTGGCGAATTATACCTGCCCATTTTTGACTTATAGATCATCATTAAGAATAAGTTTGGATATCCAAAATTGCATACAATCACCATCGCATACTAGTACCAAAGAGTCATGTCAAGTAAGCTACCCTGAAATGAAGATGGCAAACAATCTTTCAACCAGTAATACCCTATGTCATGAGTGTAACGGACCACATCAGAAAGTTGCTCGAAAGATGTGGAGTGTGCCGACACAGAAATTCTAACAACGCATCCAATCAGTGAAGTTCACTAGAGATCCAACCTCATGTGGGGTATACAGAGTGCTGTGTTTTTGTGGAAAAGTCTATATAAAGCGACACTGCAACCTGGGACAAACACAGTAGTCTGCTATAGTGGGAAATGCACTTTCTAATGACAACTATAGAGCACTTTCCTACCCTTGAGTTAGCAGTACTTTGCTCTTTGCTCGCTTGCACCGAAAGGCAGTTGAAATATACAAGCTTGGCGACTGCAGCATGAATAAGAAAGAGGGCCAGTCATATCCAAGTTGGGGAGCAGCAGCTTGATATGCTCTGGTGGTTCCAGTGTCTGGATGAATCCGATGTCTGCCTGTTAGTTGCTTGTTACCTTGATTAGCAATATCACATTGCAGGATTGGAACCTCTTTTGATTTAAATTTTTGGATTGACAGAATTATGTAATTTTGTTTGACTCTGGACTTCAAAGAGACTCACAAGGCGGAAAGGGGGATTCTTCAGAAACATTTTGATGGAGGGAGGGGCAGGAATTGCTTACCCACAATGGCCAGGGTGCCTCAAACCACTCATGAAAAGTCTCCAGAAGCTACCGTTTGGCAATGTCGAGTCACAGGAGTGAGCAGAAAAGGATGAAACACTCACAAATGCGACACAAGGCACACCTAAGGCAAGCGCAACTCCCCTCTGTTTATTGCCATGTTCGGGAATGGACAATGTGTAAGTGGGAGGGATGGGTGAGCAAGGTCGGCAGGATAGGTAAAAGATGGCTTATAGGGGATTGTCTAATAGCACTCCTAATATATATGTTGGGAGTTCGAGGATGGAAGTCCTTTGTTACAGGTAGAGCGAGGTGGAGGGTCAGGATACAGGAGGTCAAGGCTCAACTTGGGGCTGTAGCACCATAGGAGGAGGAGGAGGAGGTGGTTATAAAATTAAACACACACATATACTAATACAAGGGCTATTTGTTTTCAACCTCCGATAGACCTATAAACAGACACATGAATCACATCAATAATTTTATTATGGGTATACAAAAGTTTCATATATATGTAAACTACTTTTCTACATTGCCTCCACCATTATTGAGGTACTCATCATAGCAAGGCACCATCTTTTCTATGCCCATGTTGTAGAATGTTCGCTCCTGAGTAGTCAGCCAATCTCCCACACTGGACTTTAACTCATCATTGCAGTCAAACTGCTGCCCACCTAACCACTTTTTCAAGTCAGTGAACAAATGGTAGTAACTTGGTGCCAAGTCTGGACTATAATGTGGGTGATCAGGGATTTCCCAAACTTGGAGTCTTGTGGACATCTGTGACTGTTTGGGAACCCACCGAGCACATAGTTTCCTATACCCAAGCTTCTAAGTAAGAATATCATAAAGAGCAGACCTAAAAAGTTTAGGAAAATCAGCAGAAATTTCTGTAATTGTGAAACGACGGCGCTCTTGAACCATCCTGTCTACCCTTTCAACAACATCATCAGTAGCCATGGACTTTCTTCCTTGCCCTCCTTCAACATGAACATCAACTCGTCCTTCTTTAAATTTTTGACACCATTCGCGAATTGAACCATCACTCAACACATTATCTCCATACACATTATACAACCTTTGATGAATTTCTGCAGCACTATGACCTTCAGCTTGAAGAAATCTAATAACAGACTGAATCTCACACTTGGAGGCAATTTCAATTGTAGTTGCCATAATTAAACTGTTGTCACTATAGTAATAGACAAAATAACTATAAAACCAATGGTTATAGGTTAGAACAATGCCTCAAAAACATTAATCAACAATCAGATTGTTGTTATGACAACAGAACCAGGTTTGCCAACTCACAGGAGGTTGAAAAAAATAGCCCTTGTACATACAGAGAGATAAATAGATTATTAATATGTTAAGAATTAAAAAATTCTACAGATATGTAATCTCGACATTTGTGTACTATTTCTGTATTGCCTATAATAATTTTAAACTTTCATCCTTAAAACAAAATGTTAAAAAACATACAATTGCTTTAGAACTGTGTCAAACTAATACCCAAACCCTGCATAACATTTTATCACTAGAGTTAACAAAAAATGACACACACTTGGAGGTGAAACACACACACACACACATACACATACACACACACACACACACATATAGAGATAACAAGCAGATAGTATAACTTCACACTTGCATGTGGGGTTGGAACACTTGCTTGAAGTGATACTTGCTCTTTGTGACATTTGCTCTGAATATACATATGTTATCAACAAGCTGATAAAGCACACGCACACGAACACACACACACACACACACACACACACGACACCGGTGTATACCAAATAAACAAGTACTTTGTCTACACTTCATTCATCCAGTCCCGTTTATTTAATATATAGACAAAGTTCGAATCTTACTGGCCGGACAAGGAAGATTCTGATTTTCCATAAAAATGTGTGTAAATATAATGCTAAATTCTATTCTCCTTGCATGCTTCTTCATCTCTGATTATCTAGTATAATGGCCTGTATTATCAATTTAAATTACAATGGTTTAAATTTTATTAAGGCGAAAGCTACGTATAAGAAAAAATAGTAGAGAATGATGTGTGCTAGATTTTTATTTTAATTATTTATTATTTTATTATACTCTTTTAAGGAGGTACTTAACTTCAGTGTACTCTTTCTAGAGAACACCATGGAAAGGTAGTCTTTTATATCCCGGAAACATTTATGCATTTTTTTATTAATTTTTTTTATAGCTTGATATACAATTCAGAGTTTTTTAAAAAATAATTACAATTTGTTTTCTTTACAATATTTACAATCCATACGAAGTTTTCAGAGATAGTTTTTTTTACTGAAATGTGTGACTGAAAGCTAAGTTTGAAAGTTTTCACAAACCCTCAACATTTCCAAAAGCTTTGGAAATGAATTGATATTATCTTCAAAACAGGGGTTCCTCTCTTCTAGTCTTTAAGGTTGAGAGATATTCTGACTCTGACAAATGTGTGACCATAGTATTCAGTGTCTTCTCGGAAAGTGTTGATCAGCAATTAAAATGAAAGAGAATTAATGGAAAATAGTGAAATATTGATCAATAAACAGCAATTTCACCGTGTCACAACATGGAAAGAATATTCTTTCTAAAATTAAATGGTGTGACAACAGAAGCAGTCTAAAAGTTAACATATTGGTTAGGATTCTTCAAGTTTTCAGTATTCAAATCAATTGGTAGTACTTTTTAGGAATGTTTCTGAAATTAAGAAACTTCTAAAAAAAAACCGCTGGTACACATAAAAAGTACTTGTGGGTGAAGCTTAATATATGATACGCTTCAAAATTGTAATTGTGTGTGTGTGTGTGTGTGTGTGTGTGTTGTGCATGCGTCCACATAAGTAATGTACTTAATAACAACATAATAGTGACAGGAATTAAATATTAGTAATAATAACAACAACAACAAATCATGGTATGTTCAATGTTAAAAGTAATAGTTATAATAAATAATGTCTATAATTAACTAAATTGTATAATTATAATGTAGCCTAATATGATATAATAATTACAGTTAATTAATATAATTAATGACCTCAGTAATATATAAATAATATATAAATAAGAATATCTGGGACTTACGTGCAGAGAATTTGATCAAGCTTACTAAAAGAACAACAAATGATGTTTTCAAATAATTAGTTGAATGTCATCAATATGAATGTTCTGTCTGTTAATTAAGTGTTAGATGAAGTAAAGGACTTATTGTTGGGCTTATGTAGTCAAGTTGACCAGGTAACAGTTGTTAAAACTCGTCTTTGGCTTCTGTACAAATGTAACTGCTTAATACTATACTACACTTCCTGGAATCGTTATGAATTTCCTAGAACCATTGTTTCTCCAAAGAAATGTCACTACATTCAGCATGCGAGCAAATGTCATTCAGAGCAAGTGTCACAGCTTCCTTGCACGCGCATGTGTGTTTACATAATCTACATCTCCCTTTGTTTACTTATTTTAAGATATATGAATGTATTTTATAGGTAAATAGATGTGACATGTAGATTTCTTACATTTGCTTGTACAGCGTACGGCTCATCATGAGTCCACTCCCTGTAATATTTTCCAAGCCCTACTTTAATTGCTTCTGGAGGTAACAACGCTTTTATTGGTTCTGAGAAGACACAATGGGCAGCTAAAATTTAAAAAAGTTCCTTGTTACTTTATAGAAAATATTAAAATGTCAAATATGTAAATGAACTTTTCCATAAACAAAACTGTTATATACGCAAGTTAATTAAAAGTGTATAAATCACTCCATTAAAATTTGCTATCAAAATCAATTATTTAACATACAGAATTATAAACGTTCTTAGTATATAATATATTAAAATTCATACAAACCTGTTAGAACAATGTGGGGTGAAATCAGAGTTCCTCCACATGCTTGTTCCCACTGATTAGACTTATTTCTCATATAAAGGCCTACATGCCATGGAAATTCAGCATATTTTGTAGAAGACCCATATGTAATAAGGGGTTTGTTTACACCTTGTGTGTTTCTCTTTCCACACACTGCAATAACAGAGAAATTTCTTTAACACTTAAGAAATGAAAGTACATGCAGGGGCAGATTTACCTTTTTGCCGCCCGTTGGCAGTATAAATTTTCCATCTCCCAAAAATCTATTGGGGGGTGCATTTACGTGTTTAATTCAATCCTTCATATTATCAATTACCCTAAAATTTGTTCTTTGTATAACATTTTCTCCGCAATTTTTTAAAATACATTTCTATACAACAATTTACATAACGTACTAGGAGGACTACAATAAGACAAATTACTGTAGACGTATTAATTCCAAAACATTTTAACTGAAGTCTGAATCAACGAACTAAAGAATAATAACTGAAGGAAAACATATTAATAAGTAAACAAACACAAGAGGCAGTGGTGGGGTTAAGAAAAAGTGATCAGACAACTCACAATTTACGCAGAAGTACACACTATGCCAAAAATGTATAATGCCAGGCAGAGTTGGGTACATAAATTATGCTACGCTAGCAGTCTATGACTTTTATAGTCATGAAATTATGCCTCTTTTATAGTGGCATTTTTCGACAGTCATTCAAGTCAAATTACAGGGTAGGCAAAAGGGTGTTCAAAATTTGAATATAAACTAAGTAATAGTTAAATATTTAATACAATGGAAATACCACATAGATAATGCATGTAATTGTGTTCTCCTTATGTAATAATCCTAGCTACTAAACAATATATATTTTTAAAAGTTTCTTATCATATTGGGATGAAATGGAGCAGCCTTTGAAACATCTCTTAGGTATATTCTAAAACCAACACAACGGCTGTCAAATTTTACCTTTCCAAAATTTGCTTTCAAATTTATTCGCCCATAGGCAATTGCCTACTTTACCTATGCATAAATCCGCCACTGAGTAATGAAATATTTAATTGTAAATTATGTTCATATTTTCTAATAAAAACACTAAAAGTGAAACTGGCTTGTAGAAGATTGTTCAGAAAACATCAACAAATTTGCAAGACATTATATTTTTACAAGAAGTATTTGAAAAATCCTTTACCACATTAATATTATGGATTAGCAAAAAATTGGTAAATTATTAAATAATAACAGTATATAATGTAGAGCTTTTTAAATAATGAAATTTTAAAATATTGCGCAAATAAAATATAGTTACTATATAAGTTTTTAATACAATTTTAGTTTTTATCAAGTTAGAGAATTATTTTACATTCTAATTTACAGAAGCACAAGCACTAATGCAGATAAATTTTCATATATGTGTTATCACTAAAGAATATATATTTATTATAAATTTAGTAATATCTAAATATTATTTTAATACAGACTGTTAACATTAACTGTAACTAAATCCTTGAATTCATAGTGACTGTCAATCAATGAATTATTTGGTCAAAGGTTTGTGAGGATCGGTCAAAAAATATAACACAAATTTTAAAGAAATTTGTCTTTAAAGAAAGCATTTGATGATGTAAAACAAACTATCTCAACTCCTACACATATACAAGGATACACACATACCCACACTCACATACACAAACACGTTTACTCAAACAATTTTTCTGTTGTGTTTGACATTTCTTTTGTATTAATACACTAGTCCTGATGATTACAATAAACATTGTCGAAACGTCAAAACAAATAAGTTAAAATTTGTGTTATACTTTTTGAGCGATCCTCACAAACCCTTCACCTAAAAATTCATTAACCGTAATTCTAAAAAAATGATGTAACATCAATATAACAACAGAAAGTTGCAAGCTATGTAAGGCACAATGTTAACCTGCCTGTACAGCACTAATTAAGGACTGTACAAACAAAACAGAATAACTACTCAAGTTCTTTTGTTGTGGTAGGCCACAACAGAATAACAATAAATCCTTTTCTTGTTTTCTTGTTTCTGCTTCACAACAGAGACAATACTAGACATCAGACCATACACTAAAAGAGATGCCAAAAATATACTCACAGTTTCATCAAAAGTAATATTTATAGGAGAAAAGGTTCTTTTTTCTTTTCAAAAAATTGTATATATGTGACTGTGTGTGTGTGTGTGTGTGTGTGTGTGTGTGTGTGTGTGTGTGTGTGTGTGTGTGTGTGTGTGTGTGTGTGTGTGTGTGTGTGTGTGTTGCAACGTTATAAGTATATCAAAATGAATACACTTCTGACCATGTACTCAAACCAACTGTAAAAATGTTAAACACAGACTAGGACGTAGGATTGCACAAGTAGGCCTAATGTAGTTGCACAATAAACATTTTTTAACAAGAAATAATTAATTAAAATATAATTAAAAAATTGTGACGATTTAAATTTAAAACAAATAAAAAAAATTAATAATAAAAATATAAAATGGGAAGTTAGTGAAAACCATTAAATCGCACTATTAAACCGAAGAATACCCCTGAACTAACTCATAATAATAATGAGAATTAAAAAGAGAATTTAACTAAAATAATTAACAAAAACTGAGAAAGCAAGAGTTTAAAAACTGTTAACCCTTTATTAAATTATCATACTATGACATACCGGATCCAACTTAAATACCGACCCGGCATTAAATAAAAATACCTGTAAATTATAATGTAAATAATAAATAATTCAAAGTCACTATTAGTAGTTGTAATAAATTCTGTAGACAAGCAAAGTCTTGATTGTTTATTATGTCGAACTGTAAGACAATATTACTAATTAAAAGTTGGAACTATGTTATGGCGGAGTATTCACTCCGCGTCGTTACAATTCTCCTGTTGTAACAATGTAGGACTTGAGATGCGACGTTCAATCTGTAAACAGCTCCAAGCGGAGCGCTGCACAAAATGTTTTTTTTTATTTTGTTATTAGTTTCAACTAACAGTGTGGAGATCTATGTAACTAAAATGTAGAGTGTTTTAAAACAAAGATGTAAAAGAATAAAATAAGTGTGTAAGGTGACATCTCCTATTAAAAATATAGTTCAAGTTATTTTAGGGTTCCGTCATAATGTGTAACGAATATATAAACTCAAATACTACTGTGCTATTAAAATGTGATGTGATTAACTGGGACATGTGAAGACTAAGACCTCAACTGCATTTACACTACCACTGAGAAACAGGACGACTTCATTCTAGATGACACAGTAACATCCACTTCATCATTAGTTGACTCCGAGGACCTCCACCGGAAAGACTACCACGATGACGACCCACAATTAAGAGAGTACAGAAGAATCACGCAGCAGGACATGGACTGAAACGATTAACTAGAGGTGACGCGGAAGCTCGTCTTCCGTGCATAATGTATTTTTTAAATATAAGTAATTTTAAATGAAAAAGACTTTAAATGACAATCTCTAAGCGTTAAGAATAACAATGTTGTAACAAGAAATTTCAGAAATCATACTTTGTAACATAACTCTTGTGATGTAGCTTTGGAACATCGCACAACAAAATGAAACCATTCTTCAAATGGTATTTTAAGTAATAATGTATTTGACTAAAGAAGTAGAGTAAATTTGAAAATTCCTAACTAGTTTAAAGAAACTCGGATCCGAGGTAAATACACTAACTGTATTATCATTTTTAATAGATAAAACCCCCTTACAATTTCAGTGTAAGCAAAAAATGTTATTTGTAATGTATTATCAATCATACGTAAATAAAGAGATGTCATCTTTGTTACATACTAAATTGAGTGCATAAATCAGCAGACTTCCCACCCCAGTTTCCTTTTATTAAAGTACTTATAATTATTGATAGTGATTTGATTAATTTTCAGTTGTTCCAACGAAGGCGGCCTGTATAATTGGCCAGAGTCAATTATCACGGGTTCTCTAGGTTATAACGTAGCCGACACGTTATAAAATAAATCAATGGTTTATTAAATATTGCAAAAAAATTAATTATTATTAAAATTTGAAAATAAAAATTTAAAAAAAATCGGTATGGAGAACGATACATGACTTCCATGTTCTCAGATTATATATAAAATCATTTGGTACTGCCTTTATGCGTACCCGCAGTTATTTCGATAATGCGATTTTTGGGCTTCGATATGTAGTGAATATCGCACATAATTTTATGTAGTGGAAGAATTATTCAAATTTTAATTTTGTTTTTGCAAAATAGTTGCCTGGTGATTGCAATTGATTTCGTTTGTAATTTTTAATGGAAAATGACTGTAGTAGTAATTTATCACCGTGTCGTGGCAGTGACCCCAAAAATTGATTATGTTAGGTTAACATGAAAACGAAAATTATACATGGAAACCAATACGTGTGTAATGTAATACTATTTTTTTTCTAAAACCACGAAAAACCCAACTCGAAGTAAGGCGGGAGTGGCCCAAGGGTGAAACTCTTGCCTATTATTATAGGCCTACATGTCACTTTTTTGTGGCAGAACTCATTTTTTGGTAAAATTCGTTTTCCGACAAGTAGCCTACTCGTTTTGTGACTAACAAAAAACAATCATCCATTATGTACAATTTGTAGCGCATATGTTGTCATTCCTTAATACAGTGTTTTTTGTTTTTTCATTAACCATAAATATTTGTATTTATCATTTTGTATTTGCTGTTGTTTTTTCCAATGTGTAAACTTAAAAACGTTAGGTTCTGTATTTTAAGTGTTAATCTGTTATACCCATTGTATTACACGTTTAATGTTATGCTTTCTCAACCACAGGTTTTATTTATTTTAGCAGTAAACTAAAACCCAAAACCATTATTACCTAACTACGAAATGAAAACAACAAGTACTTTTGCTTTACATTAAAAAATAGGGCAATTTACAATTAGTACACTTCTTCTTTTCCACACCGTAATATATCGATACAATCGCATATTAAAAACATCGAAATTTATTGCGGGTACTCATACAGTTCCAATCATTTACTTGAATTCGGTTCGATAATTCCTAAAAAAATATGGAATTTTGTTAAAGTGAAATAAAATATTTCTATAGAAACTACTTCTTTGTTGTCAATATCGTAGTACACAAATAAAACTTATATATATCGGTATGGAGAACCATACATGAATTCCATGTTGTAAGATTTATGTTTAAAGTAATTTACTTTAATTCGGTTCGGTAATGTCTAAAAAAATATCGTCCATTCACAAACTTTTTTCACTATTTATAGATATTTTTGTTACTAAGGGGTAGTCGTTTAATATAATGTTACTTTCAGTCACTTTATCCATAAAAATTAGGTAGGCTTACTTTATTCTTATAAAGAAACCGAACTACGAAGATAATCATCCCTCCTCCGAAGCGCTCCGAAGTCACTCATTTACCTTGAGCATCTTGCAAAGGGTTCATTCCCTAAAGACGAAAAGTCTGTCTATGAACCGTTCCTCTGTAAACACATGCAGTTACACTTCCCAGCGATCCATAGGAAGCAAATCGATAACAAAAGCGTGCAAATGTAAGAAAATAAACATGAGTGAGTCCAGAAATAACGCGAATTGTGTGTGTGTGTGTGTGTGTGTGTGTGTGTGTGTGTGTGTCTTGCCTGCTTTTTTATTGCGGTAATCATAACAATAAAATGGAGACGTAAACATTAGATAATTGAGATATGCTTGCCTGCCACGAACGATATATTTTCTCTACTACATGATTTAAATTAAAATGAAAACTATATAGACTTTTGTTAAAGTTAAATGAAATGTTTCCATAGAAATTATTATTTTTTTGTCAATAACGTATTACACATACAAAACTTATAAAATTTACTTTCTCCATCGTCAACTACCATTTCAATTTCTAGAAATTACCCCTTCCCCTTTAACTACCCTTTTCATTTATAGATATTTCATCTACCTTTCTACAGTGGATTATTATGACCTTCTTTTAAGGATACTTTATTTATCAAAATTAAGCACTTTACTCTTGTTAAAACGTAAAAGGTTGCAGGTAAACTACCCCTTCCCCTTAACCGATCGTCACCAAAAGCAGCAAATATCGATTACTCTACAATTCAGAACTGTATGCAAAAACTTGTTTGATTCTGTTTGAATTTGCGGCAGTTATCGTTTGCCATAGAAAAATTCTACACACAGATAGACACACAGGCACTTTTCGAAAAATGACTTTTTTCATGTTTTGAGGGTAGTGCAATCAGAATCTGCCATTATCTCGAATACGATTTTTTTCGCCATGACCATACTTTCATTTCCTTATGGAACATGGAAGTAATATTCTCTTTATAAGGTTACACTCTGAATACATAACATATCTTTGCTATTCAACACACAATAATAACATATAGTATTAAATATGTAAACGTATATGATGAACAATTTATAAAATTCTTTTAAATCGTTTGGGTGTCTGACTTTGAATCATTGTTAAAAATTTGAACTCATAGCAACTCATTTACAAAAATACTATTAACATTATCAAATAAAAATTGAATCTTGCAACTAATATTTTAATAAAATAACATATAGTTTATGAACATTTGTGAAATTTGTGATACACCCAATTTTTAAAATTAAACACGTAAAATTATTATTTTTAAAAACAATTTACAATTATGTCTTTTACTCTGAATATTTACACATTTTACTTTTAAGTCTTAAAGTCTTCACGTTACATTATCTAATATTCTGTTATTTATGAGTTCTTTGTTTGATCACAACATAACATAATTGTTCATTTGTCACCTGCGTATTGTCAAAGTTACCCTTGGATGTGTACATGTGTGTACATCTCCTGAATGATGACAATGACGATGACGATGTTGATGCATCCTCGGTACTCTATAGCCCGTTGTTGACGGTGGTACTGTGTACTTCCATCAATCATGGTGTATTGCAGATGATGGAAATGATGATAATGATGATGTTCAAGTCGATCGACAGACGGACATAGTGATGACGTATGAAACTTTCTTGAGTCTGACCTTCCCCAAAATTGTTAGAAGTATTTATAGTAGACGGCAAACTGACATGTCAGATATTGTTTTTGACAAGTTCAATTTTGTCCATTCGAGTGTAGCGTCCTCTTTTTTACTGATCACTTTTTAGTCCGTTTTCGCGATCACGTAAATTTTATATTTAGGCGAGTGGTTGCATTGTCTTCGTAACTTTTCATTCGTCATTTACATGTAACACACTTGTTAATTACTAGCTAATTGTTGTAGTAGTTAACTTTAATTAATATGATGTCTTTATTATTGGACTTTTCTGCAATTTTGCATCACCATACGCATTTAAATGTCCTTAATCTAACCGTGTTATTAGAAAAGTGATATTGTGATACTATGTCTTTGGTAGCAGGTAAAAAACCATATTTATTAATTTATTTTAATCACGTAAATACCTGATTTAATAATAAAAACCAATAATTGATACGTGTCCCCCTCGTAATACAATGCAGATCCGTGCTGGTTCATACACACACACAAACACACAAACAATGACTTACAGGTGTGCGCTCTGGACAGGTCACGGCCTATACCTGCTTATACTTTCATGCACTAAATATTAAAACTGTTCATCATACTCTTCTTACACTAATTGTTTACAAAATACTGCCCTGGGTAAATATGCAAATATATGTATTGTTGCATCTATTCCCCAGGTGGGTTTATCTTCATAAGTCACTCTACATCTTCATATTTGTTCTCTACAGTTACAACTACATCTTATTATACACATTACATTTTTTTTAAACTACTACTTATAAAAATAAATATTTTAATGACATGTAATAAACATTCTCTTTGTGGTGGGCAACAAAATTTCACCCCCTACTCAATGTTATAAGTCGAGACACCCTAGTTACTGTACATTTGTGTGTACTATGATGTGCTGTCAGTCTCTCTCTCTCTCTCTCTCTCTTCTTAGGACATTAATTCTCTTTCTCTTATCTATGTGAAACAGCGCATGTTGTTATTATATTCACTGAAAATATTTTCTCATCAATGAGCCATGATATTTCCCAACTTCTTTTTGCCTCTAAAAAAAGTTATACAATAAACGTTTGTGCTCCCATTCTTATTTGCAGAACATAGGGACTTTCGTATAATCTAAAGAACTTTTGGCGGTGTTGTCTGTTCTCTTTCCTTCTGGATTACTTCGAATTAATATTATATCTCCAATTTTAAATTCCACCAATTTGTGTGTTCGATTGCATCTCTCTAGCCACTTCACACCTTTATCTTTTATTCTGTTTCTTGTGTTATAAAATTTTTGGTTCATAGGTATAGGTAGATTCTGATTTCTAAGTTTACTAATTAAGTTCTTCTAAAATCTATTTGGTTTCTGTCCCTCTTCCAGTTTAATTGGTGGATGTCCAGTAGCTTCACTATAATTTTCATTGATAGATTTTTCAAAGAACAGCAAGTATTCAGCCCATTTCTTCTGCTGATCATGACGACATATGCATATACTTGCCCAACTCTTTATTAACTTGTTTGGCAAGGTTACCTGAGGATGCCTAATTGATATGAGCATGGGTCTTATTACTTGTGTTAATGTCTCAGACCATAGCCAATCACTAAATTGTTTGGCTTGATCCGTAATTGGGCGGAGCCTGATGACCGTAGCGAAATCAGGCATAGCCTTCTATCCACGACTCAGTGCACAACTTAGGCCGCGAACTCCTCCGAAACTACTCAACCGAATGTTATAAAATCTTGCATACTCTCCGGACTGTATTGTAGAGTGCACATATGTAATTTTTATTTTTCTAAGTTATTTGGTTCAAAAGAAAATATGATTTTTTTTAAATCTTAGCTTAAACCTGTGAGAGGAAGTGAGATAGAGATATCGTGGCCCAGCTGACTGTCGACCGATAAGATAAGATTTGGCTGTACACATATGCCGGTGCGTGTGCGTGTGCGGCTTCCGCCGTCCGCGCTGGCTGTCGCTCGATAAAATAAGATTTTGCTGTATACAACACTCTGTATTCATGACTCTCATGTGTTTAATTCAAACAGTAGTAGAGCATTGTTCTAAGGTGTAGCCAGATGTACGGATTGGACTTAAGGGTTGAAAAAGTGTAAATTTTTAGATGAGAATCTATGTAGTCGCTGATGCAACTGCAACTTTCCATTACATATTGCAACGAATATTCTATACATTCTTATTCATCAATTTATATATACGGATTATTTATAGTATGCCTCGACGGAGAAGAGGTCTAAATATTGGTCGTTTAACTACAAATCAAAGACGGATGAGACAGCGACAAAATGTTGCGGCAGGAACGTTTGAAGGCCCTGCAGAACATAACATGAATCATGTGTTATATGATCAAAACAACACAGGGTGTAGGAATCTTCCGAATGAATTTCAAGACAATTTACGATCTCTAGAATTCTATGAATGTGTAAATTTTTCTCGAGTGTTGATGCAGCAAACATGTTTTGGTATGTGTCTGCAGGTAAGCAAAAACCCAAATAAGTTTACTGCAGTTAATCCTACAGTACATCCTAAAGATGTACCTATAGAACTGATGGATCTCACTTATGTAGAACAACTCTTGATAGCAAGAGTACAACCAGTGATGCGTGTGTATAGGGTGAAATCGAGAGGCTTTCCCGGTAAATATGCTTATAAGGGAAATATTATAAATATTGGTAAAAATATAACGGAGATTGTTAGTTCCTTGCCCCCTACACCCGCTTCACTGAGCACTATAGTTGTAAGAAAGGAAAGTGTTAATGGACATCGGGATTTTAATGTCAGAAATGACAAAATTTTAGAAGAACTCAATTTTTGAAAATGGATAATCCATTCTATAGTGATATCATCATTGATATGGAACAAATATCTCAACTTCCATTAAATGATAGTATTTATGGAATGATACCCACTGTTGATTTACCTGATGTGAATACAGATGAAGAGAACTTTTCTGAAGATATTTATGAAAGTATGATCCCGGAGAATATTAGAATCACAGAAGTTGATCGACCCCAATCTGCAGTGAATAATGTAATTCCATGGCCACAAGATACTGATATCATAAATGAATTCTCCTGCGAAGGATATGTACGCATGGCATTTCCCGCTTCACTACCTTACGGATCTGCTGAATTAAACGATAATACTCCAGCAAGTACTATGAAACTTAGCACTTTAATATTTTCAAATTTTGATGCAATATAAAGACCGACTTTTGCACAAGATCCTAGGTTCAGATTTTTTGCATTGAACACTGTTCAGCGTCATCAAGCTATTCAACGAGGGACAATATTTGCTAGAAAATCTCATTTCAATGGAACGATACAGCAACTGAGAAACACGCTGTCGAGTAATCCTGAAATAATAAGTTTATAGGCCTATTATTGGTGTGGAAAAATAAGAGGATCAAAATCTTACTGGATTCAACGAAAGGGTGAACTTGAATCAATAATTGAGCAGTGTGATAATCTTCCTACGGGTTTTTTTACTTTAAGTGCAGCTGATTTTTGGTGGCCTGATCTGGCACGACTCATGTGTTGGGTTGTAATGATGAACTCCTGAATCAGTATAATCCTGTCATCGCACAAACATGGAGAGCAAATACTGATTTTAGTATAATCACCTCCTTATACCAGGAGGTGGAATATGTATCCAAATATTCTTCAAAGTCAGAACCTGCTTCGAAAAATTTGACGGAAATGTTTCAAGAAATCGTTGAATCGAGAGCCCCGGATGAAGAATCTCGTCGAGCATATACATGTTTGATGATAAGAGTGATCAGAGAAAGAGACATCGGGGCTTGCGAAATATGTTATTTACTCCATGGAATTCCATTGTATCAATGTACCAGAACTTTTAGAGTACTTGTCATAACAATAGCAGACTATGTTGAAATTAATGGAACCAATAGTGCAAATGACAGTAATCCTAGACATGAAAGAAATAACATTATCCGATTTTGCTAAAAAATTTTCTAAGGGAAGAAATAATTCAATTAGCACAAACAGGAAAGAAAGAAATGTACAAGTTTTGCCTAAAGTAAACAACAATAAAAATGCAGTCAATACTGAATTATATTGTAAACAAAAGTTGATTTTACATAAGCATTGGCGTAATGAAGAAGACTTGAAAAGTACAGATGAAACATGGTTCATGGCTTATACTCGACAAAATTTTGGACAGCTTCATGAACAATTACACATGTTTTTTAATTATAGAAGAAATTGAAATTTATCAGGATAATAATAACGATTTTGATATTTTGACGATAGAGACTGGATGGCTCTAGCAGCAGTAATGCCTAATGCACTACCAACTCATGTTGGTCTAGGTAATCGTGATATCGATTTACTTCTTAATTGGGAAGCAGCCTATTACAAATATCCAGATATAAAGAATAAAACTTCTTTCATCGAAAGGAATCAAGAAACATTTGGGAATCAGTATGATTCTCATTAATCATACAATGTTATTTTCAATGACCTACAAAATAAGATATTATCATTCTTAGAATATCAGCTAAATGACTATGATGATTGCAATGAAAGACTTGCAATTATTCAGGGAAAAGCTAGTACTGGTAAAAGCTGTGTAATTAGTGAAATGGTTAGGAGAATTAATACATATTTTGGCTGGGATGCAACTCTTTTAATGGCTCCTACTGGTGTGGCAGCTAACAATATTGCTGGTCAAACTATTCATTCAGCTCTAAGAATAAATGCTTCAAAGAGAAGGGGAGGCACTTCCAAAGATTTAGAAGGTAAATCCAAAATTACTTTTGAAGAACAATTAAAAGATGTGAGGTTCATTATTATTGATGAAGCCAGTATATTGGGTTTGAATTTGTTTTTCAAAGTGGATATGCGACTGAAACAAGCAAAGCAGCGTCCTTCAGCTGTTCCTATTGGTGGCGTTTGCGTGTATTTAGTCGGTGATTGATCCCAGCTTTTGCCGGTTTGTGACAGGAGTTGTTACAAAATTGATAATAATGTTCAGACCATTCAATCGAATCTTTTATATAAACAGTTCGAAGATGTTTTCTTTTTAACGGAGGTTATGAGACAGCAAGGTGATGATCAAAAAAATTTCAGAGAGAGACTTTAAATAGAACAGTCACTGAACAAGATTATCAGCTTCAATCTAAAAGATTTTATGTACACAATATCGGGGACAATTTCAAAGATAGTGCCTGTGCAATGTCGAAAAATGATGAAATTGAACGCTTTAATTATGAAAAACTAGAAAGCAATAAACAACCCGTGGCTCTCATCAATGCAATCTAATTGCCCAGAAGCTTCTCTAGGAAAATCTGACGATGCTCAGGGATTATCTGCCCAATCACGTTTATGTAAAGGTGCTCGAGTTATCGCTAGAAGAAATTTTTGGGTCACAAAAAGACTAGCCAACGGTTCAGTTGGGACAGTAACTGATATTATTTATGAACCGGCAGCTGATCACATGACAATATGTATACTCGTATCTTTCGAAAAATATACAGGGCCAGTTCTGTACGAGAATTCATTACCCATTGTACCAGTAGTGGCATCTTTCAAGAAAACTGAAATTTCTTGTACTCGCAAACAATTTCCGTTAATGTTAGCATATGGTATTAGTATACATAAGTTTAGATCACAAGTGATAACATTAGGCAATTGTTAATTTAGGAGACAATGAATTTCAGGTTGGAATAACGTATGTTGCTCTTTCAAGAGTAAAAACATTAGAAGGATTATTATTAAAACCGGCGTTTAATTTTGATAGACTGCTAAAAATTAATAGAATTCCATCAATGGTTGATCGTAGAGATGATTTGCAAAGGTTGTGGAATATGTCTAATGACAATTAATGTATATTGTACTATAATGTAGTGTATTCAATAAAAAGTGTGTATTATAAAAGTGTATATTTTGTTGATTGTAAGAATACTGATAAATAAATTATTACGAATCTATTTATCTAACGGATCAAAGACGGTTGATTGTAAAATTATTGATGAATAAATTATTACGATTATCAAATGCTCCGCCCATTTGTGTCAGTGACACTCCTAGTTATTTTATAACATACATACTTCTGCAGTATTATCTTCAGAACAGTTCTTGTGGTGGGTTACATAACTGGACACCCTTGGTAAACACATCTACACATCCAAGAATGTGCCTAACAACCTGACTTGATCGTGGCAGCAGACCCACGAAGTCAATAGCTAACAACTCCCTTTTCTCCTTTACTGTGATCCTCCGCATAAATACGTAGGTATATAAATTTTGATGTCTAGCAGTCTAGCAATCATGACACTTTTTTCAAGACAGTTTTAATCCTCCTAAACATATTACTGATGGTGAAATCATCGCTGAATGTCCAGTAATATTTTAATGCTGACGCATGGGCTAGATCTTTTATGACCTGGTGTAATTAACTGTTGTAACATTTCTGGTGATAACATTATGATAACATTACTTTCCAGTTTTGGTTCACTAATTTAATATAATTAATATAATTTAATATAAATAGTATGATTTTTTTAACTGCATACTTATAGACAGATGGTTGTTGTTTTATTTCATGGAGCTTTGGATCTTTATCTCTTCTGCTAAGTTCTGTAGCAGCTGTTTTACTTCGTCGTTTGCTTCATATTGGACATGCAGTAATTTCAAGTCTTTATCATTAGAGAAATGAGTCTCTTCCTTCTTCTCCGTGACATATCGGCTTACTGTATCTGCTGTTTTGTTGTCGGTTCCTATACAGTATTTAATGGTAAAAGAATATTCTTCTGTGGTCAGATCCCATCTCATTAGTCTTGCATTTGCGATTGTACACCTAACTAGGAATGATAGAGCTTGATGATCAGTATGGATTTCAAAGTGGGTTCCACAAATGTAATATCGGAATTGTTTCAGTGCATATACAATGGCCATATCTCCTTCTCTGAAGTACAGTAATGTTTCTCGGCACCTTAGAACACTCTGCTTTTATAGGCGATTACTCAAAGTTCTCCTGTTGAATCTTCTTGGTAGAGTATACACTCCGTATTGCAAGTCGCTGGCGCCCGAGTAGGTGATGTATTTTCTTTGACATTGTGGATGGTGTATCATGTTTTCCACAAAGAGGGCCCTGACTTTGTTGAATGCATTTGTGTGATGCTGTTCTATTTCCACTTCACCTTCTTCTCTGTAAGCTCTAATGGTGGTTTGATTTCTTATGCATATAATGACGAAAATCGTCTATAGTATCCCGTTAAACCTAGGAATGCTCTTAACCTTTTCATATTTCTTGGTATCGGGAACTTGGTGACACTGCTTGTTTTGCATGGATCTGGTCGTATACCTTGATCAGATACAATATGACCCAAAAATGTTATAGACCATTGTATAAATTCACATTTTTCTAAATTTAATGAGATGGAAGCTTGCTAAATCTTCTCAAAAATAGTGGGTAAATTGATTATATGTTGTAATGTGCGTAATGACCAATATGTTATCAACAACATGAAACAACATGGTGTAAAATTCTACTTCTGGACAAAATGCAATTTCCAAACCTTTTCACAGTGGCTGCTAAGCTTGTGCTTAAACCAAAAGGTACTACTTTATTCTGGTAGCATTTACTTTTATACAAAAATGCTGTATATTCTCTATCAGTTTCTCGAATGGGAACCTGTCGAAAACTGGAGGTTAAATCGAGTTTAGTTAAATACTTAGCTCCTTTTGCATTAGCTCATCTACCGTTGGTACACAGTCAATATCTTTTTGTATGACGCTATTCAAGTTCCTCATGTCAAACATAGTCAAATTTCATCATTCTTCTTTTTCACCACAAGTAATGGGTTTAAGAAATTATTGTTTGATCACTCTATGGCCGCCATTGTCCAGCATTCTTTTGATTTTTTTCGACTTGTTCTACATACTTCATTGGAATTGAATACGACCTCCTTACGAATTTTAACAGATCTGTGACCTTGAAGTGATGTTCTTATACATTAGTTTGTGTAGGCAGTTCGCTAAATATGTCTGGATACCCTTTAATTAAGGCAGCTATTTGTTCTACCACTTGGTGTTCACCATTGGTTTTTTGCTAAATTTAGATCTTCCTCAGTTAAATTGAATTTTACATTTTGTGTGACATTATTCAAAGTACTCGTCATTGTTTGGTGTGCTATATTTATTACAGCCTTCATCTTACTTAAGGCATCCATTCCTAATATACAGTGATGGACTAGTTTATTTTGTACTAGCATATGTAACTCATATTGTATATTTATATTGTATATTCTCACTTGTTATTTTCATAAATATATTTTGCATAACTCGTTCCCTGGTACAATTAGCAGTGGTTATATAAAAAGTCATTAACTGGTACAGTGGAAGTCGATTTAAAATGTTGTTTGTTGCTATGTAGGTGATATTACAAACAAATTTGTTGTCTGTGTGTTACTAATATCGCTTCCTGTGTCAATCAACGCTTGTACTTTACAATTGTTAATGTGAACAGTAACTGTTGGACAATAGTTAAGTTCATTCGCACCTCTCATAGAAATATCCAGTTGTGTTATGTCGTTGAACAAATCAGGCGGACATAGGCTGTTCAGTAATACCTTTGTGTTGTAGCAATCAACTTTGATTCCATGTAGAGAGTTAATTTCTATCCTGTTTTTGGCGGCATAATTATTCTTTGTATATTCCGGTTATAAGATTTCCTGAATTTCTTATTTGAATTTAGCCAGGTGTATCCACTTTTGTATTACTCCCCTGTGTTTTACTCTTAACATTGTGGTCTTCTCTTCTAATTTCACTCTGCCTAAAGTTTTCTCTCACTCTCTCCTCTTTGCCTTTAGTTGCATATTTTCTCTTGTCAAGAAAATTAGTATTGTTTCTGTACTCAGTGTGAAACATATGTTCGGACTGCGTCAGCAAAATCAATAAATCTACAACGGTTATAACTCCTTGCGTGTGTATGGCCAATCTTATATCTCTGTGAAAATGATGTGCTAATTTAAGTACCAATACATGTTGTTTAAATAAGTGTTTATTTCCTTCAACAAGCTGAATGACGTATTCCTCAAGAGTAAGTTTACCATTTGGTTGATATTTACCAAATTCTAATTGGTCTCTTATTTGTCTTTGCATGTAAATATTCCGATAGTGGCCTTCAAACTATTTGTTAAATTGTTTGTAGGTAGTTAAATTATCTTGGACAGTAGTATACCATTGTGCAACAGAATCTTGAAAATGTTTACTAACAGAGTCAATCTTCTCTTTGTACCTGTTAACTACATTTCTTGTTCACAGTTCCGTAAGAATTCAATTGGATTGTCCTTCTTCAACCCTTTGAATTCTAATTTTGACCTTTCCTCCATCTCTGTTATTATGCATCCATTCCGCCAATTTATTATGCAACTTAAGAGTATTTTAAAATGAATACATTTCTGACAATGTTCCCAATGCAACTATATAGTGTTAAACACCGGCTAGGTCATAGGATTTTTGTATGTTCTTTGCTTTAAGTATATGTGGTCACACAATAAAATTATTTTTTAAAAAGAGGAGTGAGACTTTGATGACCCAAAATAATTAATTTAAAACACTGTAAAAAAATCAACCAATGGTTTATTAAATATTGCAAAGAAAGTTAATTGATTATTAAAATTTGAAATTAGAAAATTCAAAATACTCTCTTTTATAAGGTTACAATCTGTAAAATATAACATACCTTTGCTATTCAGCACACATTAATAACATATTGTCTTAAATATCTAAACATATATGATAAACAAATTATGTATGAGTAAATCATATTCCATTTAGTGTAGTTTCTGTAAGAACTAATCGGATTACGAGAAACTCAGTTCAAGAAAATGACTTGCAACATATACAGCAATGTCTCTTTAGAATCGATAACAAGTAGATGCTGCTTTGATCCATGACGATCCGATCGGTCTGCCAGTTGCGATGAATGGAAGTTAGAAAATAACTTTTGAGTTACGGCAGTGAATATTATCATTGAGTTCTATCCATGTGAGTAAATCCTATTCCATTTAGTGTAGCCTGTATAGACACTTTAAGCTTACTGAAGAGGTTTAAGCTCAATACACCAATTAAAAAATAACTGAAATTATATGAAACCGTGAGAAATATCTATACCCTCAAATGTGACACTAAAGCCGGACAGAGAAAACTAAACCATAGATAGGATAGGATCAACCATATTAGCCAGATAGGATCAACCCATTGTCTGAAGGATCTGCAGTCGACATTAAAGGGAATTGAACTTATATTATTTATTACACTTAAAAAAACTTATTTAAAAGAAAGACTTTTTACACATTATAGCAATAAAGACTGATAGTTTAAGTAAGACAAATGAAACTTTTTAAAATTTTAATTTATTTCATTGTACAGAAAGTAAATTTTAGTTTGTATTATGGAGGTCAACAGAGACAGTTTAATTACTTTTAAATAAATTGTATTAAAGCACTGTAGATTGTTAGAAAATGTTAGCACATCCACTTCATTCCAATGACATATATCTCAACTACATTTTCTATGCAACACCTATATATTGAAATATATTGCAACATTACAATTTATATATGATGAACGCTACCGGTATTGGAAGAGAACTTCACATAATAATCTACCAGCTAGGTTGTGGGATTTCTGTGTTCGTTATGTTAAGTCCATTTTGTTTCATAATAAATGTTATGTGAGAAGAGCGGAGAAAGATTTTGTGGCATGAAATAAATGAAAATAAGTCATTGATTTATTAAAAAAGAACAAATTCTTTACAGATATAAAAAGAAATATTAATTAAGTGAGTAAATAATTAATTTGTTTATAGTTTTGTTACACTTTTACCTTTCAGCTTCAAATTGTATCTGCCATACATATGTGTCATTTTGCATGTCTTAAAATGAAGTAATTTACTTTGCTCTATGTATTGTCAGTGTGAGAATTTTTATCATATAAATGTATTTAATTGCTTCCGTTTTCTGCCTGTCTGAACGGGAGCTTACTACCACAAGTTAAATACACTGTACTCCTCTCTCAATAGTTAAATACACTGTATTCCTCTCTCAATAGTTAAATACACTGTACTCCTCTCTCAATAGTTAAATACACTGTACTCCTCTCTCAATAGTTAAATACACTGTACTCCTATCTCTATAATTAAATACACTCTACTCCTCTCTCAATAGTTAAAGACTGTTGTTCTCCTCCCTCAATCAGGTGATTTAACACACACACACACGTCAGTAACACTCTGTACACAGTTTGCCACCCATCAGTATCCAAGAAACTCATTGTTCATAAAGCAGGTGTTTAAAAACAATTTAAGAAAGTTAAAAATTGTCTGTTCCTCTATGCATAATTTTAAAACTATGTACAACTGTTTATATTTACAAATAAATATATACAAATATTTATAGTACAAATAAATTAACCTGGGCAATTATGCAAAAAAGGTATTGTTGCAATATATGTGTGAGACTTTATATAAAAATCTTTTAATTAACACTCTAATGCTTTGCCAGGTGTGTGTGTGTTAAGTCTTTGATTTGTTAATAGACAATAGAGCTGACATAATTAAATTCATATAAACCACATAAAATGCAGTTAGTAGGGTTCCATCAAAGAAGTACAAATTTTACGACCATCAAGTAAAAAAATGTCGGTATAATAAGAAATAAAGCTATTTGAATAAATTTAACATTAATGAGAATTAAATTATAAAATCTATTGTATATGCAAATAAAATGGCAAAGTAATTAACCATGTTAAAAATTACGTAGTAATATAAATGATTGTTTTTTTTTATGAAACAGTCAAAGAATACCTTTACTAATGTATAAAGGATTTTTAGTACTTACAAGTACAACCCTAGGTATTCCAGTCGGTGATTTTCTTAGTTTTTCATCCGAGATGCATTTCGGAACAGTTGTGTTCCATCTTCAATCGGAATCATTTAGTAAACATACATATATAAAAAATTTCCACTCAAGTGAGGGCCGTCGACACAAGTGCATAAAACAGAACACTTAAAACACAGAAAACACAACACTAAAAAATTTTTAACAAAGAACGTTAACATTACAACAAAAACCGATTTTGAACGGATGATTTAAATAATCGTAACTGACCAGCATTTGTTGCCCGCACGTCAAAAAAAAAGAAAAAACACAACTTAAACAAGAAAACACAAGTGACACCAAAAGAAGAAGCCAAAGGCGTTTATATGATTACTTGTAATGCAGGGGAAGAAGTTTGCAATAAGAAGTACATCTGCTATACCGACCGTATCTTTCGTAAAAGGTTTAATGAACATGCTGCCAGAAATTACCGTAAACCTTCGTCAGCTGTGGCGCAACACCTAAAAAGCCGCCCACAACACAACATCATTAGGAGTATTAAGGTATAGGTCAAACAAAGAAGCATCAAAAATATACGAGCAATACCATATTTACAAATACAAACGAGGAGCCGATGGAAAAACACTGCTTAACAGAAAAGATGATTATAGGGATTTGGTTACGTTTAAAATATTACAGTAGATTACCTCGAAGAGTACGCACAAAGGTCGCGCGTCGGGTAGTTTATCGTTAGTCGGCTTCCTTATGACGTCCGGGCAACAAATGCTGGCCAGCTACGATTATTTAAGTCGTCCGTTCGAAATCGGTTTTTGCTATAATGATAACGTTATTTTTTTTAATTTTGTTAGTGTTGTGTTTTGTGTGTTTGTAAGTGTTATGTTTTATGTACCTGTGTCGACGACCCTCACCTGAGTGGAAATGTTTTGTATATGTAAGTTTACTAAATGATTCCGATTGAAGATGGAACACAACTGTTCCGAAATGCATCTCGGATGAAAAGCTAAGAAAATCACCGACTGGAATACCTAGAGGTGTACTTGTAAGTACTAAAAATCCTTTATACAATATAAATGATGTTTTTTGTAGTATAGTTTATAATAATTTTGGTTACTTTCTTAGTGTACTTTGTATACAAATACAATAGCCTATAGTAATACAAGAAAGCAATTATAAAACTTGACTCACAATTTGAAGAATCATAATCAAATTAACATTGCAATACTGTTCAGTGTTATGTTTACATAAATTGTAAATATGTGTGTGTGTGTGCACAAGTTTCAGGCAATGATCTAAAGTTGTATTATAAATAATAATATTAATATATTAATTTATTTGATTTTTTCTTATTTTCTAATTTTCCAATCAGATCAGAGAAATTATGACATACGTAACGGTAATATGAAGAAATGTGTTTAATCATTCTGAGCACTGTCAGTAAATTATGCTTGGTGTTGCCTATGATTTGAAATTTTAATCAAACACAGTTAAATAATATTTTTTGTAAAACAGGAATGTTTAGATTAATTATTTATTTTCATATATGTTTACAAAATTTGTCTTGTATACATGCAATTTCATTTGGTTTGGCCAGTGACACATTGACAAAATTCTGAAACATAAGTCTTTTACCTGGTTGGCAATAAAACAAGTCATAATTCCACTGGCCATCGTCTCTGCACAATAAATCTATGTATCGATGAGTGTGGATTGGAGTATACGATTGTTTACATTCAGCTTTTGCTCGTGTTCCGGGACGCACAGGCATGCTACAGTCAGTGTCATCATCTTTATTAAAACATCTTATAGCAACGCTTAATGACACAAGAGGTGAACACATTTCTGAAAAAAAAAAACAAATAAATGTGAACAATTATACATTATTAATCCTTTAGAATCAAAATAAATTATTCTTGTTAGACTGGTCATGTTGTGTGAACCACAAAAACATCATTATTAATAAATAATCTAATTTGTATCGCAACTCAATCAAACTAGAGTTTTAGAATATTGCTACTTTGTGAAGAAAGGACAGCTATGTGACTTTCAAACACATGGATCGGGACAAGGGTTGCAGTTATTTATACTGCAATTGGTCAGTGTAGTGCATCAAGGTAAAGGTTTCAAGCTTTCTTGCAAATTCCAAAGTGCTCTTGCAACTCTTCTTGACTCATTGGCTGGAATGCAGTACATTTCTCTAAACCCTCTGTGGATTATATGTGTCAGCAGCAGGCTTAGTCGGTTCAGTAAGATGTGTCGAATTTACAACTGCGGATCGAAGTTACTGTTGTGATTTACTGGAAAGTGATTATTGTGTTAAGTAATAAAATCCATTTTTTGAGCATATTGTAACATTCTCAAAAATTCTGTCAAGCACATGGTGAAAGGCATTGTAAAACAGAACGGATTTCAAGTGTGTAGGTCCTGCATGGATATTGTTTTCACACTTAAACAAATTAATGAAGAAAAACTACCTCATAATTTTGAAACTCATGTTGTGTACATTGACCTGAAGAAAGTTTATGATAGAGTGACATTTGCATTAGTATGAACTATGAGAATACAAGGAACAAATGGTAAATACGTAATTGCAATTAAGCAATTATATACAGACATGGCAGCTTGTATTACAATGGGGAAAAGAATGACCAGTGAGGTTACTATTAGTAATGGTTAGAAACGACGCTGTTGTGTGTCTCCAACATTGCTTAAAATCTATTTGCATGGAGCTCGGATGTGTGGGGGAAGAAATGTAATATCAGTCTACTGATTGGAGATGGAAGGCTCTTTATGTTACACATTGTTCACAATCAACGTATACTGACAGAGGATAAGATGGATTGAAGTTACTTGTATAGAACGCTTGCAGAAAAATAAATAAAATGTAGTCTGAAAATAAATTCATTCCAAACAGAGTACCTGACACTAAATGGTGAGGCTAAGTTTGGAATAGATGTTATAAGAGCTACAAATAACTTCAAGTATTGAGGAGTAATAATAATGTTTGTAGGTGATAGCAATCAAGAAGTGAAATCAAGAATTGAGTAAACAAAAACAGCTACAAGGCAACTAATAGCCTACTATGGGGCACCCGGATTACAAAGCATAACAGGTTTAGAGTATAGAAAACCAGAGAACAGAGCACACACTTATATGGTGTTACAGAACTGTGGGAGGTAAATAAAGGAAATTGACACAGCTACAGGCAAGTTAGAATTGACAGAATAATTCTTAATTATTAATTATTTATTAAGAATTAAGAATTAATTATTAAGACTGTAGATAAGGAGCAAAAGTGAGTATTAGTGCACACATAATAGATATGGTGGCAATGTCAAATTGGTTTGGACATCTAAAGCAAATGAACGCCTAAACATTTCTGGAGAAAATATGACACTATGAGTGCAAGAGGCCTGACGCGGGTAGACTGTTTGGATTGGCACTGATTAGAGCTAGGATCCGAGAAACTACAACAGACATAATGATATAAATAAGTGATTATGATGTACACATAATAAAATCAATTGTTTAAAGACATTGAATAATATTCTAAATATCAAAGGAATATACAAGAACAATCACATCAAAGATGAAGCAGCCAATCAAATAATTCTTGGCAATTTTTGAACTTTATTTCGTTTAATTAATTACAATTATTTATTTTGTCCTTCTTAATATCAATGACTTTATTAAATAATTTTGTGGAACAATTCTGTGGAACAGTCAACCGTATTTCTAGAAACAAGGTACGATGAGATACAACATTACGGCAGTCCCTGTACTGTCCTATTGGTGTGGATTGTGAACAACAACAAACCTTACGGCAGTCCCTGTGCTGTCCTTTGGGTGTGGATTGTGAACAACAACCAACCTTACGGCAGCCCTGTAATGTCCTATGGGTGTGGATTGTGAAAAACAACAAACCTTACGGCAGTCCCTGTACTGTCCTATGGGTGTGGATTGTGAACAACAACCAACCATACGGCAGTCCCTGTACTGTCCTATGTGTGTGGATTGTGAACAACAACCAACCTTACGGCAGTCCCTGTACTGTCCTATGGGTGTGGATTATGGACAACAACCAACCTTACGGCAGTCCCTGTACTGTCCTATGTGTGTGGATTGTGAGCAACAACCAACCTTACGGCAGTTCCTATACTGTCGTATGGGTGTGGATTGTGAACAACAACCAACCTTACGGCAGTCCCTGTACTGTCCTATGGGTGTGGATCATGGACCACAACCAACCTTACGGCAGTCCCTGTACTGTCCTATGTGTGTGAATTGTGAACAACAACCAACCTTACGGCAGCCCCTGTACTGTCCTATGTGTGTGGATTGTGAACAACAACAAAGGAACAACACGCATAGGACAGTACAGGGACTGCCGTAAGGTTGGTTGTTGTTCACAGTCCACACCCATAGGACAGTACAGGGAATGCCGTAAAGTTTTACCAACCAACCAACCTTACGGCAGTCCCTGTACTGTCCTTTGGGTGTGGATTATGGACAACAACCAACCTTACGGCAGTCCCTGTACTGTCCTATGTGTGTGGATTGTGAAAAACAACCAACCTTACGGTAGTCCCTGTACTCTCCTATGTGTGTGGATTGTGGACAATATCCAACCTTTCGGCAGTTCCTGTACTGTCCTTTGAGTGTGGATTATGGACAACAACCAACCTTATGGCAGTTCCTGTACTGTCCTATGTGTGTGGATTATGGACAACAACCAACCTTACGACAGTCCCTGTACTGTCCTAAGGGTATGGATTGTGAACAACAACCAACCTTACGGCATTCCCTGTACTGTCCTATGGGTGTGGATTGTGAACAACAACCAAACTTACGGCAGTCCCTGTACTCTCCTGTGGGTGTGGATGGTGAACAACAACCGACCTTACGGCAGTCCCTGTAGTGTCTTATGTGTGTGGATTGTGAACAACTGCCAACCTTACGGCAATCACTGTACTGTCCTATGGGTGTGGATTATGGCCAACAACTAACGTTACGGCAGTCCCTGTACAGTCCTATGGGTGTGGATTGTGAACAACAACCAACCTTACGGCAGTCACTGTACTGTCCTATGTGTGTGGATTGTGAACAACAACCAACCTTACGGCAGTCCCTGTACTGTCCTATGTGTGTGGATTGTGAACAACAACCAACCTTACGGCAGTGCCTTTACTGTCCTTTGGGTGTGGATTATGGACAACAACCAACCTTACGGCAGCCCTGTACTGTCCGGTGTGTGTGGATTGTGAACAACAGCCAACCTTACGGCACTTCCTGTACTATCTTATGGGCGTGGATTATGGACAACAACCAACCTTACGGCACTTCCTGTACTATCCTATGGGCGTGGATTATGGACAACAACCAACCTTACGGCAGTCCCTGTACTGTCCTATGTGTGTGGATTGTGAACAACAACCAACCTTACGGCAGCCCCTGTACTGTCCTATGGGTGTGGATTATGGACAACAACCAAAATTACGGCAGCCCTGTACTGTCCTGTGTGTGTGGATATTGTACAACAACCAACCTTCCGGCAGTCCCTGTACTGTCCTATGGGTGTGGAATGTGAACAACAACCAATTTTACGGCACTTCCTGTACTATCCTATGGGCGTGGATTATGGACAACAACCAAACTTACGGCAGTCCCTGTACTGTCCTATGTGTGTGGATTGTGAACAACAACCAACCTTACGGCAGTGCCTGTACTGTCCTATGGGTGTGGATTATGGACAACAACCAACCTTACGGCAGCCCTGTACTGTCCTGTTTGTGTGGATTGTGAACAACAACCAACCTTACGGCAGTCCCTTTACTGTTTTATGTGTGTGGAATTTGAACAACAACCAACTTTACGGCACTTCCTGTACTATCCTATGGGCGTGGATTATGGACAACAACCAACCTTACGGCAGTCCCTGAACTGTCCTATGGGTGTGGATTGTGAACAACAACCAACCTTATGGCAGTCCCTGTACTGTCCTATGTGTGTGGATTGTGAACAACAACCAAACTTACGGAAGTCCCTGTACTGTCCTATGGGTGTCGATTATGGACAACAACCAACATTACGGCAGCCCTGTAGTGTCCTGTGTGTGTGGATATTGTACAACAACCAATCTTACGGCACTTCCTGTACTGTCCTATGTGTGTGGATTGTGAACAACAACAAAGGAACAACACCCATAGGACAGTACAGGGACTGCCGTAAGGTTGGTTGTTGTTCACAGTCCACACCCATAGTACAGTACAGGGACTGCCGTAAAGTTGTATCTCGTCGTACCTTGTTTCTAGAAATACGGTTGACTGTTCCAAAGAATTTTTCCACAAAAATTGTTTAATAAAGTCATTGATATTAAGAAGGAGGATATAAATAATTGTAATTAATTAAACGAAATAAATTTTAAAAATTACCAAGAGTTATTTAATTGGCTGCTTCATCTTTGATGTGATTGTTCTTGTATATTCCTCTGATATTTAGAATATTATTCAAAATCTTTAAACAATTGATTTTATTATGTCTACATCATAATCACTTATATATATATCATTATGTCTGTTGTAGTTTCTCGGTTACTAGCTTTAATCAGTGCCAATCCAAACAACAACCAACATTACGGCAGTCCCTGTACTGTCCTATGGGTGTGGATTGTGAACAACAACCAACCTTACGGCAGTCCCTGTACTGTCCTATGTGTGTGGAATGTGAACAACAACCAACCTTACGGCACTCCCAGTACTGTCCTATGGGCGTGGATTATGGACGACAACCAACTTTACGGCAGTCCCTGTACTGTCCTATGTGTGTGGATTGTGAACAACAACGAACCTTACGACAGTCCCTGTACTGTCCTATGGGTGTGAATTATGGACAACAACCAACCTTACGGCAATCCATGTACTGTCCTATGGGTGTGGATTGTGAGAAAAAACCAACCTTACGGCAGTCCCTGTACTGTCCTATGGGTGTGGATTATTGACAACAACCAACCTTACGGCAGTCTCTGTACTGTCCTATGTGTGTGGATTGTGAACAACAACAAAGGAACAACACACATAGAACAGTACAGGGACTGCCGTAAGGTTGGTTGTTGTTCACAATCCGCACACATAGGACAGTACAGGGACTGCCGTAAGGTTGGTTGTTGTTCACATTCCACACCTATAGGACAGTACAGGGACTGCCGTAAAGTTGGTTGTTGTTCACAGTCCACACCCATAGGACAGTACAGGGACTGCCGTAAGGTTGTATCTCATCGTACCTTTTTTTCTAGAAATACGGTTGACTGTTCCACAGAATTTTTCCACAAAATTATTTAATAAAGTCATTGATATTAGGAAGCTGGAAATAATTAATTGTAATTAATTAAACAAAATAAATTTCAAAAATTGCCAAGAATTATTTGATGGGCTGCTTTATCTTTGATGTGATTGTTCTTGTATATTCCACTGATATTTAGAATATTATTCAAAATCTTTAAACAATTGATTTTATTATGTCTACAACATAATCACTTATTTATATCATTATGTCTGTTGTAGTTTCTCGGTACCTAGCTGTAATCAGTGCCAATCCGAACAACAACCAACCTTACGGCAGTCCCTGTACTGTCCTATGGTTGTGGATTGTGAACAACAACCAACCTTACGGCAGTCCCTGTACTGTCCTATGGGTGTGGATTATGGAAAACAACCAACCTTACGGCAGTCACTGTACTGTCCTCTGTGTGTGGATTGTGAACAACAACCAACCTTACGGCAGTTCCTGTACTCTCCTATGTGTGTGGATTGTGAAAAACAACCTACCTTACGGCAGTCCCTGTACTGTCCTATGTGTGTGGATTGTGAACAACAACCAACCTTACGGCAGTCTCTGTACTGTCCTATGGGTGTGGAATGTGGACAACAACCAACCTTACGGCAGCCCTGTAGTGTCCTGTGTGTGTGGATATTGTACAACAACCAATCTTACGGCAGTACCTGTACTGTCCTATGGGTGTGGAATGTGAACAACAACCAACCTTACGGCACTTCCTGTACTGTCCTATGTGTGTGGATTGTGAACAACAACGAACCTGACGACAGTCCCTGTACTGTCCTATGGTTGTGAATTATGGACAACAACCAACCTTACGGCAATCCATGTACTGTCCTATGTGTGTGGATTGTGAACAACAACAAAGGAACAACACACATAGGACAGTACAGGGACTGCCGTAAGGTTGGTTGTTGTTCACAATCCGCACACATAGGACAGTACAGGGACTGCCGTAAGGTTGGTTGTTGTTCACATTCCACACCTATAGGACAGTACAGGGACTGCCGTAAAGTTGGTTGTTGTTCACAGTCCACACCCATAGGACAGTACAGGGACTGCCGTAAGGTTGTATCTCATCGTACCTTTTTTTCTAGAAATACGGTTGACTGTTCCACAGAATTTTTCCACAAAATTATTTAATAAAGTCATTGATATTAGGAAGGTGGAAATAAATAATTGTAATTAATTAAACAAAATATATTTCGAAAATTGCCAAGAATTATTTGATGGGCTGCTATATCTTTGATGTGATTGTTCTTGTATATTCCACTGATATTTAGAATATTATTCAAAATCTTTAAACAATTGATTTTATTATGTCTACAACATAATCACTTATTTATATCATTATGTCTGTTGTAGTTTCTCGGTACCTAGCTGTAATCAGTGCCAATCCAAACAACAACCAACCTTACGGCACTCCCTGTACTGTCCTATGGTTGTGGATTGTGAACAACAACCAACCTTACGGCAGTCCCTGTACTGTTCTATGTGTGTGGATTGTGAACAACAACCAAACTTATCGGAAGTCCCTGTACTCTCCTATGGGTGTGGATTATGGACAACAATTAACATTACGGCAGCCCTGTACTGAACTGTGTGTGTGGATATTGTACAACAACCAACCTTACGGCAGTCCCTGTACTGTCCTATGGGTGTGGAATGTGAACAACAACCAACGTTACGGCAGCCCTGTACTATCCTATGGGCGTGGATTATGGGCAACAACCAACCTTACGGTAGTACCTGTACTGTCCTATGTGTGTGGATTGTGAACAACAACCAACCTTACGGCAGTGCCTGTACTGTCCTATGGGTGTGGATTATGGACAACAGCCAACCTTACGGCAGCCCTGTACTGTCCTATGTGTGTGGATTGTCAACAACAACCAACCTTACGGCAGTCCCTGTATTGTTCTATGTTTGTGGAATGTGAACAACAACCAACCTTACGGCACTTCCTGTACTATCCTATGGGCGTGGATTATGGACAACAACCAACCTTACGGCAGTCCCTGTACTGTCCTATGTGTGTGGCTTGTGAACAACAACCAAACTTACGGCTGCTCCTGTACTGTCCTATGGGTGTGGATTATGGACAACAACCAACCTTACGGCAGTGCCTGTACTGTCCTATGTGTGTGGATTGTGAACAACAACCAACCTTACGGTAGTCCCTGCACTCTCCTATGTGTGTGGATTGTGGACAACATCCAACCTTTCGGCAGTTCCTGTACTGTCCTTTGAGTGTGGAGTATGGACAACAACCAACCTTACGGCAGTCCCTGTACTGTCCTATGGGTATGGATTTTGAACAACAACCAACCTTACGGCATTCCCTGTACTGTCCTATGGGTGTGGATTGTGAACAACAACCAAACTTACGGCAGTCCCTGTACTCTCCTGTGGGTGTGGATTGCGAACAACAACCAACCTTACGGCAGTCCCTGTAGTGTCTTATGTGTGTGGATCGTGAACAACTACCAACCTTACGGCAGTCACTGTACTGTCCTATGGGTGTGGACTATGGACAACAACTAACGTTACGGCAGTCCCTGTACAGTCCTATGGGTGTGGATTGTAAACAACAACCAACCTTACAGCGGTGCCTGTACTGTCCTATGGGTGTGGATTTTGAACAACAACCATCCTTACGGCGGTGCCTGTACTGTCCTATGGGTGTGGATTGTGACCAACAACCAACCTTACGGCAGTCGCTGTACTGTACTATGGGTGTGGATTGTGAACAACAATCAACCTTACGGCAGTCCCTGTACTGTCCTATGTGTGTGGATTGTGAACAACAACCAACCTTCTGGCAGTGCCTGTACTGTCCTATGGGTGTGGATTATGGACAACAACCAACCTTACGGCAGCCCTGTACTGTCCTGTGTGTGTGGATTGTGAACAACAACCAACCTTACGGCAGTCCCTGTACTGTTCTATGTGTGTAGAATGTGAACAACAACCAACCTTACGGCACTTCCTGTGCTATCCTATGGGCGTGGATTATGGACAACAACCAACCTTACGGCAGTCCCTGTACTGTCCTATGGGTGTGGATTGTGAACAACAACCAACCTTACGGCAGTTCCTGTACTGTCCTATGGTCGTGGATTATGGACAACAACCAACCTTACGGCAGTCCCTGTACTGTCCTATGGGTGTGGATTATGGACAACAACCAACCTTACGGCAGTCTCTGTACTGTCCTATGTGTGTGGATTGTGAACAACAACAAAGGAACAACACACATAGGACAGTACAGGGACTGCCTTAAGGTTGGTTGTTGTTCACAATCCGCACACATAGGACAGTACAGGGACTGCCGTAAGGTTGGTTGTTGTTCACATTCCACACCTATAGGACAGTACAGGGACTGCCGTAATGTTGGTTGTTGTTCACAGTCCACACCCATAGGACAGTAAAGGGACTGCCGTAAGGTTGGTTGTTGTTCACATTCCACAACTATAGGACAGTACAGGGACTGCCGTAAAGTTGGTTGTTGTTCACAGTCCACACCCATAGGACAGTACAGGGACTGCCGTAAGGTTGTATCTCATCGTACCTTTTTTTCTAGAAATACGGTTGACTGTTCCACAGAATTTTTCCACAAAATTATTTAATAAAGTCATTGATATTAGGAAGGTGGAAATAAATAATTGTAATTAATTAAACAAAATATATTTCGAAAATTGCCAAGAATTATTTGATGGGCTGCTTTATCTTTGATGTGATTGTTCTTGTATATTCCACTGATATTTAGAATATTATTCAAAATCTTTAAACAATTGATTTTATTATGTCTAAAACATAATCACTTATTTATATCATTATGTCTGTTGTAGTTTCTCGGTACCTAGCTGTAATCAGTGCCAATTCAAACAACAACCAACCTTACGGCACTCCCTGTACTGTCCTATGGTTGTGGATTGTGAACAACAACCAACCTTACGGCAGCCCCTGTACTGTCCTATAGGTGTGGATTGTGAACAACAACCAACCTCACGGCAGTCCCTGTACTGTCCTATGGGTGTGGATTATGGAAAACAACCAACCTTACGGCAGTCCCTGTACTGTCCTATGTGTGTGGATTGTGAACAACAACCAACCTTACGGCAGTTCCTGTACTCTCCTATGTGTGTGGATTGTGAAAAACAACCTACCTTGCGGCAGTCACTGTACTGTCCTATGTGTGTGGATTGTGAACAACAACCAACCTTACGGCAGTCTCTGTACTGTCCTATGGGTGTGGATTGTGGACAACAACCAACCTTACGGCAGTCCCTGTACTATCCTGTATTTGTGGAATGTGAACAACAACCAACCTTACGGCAGTCCCTGTACTGTCCTATGTGTGTGGATTGTGAACAACAACCAACCTTACGGCAGTCCTTGTACTGTCCTATGGTTGTGGATTATGGACAACAACCAACCTTACGGCAGTCACTGTACTGTCCTATGTGTGTGGACTGTGAACAACAACCAACCTTACGGCAGTCCCTGTACTGTCCTATGGGTGTGAAGTGTGAACAACAACCAAACCTTACGGCAGTCCCTGTACTGTCCTATGGGTGTGGATTATGGACAACAACCAACCTTACGGCAGTCCCTGTACTGTCCTATGTGTGTGGATTGTGAACAACAACGAACCTTACGGCAGTCCCTGTACTGTCCTTGGGGTGTGGATTATGGACAACAACCAACCTTACGGCAGCCCCTGTACTGTCCTTAGTTTGTGGATTGTGAACAACAACAACAAATGAACAACACACATAGGACGGTACAGGGACTGCCGTAAGATTGGTTGTTGTCCATAATCCACACCCATAGGACAGTACAGGAACTACCGTTAGGTTGCTTGTTGTTCACAATCCACACACATAGGACAGTACAGGGACTGCCGTAAGATTGTATCTCATCGTAACTTGTTTCTAGAAATACGGTTGACTGTTCCACAGAATTTTTCCACAAAATTATTTAATAAAGTCATTGATATTAAGAAGGAAGGAATAAATAATTGTATTTAATTAAAAAATAAATAAATCTCAAAAATTGCCAAGAATTATTTGATTGACTGCTTCTTCTTTGATGTGATTGTTCTTGTATATTACTCTGATATGTAGAATATTATTCAAAATCTTTAAACAATTGATTTTATTATGTCTAGATCAGAATCACTTATTTATATCATTATGTCTGTTGTAGTTTCTCGGTCCCTAACTTTAATCTGTGCCAATCCAAACAACAACCAACCTTACGGCAGTCCCTGTACTGTCCTATTGGTGTGGATTGTGAACAACAACCAACCTTACGGCACTCCCTGTACTGTTCTATGTGTGTGGATTGTGAACAACAACCAAACTTACGGAAGTCCCTGTACTCTCCTATGGGTGTGGATTATGGAAAACAATTAACATTACGGCAGCCCTGTACTGAACTGTGTGTGTGGATATTGTACAACAACCAACCTTACGGCAGTCCCTGTACTGTCCTATGGGTGTGGAATGTGAACAACAACCAACGTTACGGCAGCCCTGTACTATCCTATGGGCGTGGATTATGGACAACAACCAACCTTACGGTAGTACCTGTACTGTCCTATGTGTGTGGATTGTGAACAACAACCAACCTTACGGCAGTGCCTGTACTGTCCTATGGGTGTGGATTATGGACAACAGCCAACCTTACGGCAGCCCTGTACTGTCCTATGTGTGTGGATTGTCAACAACAACCAACCTTACGGCAGTCCCTGTATTGTTCTATGTTTGTGGAATGTGGACAACAACCAACCTTACGGCACTTCCTGTACTATCCTATGGGTGTGGATTATGGACAACAACCAACCTTACGGCAGTCCCTGTACTGTCCTATGTGTGTGGCTTGTGAACAACAACCAACCTTACGGCTGCTCCTGTACTGTCCTATGGGTGTGGATTATGGACAACAACCAACCTTACGGCAGTGCCTGTACTGTCCTATGTGTGTGGATTGTGAACAACAACCAACCTTACGGTAGTCCCTGTACTCTCCTATGTGTGTGGATTGTGGACAACATCCAACCTTTCGGCAGTTCCTGTACTGTCCTTTGAGTGTGGATTATGGACAACAACCAACCTTACGGCAGTCCCTGTACTGTCCTATGGGTATGGACTGTGAACAACAACCAACCTTACGGCATTCCCTGTACTGTCCTATGGGTGTGGATTGTGAACAACAACCAACCTTACGGCAGTCCCTGTACTCTCCTGTGGGTGTGGATTGCGAACAACAACCAACCTTACGGCAGTCCCTGTAGTGTCTTATGTGTGTGGATTGTGAACAACTACCAACCTTACGGCAGTCACTGTACAGTCCTATGGGTGTGGACTATGGACAACAACTAACGTTACGGCAGTCCCTGTACAGTCCTATGGGTGTGGATTGTAAACAACAACCAACCTTACAGCGGTGCCTGTACTGTCCTATGGGTGTGGATTTTGAACAACAACCATCCTTACGGCGGTGCCTGTACTGTCCTATGGGTGTGGATTGTGAACAACAACCAACCTTACGGCAGTCGCTGTACTGTACTATGGGTGTGGATTGTGAACAACAATCAACCTTACGGCAGTCCCTGTACTGTCCTATGTGTGTGGATTGTGAACAACAACCAACCTTATGGCAGTGCCTGTACTGTCCTATGGGTGTGGATTATGGACAACAACCAACCTTACGGCAGCCCTGTACTGTCCTGTGTGTGTGGATTGTGAACAACAACCAACCTTACGGCAGTCCCTGTACTGTTCTATGTGTGTGGAATGTGAACAACAACCAACCTTACGGCACTTCCTGTACTATCCTATGGGCGTGGATTATGGACAACAACCAACCTTACGGCAGTCCCTGTACTGTCCTATGGGTGTGGATTGTGAACAACAACCAACCTTACGGCAGTTCCTGTACTGTCCTATGGGCGTGGATTATGGACAACAACCAACCTTACGGCAGTCCCTGTACTGTCCTATGGGTGTGGATTATGGACAACAACCAACCTTACGGCAGTCTCTGTACTGTCCTATGTGTGTGGATTGTAAACAACAACAAAGGAACAACACACATAGGACAGTACAGGGACTGCCGTAAGGTTGGTTGTTGTTCACAATCCGCACACATAGGACAGTACAGGGACTGCCGTAAGGTTGGTTGTTGTTCACATTCCACACCTATAGGACAGTACAGGGACTGCCGTAAAGTTGGTTGTTGTTCACAGTCCACACCCATAGGACAGTACAGGGACTGCCGTAAGGTTGTATTTCATCGTACCTTTTTTTCTAGAAATACGGTTGACTGTTCCACAGAATTTTTCCACAAAATTATTTAATAAAGTCATTGATATTAGGAAGGTGGAAATAATTAATTGTAATTAATTAAACAAAAAAAATTTCAAAAATTGCCAAGAATTATTTGATGGGCTGCTTTATCTTTGATGTGATTGTTCTTGTATATTCCACTGATATTTAGAATATTATTCAGAATCTTTAAACAATTGATTTTATTATGTCTACAACATAATCACTTATTTATATCATTATGTCTGTTGTAGTTTCTCGGTACCTAGCTGTAATCAGTGCCAATCCAAACAACAACCAACCTTACGGCAGTCCCTGTACTGTCCTATGGTTGTGGATTGTGAACAACAACCAACCTTACGGCAGTCCCTGTACTGTCCTATGGGTGTGGATTATGGAAAAAACCAACCTTACGGCAGTCCCTGTACTATCCTATGTGTGTGGATTGTGCACAACAACCAACCTTACGGCAGTTCCTGTACTCTCCTATGTGTGTGGATTGTGAAAAACAACCTACCTTACGGCAGTCCCTGTACTGTCCTATGTGTGTGGATTGTGAACAACAACCAACCTTACGGCAGTCTCTGTACTGTCCTATGGGTGTGGATTGTGGACAACAACCAATCTTACGGCAGTCCCTGTACTATCCTGTATTTGTGGATTGTGAACAACAACCAACCTTACGGCAGTCCCTGTACTGTCCTATGTGTGTGGATTGTGAACAACAACCAACCTTACGGCAGTCCCTGTACTGCCCTCTGGTTGTGGATTATGGACAACAACCAACCTTACGGCAGTCCCTGTACTGTCTTATGTGTGTGGACTGTGAACAACAACCAACCTTACGGCAGTCCCTGTACTGTCCTATGGGTGTGGATTGTGAACAACAACCAAACCTTACGGCAGTCCCTGTACTGTCCTATGGGTGTGGATTATGGACAACAACCAACCTTACGGCAGTCCCTGTACTGTCCTATGTGTGTGGATTGTGAACAACAACCAACCTTACGGCAGTCCCTGTACTGTCCTTTGGGTGTGGATTATGGACAACAACCAACCTTACGGCAGCCCCTGTACTGTCCTAAGTTTGTGGATTGTGAACAACAACAACAAATGAACAACACACATAGGACAGTACAGGGACTGCCGTAAGATTGGTTGTTGTCCATAATCCACACCCATAGGACAGTACAGGAACTACCATTAGGTTGCTTGTTGTTCACAATCCACACACATAGGACAGTACAGGGACTGCCGTAAGGTTTGTTGTTGTTCACAATCCACACACATTGGACAGTACAGGGACTGCCGTAAGGTTGGTTGTTGTTCACAATCCACATCCATAGGACAGTACAGGGACTGCCGTAAGATTGTATCTCATCGTAACTTGTTTCTAGAAATACGGTTGACTGTTCCACAGAATTTTTCCACAAAATTATTTAATAAAGTCATTGATATTAAGAAGGAAAGGAATAAATAATTGTATTTAATTAAACGAAATAAATTTCAAAAATTACCAAGAATTATTTGATTGACTGCTTCTTCTTTGATGTGATTGTTCTTGTATATTCCTCTGATATGTAGAATATTATTCAAAATCTTTAAACAATTGATTTTATTATGTCTACATCAGAATCACTTATTTATATCATTATGTCTGTTGTAGTTTTTATCGGTTCCTAACTTTAATCAGTGCCAATCCAAACAACAACCAACCTTACGGCAGTCCCTGTACTGTCCTATTGGTGTGGATTGTGAACAACAACCAACCTTACGGCACTCCCTGTACTGTTCTATGTGTGTGGATTGTGAACAACAACCAAACTTACGGTAGTCCCTGTACTTTCCTATGGGTGTGGATTATGGACAACAATTAACATTACGGCAGCCCTGTACTGTCCTGTGTGTGTGGATATTGTACAACAACCAACCTTACGGCAGTCCCTGTACTGTCCTATGGGTGTGGATTATGGACAACAGCCAACCTTACGGCAGCCCTGTACTGTCCTGTGTGTGTGGATTGTGAACAACAACCAACCTTACGGCAGTCCCTGTATTGTTCTATGTTTGTGGAATGTGAACAACAACCAACCTTACGGCACTTCCTGTACTATCCTATGGGCGTGGATTATGGACAACAACCAACCTTACGGCAGTCCCTGTAGTGTCCTATGTGTGTGGATTGTGAACAACAACCAACCTTACGGCTGCTCCTGTACTGTCCTATGGGTGTGGATTATGGACAAGAACCAACCTTACGGCAGTGCCTGTACTGTCCTATGTGTGTGGATTGTGGACAACATCCAACCTTTCGGCAGTTCCTGTACTGTCCTTTGAGTGTGGATTGTGAACAACAACCAACCTTACGGCAGTCCCTGTAGGGTCTTATGTGTGTGGATTGTGAACAACTACAAACCTTACGGCAATCACTGTACTGTCCTATGGGTGTGGATTATGGCCAACAACTAACGTTACGGCAGTCCCTGTACAGTCCTATGGGTGTGGATTGTGAACAACAACCAACCTTACGGCAGTCACTGTACGGTCCTATGTGTGTGGATTGTGAACAACAACCAACCTTACGGCAGTCCCTGTACTGTCCTATGTGTGTGGATTGTGAACAACAACCAACCTTACGGCAGTCCCTGTACTGTCCTATGGGTGTGGATTATGGACAACAACCAACCTTACTGCAGCCCTGTACTGTCCGGTGTGTGTGGATTGTGAACAACAACCAACCTTACGGCAGTTCCTGTACTGTCCTATGGGTGTGGAATGTGAACAACAACCAACCTTACGGCACTTCCTGTACTATCTTATGGGCGTGGATTATGGACAACAACCAACCTTACGGCACTTCCTGTACTATCCTATGGGCGTGGATTATGGACAACAACCAACCTTACGGCAGTCCCTGTACTGTCCTATGTGTGTGGATTGTGAACAACAACCAACCTTACGGCAGTACCTGTACTGTCCTATGGGTGTGGATTATGGACAACAACCAACATTACGGCAGCCCTGTACTGTCCTGTGTGTGTGGATATTGTACAACAACCAACCTTACGGCAGTCCCTGTACTGTCCTATGGGTGTGGAATGTGAACAACAACCAACCTTACGGCACTTCCTGTACTATCCTATGGGCGTGGATTATGGACAACAACCAACCTTACGGCAGTCCCTGTACTGTCCTATGTGTGTGGATTGTGAACAACAACCAACCTTACGGCAGTGCCTGTACTGTCCTACGGGTGTGGATTATGGACAACAACCAACCTTGCGGCAGCCCTGTACTGTCCTGTGTGTGTGGATTGTGAACAACAACCAACCTTACGGCAGCCCCTGTACTGCCCTATGGGCGTGGATTATGAACAACAACCAACCTTACGGCAGTCCCTGTACTGTCCTATGGGTGTGGATTGTGAACAACAACCAACCTTACGGCAGTCCCTGTACTGCCCTATGTGTGTGGATTGTGGACAACATCCAACGTTTCGGCAGTTCCTGTACTGTCCTTTGAGTGTGGATTATGGACAACAACCAACCTTATGGCAGTCCCTGTACTGTCCTATGTGTGTGGATTATGGACAACAACCAACCTTACGGCAGTCTCTGTACTGTCCTATGGGTATGGATTGTGAACAACAACCAACTTTACGGCATTTCCTGTACTGTCCTATGGGTGTGTATTGTGAACAACAACCAACCTTACGGCAGTCCCTGTACTCTCCTGTGGGTGTGGATTGTGAACAACAACCAACCTTACGGCAGTCCCTGTTGTGTCTTATGTGTGTGGATTGTGAACAACTACCAACCTTACGGCAGTCACTGTACTGTCCTATGGGTGTGGATTATGGACAACAACTAACGTTACGGCAGTCCCTGTACAGTCCTATGGGTGTGGATTGTGAACAACAACCAACCTTACGGCGGTGCCTGTACTCTCCTATGGGTGTGGATTATGGACAACAACCAACCTTGCGGCAGCCCTGTACTGTACTGTGTGTGTGGATTGTGAACAACAACCAACCTTACGGCAGCCCCTGTACTGCCCTATGGGCGTGAATTATGAACAACAACCAACCTTACGGCAGTCCCTGTACTGTCCTGTGTGTGTGGATTGTGAACAGCAACCAATCTTAAGGCAGTCCCTGTACTGTCCTATGGGTGTGGATTGTGAACAACAACCAACCTTACGGCAGTCCCTGTACTGCCCTATGGGTGTGGATTGTGGACAACAACCAACCTTACGGCAGCCCTGTACTGTCCTGTGTGTGGATTGTGAACAACAACCAACCTTACAGCAGTCCCTGTACTGTCCTATGGGTGTGGAATGTGAACAACAACCAACCTTACGGCACTTCCTGTACTATCTTATGGGCGTGGATTATGGACAACAACCAACCTTACGGCAGTCCCTGTACTGTCCTATATGTGTGGATTGTGAACAACAACCAACCTTATGGCAGTGCCTGTACTGTCCTATGGGTGTGGATTATGGACAACAACCAACCTTACGGCAGCCCTGTACTGTCCTGTGTGTGTGGATTGTGAACAACAACCAACCTTACGGCAGTCCCTGTACTGTTCTATGTGTGTGGAATGTGAACAACAACCAACCTTACGGCACTTCCTGTACTACCCTATGGGCGTGGATTATGGACAACAACCAACCTTACGGCAGTCCCTGTACTGTCCTACGGGTGTGGATTGTGAACAACAACCAACCTTACGGCAGTCCCTGTACTGTCCTATGGGCGTGGATTATGGACAACAACCAACCTTTCGGCAGTCCCTGTACTGTCCTATGGGTGTGGATTATGGACAACAACCAACCTTACGGCAGCCCTGTACTGTCCTGTGTATGTGGAATTTGAACAACAACCAACCTTACGGCACTTCCTGTACTATCCTATGGGCGTGGATTATGGACAACAACCAACCTTACGGCAGTCCCTGTACTGTCCTATGGGTGTGGATTGTGAACAACAACCAACCTTACGGCAGTCCCTGTACTGTCCTATGGGTGTGGATTATGGACAACAACCAACCTTACGGCAGTCCGTGTACTGTCCTATGTGTGTGGATTGTGAACAACAACCAACCTTACGGTAGCCCCTGTACTCTCCTATGTGTGTGGATTGTAGACTACATCCAACCTTTCGGCAGTCCCTGTACTGTCCTTTGGGTGTGGATTATGGACAACAACCAACCTTACGGCAGTCCCTGTTCTGTCCTATGTGTGTGGATTGTGAACAACAACCAACCTTACGGCAGTCCCTGTACTCTCCTATGGGTGTGGATTATGGACAACAACCAACCTTACGGCAGCCCTGTAGTGTCCTGTGTGTGTGGATATTGTACAACAACCATCCTTACGGCAGTCCCTGTACTGTCCTATGGGTGTGGAATGTGAACGACAACCAACCTTACGGCACTTCCTGTACTATCCTATGGGCGTCCATTATGGACAACAACCAACCTTACGACAGTCCTTGTACTGTCCTATGTGTGTGGATTGTGAACAACAACCAACCTTACGGCAGTCCCTGTACTGTTCTATGTGTGTGGAATGTGAACAACAACCAACCTTACGGCACTTCCTGTACTATCCTATGGGCGTGGATTATGGACAACAACCAACCTTACGGCAGTCCCTGTACTGTCCTATGGGTATGGATTTTGAACAACAACCAACCTTACGTCATTCCCTGTACTGTCCTATGGGTGTGGATTGTGAACAACAACCAACCTTACGGCAGCCCTGTACTCTCCTGTGGGTGTGGATTGTAAACAACAACCAACCTTACGGCAGTCCCTGTAGTGTCTTATGTGTGTGGATTGTGAACAACTACCAACCTTACGGCAGTCACTGTACTGTCCTATGGGTGTGGATTATGGACAACAACTAACGTTACGGCAGTCCCTGTACTGTCCTGTGAGTGTGGATTGTGGACAACATCCAACCTTACGGCAGTCCCTGTACTGTCCTTTCGGTGTGGATTATGGACAACAACCAAACTTACGGCAGTCTCTGTACTGTCCTATGGGTGTGGATTATGAACAACAACCAAGAAACAAGACAGTAAAAAACAGGCCTTGGAATTGTCATTCTCATAAGGTGTTCTAATCTTGACAGTATGAGAAATGGGGTCATAAGAGAACAGGCACAAGTTTTTAACTTGAATGGAAAATTAAAACACTACAAAACAACAGTGGACAGAACACTTAGATAGAATGTCTAACTTTCCGACTTCAAATCTGGTCACCCTAACGTAGCTACCATAAATGAGTTAAATGTCTGCCACTGATGTTACTAATAAAACATTTTTTCCTATAAATTATTTAGATAAATCCCAAAGGCAAACTACTATTCTACTATTACCTTCCTCTCTAATGATTTTATAAGTAACTTTGAAACAAGTTGTAACTTACTTCTGCAGACTGGAATCGTTGGGGACCACTTTCCATTTACACAGAAACTATAAAAATTTGCATCTTGAGTTTCCTTAATATAATATCCTTCACTGCAGTTTACTGACAATGCCCAACGTTCAGGAACAGGTGTCCCAGGTACCCAAGTACAAGCCGCTGAATTATTACTTTCTAATACACATGCTGCTGGAGTAGAGGATCCAAATTCCGGTGACTGAGGAACAAGACAGCCTCCCGTTTGTGAAGGACTAAACAAAATTTTTAAAGTAGTCATTCCATTGTTAAAGGTATTCTTAAACTAATACTCATATTTCAATGTAATCACCAAAATATGTACATACACAGACACAGATCTGTCCATTGTAGTAAGGTTACCATAATATTAAAGAGCAAAGACAATATTTCTTATAAAGATTACTGTAGTACGTTTTTAGGAATAAGTAGCCCTATAAATAAAGAGAGCAAGGAGATGTATTACAGAAATTATTATTTACAAATTAAAAAGTAAAGAATATTGTAACATTATTTATTACTACATCATAATACTTTTATTCGTGCCTTCATGTAAGTTTATGACAACAGAAAAGTTGTATTCAGATAAAAATGATGCCTTAAAATATTGAGTTGCCTTATAATTCAGATAAGTTGCATGCCTTAAAAGTAGGTACTCAGTACGAGGTAAAGGTTTTACAACAAATTGGTCTGCTCTTTCTGAATGCCTCATGAGATATTCATGAGGTACAAGAGGCATCAAGTCTATATTGTGAGTGTTAAGGGTACCGTGTTGTTCAGTCTCAGTGTAGGGCTATGTATTCAGGCAGCTAATGACTTTTCAGCTGACACTGTGTTTGCAGGTATGACATAGAAGTATTTGATACATTTGGCAACTTGCACACTACATTCTCCTTTAGCAAAAACTTCCTTACTTTGCATATGATAGCTAACATTCTTTTCCTTGTCTACCAATGCTCCCAAGCACCAACAATAGTAGCGAGAGCCTCTCAGAATCTAAGTGGTTTGCAAAGAATGTTACGTTTGCTTGAAATTGATCGCACCGCCAACTGACAACAGAGACACACTCCTTCTCCAACCGTGGTGTCTTTCGAATCCCTGGGAATTGAAACTTCTGTTTGAAATAACTTTGTATGGTGCTCAGTACCTTGATATTATTATGCTTATAATATTATTTTGTGCCTTGGTTGGAATCGTAAGGTGTAACAGCACAAGAACTATCACAATTTTTTTACGTTTCACTGGCAGGCACCATCAGGTTCCATACAAGATTAGGTTTCCTGTAATAATTAATTCCAATAATAAGGCCTTGGGATTTTCTAGAAGGACACTGAGTAAACAATTGACCTTGTCATTTAATTCCAAGACAGGGTTCATCATGTGTCAGTAAAGAGAGATGGAAGAATATGATCTGTTTATCAGATTGTATTCTGTGCATAATGTTTAAGTCATCCACGTTTCTGTTTTAACCATTATTTCAAACTATTTAAATATGTGCATATTTTGAAGATTGTAATCACTAAATTCCACAATTCTCTTCACATTTGCTTTCTATCTTCCCCAGACTTACATATTTGGTTTTCTCCCACTAAGGCAGCTGCTTCCTTAGCTTCTCTGTTTCTACTCCTTATTGCTTCTTTCACCTTTCCCTTGTTCCTCACTGTTAGAGCAATATCATTTATATACACCATAATATTAACCCTTGTTAGTTTGTGGCTGTTAGTTTTTCTACTCTGCAGTTCCTTCTTATGCCTTCTACAGCAACATTATGCAGTGTCTCTGACACCCATTCCTTCCCACACACTTCTCATCATCGCTACTACTTCTATCAATCCTTCTTGTATTAACACTCTGACCTTTGAACTTCAAGCATAATTTGAATTAATCTTACATAATTTCTGAGATAACAATTACTTATGAATCATATGGTGGCTTTCTCGAGGAAAAGTCCTCACACGATTATTTGAACTCAGACATGAACTACAAGTATTTTTTGAAGAACACCCATTTTATCTGGCTTCAAAGTTTCACGACAGTGACTGACTTCAGCAACTTGCTTATTTAGCTGATATTTTTTCAGTGATAAATAAACTCAACTTAGGGTTACAGAACAGCTCAATAACAGTATTTAAAGTTTCAAACAAAATTGAGTCCATGTTAAAAAAATTTGACTTTTGGAAAACCTGCGTTGAAAAAAATCAAGCTGAAGTTTTTGAAACACTGCACGGCTTCTTAAATGTCAATAGCCTGGACCTATCTCAAGAGGTCAGAAATAACGTAGTATTACACTTGACAGACCTCATGGTTACTTTTAGACAGTATTTCCCTAAACGTGAAGACGGAGACAACTGGATTGCAGACCCGTTTAATGAAGACAACTTCAAAACCGCCAAGCTATCCATTCATGAAAAGGAAAAATTAATTGATATTTCAACAGATTTTATAATTTATAATTTATGTTCCATAGATATGTTAAAAAATATCTTTCTAGTTTGTCCATTGAATTATGAAGTCCTAGTGTTTTATTTTACGTAGGCGACACAGGACGTAGCTTCAAACAAAGACACATTGAGCACACAAAGGCACTCCACTCCGCTACAGAATCCACCTTTGCAAACCACCTCATTGAAGCAATCCACACTACAAAAACATCGACACTAACATGGACATTCTACACGTACACAAAAAAGGCCGAAAACTAGACACTCTAGAACAACTGGAATATACAGACACACGAAAACACATAAAAATGACATCCTAAACGAACAGACACAATTCAAATCACACGCATTATTCGAACATATCACCCCCACACACAAACAACATCGATCTTTCTATTGACGGCGCCGTCACCAAGAACAAGACGGACAGTGCTGCCAGTGGCAGCCTCTGACAAAGCTTATAATAAGCGAAAACTGGTTCAGGCTATAAGGTATAAAAATTTACATTTTTACCAATAAAAATCTTTGTGTTCCGAGTCGGTAGTGAATTAATTATATTTAATCTGTGTAAGATATTTATCATTACCATCATAGGATATTCTTTGAAAAGCTACCAGAAAGTCATATCAGGAATAATACTAAGTGTGAGAAGTGTCATCTCTCACATCTCACTTTAGGGAAGATTTTTAAAGGTTGTAGAATTAGATTTTAAATGTGTAACAGTGACTTCTATCTCCTGGTAGTAATATAGAAAAAAAACTATACAGTTGTCGAAGAATTCTAAAAAGTTCATAGCTTCATACAGTAGTCAACAGTGGTGGAACCAACAAGATTTAGTAGTTGCAGTGAAAATGACAAATGGCCAGTCAGAAATTTAGTCACTTAATTCTTGCTTTTGTGTCGGATCTGCAACTGCATATTTGTTATAGTTTCTTGTATGTTTGGATTAATTTATGAATTGGCACAAGACTACACTTTACTATCAAATATTTTATTGTTTTAAATATTGACTTAATTTAAAATGATATGAAACTAACCTTCAAATTTTATTAGAAATTGAGAAAAGTTTTATAATGAAAACACAAGATTCCAGATTTGTGTTACCTGTTGCCACTGGATTACTAGATTATACGTATGAAGTAGGCTTTTCTGTGGTACCCTTATTTTCAACTTATCTAAAATAATTACCTTACTAAACAATATTCCAGTTATTATGAAATGTATTAACAGGAGCCAAGATTCAAACCTTCAGGTGCAACAATTATAATTACACAATGCCGGTAATCAGTGGGCATTTTTCCTTATGGTCTTGCTTTCCCCCTTTAACTCATCGTTGATCATGCAGTTGTATGGAACAAAGTGAGCTGTATCTTTTTTAAACAATTTCCATTTTCTCGAGTCTCATAAGAAGAAACAACATTAAAATATAAAAATTAACATTATGTGGTGTTAGTAACAAGGTAACCAAAACTCACATTTATAGCTGGTAACCTCAAACCCCACACAGATGTTGATGCAGTAACTGTGACTTTTATTGTCTTAGCTAAAACCAAATGTCAATGGGCCTCAGCCTGTTCAGCCTTTTTTTTTGTGTGTTAATAGCGTTCTTATTACAAGGTAATTATCTCACTTCTTCCATGGTCTATCCCATATTTTCATATTATCTTTCCATAGGATTCAGAACCACCCTTTTTTTCTTCCTTCTGTTCTAATTTCATAATTTTCTTTCACATTTCGTTATTCTCATTCTAACCATACTTGTTCCACCCATTAGTTGAGACCATTAAATCATTGCCTATGTATTATAAATGAGAGAAAATTCGAACTAAAAGAAATCGTTATCTCCTGAGCATATTCTGCTTTGTTACAGGTATCCCTGTCTTTCACATTACGGGTATCTTCCCTTACAGCTTCCACATTATAAAATATTGGTAAAGGCAAAATATTTTGTTAGTTTTAAAAATAACCAAGCAATCAATATGATGAAAAGTTACTGTAGGTTATTTATGACAATAAATTACTTCAGTTTGAAATTAAAAGTTTTTTACTTTATTCCTACAATAAATAGTTCTAGAGTATGAACAAACCAATTTTAGATTGAACTTGGTACTTTCAAACATTTTTAAATCATTTGATCAGAAGACGGGATTCCAAGATAATGAACTATGCTGCAAACAAATCACTGCTCATTGTTTGAAACTGTTTACATTACTCCTTCCTTAAAATTAATTTTGGAAGTCAGTTTTCATGTCAAGTCAATTTGTAAAAATAGCACTTTATTTTACAATTAGGAATTCAGATTAAAAAAAACTATTATTGATATTAGTTAGAAAGACAAACCAATAGTTTCTATAAGATAGCATTAAGTTTCCTGTGCAGTTGTATGTAAACAACAAACAGTAGTTAGAAGTAGAAAATCATATAAAGAAAATAATTCTTTCATAGTTATGGTGTAATCGTACAGGCTACATCAACAAATTATTTATTCTTGATAAAAGTAAATTTAAAATAATAAAAGCAAAATAATTTATTTCTTCTCTAAGGATTGCATTTTATATAAAATGGTTAATTTTATGTTTATTAATGTTTAATTCTACTCGCTACATGTGAAATTACATTGTGATCCTTTCTTTATACAGAGCATGTTGAAAGACTTGTTTTAAAGCATTTGAAGTAACTACAACAAAAACAAGAATATTTTTTGTTTTTTAAAATTTTTATGTTTTGAATAAACCATAGACTAAGTAAAAAAATTTAACAAAATGTTCATTATATGTACATGGCTGGTCAGTAAGTAGTGTGTATTTGTTTGTAATGTATTTGAACATTTAACTACATTTAAACGAAATCAAATGTCAATTACCTTTCTGGATATTCTTCATCATGTTCTTTATCAACTTTGTTCTTAGAAGAAATAAGCCAGGTGAGTATTTCCTCGTTAGTGATGTTTGTAAACAATGTAATTGTGCTGTTGCCGTACGGTACTATATCACCGACAATTCCGTACACATAGTACAAATCATCCTGAACAAACGTTAAGCCTCCTCCAAAGTCTCCAGCAGATCCAGCTCCAGTACCTATAAGGAAAATGTCCATTGAAATATCAACTGTGACTTGTAAAAGCTAATATGTACTCTTTAGGTATGAGAATTACACGTAGAAGTTTGAACTAAGTTGACACCTTACCATTAGCATAACCAGCACAAAATGTATCAGATGTTACATAACCCTGATATCCTTCTGGTACTTGAGTAATACAGTGGGAGTGATCTACATATGGCAAGTCAACCGACAACAGGACATCACTGTCTGTTCCGTTTTCTGTCCAACCCCAGCCGGCCAACTGAAACATTCCACCATGTTTATTATTAATAAAATGTTTTATGAAATAAGTACTGTATTAAGGAACCAGTATTTGGGAACCAGCTCTGCTTAACATGAGTAGAGTGGGTATAGGAAATAATTCATGTCAAAGAATAACCTGGTTTGGTAGACAGAGTAAGGTGTACCAGTATATAATTCAACTGTATTCACCCTAAGATTTACCCAATTTGGAATGTCCGACAAATTTTGCTAATTGCGGTCAAGATGGCAAAGGGTAATTTTAATGTAATATAAGTAAACAAATGACAAGAACACTTATTAATTAATTACAGCTAAAACACACAAGCTCAGTAAATTACTGAAGTTGTAAAGTTTATCTGAATTCCATTTTGCTCATGAAATGTTCATATCCATCACAGTTTACTTGGTATTGCTTACAGTATAACAACTAAAGACCTGTCTGAGAGGATTGGGTGTTACTCACATTACTATAGTTTGATTCAATTAAATACTAATGTCTTTCAATGTTGGCATAATGACACAGTGATTGTATAAGTGTATATGTATAAACGTTTTCTGTACCAATTCTAATATTTAATTGTTGATTACTGCTTTTTTAATTAATTACAAACACAGTTACATTATGAGTAACTCAAACTGTAATATTGTATAAATTAAGTTCTGTGATATTAAAATTTTCTCATTATCTTTAGAAACAACATTTGATGATGTAAAACAAACAATCTCAACTCCTTCACATACACAAGGATACTCACATATGCATGCACACGCATGCGTGCACACGCACGCACACATATTCACTCAAATAATCATTCTGTAGTGTTTGACATTTCTTTTGTATTCATACACAGGTCTTGATGATGACAGTAAACATTGTCGAAACGTCGACACAAATATGTTAAAATTTGTGTTATATTTTTGACCGATCCTCACAAAACCTTCACCGGAAAAATCCATAAATAAATATAAATCTATATTTATAGTGTATTCAGACTAAGAATATATATCATTATGCATATAGTTTTATACACACATTAACAGTTATTCATTGATTACTATTACCGTTCCTAGCGCACCGGGTGGTATTGTGAATTCCCTTTTCCAGTCAACACACACGGGCATAATACCTTTATGCAACTGTACACTGCGTGTAAGATCCAGAAGTGCTATATCCTGTGTGTAATCATTTACCAATCCACGGTAACCAGGCGGAATTAATATTTCACGGACCTGAAGCAGAAATAATTGACCCTATTAAAATCTTAAAAAAAAGTGAATTAGTTTTACCAACTTATACAGTGTGTGCTGTTGGTTGCTTGGCACTGGAAGTTGTCCTTGGTTTAGTAATGACTGTCTATCAACCAATGGTGATCTGTTTTGTGACATTCAGTTATTAACTGGACTTAGTTACATACATTTTGTTGAGATTTTGATAAATTGTATTCTCATCATCATGACTGATGTCTCACAGACATATAGAAATGTTACACATTTCCTTATGAATAGGTGTGAATATATTATACAAAAAATAATCACTGTTACACATTACGATATTATTCTTATATTGCTAAGAATAATTAAGATATCCTATAAATATTAAAATTCAACATACGTGTGCTGATTTCTGTATTGCCCATAATACAGATTCAGATAATGACAAAATACTTTGAACCTCGACAGTGTTAAAAAGTATTAAAAAGTTGACACAAAAGTTTTAAAACTATGCCCACCTGTTGGTCAAACGTTTCGTTACTAGAAGTTACCAAACCAATTACATTTTGTATTATGCAATTTATGATTCACCTTTTACTGTTTAATTTATGGTTATATGTGTGCATGCGCGTGCTCATGTGTGTTTGTGTGTGTGCATTATATAATCTATACCTTACTTACAATCTACAAAAGTAATTTCAATGTAAATTAAAATAATAATAATGAACGCAGAATTCTTACATCTGCTTGTACAGCATATGGCTCATAATGATACCAATCTCTGTAATATTTTCCAAGCCCCACTTTAATTGTTTCAGGATCGTCTGGCCTTTGTTCCGAACTTGAGACACAAAAGGCACCTGAAATTGATAAGAATTCCTTGTTATTTTATAGAAAATTTACAATTGCAAATATACAAATAACGTTTTTCATAAACATAAACAAAACTGTTAAAATAACAATTTAATTTAAAGTGTGTAAAGCACACAATTACAATTTTGCTTTTTAAATCAATTATCTAACACACAGTTTACAGACAACTTACTACTTATAGGAAAAACTCATTCAAACCTGTTACAACAATGTGCGGTGAAATAAGACTTCCTCCACATCGTAGATCCCACTGATTAGAAGCATAGCTCCTATAAACACCCACGTGCCATGGAAATTCACCATGTTTTACAGCAGAACCATGTGCAATTAGAGGCGTATTTACACCTTTCCAGTTTCTTCTGCCACAAGCTGCAAATTACACAAAAATTACTTAAAAACCTAAAACGAGAATGACCACATATAACAGTTTAATTATAAATTGTATTCACATTTTCAAATATACACACTTAAGGTAAAGCCGGTTTATAGAAAAGTGTTTAGCAAACTCAAGAACAATTTGTAGAATAATAATGTTTTTAAAATCATTACTTGACAAACCTGTTGCCACGTTAATGTTAACAGGATTGGTAAATAAATTTCTAACAAGGGTGAAAAAACGGTTGAAAATATGCAGACAATATTGTTTACACACTTGTAATTTTATATATACACATTTGTTTGTGTACATGTGTGTGTATGCACACACTTCTGTATAATAATTTACATCAGTTATTTATTTAAATTCAGTAGCGAAATCCTTGGATTTCGTTGCCCATGACGTGTCCGTTACTTAACTAAATATAATTATTTCACTACCGACTCGGAACACAAAGTTTTTACGGGTAAAAACGTAAACGTTTTACCTTATAACCTGAACCGGTTTTCGCTTTTAAAAAGCTTCCTCAGAGGCTGCCGCTGGGAGTACTGTCCGTCTCGTTGTTAGCGACGGTATCGACTTTTGAAGGATCGATGTTGTGTGTGTGGGGTGTGATATGTTTGAATAATGCGTGTGATTTGAATTGTGTCTGTTCGTTTACCTGCTGTTTACAAACTAAATTGCTCAGATTGCAACAAATTCTACATAGTCCAGACAGGACGTAGCTTCAAACGAAGATACATTGAACACACAAAGGCACTACACACTACTACAGAATCCACCTTTGCAAACCACCTCATTGAAGCAAACCACACAAACAAAAACATCGACACTAACATGGACATTCTACACGTACACACAAAAGGCCGAAAACTAGACACTCTTGTACAATTGGAAATATACAGACACACGAAAACACATAAGAATTACATTCTAAACGAACAGGCACAATTTAAATCACACACATTATTCGAATATATCACACCCCACACACACAACATCGATCCTTCAAAAGTCGATACCGTCGCTAACAACAAGACGGACAGTGCTGCCAGTGGCAATTTCTGAAGAAGATTTTTAAAAGCTAAAACTGGTTTAATGTTTACACTTTTACCCATAAAAAGCTTTGTGTTCCGAGTCGGTAGTGATTTAATTATAAAATAAAATAAAATCCATTGTCAAATTTTAAAATATAACAACTTGACTCGTCTTGACTCACATGTTGAGGAATCAAGATGAACTTGTAACATTACAATTAATGTTGAGTGTGAACAATACATGAATTGTGTACATGTGTGTAAGCTCACAACATGTTTACAACAATTTCAGACAGTGGCCAAAGACTATATTATAAATAATGTATCCATTTACTTGTGTGTTTAAACTAATTTCTAATTTTTTCAATCGGTATTATGTAGATCAGAGCAACTGTCTCATATGACAACTAATTGTGAATACACTTGTTAACTGATTCTAAGCACAGTCGGTAAATTATCTTTTGTGTTGCTCATGATTTAAATTAAAAATTTGATCTTACATAGGTAAATTTTAATTGTATTTTACATTACACATGAACGTTTAGATTGATTGGTAGTTTATCTTCAGATGTGTTTACATAAATGTTCAAGATCTAATTAAATACGTGCAATTTCATTTGGTTTCATCAGTGACACATTGGGGAAACTCCAAAACACAAAATTTTTACCTGGTTCACAATACAACCATTCACCACTCCACTGGCCTTTGTCTGTGCAGAATATTTCTTTGTATGGATAAGGCGAAGTTGTAATATATGATGATTTACATTGGACTGTTGCTCGTGTTCCAGGACGCATTGGCTTTGTACAGTCAATGTCACTACCATTATTAACACAACTTGTATCTAGACTTGATGAAACAAGCGGCCAACACATTTCTGAAAAAAGAAATGAATGTGCAAAAATTATGTTAACCTCAAAGTAATAAAGTATATTGTTCTTTTAAACTTGACATATTAAGTTAAGTATGAAAACGTCAATCATACTTATGTACGAGGCGTGTCCCGAAAGTAAGGTCCCTTTTGTTATTACACACGGTGGGATAGAAGAGTGGGGACGTACATGCGCTGCAGTGTAATGTAACTCACACGCTTGCAGTTCATTGTTGTGTTTCGGTCATGCCGTTGTTTTTGCTGAATACGCATGATATATAATGAGTGCCGTAATAAAAAATCCCGCCAGTTTTGAGGTGAATACAGTTTTCTAGGACCAAAAAGGTGTGCGCTTGTACACACAAAAAACTGTTTGGTTGGAATAACCAAAAAATAGTTTCTGGTAACCAATATTTTTGGTCACTATAGGGACGACCAAAATATTGGTTACCAGATCCAAAAAATTTGGTCAAATTCTTTTGGTTGAATTAACCAAATAAATTGGTTACCGTAATTCAACCAAAAAGAGTGAAGTGAATCCAAACAAATTGGTCTATTATGGTTGTGCTAACCAAATGTTTTGGTAAAACCTAACCAAAACCGAGTTAGTTAATGTAACCAAATCGGTTTGGATTTGGTTAAATCAACCAATTATGTAGTTATTTCAACTAAATTCATTGTCAGTTTAACAAAATAATTTATTTGAAATAACCAAAATTATACTCATTCTAACTAAATATGTGGTTACCTTAGCACAAGAATCTTGGTTGGATGAACCAAACACTCAGTTTTATTAACCAGACGCTTAGTCAAAATAACTAAAATATTCGTTTTCATATTTTCGGTTAACGCTAAGAATGCTTCTTCATCAAATCCTTCATCTGAAAGTGTAAAAATATTATTAATATCTCGAACGGGCTGTTTCTTAAAACACTAGCTTTTATATTAACCACATCTACATTTGATTACCTCCTCTAGATTAAAAAAAGAACTTACAGATTGAACACAAGGACACCTAATTATATTGTCCTGTGGGCACACTGTATTTCACAACATTCAGCATTTATTATATATCTTAATTGACCGACCAACCTTAATTAGGGCTACAGAAAATAATAAAAATAATCTGAAAATATTTTGTTCTAAACGATAGAAAATTTCAAAACGGTACCAATTTTGCAGAAATACGATTCTAATAAATGCATAATATAGATTATGTGGTCTAAACGCATAAACTTTTGTTTCGGTAACGTTTATGTTCACGCTAGATAGTGGTAAGTACCAACAGATAATTCGTTACGCTACATCTAATCTTTAACGGATTACATTTTCAGTAATGTAGGTACTTACCTTTAAAATGCTGAACAAGCTGAGCAAAGCCATTTTCTTTCATCCACTTTTGAACAAACCCGTAACTCATCGTAACCACGTGTGTTGTATTTGCAAACCACGCTGACCTAAAGAGGCTAACAAAGATCTGTGAAGGAAGACTAAACACAGGATGTAAGGTGGACATCTGCTTAGGGTATGTGTTGTGGGAACAGTGCGAGGGGGGTGATGATGTGGAGGGAGTTGCAGCCCTAAGTCAAGTGTCTGTAAAAACTAAATATAACCTGAATGTTTTGGTTAGTTGTACCAAACATTGTGACCAAATAATTTTTAACAGTTAACCAAACCATTTTTTTACAACAACTAAAATTTGTTAGTTGCAACCAAAAGAATTAACCAAATACCTTAACCAAGCTATTTTGGTAATTACAACCAAATCTTTTTTTTCTGTGTAGAGTTTCTTGAACATGGTGTCACAATTAAATGGCACTGTGTACTGTAAAACTTTGAAGAAACTTAGATGTGCCATTCAGAACAAAAGATATGGAATGCTGTCGTCTGGAATTGTGTTTTTGCATAAAAATGCTCGTCCTCACACTGCTCGATCAACTGTTCACCTTATCGAGAAATTTGGAAGGGGTGTTTTTGACCATCCACCCCACAGCTCAAACCTCACACCAAGTGACTACCACCTGTTCCGTCACTTAAAGCAGTGGCTGTAATCTCAGCGCTTTCGAAACGATGACAAACTTATGATAGGGGTGACAATTTGGTTGAAGTCACTGGCAGCAGATTTTTTAATGCAGGTTTAAAAAAGCCAGTGCAACGGTACAAAAGTTATTAATATTGGTGTTACTAAATTGGTTAAATTGGTTTGGATACCTAAAGCACATGTCAAGGGAAAGATGGCTAAAGAAGGTATAATAATAGTGTTATGACATCACAGAACAATCGTCATGTTTATCGAATGTTCCAGATGGATCCACGATCCAGAATGTAATGAGTGTGGCGTACGCGATTCTCGAAGCATTAGCTGGACTGTGCCAGAAGCCGCAATTAATTATGTCGTAGTTTGGAATGTTCTGGCCTGTGAGCGGGGGTATAAATACAAGGTGGCAACGGCCTTAGTTTCAATTATAGTTGCGATATATTACGTGCGGTTCAAGTTATTATTGGGCGATATTACTGTGTGCGTTCAAGTGGTTATTAGTGAAGTGTTGTTTAATAATCGGGTGGTATACTTGTAGTACAACTGTGTTTTATATTAGTCGACATTTCATTGCGTGTGAACAATTTTTATTTGATTTGTTGTAAGAGAGTCTGTTGTTAATTATGAACTGTTTAACTGTGAAAATTAAAGCTGGTAATTAGTGACTTAATAGGTGTCTTGTATTTTGTTTTCTACTGCACCTACGATGATCAAGTAGACCGTCGTAATAATAGACACCCTATATAAGTAATAAACATTTCTGGAGAAAAGATAATGCCATGAGTGCAGAAGGACTTTTGCAGGCAGACTGTATCAGCATGAATAGAAGCTAGAATGTGAGAATCAGCAATGACCATAACAGAATCACTGCATGATGATGATGATGTAGATAGAATAAAATCAATTATCATTATTAAGACTATAAGTCATTCAGTATATAGAGTTTCATGGCTTTCTCATTAAAACCAAAAGATTTTTAATGGTATTTTGAAAACCAGAGAAGTACAGCAGAACTATACACATCTTAGATGGAGCAGCCTAGCAAATCTTTCTAGATAATAATTAATGAAATTCATATTGTTTAATTTGGCTATAAATAATGTTCATTTCTTTCTTTTCTGTATCAATTACTTTATTAGCCAGTGTTTATTGTTGAGTTTAATTTAAGTTAGTGCTGTACTGTGATCGCAGCTGGAGTGAGATTTGAGGGGAGGTTAGTAGTGGCAGTTAGGAGTAGTTAGTGAGGAGTTGAGCGGGGAGTGTCCTACATCTCAATTCCAGATCTGGTCACCATAATAATATATCTACAACTAAATGAGCTAAATGTCTGCCACTCATGTTACTTGTTAACATTTTTTCTACAAGTATATTAGCTACATCTCAAAGCAAACTACTCTTTACTGTTATCTCCTTCCGAAAATATTTTTAAAATAAATCTTCAAGCAAATAGTAACTTACTTCTACAGACTGGAATTTTTGTAGACCACTTTCCATCAACACAGATAACATAAATATTTGCATCCTGAGTTTCCTTAAGATAGTATCCTTCATTGCACTTGAATGACAGCAACCAATTTTGAGGAACAGGTGTTCCGGGTTGCTGCCTACAGGCTGCTTTATTTTTACCAATTTGACATACAGGTGAAGTATACGCTCCAAATTCTGGAGGTTGAGGAAGAAGACAGGCTCCAGAAGAACTAAACAAAAGTTTAAAAGTAATTATCCAGTTGTTAAATGTGTATTTAAACTAATATTCATAATTCTATCTAATCATTAACCACTAACAAGTTATGAATGTACACAGGCTTTCACACAAACATACAGAGGCATATGTATGCATGGTCACACATTCACCGATACTTGTGACTGCGCGCACGTGTGCACAAGCAACCACACACACACACACACACACACACACACACACACACACACACATTCACTCCCTCTGTCTCTTTCTCTCTCTCGATGCCTGTGTTAATTCTAATCTCTGAACATGACAAGTAATATACTAATATAATCAAGTAATATAATACTAATCTACTTGTTTATGAAAACAAGTTTTTTCACAAATAATAATACACAGATCTAAAAAAAATAAACAACAGTTAAAAACCACATGTGTATCAACACAACACAGTGCAGTTTTAATGCAGAATATACTAGAAAGAAGCGTAGTAAGACTTGAAAGTGCACAAACATTAACTAAAACATTAAGCACACAGTCAAAGACTGAATGACTATACCGGTACTACTACGTTGAAATGACAGACAATTACATTACACTTCATGCGGCAACAATTGAGGCTGTTCCAGACCACAGTGGTCAACACAATGCATTTAAATCCAGACACTGTCACAGTTTCTAACACATCCTATAGCACCTGTAATACACAGCTTGCTCAACATGTCATCTGGAAAGTGACAGATTATTCTGGAATCTCAACAGAGTATAAATATGAGCATTCAGTGGTGGTCAGTTTAGTTTTAGACCTGGTAATATTAGATTGTTGTTCAAAATTATTGTGGCGGTTTAGTGAGAAGTGATTATTGTGCTACCTACTGCAAAACTGAAATAAGGTGACAATTATTGTTGTTTGTTAGACAACTTTGACTTGAATCATTGTGTGAGAGTGCCTTTGTTGAGTTGTGATATTTGTGTCCAATTAAAATTTTTAATTAGTGACTTTATTGGTGTCACTTACAGTATTCTGTACAACATGACAATTACTGTTACTGTCATAACAATACTTTTACTCAGAGAGAGCACAGGCAACATAGACACAAACAGATTATATTGTTACGACGGTCTCCTTGATTGTCGTATGGTACAGTGGGAAGCAAAATACAAGATACCAATTAAGTCACTAATCACCAGCTTTAATAATCACAGTTAAACAGTTTGTAATTAATAACATAGTGTCTTACAACAAATCAAACAAAAATTGTTCACATGCAATAAAATGTCAACTAATATAAAACACAATTGTGTAACAATTATACCGCCCGATTATAAAACACAACACTTCGCCACAATAACCACTTGAACGCACAGAGTAATCACTTGTAATCGCCCGACAATAAACTGAACTGAGCGTCCCTGAGTACTTGTATGTATACTCCGCCGAAACTCTAGATTATTCCACATACTACGTATTAGCTCTACACTATGACGTAACTGATTGCGGCCTTGACACAGTGCGCATGGCTTCTGTCTAGCACAGTCTTGCGAGCGCATGTTGACATCACATACGCACACAACATTACAGCTGGACTCTTCTGGAACATTACAGGAAACACATAGATTGTTCTGTAATGTCGTAACACTGCCCCCTTCTTAAGCCTTTCTTCCCGAACTGGCAAACCGTCTCTGAAGTAATACCTAGCCAGGCGGTCTAGGTGGACAACATTGAAGTTTCGCTGTTCTTCCTGTTGAATCCAATAAACAACATCGTTTTTTTTTACAGTATAGGGTCCTTTCCAGTTTGACTGAAGCTTAGGTGAGCAACCACGACGGGGCTTTGGGTTGAACAACCACACCTGATCTCTTTCTTGGAAACCCACACTATTGCTGCGAATGTCATACCGAGTTTTCGTTTTATCACTGGCAATCTTCAGCCGTCCTCTAACCAAGCAATTCATTTTCGCAGTTGATTTTCCAATTGCGAAGATTAGTTCTGTGGCTCTTGGCACTGAGTCTCAGGTGATCCGAACAGTAAGTCCCCAAAAAGACGAATCTCCCGCCCAAACACCAATTTTTCTGGAATCATGTCGGTTGTATCGTGTACTGATGACCTATACCCCATGGGGAATAGTGGAATACGTTGGTCACAGTCTGTTTGGTTCTCGTCAACAACCTTCGAATGGCGTTGTTTAAGTGTCCTATTGAATCTGTCAACCATTCCGTCCGACTGAGGATGTAGAGTAATAGTAGCGTAGCCTTTCACAAAACGTCTGTAATATGAGCATAACTCCAGGAAACTCCGAACTTCATGTTTACTCTTCGGTACTGGCCATTCTCTTACGGTGTCTACTTTATTAGGATCCATGCTAACACCCGCTGCCGAAATCAGATGGCCCAGATACTGTACTTTCTTCTGGAATAGAGAAACTTCTTCGGGCTCAGCTTCAGTTGGGCACCGTGAACTCTAGTTTTCCAAATGGTCTTTGAAAAAGTCTTCCCAATGACTATGACATCGTCTAAATAAATAAGGCAAGTTTTCCACGTCAGGCCTTGGCGTACCTGGTCCATCAATCTTTAAAATGTTGCTGGTGCATTTCAGAGTCCAAATGGCATTACGTTAAATAGGAATAAGCCACTCGGGGTCGAGGAAGCATTCTTTTCCTTGTCTTCTTGATAAAGACCCACTTCCCAATACCCACCCTTCATGTCCAATGTCGAAAACCACTGTGCTCCGGACAACGTATCGAGTGTATCGTCAACGCAAGGTAATGGATAGCAATATTTCTTTGTCACGTCATTCAGCCTCCGATAGTCTATGCGAAAACGTAATCTACCATCGTTCTTTGCTACCAGCACTACCGGAGAAGACCAAGCACTTGACGAAGGCTCGATTATTCCTTCTGTCAACATATCCTGTACTAGCCAAGAAATTTCCTCTTGCTTACTTAATGAAGGCCTTCGAGGATATTGGCCTATCAGTGTTGTGTCCTCGGTATTGATGCGATGTTGTGCAAGAGAGGTTCTTCCCCATGACTGTCCTTAAACTGCAAAACAATCTTTGAATTCATGTAAAACTGTCTGAGTTCTTTTACCTCACTATTTGAGAGGTCGTCAGAAGATTCGTTCAATAATTCCTGCAGTTCCACTGGTAATTTTCAAGTATCCGAAGCACCGAATCTTTGTTGCGTCTTTCCAGCTACCCAGGCCACAGGCCACAGCGGCGCCTAGTTCAATTTTGTGGCGATTTCTTCTAGTGCGGTTCGAAGTATTGTGGAAAAGTGCTATTCCTTTTATAATTGTGCAGGACAATTGTAATACAATTGTGTTTTATATTAGTTGTCATTTTTATTGTGTGTGAACAATTTTTATTTTATTTGTTGTAGTAGTTGTTTTTGGTGATTACAAACAGTTTTAGTTTACAAATTGTGATAATTAAAGCCGGTTATTAATGACTTCATTGGTGTCTTGTACCATTGCTTCATTGTTTTCCACTGTACCATACGATGATCACTAGACCATCGTAACAATACGAACTGCAGCAGTAATTTGATGTCAGATGAATACTATGAAATTTCAAACCAGTAGGCAACTATAAGAAAGCGTCCCTTCATTTAGCACACTTTTCCAAAATATTAAGAACCATGCAAAAAATTGAGGAAATGGATTTATTTTTTAAGTAGAGTAACTTAAGCCTATCTAAGCTTATTTAGAAATTTAACGTAAAATATTTATATTTTATTGTCTAGGTGTAACGTTAATTTCTTTCTTATAATTTTTATAAAATTAAAAATTAGATCTAGATTTTTTTTATTCTTTGACTAAAGATTCAACAAGCTAATGGTAAACTAATATTCAGTGACTATGTAGCTTAATGGAATTAATATAGAATTAATTATAAATTTTCAAGGATGCCAATGCCTTAAAAATAAGCACACAATATTGAAAAAACAACTGTCTTCGATTTGTATTCTTTTATTACTACTATTTCTCGTTACTACTTTGCATACTACTTGGCCTACGAGCATGCATAAAGTAAGGGTTTATCAAATTAAGTTATTCAATGACAAAATCAATATTTATCACATTCCAAATTTCATTAACAAGATATCACACTTACTTTCGTGTACTGACTCTTTAGAATTATCCCAGGGCGCCAGTAATAAATAAACACAATTTGATTGTTATTAATTAAGTTTTTTAATAACGATTTGCATTCAAATATTACAAAATTTAAAATTCAGTACTTCAATAATTTTACTATAAAATCTGTTAGTGTTTATTTCTTAGCAATGGATTCTTAGACTGGTTGAGTCACCAAAACAAGATTGACATACATTTAAAATTAATAAGCAATATTAAAATGATTGTTCATACCAAAATGAATATCTACCGCTCCGTACTAAAATATTTTAATGTTATCTTACTTTGAAAACCACCGCTTTCTATAAATTTATATTTCTCCCTGGGTATCACATGACTTTGTTCCGTAAAATTGTTGAGAATGCAATTTTCCGCTATATCGTCCCCCGATAGAATTATATCAAATTTTTATTAAAATTTGGAATTGATTCTATTGATGGGTCCCTAATCCCCTGCTAATTATATTTTACTATCAATAATCTATTTAACATTTGCTATAATCTACATTTGTTTATACATCACATTATATTACTTATTTCTAATTTATTTAACACAACTTTGTAATATTATCTACTTGACTATATGTTGTTGTACCCTAAGTGCCAACAGCATTTCAATGTTTGTTTACAAACAGACTCTCCGCCCCTCCCTTCACAACTGGTCAAACAACTACTTTAAACTATTCTGTTCAACTCTCACATTCCTCTCAACACAATGTTATACAATGACATTCTGCCCTGAAGTTTGTTTACGTTCTACTTTCCCTTAACTAATTTTACAATGTAGTACAATTATAACAACTACGCTAATACCTTTTGGAATTCTTATACAATTTAGTACTTAACAATGATCATCCTTTGCATTACAATAGTATTCTAATCTTACAATTATTACATATATAGACGTTTGTGTGCTATTACAATCTGTTTTAGTAGCTGTGTAGTGTCATGGCTCGTGTGAGTAGCAATGGGTCACTGTTTATAATAAGGTTTTAATTGTCGTATGTTAAAATTTCTCCGGCTACATCCTGGTAGTCGCGCCTTCCCTCTTCTTGGTTTCTGCCTTCACTCTTCTCTTCCTTGTAGTCGTATAAGATATACGTCCTCTCCATGATCTATCTTTCTGCCCTGGAGGGCTGTCACGTCGGCCTCTTCTTCGTGCGTACCTGTTATCAGCACGATATGATGGGAACCCTTTACGAACTGGTGATCTGTGCCTGTAATGGCGTCTGTACCTTTTATTAGATCTGGACCATGATCTAGAACGCTTGCGTCCGCCTTTTGACAAAGATCGAGAGCGATATCTTCTTCGGTGACTTGACTCTGAACGAGATCTTCTCACAGGTCTTGGCCTATCATAAACTGAACGTCTGTGATTATTAGAGATTGACTTACTGTGATTTCTTGTTTTTTCTTTAACGACATAATTCCTATATTTATTTATAAATACGTCAGTGAACTCAACGAAATTGTTGACGCTATCTTTTACTAACATCCACCAAACTGCTGCCTCTCCTTTAAGATGTCTTGCGACCCACTTGATGTTTCCAGCCTCTTGTTAATGTTCTCTGAATATTTCATTCAATTCTTTAATAAATTCCATCGGGAAATCACCCGTACCATTATATTTGATGTCCTTAATTAGTTCATTTGTCATGCCCCGACTACATGGTGTGTTGCTTATTGACGCTAGTTTAGTTCTGACTTCCCGTTGTATTTGTTGTAACTTAAGGCGTGTCTCGTCAGACTTGCTGTCAATTTTAGTTTCCAACTCTTTTAGTTTTTCGACCTTCAATTCATTTATAGCTGCCGTGTTATCTGCACATCTTTGATTGTTTACGCTTACTGTATCAGTAATTATTTTAAAATTGTTATTGTATTTCTCGTCATGTTCTTTAATTTGTTGTTTTGTATTGGCACTAATCTCGGTATTAATCTTATCACAATTTTCTTGGATCTTATTATCTGTGTCTATTCTAAACTTCTGGAGAACTTTTTGGTTATTTGCATTTCTTGTTTGAGTTGCGCGATTACTTCGTTTCTGAGTTCCATATTTTGTTTGTGTATCTGCTCTGATATGTGTTGTAGTTGTTGTTTTCGTTGTGTCGCTTGTTGTGCTAGCTGTCGTGCTGTTTTTTCCGCCTGTTCTTTAGCTTGTTCTTTTATTTCTTTCATTTGTTCTTTTGTTTCTTTCGATTGTTGTAACAGTTGTTGGAGTATTGTATATATATCGGTGTCTTTGTCTGTCTCTAGTAATGTCTGATATACCGGTCTCTCTCTAACCTATACTAGTGTTTCTTTTGTAATCTGTTGTGTCTCTGCATTTTCGTCGTTCGGTCCCCGCGTCCCTGACTCTTGATTAACAATTGAAATGTGTGCGATCATTTGAGAATCTCCTAGCTCATTGTTTATATCGAATTCCATTTCGTTATCGTGGGATGTTGTTTCTGTATTCATGTTATTGTCTACTTCGTGCGTGTTGTTCTGTGTGTTTTTCTTTTTCCTACTCTTACTCCGCGTAATCATACAACTATAACTTATATTATTGTTATTCTTAAGTCTATTTTATTCTTATTTTAATATTCTATTAGTGACTCAATAGTCCCAAGTTCCGGGCGACAGAATGTAATACACTTTTATATAGGCCTTTTATTACTACTATTTCTCGTTACTACTTTGCACACTACTTGGCCTACGAGCATGTATAAAGTAAGGGTTTATCAAATTAAGTTATTCAATGACAAAATCAATATTTATCACATACCAAATTTCATCAACAAGATATCACACTTACTTTCGTGTACTGACTCTTTAGAATTATCCCAGTGCGCCAGTAATAAATAAGCACAATTTGATTGTTATTAATTAAGTTTTTTAATAACGATTTTAATTTAAAATTCAGTACTTCAATAATTTTACTATAAAATCTGTTAGTGTTTATTTTTTAGCAATGGATTCTTAGACTGATTGAGTCATCAAAACAAGATTGGCATACATTTAAAATTAATAAGCAATATTAAAATGATTGTTCATTTTCGTTATTTACGTGTATGATGAATTACTCTGCGATGCGATGTCATCAATGCTGCGGGTTCCAGGCTGGTGGTCCGAAGTTAACCGTTGAATAGTTATCCTTGTTAAGTTGCACTATTTTACACTTGTTTCACAAGTAGTACACAATTCACTTAATTAACTTAGTGGTAATTACAAATGTGCCGTATACTAATACACTTGTTGCATACAATAGTATATACTTATCAAAGCTAAGTATTGATAAGTATCCTCCAACACCGGATTGATAACTACTCTCGACCGACTGTCCCGTACAATGATGTTTGACACATTAAAATTCGCTATGTAACTCGACTTTTAACGGTTGACGTTGTATTAATTAAAACTTAGATATATTACTCGGTTTTAATTTTATCTTCTTCAGTTACTCTAGAATTCTTCTTGTTAACATTTATTAAGTGTTTATGATGCGTAAATTCCACACGGCTTAATATCGCGTTACCGTAACTGATTTACGATGCGATTGAAATATAGGATACTCATTTGATTTACTGACAATTTCTTAACACGCTAAATACGAGTCTTAGTATTATAATCTCTCCGTAGACTAAAATAAAGTTTACGAGTCTAATTGTTGTAATATCTCCGTCGACTAACTTAACTTTTCACTCTACGTATTTTTTATACTTTGCTACAAACTACCCTCACCAATTATCGACAAAATACACGCCGATTGGTCTGACTTACCGCTAATTTCAAATCTACCCAATCTGTCTAGCGAACACGTCCCGCGTAAAAAAATGACGCTATTCGTCAACTAAATGCGCGTGAACATGTGATAGGAAACATCGCGTCACTCTCCATCACGCTTTACTCGCTCTCTCTTTAACATAAATGTTCCCTTTGTTAGATGCACTTTACTTTTACAATCTTGGTGAATGTTTCTGACACCCTTGAAAATAATACAGTTTTATGACGGTACGTCCGCTACGTGACCTTCATAGTTTTTTTTTTTAGCCGACTTACGGGCGTCAACGCAAGGTCGTCTGTATGAATATCTACCGCTCCCTACTAAAATATTTTAATGTTATCTTACTTTGAAAACCACCGCTTCTATAAATTTATATTTCTCCCTGGATATCACATGACTTTGTCCCCGTAAAATTGTTGAGAATGCAATTTTCCGCTATAGTATTATTAACAAAAACTGATAATGTAATTTCAAAAAATCATAATTAAATAAATCAAAGTGCCTTTTATGCTTTAAAAAAAATACTTCTGTTAAAAAGAAAAAAATCTCTCTCTCTCTCTTTCTCTCTCTCTCCTTTACACACACGCGCGCGCGCGCGGGCATAAAGAATTTCGACGAATCCGAAACATTCATGGGCTGCTTCATCTGATCCATCTGTGCAATCAACTTGCTTATTACATCTTTTGCTGCCGTCAATGCACGTCCCAATGGCACATTGGAATGATGTTGGTGGACATCTGATAAAAATTGTATTGGTCATATTAAATAAAATTTGAAACAAAAATAACATTTTTTTTAAGAACGTAGCCCTACATAAAATAAAAATCAGTTAGTTAAACAATTAAAGAAAACTTAGCAAACAGATTGACCAGCACCTTAACTAATCGGAAGTTGACATGAACCAATTTATTTAGCTGTCTTCATCAGCAATCTTTGTTCAACTTTCAATTAACCAACAAAATTATTTCATAGTGTAGGGAGTTAGACTTCAGATTCTGAAAGTGTTGTACTGTTTGTATCAGTACCAGTAGTGTATGTCACAGTTGAGACAAGTGTTTTATGTGTTCACTGTAAATAATGTTTCTGTTTCCTGCTGCTGTCTGAACACTGGTGAGTTACAAAAACAAAGTTACCTAAGTGATGAGCATACATTACTTTATATGCCACTGGTGCAGGCTCTGCCTGCTCATGCCTGCCCAACTTCAGGAGCCTATTATCCGAAACCAAGGATAACAACTCTGTAGATGTTGGAGACAGTGACACAACATTTTGTCCCTAGCCAGATATGGTGAGATAACTGTGGGTCCATGGGTTAGGGTAATCCCAAAAATAAGACACTACCAACAGCTACAACCAAATCTTTAGGACTAGCCTATATTTATAAGATGGGCTTCCCATAACCAGTGACATTTTTATACAACTGCATAAAATTCTCCAATTTATGTTGTGCTTACACACATCCTCTATATATAGCCTACCCCATCACAAAACTACACTAAGAAACATACAATGAACACTAAGAAACAAAACAAGAACTGATACTAAAATGAAGTTCTATAAGTAATGGCAATAATTGTTCTTACATTGCTAGTGAAACATGGACGATAAATGGGAAAGAAAAGCAGCCTATACAAACTGTTGAAATGAATTTTTCAAGGCACGTGACTGGTTATCGTCTAAGGCAGCGGTTCCTAACCTGTGGTACGCGTACCCCTTGGAGGTACGCCAATAATAAACAGTAATGGCGGACGCTATGTATTTATCTTTCACAACGCGCCGCCGGTAACCTGTCGTCTACTCGTCGCAAGCCACGTGCCTGTGCTCCCTAAGTGGCAGCCGTGGGCGGGCGGGCAGACCCCCTCCCTTTCACCCATCATAGTTAAATCTAACCCCGCCCCAACCTGCTTGAAAACATAAATGCTAACCTCCTCAACTCAACAGTTGTTCCTGTTTCTATTTGACGTTGAGCGGCTAACATTCTTAGAAGGTTAGCCACCTTAACTATTATTCCAATAATAGTTAGCCTACGTGTTCGTGTGTGGAGAATATAGTTTTGTGTGCTATTATTTTACAGAAGGTGGCATTATTGTGAGAATTTCCCACACATTATTACTGAGTGTAATCCGTTATGCATAAGTGGTTAAAAACTGGAACTCTGAAAAACGATCACCCTGCAGTGTGTAGTGGTCAGGTACCTAGTAGACGTGTTTCCCAGGGCACATCCCAGGACATGGTTGTTACGCACGTAAGTGATAGTAGTAAAACTCACATTTGAAGTACTGGAGTTGATCAGAAGAAACGGAAATATTCAGATGAGTATTTAAAATATGGATTTTCATTTTTTGGAAAAGTCCGAATCCATTATGTGTTGTATGCGGGGAGGTTTTAAGTAACGGTAGCATGAAACCCTCTTTACTTATGCGCCATTTAAACACTAAACATGCTCAGTACAAAAAGAAAGAAGTTAGTTTTTTCGAGCGACTGTCAAGAAACTATAAAAAAGATGCACATGTTTCATCATATCTAGTGGCAGGCAGTAAAGATAATGAAAATGCTGTTGAAGCCTCTTACAGAATTAGCTATAACATTGGTAAGCGCGGTAAAAACCACACAATTGCTGAGGATTTGATAGCTCCGTGTATAAAATATGCTGTACAGTGTATGTTCGGACAGGACTATGTTCGCAAAATTAACACAATCCCGTTTCCAAATAACACAGTTTCACGAAGTATTAAAGACATGTCAGACAACATTGAAGAAACGGTAATACAAAAATTAAAAAATAGTGAATTTTGTTCTATTCAAGTTGATGAAAGCACAGACGTTGCTGGCCTATCAATATTACTTGTTACTGCAAGGTATCTTAATGTCAATATCGATTTTGAAGAAAACCTTTTACTATGTCATGCGTTGACTGAGCGAACTACAGGGGAAGACGTTTTCAACGTGATATTTAACTATTTCTGTGAAAAGGAAATTAGTTGGGCTAATTGAAATTAGAAGGGCCTGCAACGTAGGCCTTCGTGGACGTATAAGAGAAGTGGCTCCCCATGTAGCGTGGAGCCATTGCTGTATCCATAGGCAAAGCCTTGCGTCCAAATAAATGCCGACTAAAATGAATGACGTTCTTAATGAAGCAGTAAAAGTTGTAAACTTTGTCAAAGCCAACGCAACAAACTCCAGACTGTTTAAAGCACTTTGTGAGGAGATGGATGGTATTCACTCCACATTGTTTTTGCACACCGAAGTAAACTGGCTTTCTCGAGGAAAAGTCCTCACACGATTATTTGAACTCAGACATGAACTCCAAGTCTTTTTTGCAGAACATCCATTTTATCCGGCTTCAAAGTTTCACGACAGTGACTGGCTTCAGCAACTTGCTTATTTAGCTGATATTTTTTCAGTGATAAATAAACTCCTTAGGGTTACAGAACAGCTCAATAACAGTATTTAAAGTTTCAAACAAAATTGAGTCCATGTTAAAAAATTTGACTTTTGGAAAACCTGCGTTGAAAATTATCAAGCTGAAGTTTTTGAAACACTGCACGGCTTCTTAAATGTCAATAGCCTGGACCTATCTCAAGAGGTCAGAAATAACGTAGTATTACACTTGACAGGCCTCATGGTTTCTTTTAGACAGTATTTCCCTAAACGTGAAGACGGAGACAACTGGATTGCAAACCCGTTTAATGAAGACAACTTCAAGACCGCCAAGCTATCCATTCATGAAAAGGAAAAATTAATTGATATTTCAACAGATTTTATAATTTATAATTTATGCTCCATAGAAATGTTAAAAAATATCTTTCTTGTTTGTCCATTGAATTATGAAGTCCTAGTGTTTTATTTTACGTAGGCGACACAGGACGTAGCTTCAAACAAAGACACATTGAGCACACAAAGGCACTCCACTCCGCTACAGAATCCACCTTTGCAAACCACCTCATTGAAGCAATCCACATACAAAAACATCGACACTATAACATGGGCATTCTACACGTACACAAAAAAGGCCGAAAACTAGACACTCTAGAACAACTGGAATATACAGACACACGAAAACACATAAAAACGACATCCTAAACGAACAGACACAATTCAAATCACACGCATTATTCCAACATATCACACTCCACACAAACAATATTGATCTTTCAAATGACGGCGCCGTCACCAAGAACAAGACGGACAGAGCTCCTAGTGGCAACCTCTGACAAAGCTTATAATAAGCGAAAACTGGTTCAGGCTATAAGGTATAAAAATTTACATTTTTACGAATAAAAATCTTTGTGTTTCGAGTCGGTATTGAATTAATTATATTTATTCTGTGTAAGATATTTATCATTACCATCATAGGATATTCTTACAAAAGCTACCAGAAAGTCATATCATGAATAATACAAAGTGTGAGAAGTGTCATCTCTCACATCTCACTTTAAGAAAGATTTTTAAAGGTTGTAGAATTAGACTTTAAATGTGTAACAGTGACTTCTATCTCCTGGTAGTAATATAGAAAAAAAACTATACAGTTGTCGAAGAATTCTAAAAAAGTTCAGAGCTTCAGACAGTAGTCAACAGTGGTGGAAGAAACAAGATTTAGTAGATGCAGTGAAAATGACAAATGGCCAGTCAGAAATTTAGTCACTTAATTCTTGCTTTTGTGTGGGATCTAAAACTGCATATTTTTTATAGTTTCTTGTATGTTTGGATTAATTTATGAACTGGCACAAGACTACAGTTTACTATCAAATATTTTATTGTTTTAAATATTGACTTAATTTAAAATGATATAAAACTAACCTTCAAATTTTATTAGAAATTGAGAAAAGTTTTATAATGAAAACACAAGATTCCAGATTTGTGTTACCTGTTGCCACTGGATTACTAGATTATACGTATGAAGTAGGCTTTTCTGTGGTACCCTTATTTTCAACTTATTTAAAATATTTACCTTACTAAACAATATTCCAGTTATTATGAAATGTATTAACAGGAGCCAAGATTCAAACCTCCAGGTGCAACAATTATAATTACACAATGCAGGTAATCCGCGGGCCTTTTTGCTTATGGTCTTGCTTTCCCCCTTTAACTCATCGTTGACCATGCAGTTGTATGGAACAAAGTGAGCTGTATCTTTTTTAAACAATTTTCATTTTCTCGAGTCTCATAAGAGGAAATAACATTGAAATATAAAATTAACATTATGTGGTGTTAGTAACAAGGAAATCAAAACTCACATTTATAGCTGGTAACCTCAAACCCCACACAGATGTTGATGCAGTAACTGTGACTTTTATTGTCTTAGCTAAAACCAAATGTCAATGGGCCTCAGCCTGTTCAGCCTGTTTTTTTGTGTGTTAATAGCGTTCATATTACAAGGTAATTATCTCATTTCTTCCATGGTCTATCCCATATTTTCATATTATCTTTATATAGGATTCAGAACCACCCTATATTTCATCCTCCTGTTCTAATTTCATAATTTTTCTTTGATATTTTGTTATTCTCATTCTAACCATTCCTGTTCCACCCATTAGTTGAGACCATTAAATCATTGCCTATGTATTATAAATGAGAGAAAATTCGAACTAAAAGAAATCGTTATCTCCTGAGCATATTCTGCTTTGTTACACGTAGCCCTATCTTTCACATTACGGGTATCTTCCCTTACAGCTTCCACATTATGAAATATTGGTAAAGGCAAAATATTTTGTTAGTTTTAAAAATAACCAAGCAATCAATATGATGAAAAGTTACTGTAGGTTATTTATGACAATTAATTACTTCAGTTTGAAATTAAAAGTTTTTAACTTTATTCCTACAATAAATAGTTCTAGAGTATGAACAAACCAATTTTAGATTGAACTTGGTACTTTGGAACAATTTTAAATCATTTCATCAGAAGATGGGATTCCAAGATAATGAACTATGCTGCAAACAAATCACTGCTCATTGTTTGAAACTGTTTACATTACTCATTCCTTAAAATTAATTTTGAAAATCAGTTTTCATGTCAAGTCAATTTTTACTTTATTTTAAATTAGGAATTCAGATTAAAAAAAACTGTTATCGATATTAGTTAGAAAGACAAACCAATAGTTTCTATAAGATAGCATTAAGTTTCCTGTGCAGTTGTATGTAAACATCAAACAGTAGTTACAAGTAGAAAATCATATTGTGCTGAGTCAAAAGATTCAGCGCTAGTTCAGTCATTTTATTGGCAGTTTTGACGTTATTGGCAGTACGAAATTTAAGGCAGTAATTAGTGCTGCTCTCTACCCGCGGATAGGAGAAACTACCGTTTTCTATTCTACACTGTTTGGTCGGTGTCGGCATCTGCTGAGTTTTTGCAGCAGTTTTAAAAAACGGTGCTGCACCCAGGTGAGATTTTCCTTACCCAAACGAGCAAGGAACGAAAATTTCTGTTAAGGTCTGTCTGGCTACATACCGCGTGGGTGACGATCGACATTATTTTTTCTTCGGTGGAGAGGAGAGTTAATTCCATCTTCTACTTCTAATAACTATGGAAAAATAGTTTCTTAAACGACTGCGGTGAGTCTTAATTACATTATATTAATTATGTACTAAATTTCACGGGAGAAAACGTTTTTTTTAGTAAGCTTGAGTAAGCGTACCCACTTGTCGAATCATGCATTGTGAAATACGTAATTGTTGTAAAGTTTTTATAAGCTAATAAAACTAGATTATTGGAGTGTCAGAATCTCGGCCCTAAAACCTAAAGTACATTAACAACAAAATAATTAAGTTTGAACTTTCATTAACACCGATGTAACGAGATTGTGTTGTGCACTTAACCTATTGCACAATGCGTTGTTAGTTAAGTGCTATAAGGTTTTGCTGCACTTAGCAGTAAAACTTTATACATATATATGGGAACTTACTCAGGCACGTTAAATGTAAATCATGTCAAATTCAAATTAATGGTGTTCTCAAAATTATATGGAGTAAAAAAATGTGTGTGTTTTAAATAAATTCTGCACCACGTGGTAACCACAATTTCACTCTAAGTAATAAGTTCATAAGATGGTACAGAACCAAGATAAATTATTATATTGCAAAAAGCAACTCACATTCGGTGAGGTTCAGTTTATAAAGAATCATTGTTAGAGAGTTTTTTTAAATAAGGCATGTTGGCCAAAATAATTTTACCAAGTTTCATTATGTAGCCCATAACTAGGTGTTGCCTTTATATATGTATTTTGGAGGGTGTCCAAACAGTGGGGGCATTTGTGTGTGGTCTCTCACTAAAAATGTAATGTGTGATCAGGGTTCGCCGATCAGAGACAGAGTCCGGCTACATGACTGAACAAATTCCATCTTAAAAGCTCCACACTCACCACCGAAGAGAAGTAGATCACCACAACAACAACACTAAATGCCAATCATGAGATCGCCACATATTCGTAAAAGAGAATACCCTTCTGGACCCAAAAAAGCAGGTGAAAAACAACCATTTATAATTAACACGTAGAATCAACATGGCACCATCAGTTATACATAACCACCAGTTTCCACCGTTCAAGTAAACATTCATTTGGATCCCCAATTGATGGGACAGTTTAGTGTGTACACTAAGAAAAAGAATTAATTGTAAAATTTCAATATATTTATAGTAAATTGTCAGTTCAGAGACTGACATGGTTACAAGACAGCATCCAACATAGATTTCCACTCATTTCTTCATAGGGCTATCGTTACAGACTTAAAGTCAGTTTTGTTATTAGTAATTTTCTCAAGTTTAATTTACTATGCATAAAACATATATTTTCTCTTATTTTTAACATATCAGTTTATTTCATTTGTATAAAAAGATTACTGGGGAGGTAGGCAAATTTTTAACTAGTTTCAACCAAGCTATGCATGTCGAAACACTTTTCAACTTGTTTGTCGAGACTTTGTCGAGACTTGTTTGTTGAAACAAGCCGAAGGTTGAATGAACATGTCCGTCTCTGACCCAAGTGTATTCTTTATAAGGTGCTCATATTGTGCAATTTTTCTCTTTTCATTAACTGGCCCTATTTAAGTATATATAAATTCTTTATACTAATTCTGATAACTGGGGGCGTTAATTATTTTAAACAATTTTTATTTCTCACCCTAATTAAGTATTTTAGCACTTAGCCACTTAGACACTTACCTTTGAATTTTTTATTAGGTCCTGTGGACATTTGTATGCTATACATTCTCTTATACACATGACGTGCAATTAACCCACACCATGTGGGTACTATTATAAATGTAAATTTCTTATCCTAATTCGGATTATTATAAACGGAAAAGTTAGAATTTATATACACCAGAAAGGTAATATAAAAAAGGGCGTGGCAAGAGACCTTTATGTATTTTATGTACTTTATGTATACAATTGTATAATGTATTTTTGTCCTGTGGAACATGTTATGTCTGTATATTTCTGTGTACATTTTGGGGGATATATATATATATATATAAATATTATGCATTACTGTACTTTTGGTGGGAACTTGGGATATAGGGATTTATTATTCAGGGTCTTTTACAACAGAAAGTTAACACATGTAGTCATGTGGATATATCCTTTTCATTTTCTTTTTAAGGGAGGTATTCTATCTCAATAATCGTGGCCAATTATTTCTTTAAATAAATTATTTATTTTATTTAACAGTATAACAAGTATAGGAAGTGTCACCTTTAAAGTTCATTTAATTGGTTGAGTAATTATTTTAATTATTAATAGTAACTGGGAATGAAATCATTTATCTTCATTAATTTATATACTGCATTTTAAAAGGAACACATAATATAAATTTTATATTTTATTAAATAGTTTAATGGGAGCTTTATTTCGAAGTTAATGATTATTTTAAATTTCAATTCTTTGATGGTGTGACATAGCAATTATTTTCTTGGATTCAGTTAATATTTTTTAGGTGGCCTTGTTGAGAGAGAGTATGCTTATTTATTAAAATTTTTAAAGAGGAATTATAAATCACTGTTGTATTTTTTTATTATTGTTGTTATGAGATAGAATAATAAAATGGGATTGTTAATTATTTAATCCTTGAGTTTTCATTGAAAGTCCCGTCATACTGGACCCGGCAAAATTTTGCTTCTCTAGGCCTTAGCCTAGTTTTAATTAACTTGTGGCCCCTCTTTACAAAAAGAAATATTCTTTTTGTTTTAACTACTCAAGATGAAGTAGGGGTTTCAATATAAAGGAAATAATTCTTTCATAGTTATGGTGTAATCGTAAAGTCTACATCAACAAATTATTTATTCTTGATAATAGTAAATTTAAAATAATAAAAGAAAAATCCTCTACTTCTCCTCTAAGGATTGCATTTTATATAAAATGGTTATTTCTACTCGCTACATGTGAAATTACATTACGGTCCTTTCTTTATACAGAGCATGGTTGAAAGACTTGTTTTATAGCATTTGAAGTAACTACAACAAGAACAAGAATATTTTTTGTTTTTTAAAATTTTTATGTTTTGAATAAATCATAGACCAAGTAATCAAATTAAAAAAATGTTCATTATATGTACATGTCTGGTCAGTAAGTAGTGTGTATTTGTTTGTAATATATTTGAATATTTAACTACATTTAAATGAAATCAAATGTCAATTACTTTTCTGGAGATTCTTCGTAATGTTCGTTATCAAGTTTGTTCTTAGAAGAAATAAGCCAGTTGAGTATTTCCTCGTTAGTGATGTCTGTAAACATTGTAATTATGCTGCCGTTGCCGTACGTTACTCCATTACTGAAAATTCCATACACATAGTACAAATCATCCTGAACAAACGTTAAGCCTCCTCCAACATCTCCATATCGAGCATGAGTACCTATAAGGAAAATGTCCATTGAAATATCAACTGTGACTTGTAAAAACTAATATGTACTCTTTAGGTATGAGAATTACACATAGAAGTTTGAATTAAGTTGACACCTTACCATTAGCATAACCAGCACAAAATTTATCAGGTGTTACCCAAAGCTGATATTTTTCTGGTACTTGATTAATACACTTGGAGCGATCTACATATGGCAAGTCAGCCAACAACAGGACATCACTGTATTTGTAGTGTTCTGTCCAACCCCAGCCGGCCAACTGAAACATTCCACCATGTTTATTATTAATAAAATGTTTTATGAAATAAGAAGAGAAGTGTAATTTTGGGAACTAGCAATGTTTAACATAAGTAGAGTGGGCATAGGAAATACTTCATGTTAAAGAATAGCCTGGTTTGGTAGACAGAGTAAGGAGTACCAGTATATAATTCAACTGTATTCACCCTAAGATTTACCCAATTTGGAATGTCCGACAAATTTTGCTAATTGCGGTCAAGATGGCAAAGGGTAATTGTAATGTAATATAAGTAAACAAATGACAAGAACACTTATTAATTTGTTACAGCTAAAACACACAAGCACAGTAAATTACTGAAGTTGTAAAGTTTATCTGAATTCCATTTTGCTCATGAAATGTTCATATCCACCACAGTTTACTTGGTATTGCTTACAGTATAACAACTAAAGACCTATCTGAGAGGATTGGGTGTTACTCACATTACTATAGTTTGATTCAATTAAATACTAATATCTTTCAATGTTGGCATAATGACAAAGTGATTGTATAAATGTATATGTATAAACGTTTTCTATACCAATTCTAATATTTCATTGTTGATTACTGTTTTTTAATTAATTACAAACACAGTTACATTATGAGTAACTCAAACTGTAATATTGTATAAATTAAGTTCTGTGATATTATAATTTTCTCATTATCTTTAAAACAACATTTTATGAATTATAACAAACAATCTCAACTTCTTCACATACACAAGGATACTCACATATGCATGCACACGCACACATGTTCACTCAAATAATTATTCTGTAGTGATTGACATTTCTTTTGTATTTATACACAGGTCTTGATGATGACAGTAAACATTGTCGAAACGTCGACACAAATATGTTAAAATTTGTGTTATATTTTTTGACCGATCCTCACAAACCCTTCACCGGAAAAATCCATAAATAAAAGTAAATCTATATTTATAGTGTATTCAGACTAAGACTATATATCATTATGCATATAGTTTTATATACATATTAAAAGTTATTCATTGATTACTATTACCGTTCCTAGCGCGCCGGGTGTTATTGTGAATTCCCGTTTCCAGTCAACACACACGGGCATAATACCTGCATGCAACTGTACACCGCGTGTAAGATCCAGAAGTGCTATATTCTGTGTGTAATCAGTTGACTTTCCAGTGTACCCAGACGGAACTAATATTTCACGGACCTGAAGCATAAACAATTGACCCTATTAAAATCTTTAAAAAAAAGTGAATTAGTTTTACCAACTTATACAGAGTGGGCTGTTGGTTGCTTGGCACTGGAAGTTGTCCTTGGTTTAGTAATGACTGTCTATCAACCAATGGTGATCGGTTTGTGACATTCAGTTGTTAACTGGACTTAGTTATGTACATTTTGTTGAGATTTTGATAAATTGTATTCTCATCATCATGACTGATGTCTCACAGACATATAGAAATGTTACACATTTCCTTGTGAATAGGTATGAATATATTATACAAAAAATAATCACTGTTACACATTACAATATTAATCTTATATTGCTAATAACAATTAAGATATCCTATAAATATTAAAATTCAACATATGTGTACTGATTTCTGTATTGCCCATAATACAGATTCAGATAATGACAAAATACTTTGAACCTTGACAGTGTTAAAAAGTTGACACAAAAGTTTTAAAACTATGTCTACCTGTTGGTCAAACGTTTCGTTACTAGAAGTTACCAAACCAATTACATTATGTATTATGCAATTTATGATTCACCTTTGACTGTTTAATTATGGTTATAAGTGTGCATGCGCGTGCTCGTGTGTGTGTGTGTGTGTGCGCGGCCGCGCGCGTGTGCGCGCGTGTGCGCGCGTGTGCGAGCGCGCATTATATAATCTATACCTCATTTTAAATTCTACAAACTTTTTTTAAATGTAAATTGATGTGAATCGCACAGTTCTTACATTTGCTTGTACAGCATACGGCTCATCATGATACCAATCTCCGTAATATTTTCCAAGCCCCACTTTAATTGCTTTTGGAAGTAACTTTGCATTTTCTCTCCATTTCCAGACACAATCGGCAGCTGAAATTGACAAAAATATTTTGTTATTTTATAGAAAATTTACAATTGCAAATATACAAATGACGTTTCCCATATATATAAACAAAACTGTTAAAATAACAATTCAATTTATACTGTGTAAAGCACACCATTACAATTTTGCTTTTTAAATCAATTATCTAACACACAGTTTATAGATTCCTTACTACTTATAGGAAAACTCATTCACCTGTTACAACAATGTGCGGTGAAATAAGACTTCCTCCACAAACATATCCCCACTGATTAGAAGCATAGCTCCTATAAACACCGACGTGCCATGGAAATTCACCATGTTTTGCAGCAGAACCACGTGCAATTAGAGGCGTATTTACACCTTTCCAGTTTCTTCTTCCACAAGCTGCAAATTAAACAAAAATGGCTTAAAAACCTAAAACATGAATGACCACATATAAGAGTTTAATTATAAATTGTATTCACATTTTCAAATATAAACACTTAAGGTAAAGCCGGTTTATAGAAAAGTGTTTAGCAAACTCAAGAACAATTTGTAGAATAATAATGTGTTTTAAAATCATTACTTGACAAACCTGTTGCCACGTTAATGTTAACAGGATTGGTAAATAAATTTCTAACAAGGGTGAAAAAACGGTTGAAAATATGCAGACAATTTTGTTTACAGACTTGTAATTTTATATATACATGTTTGTTTGTGTACATATGTGTGTATGCACACACTTCTATATAATAATTTACATCAATAATTTATTTTAATTCAGTAGCAAAATTCTTGGATTTCGTTGTCCATGACGTGTCCGTAACTTAACTAAATATAATTATTTCACTACCGACTCGGAACACAATGTTTTTATGGATAAAAACGTAAAAGTTTACCTTATAACCTGAACCGGTTTTAGCTTTTAAAAAGCTTCTTCAGAGGCTGCCGCTGGGAGCACTGTCCGTCTTGTTGTTGGCGACGGTATCGACTTTTGAAGGATCGATGTTGTGTGTGTGGGGTGTGATATGTTTGTATAATGCGTGTGATTTGAACTGTGTCTGTTCGTTTACCTGGTGTTTACGAACTAAATTGCTCAGATTGCAACAAATTCTACATAGTCCAGACAGGACGTAGCTTCAAACGAAGATACATTGAACACACAAAGGCACTACATTCCACTACAGAATCCACCTTTGCAAACCACCTCATTGAAGCAATCCACACATACAAAAACATCGACCACAACATGGATATTCTACACGTACACACAAAAGGCCGAAAACTAGACTCTCTTGAACAATTGGAAATATACAGACACACGAAAACTCATAAGAATGACATCCTAAACGAACAGGCACAATTCAAATCACACACATTATTCCAACATATCACACCCCGCACACACAACATCGATCCTTCAAAAGTCGATACCGTCGCTAACAACAAGACGGACAGTGCTGCCAGTGGCAACTTCTGAAGAAGCTTTTTAAAAGCTAAAACTAGTTTAGGCTATAAGGTATAATGTTTACACTTTTACCAATAAAAAACTTGGTGTTCCGAGTCGGTATTAATTTAATTATAAAATAAAATAAAATAAAATCCATTGTCAAATTTGAAAATATAACAACTTGACTCGTCTTGACTCACATGTTGAGGAATCAAGATGAACTTGTAACATTACAATTAATATTGAGAGTGAACAATAGGCCTACATGAATTGTGTACATGTGTGTGAGCTCTCAACATGTTTACAAAAATTTCAGACAGTGGCCAAAGACTATATTATAAATAATGTATCCATTTACTCGTGTTTTTAACCTATTTTCTAATTTTTTCAATCGGTATTATGTAGATCAGAGCAACTGCGGCATATGACAATTAATTGTAAATACACTTGTTAACTGATTCTAAGCACAGTCGGTAAATTACCTTTTGTGTTGCTCACGATTCGAATTAAAAATTTAATCTTACATAGGTAAATTTTAATTGTATTTTACATTACACATGAACGTTTAGATTGATTGGTAGTTTATCTTCAGATGTGTTTACATAAATGTTCAAGATCTAATTTAATACGTGCAATTTCATTTGGTTTCATCAGTGACACATTGGGGAAATTCCAAAACACAAGGTTTTTACCTGGTTCACAATAAAACAATTCACCACTCCACTGGCCTTTGTCTGTGCAGAATATTTCTTTGTATGGATAAGGCGAAGTTGTAATATATGATGGTTTACATTGGACTGTTGCTCGTGTTCCAGGAAGCATTGGCTTGCCACAGTCAAGTTCACCACCTTTATTAACACATCTTGTATCTAGACTTAATGATGAAACCAGAGGCGAACACATTACTGAAAAAAGAAATGAATGTGCAAAAATTATGTTAACCTCAAAGTAAGAAAGTATACTGTTCTTTTAGACTTGACATATTATGTTAAGTATGACATAACTACGCCCTACAGCTCAGACCTCACACCAAGTGACTACCACCTGTTTCGTCACTTAATGCAGTGGCTGCAATCTCAGCGCTTTCAATACGATGAAAAACTTATGATGGGAGTGACAATTTGGTTGAAGTCACTGGCAACAGTTTTTTAATGCAGATTTAAAAAAGCCAGTGCAACGGTACAGAAAGTTATTAACATTGGTGTTACTAAATTGGTTTCGATACCTAAAGCACATGTCAAGGGAAAGATGGCTAAAGAAGATATAATAATAGTGTTATGACATCACAGAACAATCTTCATGTTTATCGAATGTTCCAGATGGATCCAGGATCCAGAATGTAATGAGTGTGGCGTACGCGATTCTCGAAGCATTAGCTGGACTGTGCCAGAAGCCGGAATCAATTACGTCGTATTTAGAGATAACGCGTAGATTGGAATATTCTGGTGTGTGAGCGGGGGTATAAATACAAGGTGGCAGCGGCCTTAGTTTCAATTATTGTTGCGATATATTACGAGCGGTTCCAATTATTATTGGGCGGTATTACTGTGTGCGTTCAAGTGGTTATTAGTGAAGTGTTGTTTAATAATCGGGTGTTATACTTGTAGTATAATTGTGTTTTATATTAGTTGACATTTCATTGCGTGTGAACAATTTTTATTTGATTTGTTGTAAGAGACTCTGTTGTCAATTACGAACTGTTTAACTGTGATCATTAAAGCTGGTGATTAGTGACTTAATTGGTGTCTTGTATTTTGTTTTCCACTGTACCTACGACGATCAAGTAGACCGTCGTAATAATAGACACCCTATATAAGTAAAAAAAGAAGGCTTAAACATTTCTGGAGAAAAGATAATGCCATGAGTGTGCCTTATGCAGGCAGACTGTATCAGCATGAATAGAAGCTAGAATGTGAGAATCAACAATGACTATAACAGAATCACTGCATGATGATGATGATGTAGATAGAATAAAATCAATTATCATTACTAAGACTATAAGTCATTCAGTATATAGAGTGTCATGTTTTTCTCATTAAAACCAAAAGATTTTTAATGGTATTTTGAAAACCAGAGAAATACAGCAGAACTATACATGTCTAAGATGGAGCAGCCTAGCAGATCTTTCTAGACAATAATTAATGAAATTCATATTGTTTAATTTGGCTATAAATAATGTTCATTTTTTTCTTTTCTGTATCAATTACTTTATTAGCCAGTGTTTGTTTTTGAGTATAATTTAATGTAGTGCTGTACTATTATCGCAGTTGGACTGAGATTTAATGGAAGGTTAGTAGTGGCAGTGAGGAGTAGTTAGTGAGGAGTTGAGCGGGGAGTGTCCTACATCTCAATTCCAGATCTGGTCACCATAATAATATATCTACAACTAAATGAGTTAAATGTCTGCCACTCATGTTACTTGTTAACATTTTTTCTACAAGTATATTAGCTACATCTGAAAGCAAACTACTCTTTACTATTATCTCCTTCGGAACATATTTTATAAAATAAATCTTCAAGCAAATAGGAACTTACTTCTACAGATTGGAATTTTTGGAGACCACTTTCCATCAACACAGATAACATAAATATTTGCATCCTGAGTTTCCTTATGAGAGTATCCTTCATTGCACTTGAATGACAACAACCAATTTTGAGGAACAGGTGTTCCGGGTTGCTGCCTACAGGCTGCTTTATTTTTACCAGTTTGACATACAGGTGAAGTATACGCTCCAAATTCTGGAGGTTGAGGAAGAAGACAACCTCCAGAAGAACTAAACAAAAGTTTAAAAGTAATTATCCAGTTGTTAAATGTGTATTTAAACTAATATCCATAATTCTATCTAATCATTAACCACTAACAAGTTATGAATGTACACAGGCTTTCACACAAACATACAGAGGCATATATATGCATGTTCACACATTCACCAATACTTGTGACTGCGCGCACGTGTGCACTACCACACACACACACACACACACACACACACACACACACACACACACACACACACACACACACACACACACACACACACACACACACACACACACACAGAGACACACACACACATTCACTCTCTCTGTCTCTTTCTCTCTCTCTCGACGCCTGTGTTAATTCTATTCTCTGAATATGATAAGTAATATACTAACATAATCTAGTAATATAATACTAATCTACTTGTTTATGAAAACAAGTTTTTTCACAAATAATAATACACTGATTTAAAAAAAATAAACAACAGTTAAAACCCACATGTGTATCAACACAACACACTGCAGTTTTAATGCAGAAGGTACTAGAAAGTAGCGTAGTAAGGCTTGAAAGTGCACAAACATTAACTAAAACTTTAAGCACACAGTCAAAGACTGAATGACTATACCGGTACTACTATGTTGAAATGACAGACAATTACGTGACACTTCATGCGGCAAAAATTGAGGCTGTTCCAGACCACAGTGGTCAGCACAATGCATTTAAAACCAGACACTGCCACAGTTTCTAACACATCCTATAGCACCTGTAGTACACAGCTTGCTCAACATGTCATCTGGAAAGTGACAGATTATTCTGGAATCTCAACAGAGTATAAATATGAGCATTCAGTGGTGGTCAGTTTAGTTTATTTAGACCTGGTAATATTAGATTGTTGTTCAAAATTATTGTGGCGGTTTAGTGAGAAGTGATTATTGTGCTACCTACTGCAAAACTGAAATAAGGTGACAATTATTTTTGTTTGTTAGACAACTTTGACTTGAATCATTGTGTGAGAGTGCCTTTGTTGAGTTGTGATATTTGTGTCCAATTAAAATTTTTAATTAGTGACTTTATTGGTGTCACTTACAGTATTCTGTACAACATGACAATCGCTGTTACTGTCATAACAATACTTTTACTCAGAGAGAGCACAGGCAACATAGACACAAACAGATTATATTGTCACGACGGTCTCCTTGATTGTCGTATGGTACAGTGGGAAGCAAAATACAAGACACCAATTAAGTCACTAATCACCAGCTTTAATAATCACAGTTAAACAGTTTGTAATTAATAACATAGTGTCTTACAACAAATCAAATAAAAATTGTTCACATGCAATAAAATGTCAACTAATATAAAACACAATTGTGTAACAATTATACCGCCCGATTATAAAACACAACACTTCGCCACAATAACCACTTGAACGCACAGAGTAATCACTTGTAATCGCCCGACAATAAACTGAACTGAGCGTCCCTGAGTACTTGTATTTATACTATGCCGAAAATCTAGATTATTCCACATACTACGTATTAGCTCTACATTATGACGTAATCGATTGCGGCCTTGACACAGTGCGCATGGCTTCTGTCTAGCAAAGTCTTGCGAGAGCATGTTGACATCACATACGCGCACAACATTACAGCTGGACTCTTCTGGAACATTACAGGAAACACATAGATTGTTCTGTAATGTCGTAACACTGCCCCCTTCTTAAGCCTTTCTTCTCGAACTGGCAAACCGTCTCTGAAGTAATACCTAGCCAGGCGATCTAGGTGGACAACATTGAAGTTTCGCTGTTCTTCCTGTTAAATCCAATAAACAACATCGTTTTTTTTACAGTATAGGGTCCTTCCCAGTTAGACTGAAGCTTAGGTGAGCAACCACGACGGGGCTTTGGGTTGAACAACCAGACCTGATCTCTTTCTTGGAAATCCACACTATTGCTGCGAATGTCATACCGAGTTTTCATTTTATCACTGGCAATCTTCAGCCGTCCTCTTACCAAGCAATTCATTTTCGCAGTTGGTTTTCCAATTGCGAGGAGTAGTTCTGTGGCTCTTGAGACTGAGTCTCAGGTGATCCGAACAGTAAGTCCCCAAGAAGACGAATCTCCCGCCCAAACACCAATTTTTCTAGAGTCATGCCGGTTGTGTCGTGTACTGATGACCTATACCCCATGAGGAATAGTGGAATACGTTGGTCACAGTCTGTTTGGTTCTCGTCAACAACCTTCGAAGGGTGTTGTTTAAGTGTCCTATTGAATCTCTCAACCATTCCGTCCGACTGAGGATGTAGAGCAATAGTAGCGTAGCCTTTCACAAAACGTCTGTAATATGAGCATAACTCCAGGAAACTCCGAACTTCGTGTTTACTCTTCGGTACTGGCCAGTCTCTTACGGTGTCTACTTTATTAGGATCCATGCTGACACCCGCTGCCGAGACCAGATTGCCCAGATACTGTACTTTCTTCTGGAATAGAGAAACTTCTTCGGGCTCAGCTTCAGTTGGGCACCGTGAATTCTAGTTTTCCAAATGGTCTTCGAAAGTCTTCCCAATGACTATGACATCGTCTAAATAAACAAGGCAAGTGTTCCACGTCAGGCCTTGGCGTACCAGGTCCATCAATCTTTAAAATGTTGCTGGTGCATTTCAGAGTACAAATGGCATGACGTTAAATTGGAATAAGCCACTCGGGTTCGAGGAAGCATTCTTTTCCTTGTCTTCTTGATGAAGACCGACTTCCCAATATCCACCCTTCATGTCCAATGTCGAAAACCACTGTGCTCCGGACAACGTATCGAGTGTATCGTCAACTCAAGGTAATGGATTGCAATATTTCTTTGTCACGTCATTCAGCCTCCGATAGTCTATGCGAAAACGTAATCTACCGTCGTTCTTTGCTATCAGCACTACCGGAGAAGACCAAGCACTTGACGAAGGCTCGATTATTCCTTCTGTCAACATGTCCTGTACTAACCAAGAAATTTCCTCTTGCTTACCTAATGAAGGCCTTCGAGGAGGTTGGCGTATCGGTGTTGTGTCCCCGGTATTGATGCGATGTTGTACAAGAGAGGTTCTCCCCAATGACTGTCCCTGAACTGCAAAACAGTCTTTGAATTCATGTAAAACTATCTGAGTTCTTTTACCTCACCATTTGAGAGGTCGTTAGAAGATTTGTTCAATAATTCCTGCAGTTCCACTGGTAATTTGGAAGTAGCCGAAGCACCGGATCTTTGTTGCGTCATTCCAGTTAGGCCTACCCAGGCCACAGGCCACAGCGGCGCTTAGTTCAGTTTTAGTGGCGATTTCTTCTAATGCGGTCCGAAGTATTGTGGCAAAGTGCTATGCCTTTCATATTGTGCAGGACAATTGTGTTTTATATTAGTTGACATTTTTATTGTGTGTGAACAATTTTTAATTTATTTTTTGTAAGAGATGATCTTGTTGATTACAAACTCTTTTAGTTTACAAATTGTGATAATTAAAGCCGGTTATTAATGACATCATTGGTGTCTTGTACCATTGCTTCATTGTTTTCCACTGTACCATACGATGATCACTAGACCATCGTAACAATATGAACTGCAGAAGTAATTTGATGTCAGATGAATACTATCAAATTTAAAACTAGTAGGCCACTATAAGAAAGCGTCCCTTCATTTAGCACACTTTTTCAAAATATTAAGAACCATGCAAAAGAATTGAGGAAAAGAATTTATTTTTTAAGTAGAGTGTGCCGGTGTTCCGGCTATCGAAGATTTTCGTTAAAGTTTTTTTTGTGTAATATAACAGGAACGTGAGTATGCTTAGGCGACCCTTGCACTGAGCGATAATGGGACAGTTGCGCTCGCCGCTTATGGTTGGGGGTCGTCTTGCTTGGTCGCGCACGGCAGCAGTCTACACTGTGCCTGACCCAGAGAATTATCCGTCTCCCTCTCCGAATTGTACGACGCAGTTTCTATAACTTATGGCTGGCTAAGGCGTAAATTGACTCCCGGGTTCTCGAATTAAGCCGGAGCCGGGTCTCGCTGTGAGCCGAACACCTGCTCCAGAGATGGACCATTACAAGATCCGCTCAGAAGAGGGAGATGGAGACTGATTTTCTATGTTGCACTCGCCAGCACTTATAAGGTGATATTCATGCATTTATTTCATTTTTTGGGGCCGGGCCGGCAGTGTGCCCGTTTACGGTAAATAGGTTTGAAGCCATGCGACCACGTGTACAGACTGTCTACCGGAAAGTTGAGCAGTGATCATGACTCTAAACACTATAATTTGAATTCGAGAACACTTTTATAACTCATTTACATAACACTAAGTGCAATGCCTGTAAGTGTGTGCTGCACTGGGGGAGCGCGCCAGAGATATTTTACTCTTGTACCATTTTACTGTTGCATCTCATTTTCATTTAACCTTTTACTAGGTTTATGTACAGGTCTGTGGCTCTGTTCCGCCTGGAACAGCTGTGTATAAGTTTTAATTTGACTATGGGTTTCACATTTAAGGGCTGGGGGCTTTCCTGGGGTTTTTTTTTGGGACGTTTTCAGGGGTTACAAAAGGGGACTTAGTTTTTCTCTGACACACGCTGGTGCAACCTCAGACAGGTTGATGGCCTGTCAAATTTTGTCAACTACATGCGGGCGCGCTCCCACAGATGCCAGAGCACAACCACCTTATTGTATTCTTTTTCTTCTAATTATTTTATATAGTCATTTGGGGCTAATAGAAATAATTTACTATTTGTCTGAAAATATTTTAGTTGATTTTGCCCCTAGCACAAGGGGTATACTGATTGTTTTCTTAACTGGTAAAGACATATGGATTGACTTCCACTTGTAGTATTTGCTGTTTAATTTTTGACTATAAAACATGTATTCAGCATTTTCTTTTTGGGTAAATCATATATTGTCAAAATTTTCTGAAATTGTAAAGCCTCAAGCAATTAATTTCTGTTTATTAAGGTACATAAAGATTTTAATTCCTTTCGGAATTTTGTGAAGTCAGATAACTGTTTAGAATTCTATAAACGCTGTTTGAAAGTAGGTGATGTAGTTCTGCCCATTGTACTTAATGATGTGAAAGGAACTTAAGGTTCACACGCTCATGATGGGTCATTGATCAATGGAATGCTAGACAAATGGGCGGTCCGGTTTTATTTATGCTTCATGAATTATTATCATCCTTCCGGGGGTTTTGGCTTTTATGTAATTCTACTGAACGGGTTGCCGACGGGCGTATATTTTATCACTGCTGGGTCATAAGATTGTAGTTACTCTACCTGGTAGGTGGGTGCATTCCAGGGGCATGCGTGTTAAAATTAATGTGATTGTGAGTTTGTGTACCTTATGTTCTGTGTGTGTTGTTATGTGTCTAGCTAGCCACGAGATGGGAGAGAATATTATAATTATATATACATGTGTTCACTGATTTATATACACCTTTGTTATGCTTAAGATTTATACACACTTGTGATGTTTTATATTTGTACACATTTGTTATGCCTAAGATTTATACACACTTGTTATGTTTTATATTGATACACACTTGTTATGTTTTCCTTTATTCATACTTGTGATTGGGCACACATGTTGTTCTAGTTTAATGATATTAAAGCAGGGCATGAAATAAAATAAATTGTTATCGTTCTGTTACGGCTGAGTTTTATTGCAAGTCCCGTCATACTGGAACCAGCATAATTTTTGCTTCTCTAGGCTTCGGCCTAGTCCTAATTAACTTGTGGCTTCTCTTTCAAAAAAAAATATTAAAATAAATTAAGTTGTTTTCATACTCATAAAAAAAAGACATAAAAGGAAAGAGGGGTTACAAGAGTAACTTAAGCCTAACTAAGCTTATTTAGAAATTTAACATAAAAAAATTTAAATTTTATTGTCTAGGTATAACGTTAATTTCTTTCTTATAATTTTTATAAAATTATAAAGTAGATCTAAATTTTTTTATTCTTTGACTAAGGATTCAACAAGCTAATGGTAAATTAATACTCAGTGACTATGTAGCTTAATGGAAATAATATAGAATTAATTATTAATTTTCAAGGATGCCAATGCGTTAAAAATAAGCACACAATATTTAAATAACAACTGTCTTCCATTTGTATTATTAACAAAGACTGATCATTAATTTCAAAAAATAATTCTTAAATAAATCAAAGTGCCCTTTATGCTTTCAAAAAAATACTTCTGTTAAAAAGAAAAAAAATCTCTCTCTCTCTCCCCTACACACACGCGCGCGCGCGCATAAAGAATTTCGACGAAACCGAAATATCGAAGCATGATAATGTTTTGTAAACAAGTTTTCTAGACTGTGGGGAATCGAAAGTGTGGAAACGTCACATTTTTCGATGACGCATCACGCATTTTGTGGAATGACCACCAGCATAAAACGTTATCATGTTAATATCTGTAGCTTGCAGCCCCCTCTGAGCTCCTGGTAAATCCGGTACTGTGGACAACAAACCAAAGAATAAACTGTGCCTTGTCTCACTCACTCACTCACTCACTCACACACACTCTTGTTTATTAAAGTTGGATGTAGATTTTAAATATTTTATACTTCCAATTATTATACAAAGTAAAATATTCTAGTAAATAATAGTTGAATGACAAACTAATACCTCAGTATATTTTGGAATTAACAGAATTTATTTCTAGCTTACTCTGTAATATTCAGTTGTTTGCAGCTTATTTCAGTCACATCAGATCCATCTGCACATTTCTTGGTTCCATCACACATAGAAACAATATCAATGCATTCCCCAGATGTGCATTTAAACTCGTCACTAGCACAAAAATCAAATCATAAAAGATATACTAATTTAAAATACAATAACAAAGATACAATAATAAATGATACAGTTGTTTAAAGACAAACATAATTTCTGTATTACTATATTTAACAGAGTCAGTTGCAGAAAGCATATCTGTGATAAGGCCAAAAAGTATATCCGACCATTGTGCAACTGCATTGTAAGTCTGTAACCGATCCAACGAGATGAGGCATTTCGACGTGGACTATTCAGTTAGCTGTGAGACTCATTGTGTAAACACATATTGTCTGTGAATGTCGTATTCATATTGTGTGAATATTGAAAAAGAATACAAGCTTTACAAAAAGTGAGAAAATTCAGACAGTGTACTATACTATACTATAATCAGAAATATGCTTATGCTATTTTCTGTTGACTGTAAAGATTTTACTACATTCTTCTACAAAATTAACTAGTAAATATATATATGAAAAAAACATTACGGCTCTTAATAAGAAAAAAATGAGTTGATATATTTATATAATATACAAATATAAATATATAAAGATTTGAAATATTAAAAAGTCCTTAAATTGACCTTAAAAAACTAAAATCAGAACAATAATTTTCTACCCTTAAAAGAATTTTAAGGAATATGATGAATGAAGATTGTCTACACGCGTATACTCAAGCAGTAATATCAGTGAATAAAGACACAATCCACAACATAAATAATTTTGATGAAAATGTTATCAAAAATTTCATGTCACTGAAAGACAGGCAAATTGATTTTGTGTACAAACAATAACCTTTACCATTAAATATTTAATGTTTTGTTAAGTACGTAATACATTTTGGATTTATATGCGATTATAATGTGTGCAAATATTTCCCTGGACACATTGAATGTGACAGTCTCTTTTACACTAAAAAATATAAACAATAAGGACAAATATCTAATGATTGCATACATGTTAAATAATATAACTATAAACTTTGTATGTAGTAGACTGTTGTTAACGACATTAAGAACAACACAAATATTTCTGTCACAAGCCGCTTCTGGTTATTTTACACTAGTGAAGTGTATGGTGTCAAGTTTATTGTTACAAGCTTATGGTGTGTATATCTTTCACTTTAGTGTTTGCTTATATATTTTTATTATTTGTTACCTGGTTTGTAGTTGTTTAATCTTGTTTTACTGACCCTTACTCTTTTCTTTTTTGTAATTATTTTTTACACATTTGTATGCCTCAGCTTGTACCTTCTTACTTCACTTATTTATTTATTTGATTATGTTTTATGTTTTACTGACTTTTTAAACACTATTAAAAGTGGAAATTGTTTTTTTTATCAATTTATGGCAACATGCTTCTTGTTTGAAGTAATCTCATTAAAGATTCAAGTTAGAATAGTGTTCTTGAGATTGTATTGTTGTTATGAAGTAGTTGGCCTACTTCTTATTCTTCATCTTACATAGTATTGCATTATAACACCATATTTTTTAATTTTGTTCAATCACTAAGTCTTTTATGCCCAGTGTATAGCTTATCTAAATATCTTTTTACATAATTTAAATGTGTTTGGACATTTTACAACCATTAATTACGTATGAACTTTATTATATTACCAAACTTTACATAATGCCTGTGGTACCTTGATTATTCTGCCTTAATTTACTTTCTATTTCTTTAAAATGTTTAATATCTAATAAATTGTGATTTATCTATTTTTTTAGAATTTACACATTACATACATAATTTAAGTTAGTTTATTACAATTTCTTCACATATTCATTCTTCTTTGTATTATTTTTTCAACATATTTACAAGGATTTCAAACCAACATATTAACTACTAAAGGGTTTCATGACCTTTATCAACCTTTATAATATGGACTATGTTCGATTTAGAAACGTAAAATTGTTTACAACATTTACTTCTTTTAAATATTTATTATGATTTGTTGTTAATTTTCAGCAGTACAATATACAGCAGGCCTGTATTTGTGTGTGTGTGTGTGTGTGTGTGTGTGTGTGTGTGTGTGTGTGTGTGTGTGTGTGTGTGTGTAAGATTATATTTATTTGTAATATTTATTAATATTATAGTATTACAATATTAATTTTAGTCTTCTTCTTCTGCACTACAAGGATTAGGCATTTGCCTGTTCCGTCCTCACAAACTTACGACCACAGTTTTTGTGGTCTTCCTATATCTCTTTTCCCTCTTGGATTGTAGTTAAGTATCTTTTTGGGTATTCTCACATTTCCCATTCTATTTACATGATGTTTCCATCTTTCCTTATATTCAGTTTTTTTTTTCATTTAGTGCATATACATTTAGTTCATTTCGCACGTCTTTAGTTGCTTTTAGTGCATCTTGTAATTCACTCATTGATATCTCATCAACGTTCATGATTTCTCCTTCGTCATTAAGGTTTGGGTTACTATTTTGTTCTTCTTCTTGTTTACACCACAGCTCTTTGTAATGTCCAATCCACTGATCTTCTCTAATGATATTAAGTTTTGGCACATCTTTTTCTGTTCTGTTTAAATGCCTCATAACTTTGTATGCGAATGACTGTCTTTTGTGTACATTGTGTTCGTTATCAGAGATAAATTTACCCCAGGAATCTCTGTGAACTTTACGGGTCAATTGTTTGGCATAATTTCTCTTGAATGTATACAGATCTCTCGCTTGTTGAGTGTTTTTCTGTAGAAACTCTATATATGCTTTCTGTTTTTCATTAATTCCTCGTTCCATACCCTTAGGCCTTTCTTATTTCTTATCCTTTTCTTCTTTCGTGTTGCTTCTATTGCTGCTTTCTCAATACAGGTTCTTATATTATTCCACTCTTTATCAATGTCATTACTAATTGGCACTTGTATTAGATGCTCAGCTAATCTGTTTCGGTAAAGATGTTTCACGCTATCTTCTCAAAGTAGATATATTTTAAATACTTCTTGATTTTCAGATGTTCTTTTCGTTTTTGTTTTCTCCATCTTGTTAACGATGTGTTTGTGGCAACCAGTAGGTAGTAGTCTGTATTTAAGTCGCTGCCTCTATAAACTTTTACGTCTTGAACCAAGTTTTTAATTTTATGGTTTGCGATAATATATTCTATAAGGGATCTTTGGCTTCTCGCACTCAATGTGTATTTATGTATATATTTTTTTCGGAAAAAATTGTTAGTTAATTAATTTTAGTTTTCTACCTAATTAAAACTTGAATTAGAAAGTTTCAAGGATGCCAGAAGAATGTTGACCAGAATAAAAATTGCATTCTATTTGAAACCAGGAGAAATGAAATCAGTGGACCTCATACGGAAAGCTATGGACAACTGAAATATTTAATATAATACCTATGAGAGAAATAATTTGAACAGTACTCTGTCTTAAACCTATCTTACACCTGTGTTCTTAAACCTAATGAAAATTCAGTAACAACACATTCTCACCATGGCCAACATCATGGCTCAGAATACAAACAAGCACCGTGGACAATATGGTCTCTTTCATAACACACAGTCACAAATAAAATTTGAATATGAAAATGTACAAAGTCCTGTTACATATTTCTCGACAGTACATGAATAAAAGATGTAAAATAAATGAATTATTTATTGTCGATATGTTATTGTTTTATTGTTGATGATAAATCTTTGTATTGATCAGTATCTGTGAGTATCTTAAACCGAGTGTCCTGTGTACCTGTGAGTATTATTCACATATCTTCAATTTGTCTTCATGCATGCTGCTAAATACTTGATTTGTGTAAACAACAGTTTACATCAAATATGTCACTTACGGTTTGCATTCTGCCTGTCGTTTGGTTCTGTGCAAAATTTCTCTTGTCCATGAAATGCTGGAATAAGTCTCTACCGCCAGCACTATAAAACATAACATAAAATATAACCTCAATTGTCTTTACAATAATACATTTTCATTTAATATTTTGCAACGGAACACAGGTGATAAGCTATGCTGTTTGTATCATAGCACATGGATGACGAGCATTTTCTTGTTTAAATTTGTTTTATGTAATATTTTATCTTTTAGCCGTAAGTTTTGTATTTAAAAATGGATTAGCATGTAGGGTATACCAAACTCTTCATAAAAAGGTGTTCTATATGGTCATGTATTTTTTGAGTGAATTTGTGCGGGTGTGATAACGTGTGATCGCGATATCTTCCGCGGTAGTAAACCGATTAACGTGAAACTTTGACAAGGAATTATTTAGGTAAATAGCTTCAATTTGTGTATACTCTGAGGATTATAACTATTTTAGAGATATGGTTTTTTTTTAAGTGAAAGAAAACTCAATTGTAACACTTATTAATGATAGGGTAATAAAATTTGTAGATAATTTCCATGCAGGCCTTTTCTAAATTTTACAAAGTTTTCAGGAAATTCGTATATCTGTTTGTTCCATCAATTATGTGACTTGGGCTTAGGCAATCAGAATACGCTAAATTCAGTAAGATTTATTCGTTGTAGAGTTACGATGGTCACAGTTCTGCTTTAGCATCTGCAAGGGGAAGTTGTGCCCGGTGAAGAGAGTTGTTCTCTTACGAACACAGAAATGTCATAATAAAATAAACCTTGGTAATTCTTAACGAAGTTTTGCGTTAAGAACCGAGTGGGTAAAATATTTAGATACAAATTATAATGTAATATAGTGCTGTTTTCGTGTAAGTTAAGATATCCGCTTAGGGAATTTAAAGACACTTCAAGATATCGTGGAAGGTGTACATTAAATGCACCGCATTAATTAATACCATATTAATCCTGAGATTAAGAAAGTATAAAGTATAAGTTAATAATAAAATGCCCGAGTGAAATTTATAATCATTGTGAGTGAAAAATGTATGAAGAGACTAATTAATGTTAGCAGTCAAACATAATAACGACGAGACTCATTGAAATATCGCTGCTGGAGCCGCCTGCCGTAGAAGAGGACGACAAGACGAAGAGGACACCAGGAAGGAATGACACTGAAGAAGAGGACGCCAGGATGGGAGCGACGAGAGGAGAGGAGGACGTTGCAGCAACCAAGTAAAATCGACTTATATTATCGAACAATACAAACTATTATTTCTATTATCAATACATGACAATTTATAATTCAATATACATCTTTAAAAACTATATTTGTGTGTATAATAAATAATTTTTCATCTCTTCCATATTGACGTGTTTGTAAATTTCGCACACTTACCATATCCTTATTAGTATACTCAAATTTGAACTGTTGCTATTTATAAGTTCTTATATTGTGTATACCTTATATACTTTCCTTAACCTGTCTCCCATTACAGTAAACATTTGTGTGTGTGATGAAACTGATCAATTCTTGAAATGCGTTATCATGTCATATATCTAGAACACGTGGGGTTGGAGATATCTCCTCTTCGGTAGAGATACTTTATGGTTAACAAAGAAAAAAATTAAGATGAATGACTAAATTGCATCACTAAATATCCTGTTTTTGTGTCAAACAAATGATTTCTCTACTAAAATAATACATCTACCTTGATTTTGTTTCTTTTACCCTAGCAAAAATATATTAAGGCTCATTTTGAACTTAATATTCAGCTGCAATGGGAATAATTTCTGTACCTAGTTCCGTGAGTAACAGACACGTTGAGTACAAGTACGGATTAACATGTTGATTTCACTAATTTCTAGTGATGACTGCAAGGAAAGTTAATTTGAACTCTCAGAAAAAGTGCAAAGCATTACCGTAAAGGTGAATAATATAGACGCTTGGTATTAGAGTTAGCTGTAACGAGGACAAAAACTAAGTTGCATATGGTACTCAGTTTTGTCGAAATTGTGGAAATCTATGCTGAAGTAAGGCTGTTCATCATAATAAAATTATGTTTTAGTATTTTTAAATTTTACAAATTATTTAAATAACATTGATACATTGAACTCTGGCGCCATACGTATTTGTTTATTATGTAGTTATAATTATAATATACTTATGTGAAAACATGTAATTAAATTAAAACTCACTGAACTGTTTGGTTTTTTGGAATTAAATGATAAACATTGTAACACAGTTTCAGCGTACAAAAGCCCTACATATGTGAAAGTATCATATTTATGTTTAGAATTATTGAAAGTAAGTGAAAATTCATCTTCAGCCACTTCTCGCCCAGGGTCCTTCAATAACTCAGGAAGAAGCAAGAGCCTTTCCTTGACGACCAAAGTAGGTTTTCTAGTCACTTCATTTGTCTTTATACAATGTCTAATTAGTTTGTTGATGTTTGCTTCAAACTCTTGCAGACTCTCCCCGGAACATTGTTGCCTTGTACTCAAACTGAGTGTAGTAAACGTCTCGCAATATTTATCACTATACCGTAATTCGCCATAGATGTTCAGGCTATCAAGCGCACCTTTTGTAGTAGCTCTGTGGCAGGTCCTTTTAAATCGAGAAATAGTGAGACGGCTTTGTTAGTCTCCGTCCAAGTATTTGTGCATGCAGCGGCTTCAAACTGCCGAAGATACGCTGTCCAGTGAGCGCTTCCATCAAATGTCGGGACCTCGACCTGAACTGCCCAAATTACAGGCAAAGTGACTTTATTTATTGTCTTATTTTATGTGTTTTTTCTGTTTTACCATAGTATAGTCTGTTCAGCAACTAGTTTTGAAACGCATGGTTGTATTTTCATTAACTGTTTGACTTCAAACAAAATTATCACTGGTAGACTTAGACTTTATCACTTTCTCTGGAAGTTTATTTAAAGACTCTTACTCCCTATCGTCATTAACTTCTGCAGGTTTCACGACGATCATTCTGTAAATGGAATTCTTATAATCTTTAATGATATCTACTACCCTACCTATCCACCTGTAATCCTTATTGGACTCGAAGATCATTTTCATGCGATCATTCTGCCGTTATTTCGAGTGCTAGATTTTCCTCTTAGGAAAATTCTTTCTAACCGGAGCGTGAATTTCTTTAGCATTAATTGTAGTGTCTTCTTTAGATAGTTCTTTTTTAGTAATCTGCTTAGTTTCTTTTTTGGATTTCTCAGTAAATTTTCTTTTGCTAGTTTTACAGATCGAACACTTAACGCTTATCCTATAAGCTATAAACCATTATTAGTCTAAATTATATTTGAGAAAATTTTCATTGTCTTCATTTTACATTTGTAACAGAGAATTAAATCGGTAGATACAGAGCCTATTTAAATTCAATTACATTTTTATTTATATAAGTAAAACTTAAAATTGCTAGTGCAATCGCTGTATTCAATCAGCGGAGAATGCATTTATGCCTATAAACTAGAAGAATTTAAAATTCATTTGCCCAAAAGATTTCTCTCGAAATTTATTAAGGATTTCTCTCGTAAGACCATTAAGGATTTAAATAAAAAGAATAATTTAAATCTGGTCTATAAGGGGCCAAATGATGAGAAACTTCTTTTAGTAAACTTAAAGCTAACTAAAATTTTCCCTGATAATAATTTTATTAAAATATTTTTGTATCATTTTATAAAAATATTTATATATTTTGTATTAAAAAATTCTCTTATAATTCAATTCTTAATAAAATAAAAGGAAAGTGTAAGGAGTAGAAGTGGGGAATGTGTAGGTGGTACTACGGAGTGGGTAAGGTAGTGTAGGCCTACGTGTTGTGACTGTCGTATTGTATTCAGCTGAGGACGTACCCGGGATTTGGCTGTTCGTCTGTCTCTCTCAGACGTCTCCACCTTACTTTCTTTACATTACTTTTCTACCTTACTTTCATTATTGTGCATTTTTAAGGTGTCCTGCACGACTACGTCCGACGCTTCATTGGTCAGGAGTCTTGTTTTCGGGTCTTACGTCAGTTAATCTAAGAGAGAAGAGAGACTTAGGGCCTACTGTTAGAAATGTGTGCTGTGAAAGAGAGAGAGAGAGAGAGAGAGTGACAGAGTAGTAACGTATTGATGGGGGGTAAGAATGAGATGCGAGAGAGAACAGGGTGAAGAGGGAAGTGGGTATAGTGAATGAGTAATGGAAGGGGGAGGGGTGAGGACGGCCACAAGGAAGCCTACACAGTTTCGAAACTGAAGTTTCTATATTACGAAATTTGGTTATGGCCACTCGCTGAATATCACTCAAGAGCTCACGCGTCTCAACTTTGCCCGCCCGCGTGTGAGAGTCTCTAGAATACAACCAGAGAACTCTCGCTTAGTTACCTTGTAACTTAATGCACTCGGCCGTCAGCACAAGCAAACTAACAAGGATAACACATTCCGTATTAATTAACGTTAAAATGATGCGCTAGTTAAAGAATTCGTTACTAGCCCGCATTATGTAGGCCTATAACTTAACAATATATTTCGATATAGATTCCCTGTGCGTGTGAATTTATATGAGTCGCAAGATGTTGCGGTATAGAAATCTACCGCATGACCAGAAGTTGTGATTTGACAAAGAGGCTGCGCGGCCGTCTGTCTAATTCACAGTACAAAATATTTTTTATCTTATGTTTAACTTAATTATTAAACAGTTTTTGTAACGAATTATTGTATAGTGTTCGCTGTCTGACAAACGTAATTTTTTTTTTATACGATTTAGAATTCAATAAAGAGTATAAAATTGAAAGTATACTCTTTCCCTTTGACTTTTCTATAGGTGTCTTGGGTATCTACCTTTCTTATGTGTCTTGGAGTGCTTGTTGGAGATATATCTTAAAGGACACTACAAGTAATCGCAAAAGGAATCCCCCTGATAAATGACTTTTTAATGCTAGGTAAATAGACGATCACTCCCAAAATTTGTCGAGTATTATTTTACATATTGTTGTGCAGGTTTCTTCTTTAAATTTTATTGATATTCTTTTGGCTCCTAAATTGCACTAGGATCAGCATCTACTTATGTAGCCCTATATATGCGCTAGGGCAGTGGTTTCCAAATTTTCAGTCCGCGAACCCCCCCGCAAATAATTTAAAAATTCACGGACCCCGTTTGGGTTCTGAAATAAAACAAACAGTAAATATGATAGAAACTCTTATATTTTAATTAAAATGTATTAACATCAAAATTCTCTTAATTTCCAAAATTATAATAATAATGATAAGAAACCTAGTTTAATGTGAACAATGAAGCTGCTTTTGCACAATTAACTTTTTAATCTCTTTAAATGTTTGTTAATTTCAATATTAAGTAACTCTCCACATCAAGTTTATCTCTTAACGTTGACTTTAAGTACGTGAACAGGGAGACTGCGGTTTTACACAAGTAAGTAGAGGAAATCAAAGTTAAACACTTCTCTGAACTCTTTTTCCGAGTTCAGGATAGTCAGTCATTGCATATAACCAGAAGTCAGCTACCTGTAATTTCGAAAATTGTAATTTTAATAAACTATCAGTTGAAAGTTCTGCCAATGAATCTTCTTCTTGTACTGCAAGAGAGATCTCTTGTCTGTTCGGAGGACAAACAGATCTTTTACACGACATGATTTAAAGACATTATTAAAGCCATTAGTTTTAAATGTACTTTTAAAATTACAATTACTTTGAACCAAAAAATACTGGATTCTTCTACTAATTGTTTAAAGATTCTAAAATGTAGATTTAGAATTTAGAACATAGAAATCGTAGAAAATTATGTATTATAGTATAGTATTATATATTTATATTATATAGTATATGAATTATAGTATATATTATTTTTTCTGAAAAGTGTCTACGGACCTCCTGAAACATTGTCGCGGACCCCCAGGGGTTCGTGGACCCCACTTTGGGATCACTGCGCTAGGGTATATAACATATACTTATGTATATAGGTTACAGAGTGTAACGTAAAGGTGACCTCAATGTACATATTCGGATTCCACGCCCATCAATATACTGTAAGAAAAATATTCCTATAAAATTAAGTTCAGAAACGTTTAGTTTTACGCCTGACCGCGATTTTGTGTTATTTAAGGAAAACTGTATATCTGAAGAAGGGACTGAGGTATCTTAATAAAATTTGGTACACATATTAATATTAATGTTCTCTAAAAAAACCTTGACGGTTGAGATTTCAAATTTTAAAATGGCAGCTACTTTTAACTTTAATCACTAATAGCTTTGTAAATTTTAATTGTATACAATTATTATTTATTAAGTAAAATGTTACGACTTTTATTTTGTACTGAATGGCATCTTGTCTGATCAAATACAATAACAAATTATAGAATTATGGGGGAAAGCATTCTACTCATAAATTATGGCTACTTTATTTTTTGTGTACCAGACTTCTATTCCTCCAGAATAGGTAAAATTTATTTAAAGTTTAATGCCTCGGCCTTAGCCACAGTGCTGTGGTTTTACTGACGGAGACCGCTATCAGTACAGTATGCTATCACTAATCCGGCAGATATCGGAACAGAGTAGTGCCGGATCAGTGGAAATGCTGGGTTAATGGATGGTTATTAGAAAAAACACATTTAAATGACAAAAAGTAGCGTTATTGTACATAATGGAAAACGTGAAAAAAATTACACCTGATTAAAACATCGGATTAAAAATATAGTAAATTATCTTCTATTTTTTTCTTATAATTAAATTAGTTTTATGTTTATAATTTAGTAAAACGTAGGGAGAAATGAAATTCGTAGAGTAATGTACAATACTATTCCATTGGAATGAAAAGGCTGTAAATTTTCTTCGGTTTCTTGGTTTGAAACGACATTTTTAACCCTTTTTCTTGCAGTTTTTCCAACACGAAAATTTCACAAGTAAACACGCCATTTTTTTCTGCCTACTTAGTAGAAGTTGTAAAGGCCTCCACTACCATATCAAGACCTACTGTGTGGAAAGCTGTCGCTGCTTCACCGTCTTCCTTCTCTTCCCCTTCTCTTCTCTGGTCATGACATCGACTATTTCATTGTCTGTCATAAACTGTTTTTTTTTTTTTTATCTTCGCAACCCGCCAGCCATTTGTTTGCATTGTCTGTTGTCAAATCATCTGTTTTGCCTACTAGTTTCTCAGCGATTGTATCTCGTAACACGTGCAGTTCAGCATGTGATGACATTTTGCACTCACGATCTTAAATTACGTAAACACGGTAAATAATTACACCAAGAATAAAACGACTGCAAATAAACGGTACTGTACACAGCGAGGGACTAATGATGCAACTGCCGACTATCGTCAGCGACTTGTTTCCCTCTCCCCGCCGGACGACCGCAGTGCCGGATTATAGAGGGTGTACTGTACTTTCAGTCCTTCCATACTCAAGATGGCCACCAATGAAGTGGTTGGAACGTTCGCGATTTCTAACATTGGACCACAGTCTAATAGCCCCGAAAGTGTATATAATAACTTTATTTAAATTTATTTCTGTGTCTTTCAAGCGAACTCATTAAGAGTAATTTATGGCAAAATAAAGGACCGATTTTCAGTGAAATTAGTATGAGGGATTTCTTCTGCCTCAATAATGATTACTATGGACATTATTAATTCCATTTCATGTAAATCTCGTTTCGCCAGTGAGCACGACACAGACCAAATAAGTACGGTTCAAATTCAATTTTGTGTAGAAAAAAAAATGCCCGTGTCTGTTCATAGTCAACGTGTTTTAAAGCTTATAAGACTTTGTAGATGGTGCGGTGTAAACATAGTCGTGTGATTCGCACCTTCAACCACAGTAATTCTCCTTTTACTCACTTCAAGATTTAACGCCGGGAATTGAATCCGGGAGTTAAACTACTCGTATTAAAACTGCACTCAATAAAGTAAACATTTTAGCAATAAAGTGTCAACCATTTAAAATTTGAGATCACAAAATAACTACGATTTTTTAATTTATTAAAGAACTTTAATTTCAATCTTTGCACTAAAGTTTATTAAGACATTTCAAACGCTTTTTGAGATAGGCCTGTAAAGTTTTCCTTAGAATGGAGGCCAGACGGAAAACGAGAGGTTTCCGTACCTATGTTTATAGAAAATGTTTTCCTTATATTGTTGCACAGAACACGAATACGTATAGGCTATTCGGCATTGTTAGCCGAATACTTCCAACCATTAGCCGAAAAAATGGATTCGTAAATAAAAAACTCGTTTACTTTAAAAGAAGGAGTCTCGGACTTCGCCATCTCGTCTTCAGATATCCTGGTCAGCTTTGATGTACTCTCAGTTTTCACTAACATAGGCCTACCAATCTTAGAAGCAAACTAGATCAGTGGTTCCCAAACTTTTCAGTCCGCGGACCACCATCAAAAATTAAAAATTTCACGGACCCCGTCTGAGTTATTAAATAAAACAAACAGTAATTATATAGCTCTTATAGGCTACTTTAATTAAAATGTATTAAAATCGAAATTCTTTTAACTTGCAAAATTATAATATTATTGATATCAAACATAGTTTAATGTGAAAAATGAAGCTGCTTCTGAACAATTAGCTCTGCAATATTAGGTTTTATGTCTGATAATTACAATATTAAGTCACTCTCGACATCAAGTTCATTTCTTAACTTTGCCAACCTCGGCTCTATCTTCCCAGCCCCACACGTGTCGAAATCTAGCTACTTAGGCGTAAAACCAGCTACACGGAAAAACGTTTTTCTTAGATACAGTGCTTGAACGTGAACTAAAACAGCGCGATCCGTTCTGCATTGATGCGGTGCTCTAGTCAGTTCGGCTGACAAACAGAGCTGCTACACGACATGATTTAAAGACATTATTAATGCCATTAGTTTGAAATTACTTTACAATTACAATTAGTTTGCACACAAAACAATACTGGAATCTTCTACTAATTGTTAAAAAGTTCTAAAATTTATATTTTAGACTACAAAATATCGGAGAAAATTACGGTAATTCTATTTTTTCTTAAAAGTGTCCGCGGACCCCCTGAAACATAGTCGCGGACCCCCAGGGGTCCAAACACGGATCCCACTTTGGAAATCACTGCTCTAGATAATACAAGCTACACACAAACCGCCTCAGCACATCACGGGACTAACGAAGCACTGTCTAACCTCCACCTACTTTACATACAACAGTCACTTCTACAAGCAAACAGAAGGAGCACCAATGGGCTCACCGTTGTCGCCAGTCATCGCAAAGCTCTTCACGGATAACCTCGAGGAGAAGGCAATAAACACATCACAGCTAAAACCTTCCTTGTGGATTAGTTACGTCGTCGACTGTTTCGTAATCTGGCCACACATAAAGGACACATTAACAGCGTTCTTGACACATACAAACAGCATCAATTCAAAAATAGCGTTCACTATAGAAACGGAGACAGACAACGACATTCCATCCCTAGACTTTTCATAAAGAAAAAAACGGTCACCTTAGCTTTTCCACATACAGAAAACCCACACCCACAAACAGATACTTACATAGTCCGATCTTCATTCAGCGCAGTTACAATATGTAGTGAAGACACACGCAGGGGACGAGGATCACAGGAAACAGGAGCTGAGCACTTCGAAAGAGACGCTGGTTTTCAATGTATACACCTTACATCGGATTTAAACACCATCAAACAAAAGGAGACAAAGAAGACACAACAGGAGGAAGAAACACAGGAGTACATCAACACTTTAACATTACCATATATAAAGGGTACAACAGACATAATAGGGAGAATACTCAAGAAACATCACATCAGGACAACATTCAACAAGCACAAAAAGTCAACGCCTTTCTACAAAATCTAAAGGACAGCATACACTTGGAGGGACAAGGAGCATATCAAACACCGTCCAAAACTGCAACCGATTTTATATCGGCCAATCTGGAAGTAATATCCGTCTACGCGTCCGTGTACACGAATTGGCAGTAACAAAACAAAAAGAAAACACATCCCTGACGAAACGAAACACACCAAGGAAACAGGACACACTTTCGGTTTCAAAAACACAAAATGCTTGGCACGAACAAACAGTAAGAAAATCAGACAGTATAGGGAAGGCATGGAAATCGGCCGGATGAGGAAGACAGTGGTCAACGGCAGAAATGAATGTACGTACAAAATTAGCGACTACTTGGAAATTCCTAACTGACAGTTCTCATATTAACAAACAACATATGGCCACAACACATTCACTCCCAGCAACAAATCACAAGGGAAGGAAGATATAAAACGTGCGCCGTAGCTAAATCAACTTCAGTACGACTTGAAAATGTTACGAGATTACGGAACGAAACGTCGGCAATGTGAACATCACATAAACGGATGTACCCAAAAACCTGCTACAACAAATAGGCTATATAGGCCTATAGTGAAGATACTTTTACATTACAGTCTGCATACATATGTGTAATAAGCGCTACTGTAAAGGTACATAGGCCTAACTGCTAACTACCTGCTGTACATTTGTTTAAATGAGTACTTATTGGTATTGTTGTTACTCGATAATGAACTTATGAACACTGTATTACGAAAAATATTTATTATGAGTTCCTTATGGATAATAGTTATCTGTCATCTCTAATAATTTTGCAGGACCTATAATCTCTTAAAAGGTTATAGGCTACTGTTTCAATATTAGTCTAATGATCACACAGCTTTTGCTACTCAGGAAGGTCTAAGCCTAAGCTGCTGACTAGCGAATGAATTCAGTAGGTCTATTTATCGGGCTAAAACAAGCTTCATGCCAATATTATGTACAAGTATACACAATATCAGTACATAAATTTAAATTCTGCGTATATTAGTAGGCCTATAATAAATAATATAAAATTTGTCGTCTCTTACCTTTCTTGGCAGGCAAATATCATTAATAATAATTATTAATAGAGTATTAATGTCAACAATTTTCGTTATAAATTACTGATTAGATGTAGGCCTACATATGATTTGTAAGTTGCCTAGTTGGTTCTTGAGTGCTGTACCATGCTGAAGCACTGAAGGAAAATTCATTCATTCATTAGGAAGTGATTTCCATACAAAAGGCTCATGCGGAATTCAATAATTTATTAAGTAAAGATAATTTACTGGCACAATTTCATTTTAAAGCTTGACACTGATTAGCCTATCCAAAACAGAAATATTATAGACCTACATAGTGTGGTAGTGTCTAAGTATTAACAACAATTTAAACCAACAGGTCAAGTCACATTAATCATGCTTAGTTATGTAACAAACTGTTTAAGGTAATTAGTAGGCGTACATGTTTTAACACAAATTATGGGAACAAACTGTAGTTCACGTACGCGCGCGCGTGTGTGTCAAACAGCGTTACTGTATTATAGCTTTTAGCATTGTCTGTACAGTGTGCGAATTGGGCGCTTATTTTTTTATAATTTTTTGCACACTTTTTCCTTTTTCTTTCTTAACTAAGTTGTAACGCAATTTAATAGACCTATGAAATGTTTATGCACTTTTCATTAAAAAAAATACTTAATATTAAACAAACTTATAGTGTTAAAGGCTTTTGCCAATCTCAGTCTCTCTCTCTCTCTCTCAATATATATATATATATATATATATATATATATATATAATTACACTACTTTTTTCAAGTAGACCAGTGATAAAGGCTTTGAATTTGTAACAGGCCTCCATGTAGTAGTAATGTGCACATCACACTGTAATATACTTATTGAATATTACATAATTAATTATAACGAATCCATTTGAGTGTTTGTAGTGCTTTTTTTTAACTTTCCTAATGTCTAGAGGATTTGTGTCTATCGCAAATTCCGAAAAATATGCTCTGGCCAGTACAATGTCCAGTGCAGTATCACAGTGAGATTTGTGACGTCTATGTTACGTCATTACAGCCAAACTTGCCTCGTGGTTTCCCGTCTCGGCAGACATTTACTGTGTACAATATGCGAATAGACTGTACTATGCACAGAAAGAATTAAAATAATAATAATATTATGATAAAATGTATTATTTAAACAACTTATTACTTTATCGTCATTTCCGTTGTACAAGATATTATGTAACACCTCATCCAGTTTCAATTTTTCCCCGTCACGACACTTGCTTAATATTTTTGCTACCTTTTAGAATTAAATTTTTCTTGTTAGTTTTAAACCCTAATTAAAACATGACAGTCTATGGAACCTAAATCGGGTGCAACATGACAGTAGTAAGCAACATTTCTAATTAAATATTATTTCATGGGTGAAGTGTGTAAAAAATTAGTTTAGTTGTTGGTTCTTCAACTCTGATAGTTATAGCATAAAACGTAATAATCTTCAATTAATAGTTAGTGTACTGCAACTTATACAGAATAACTGACGTTAATGCAATGTTGCCAGGAAAATATTAATTTTTAAACCGATGTAACAGTTTAGTTTCCAGGCTAGAGGCTCAACACCTGGCAACAGCATTACAGTAGCCTCTCTCTTAACCAACCATTCCATTAACCGACTGTTTCACTAGAGAGAGTGGAAAAAATTAACTATACATACGTACACTAATAATACGTTATTAATTTTTTTAAATAAAGATTATATACAGTACGTACATTATATTCTCTTAATGATGAAATACTGTATGCTTAATGATTACCACTGTTAAAAATAATAATGAGGATCATGAAAGTGAGAATGAATCCAACGAGGATCAAGAAAGAAAAATTTCTCACGCTGCTGGGAAAGACGCTCTATAAATAGACTTCGATATGTTGAACGATAGTCTACTTCAGTGCTAGTCGATGTATTGAATGTGGAGAGATTGTGCAGCTGACAGACGTCAGAGTAACATAAAACAAAAGAAAATGACAGACTTTACCTCATAAATCCGAGGGTTTTAAACTTTTTAAGTGTACAGTGTGCACTTAAAACAAAAGTGTTTGTTTTTACGTAGATTAATTTTACAGTAAAATATGCGTTACACGCTTTCGTGCTACAACTTAATTTTCAGCCTAAAAAGTTTACTTAACACCCAAAATCTTTGTTTCTTTATAAATTGGAACCGACATAAGCCTAAAGAAAGCAGACTGTAATTTCTTTCTTGTTTTCATAATTAATATAAGTCATTCAAATACACTACCGTATATATTTTATTTACTTTTCTATTTACTGTACTCACATATAATTAAAGCAATTATAATTAAACCATTTATCTAGTTTTGCCATACGCATTTTATTTATAGATACAATAGAAAGTGGGTTGTACGTACCCTAAATCTACTTCAAATATAAACGGTACTTTGTCCTCGACGGTCATAAATTAGCTACCGTTCTGTTAACCGACTTTTCCATTATCCGACCGTTACCCGGACCCATCCAAGTCGGATAAGAGAGAGACTACTTTATTATATTGTATATTATTGTATAACTAAATAGCATTAAAAATCCAGCAGCCTATGAATTGTAAATACGTGAGATGCAAAATGTTTATTAAAATTAACGACGGTTTCTATACAAAGGCTTAACATACATTGTGACTGTATTAAGTAGACTACATAGAGAGAAAAAATGTAGATGTGATAAAGGATATCAAGCATAAAGATAATAATATTTACAACTCTATCTACAAACGAATATAACAGAAGGTAAATAAAGAACAAGTAAATAAACAACGGAAGGAACATTGCTGAGTGGAGATTTTAATGAGAATAACTTTACGTATGACAAGGAAACTCAGTAGCTTCATGTCGTGTCATAGCACCGTGTCTGTTACACTGTCGTAATCAACGCAATTTGGAATTTTAATAAACTCTGCGAATTGACTTGTGTGCAGAGAGATTAACTCGTTGTGCAGTGTATTTCAGTAAGGAGAGTGTTTCTTTTCAAGTAAAAATTATACCATTAGTTTATTTTATCTCTATTTCCGTGATGTTGTGCAGAACATATTTTTAAATTACTTTTCCGGTTGACACAAGTAAGAAACGTTAGAGACGATATTATCAATATTTGAAGACAAAATATCTCTGTTAAGCACAGAATAAAATTGAACTAAATAATAAAGTTGTATTATGTAAAGTAAACCCAATTGCGTTTAGGCATCGTTAACGAGATCCAGATCTACAGGTGCTCTTCAGAAGCATTGGCATTCCTAAGATCACCGTAATATAAGATTATATTTATATATTTTTGCATTCAGATAACAAGTGATAAATATTTTTATTTTAGATATGTTTCATATATTTATATAATAAACTGTATAATTAACTTACATTTGTTAGTCGATTTACAAATTTCGCGAGTTGACCCCGCACACATTTGGCAGGCAGTTAATGATGAAGATTGTTTACGCAATTGTGTTCAACCTTGCAAAGGATAGAAATGGGTATTATGTTTTGTACCTGACCTGAAGTTGGGCTGAAAGGCTGAAACCTCCTATCGGTAGTACTGCAAACAGTGTGAGTGCAAGATGTGGTACGGTGTCTGTAATTGTGAAAATTTATATAGGTCTATTTATTTATTTTCCTCTTTTTTAAGGTGGAAAACATTATATACAAACGCAAAAATAATTTAATCGTTACAATTTTTTTGAATAGTGAAGTCATTAACAACACTTCATTGCGTGTTAATAAAAGAAGTATGCTATTGCATTCTCATAAAACAAGTATCTTCCCATTTTCCTCGTTATAATTTTCATTTATGTTTACACATTTTTTTCCACTTTCTAGGAAATGTCACGGCCCAGTATAATGTAGTCAAGAAGCAAACCATTTTGGTGTGTATAGATTGCAAAAGTCTATTTAGAAAATTATTATTATTTTTTTTATACAGCTATCTGGACTTCAAGAGGACAGAACTGTTTCAGAATAAGACTAAGGTTCAAAAAACATTTGTGAAGTTTGGCTTATAACCTAAACAAGTATAGGCCTACTTATCATTCTAGATTATGTATTCTATTATCTTATTGTAATATTATGATAAAGAATCGCTCCCATGGATCCATCTGCCTTACTACCGATACTATCGATGGATGGACTATCGATACTTATAATATTTACACTGTGTACCTGATGCTCTATCAGGGCATTTTGTTAATTTCAAGGAACAATTACAATTTTTTTTTTGGTACTCACCTTGTAATTTTGTATTCTCTAAGTAACCCCATTCCAAAGTGGAGCAAATTTATTTAGAACAGACAAGGCGTTTTTGTGTTACTTTCTTTGTTTTGAAACAAGAAATTCAAGACCAAGCGACCACCAAACAAATTCCAAGTGTCTCATTTCAGTAAGAAAATGAATTTTCATTTGAGTACTATTCATAGAAATAGTGAAATGCAGGCCTAGTAAAAATTAGGAAGTATTGGGTGTAAACCGGTAAAGTGAAGAGACTAATAAAAATGTTTAAAAACGCATTTTAGTGCTTATTACTTGTAGAAAATAGTTTAATAACGAAGGTATTAAATCGCTTAAATTTTAAATATAATTGCTCACTCGCTTGAGTATGGATTCAATACACCAGGAAACAAGTTATATAAAACCTTTAAAAACAGCACGGTAAGCTTTAGTGTATGTAAAAGAGTTTTTTATACGTGAATAACTCGTTTGCATAAGGTTAAATTACCTTTATTAATTATTTTTGTTTAACCTTCTTTCTCTTAATTGTCAACATTGTATTGCTTCACCCGTTTTGTAGAGAAACAAACAACTTAAATATAAGCAGTGTACGTACCTGTCAGACATAATGCTACCTGTAGCAGTATCACAGGTGACCGAGCCATTTGATGCACATAGACGCAAGGACGCACTAACACTGACACTGGCCGCACAGAGAATTGTAGGATAGGTTGCTGGTGGAAAACCCGACCAGTAAATTACGTACGTCTTCCTCCATGTTGCAGACCTTGACTTATGCGTGAACTGTTACACGCTTCGGGCAAGCCCGTGTTTTCTTGAATTCCAAGTCAATACAGGAGTAGCGTTTTCCTTTATTAATTTTTACAGTTTACGCCAACGACACATTCTAATTCAGTGAATAATTGCATAATTTAGTCTCTTAAACTGTACTTTCATGTAGTCGTTAACCATAAATATCATTTATATGAATTAACAGTTCTAAGTGATTACTAGTACAGGTGTTAAAGAAGCTTACCCTCTTAACAAAAATACCCTCTCTTACTTGGTCAATCCAGTGTTCATGATTGCAAATAGCCTACACGCTGGTGGGAGGAGCCAGAATTATGACCTCATACATGGGCACACGCAATACAGCTGTTTGTAAACAGATACGACAAAGACGTGTTCTGTAATTCTTTATTGCGTGTAACGTAACTCTTATTATGTGTTTGAATACACAGTATCTTCTATACGTTATAAAACAAAGAAGACATTTTAAAAAGATTTAGGCCTAATAAAAGCAGTTAATAAAATTGAAATTTGTTAACGTTTAAATCAATAAAAGCATGCAATATTTAGAAAATTCGTGAAAATACTTTCAGTATTATCAACAGAACATGTTTTTGCGAAAATGAGAATGACCTCATGGAAGGTAAGAGGACACTGTGTCAGAATAATCCGCCTTTTTGCGTCAAATTTTTGTCTACATCAACGATATGCCCAGGGCCGGCCCAAACCTTTAAGTCTGACCGGGCCGAGACACAATTTTGCGCCCCCCCCCCAAATTGTGATGCTTATATTTTATCAGTACTAATTTAATAACATTATTCTTTAAAAGTTCTATCATGACTATTATACGTATACTAGTGGCGGAGGTTAAGCCCTACACATAAAAAAACTATTCTGTAGGTCTACATGAAATTACAGAATAGGTCTACATGAAATTATTTAAAAAAAATTTAAAGTTTATACTATATAATTTTTCAAATGTTAACAAATTTTTTTTATTTTCCTTGAAACCCATCAAGGCCTGTTTTTAAAATTGAACTTAATGAAGCTGTAACTTGACTCATCTATATAAGTGTTTCACATGGACGCTCAATGCCAGTGATAATCATCAAATAAAAGGAATCAATTTCAAACAGTTTCCTATAATTTTAATTCAGTCAGTGTACATTTCTTTTTATTATAAGTATACGTACAGATATCGTCAAAACACAAACGTCTTTACACATGTAAAATTTATTTTTGCTAAAAATGTCACACCAAGATTTATTAAATTAAAGTTTTTCTTTAAAAATAAAGACAACATATATTTTGGTTTTTGAAAGTTTAGTTAAATTTCTTTTTTCTTGCTTTTGCTTCAGCAAACCTTTTAACAATTTTCGTTAAATCTAACTGGTTTGCAATTTAATTTTTAATAGAAAATGTTGTTAGAGATGATAGGCGGTCTTGCGCCATTGTAGAGCGTAAGTACGTTTTAATTAATTTGAGTTTACTGAAACTGCGTTCTGCACTAGCAACCGTGACAGGAATTGTGAAAAGAACCCTCAATGTAATCCATTTATTAGGAAAACAGTCAATCATGTTACTTTTTGAAATAACTTGCAAAATTTGAACAGGAATTTTTATCTCAGAGTTCTTCAGAAATACACCCAGATGTTTAAACTCCTAAAAAAAGGGGGTTGCCATCGATGTCACTTTCTCCTAATTTATCTTCATCTTGAAAAACTTTTTGAAGATTCAAACATTTTTGTTTCAAAATTTCGGATTCTGGAAGAGTTTGGACAAAAAAACTCCAATGCTGGTTAAGAGTTTCAAGTTGTGTAAAGGGCTGTTCGATGGATGTCAGATCCTGAGCTATAAGCGGGTAAAAGACAACTGTTTTAAACAACTGCTCTGGATCTGTTGGGGCTTCGTCTCGGGACTTATAATCAAATTGCCGTTTTTTCTTTCTCTCAGGCTGCTTCTTCTAAACAGCTTCAATTTCCAAGTCTTCAATTTTATATTTCTTTGGCTGTTGCTACAGCACCTGCGTATCCAGTTTCACGATATTCTTTTAAAAATGTTTGGCATTTTCCAAGAAGATGTGTAACTGTTCATAAGTCACTGTTGGCGTTTTGCATGGTACTGCTGACCAAGTTTACTTGAAACAACATATCATGCAAAACAACAAGAGAGACAATGAAGTCAAAAGATGTTAAATTGTTTTCCAATGATTTGGGTTCAGATGTCACTTTTGGATCAAGGAGTTCCTCTTGCATTGCCTGTAGCGCTTCACAAACTTCAACCATTTGATACCTGACTGCCTTTAAGCTGTTAATTCTACACTCCCATCTAGTTTCAGAGACTTCTTTGACAGTAAGGGTCAACTGACTTGCCTTGTGTATTTTCCATCTTTTAGTAGATGATAAAAACAGGACATACAGACGTTGTAGAACTCCAAACAAAGAAACATATTTCACAGATGAAGCAACAGCATCTCCAATTACTAGGTTAAGTAAATGACATCCACAAGGATTGAAAAAAGCTTTAGGAAACATTGACAAAATTCTTGACTGCACTCCTTTATATTTTCCAGTCATGTTGCCTCCATTATCGTAACCTTGCCCCCTACAATTTTTCATGTCTAACCCACAGGTCCCTTCAATTTCTTTCAAAAGGGCCGTTGTCAAACCTTCTCCAGTAGTGTCATAAATAGGAACAAATGACAGAAAATGCTCTTTTACTTGACCATCTGTTTCAACAAAACGAATTGTAAATAACAATTGTAAATGACAAATTGTAAATGAGCGCACTCGATTTTCACTGATGTTGGCAGTCGATGGCACTGCCGAAACGTCTGGTTTTGCAGAAAACATTGGACCACGGCTAAACAGCCTGGGAAGGAATTTTAACAACAAACTACTTCTTTGTTGCTGATAACGCAGTACACATATACAAAATTATCTTCTCCCCTTTCAACTATCATTTTCATTTATAGAAAATTACTCCCTCCCCTACTCTTTTCATTTATCTATCTTTCTACAGTGGATTATTATGACATTTCTTCAGGATATTTTACTTATCAAATTAAGTACTTTACTCTTGTTAAAACGTGAAACGTTTCAGGTAAACTACCCCTATCCCTTCATCAAAATCAATAGGCCTTGAGTTATCTACGACTCGTGCACATATACAAAAAGTGATTTGATTCTGTTTGAATTTTCGGCAGTTATCGTTCTTTAAAGAAAAATATTCTGCACACAGACACTTTTCAGAAAATTACTTTTCTTCATGTTTTGAAGTGTAGTACAATCAGAATCAGTCCTTATTTCGAACATGATTTTATTTGCCATCACCATACTTCCATTTTATTATGGAAAATATAAGTAAAAAATCAACAGCGGGAAAGGCATACAGGCCTACTAGATATTTACTTCAATTTTTGTTGTTGTAGAGACATAGGCGACAGAATGTCGTTACCAGGGAACAACTTGAGGAGGTAGTCTTCCATAGGTCCCCAAACTTTTCTGTGCTCTTTATATTGTACTTTTTATAGGTTTTTACTTGTTGTTGTTAGTATAATCCACTATGTACTGATAACCGTTGAAAGTCAACAAAGGCTTTCCCTTTCTGGTCTCGGTAAATTCCGTGCCTCACAAGTTTAATGCAATGATCACCACTGATCACCAAACAAACAAAAGAGTTTATCAATGATCACCACACAAACAAAAGAGTTTATCAATGATCGCCACACAAACAAAACAGTTTATCAATGATCACCACTGATCGCCTACATACGCACACACACCACTTGATAATTTTCACTCTGTACTAAGTAGTAAATTCGTTTTAACCTGAACCATTAATGAGAGGGAGCGGATACAAATTACTAAGGCAGGAAAGCTACTCTGACAAATGATATGACTGTTATCACGAGCTGTTACATGAGCTGCAGACAGTGCAAGAATGTTGCATGATAAGTTGACTGTCGTCAGTGTTCCGTTTTGTTTAACTGTTATTTGCAATAAAGACTCATTTTTGGCTTTATGCAGAAATGTAGCTGATGTAACAGGTTTTGTAAATTTCATCTTTGGCTTCCGCATCAACGTGTTTGCTTCAGAATTCATAATGTATGCCTATTTTTCGGTATCATTACGAATTTCTTGGAACAATTGTTTCTCCGACCAAGTGTCACAACTTCCTTGGCAGGCTCGCAGTTGTTTAAACAGAGGCAGCAGTTTTGTCTTCTGTTCTTCTCTTTCCTTTTCAACTTTCTCCGCCTCATTCACAGGAGGTAGGCCTACATCGCAAGTGTCAAACCACAGCATGTCAGTTGTACCTTCTAGTCAGGCTAGCGTTGAATCATTCATACACTCGGAAAGTTAAAACTTTTACATTCTTTTGAAAACTAATCGTGACCGTATCAGATAACTGAGACTATAGGCTACTGCGTACTGAACACTAACGTGAACCTTTTAGAAACGGTTTTACCTACATCAATATGGCGCCTCAGTAGTCCCTGAGGTACCATATTAATACAGGTAAAAATTTGACACAAAGGCGGATTATTCTGAGATAGTGGCTTTTCCCTTTCATCAATTTATTTTAGTTTTCGCAAAATCATGCTCTGTTGTTAATACTGAAAGTTACTTTAACAAATTTTCTAAATATTATACACTCTTATTGATTTATGCTTTAACAAATTTCCAATTCCTTGACATCTTTTATTAAACCTATTTTAAAGTGTCTTCTTCATTGTATGTAGTAAAATTGATAGGCCCAGTGGCGGCTCGTCAGGTGACGCAGGTGAAGCGCTGCTTCACCTAAAACAACTGGTTCAATGTGTTTCTTTTTACACAAAATTATTTTCAATTTTTAATCAATTTTTTGTTTAAAAATATTTTTTTAAATTAAATTTCGTCTGTATAATAATTAAAATAACATTTACAAGCGATGCAAATAGGTTACAGAAGCTGCACTTCGCTGCGATCACTATACTTACTCCACGTATAGTAAGCCTACTGGTGGCGGAAAGCGGATCGTAGTCTGCACCTTGAAGGCTGCATCAGTTATTAATATGTCACTAACAACGCTCGGTTTATGACGGCTCCCATGACAACTAATATGTCGTACTCAGCGTTCCCCCACACACGTGAAGCAGTTTCGTGTGCTGTTTTTCAGTGGCGTACGTGTACAGTGCTTTACCTATCCAGCGCGTTTGTTTTGTTCGTTGTTCGTCGTGTTCGATCGTGTGTGAAGTTTTTACAGAATATTTCCTTCATATGATCCGGTATGTGTTTTATTAGAAACGCCATTTTCAAGACGAAATAATGATGATAAGAAAAACTTTTAAGCTGTGAAAAACCTATGCCTATATTGAAAGTAAATAAAATTGCAAAAATAAAGAACAAGGTGTACAATCACAACTTTAAAGAAAATTGGTATTCAACGTTCGAGTGGTTGTGTGGCAGTTATTACTTAAATAAACTTTTTTGTATGCGCTGTTTATTTATTAGTGTTAAATCAAGTGCGTGGAATAAGACGGCTTTGTTGATTTCGGTAACGTTACTCGTGTTCTTTCCAAACATCAAGGTTCTTCTGAGCACATGCGTTGTGCATTGAGTTTTCCAGAACTAAAGAAAACATCAAGTACTATCTAGGATGCTTTGAAGGCAAATTCTAGGTTGTATATTAAACACTTCAATGAAAACGTTTGACTTAACAGACGTTTCATGCATCTTACTGTTCGCGCAGTTCTTTATATGGGTAAACAAAAATTAGCATTTCGCGGGCACCACGAAGAATTACCATCTATTAATCCCGGAAATTTTAAAGAACTGTTAGAAACCTTCGTATCGATAAGCTCTGTAGATATTCAAGAACACTATAAAAAAATCTCACCCGTCTTTGCCGGCAATTCTAAGACTATTCACAATGAAATAATTGATTGCATTTCACAATATATTGATAAGCACGTTGCAAAGGAAACAGAAAGTAGTACATTATTCAATTCAAGTGGATGATTCCACAGACATTGTCCACAAATCTCAATGTAGCATCATAATTAGATACGTTATTCCCGGAGGAAATCTGGTGGAAAGATTTTTGGGATTTTATGATGTTAGTTCCAGTCAGACTGCCGACACCCTGTTTCACGTTGTGTCAAGGTCCCTCGAAAAATTTGACTATAAATCAAAACTTATTGCCCAGTGTTTTGATGATGCAAGCGTTATGTCAGGGGAATTAAATGGTCTTCAGCAAAAATCAAAGAAGCCGTTTTTGTTCACTGCATGGCGCATCGTTTGAATTTAGTGCTATAACAAAGCTGCAACAGCATTTCGAAATGTCGGATATTTTTTGCAACTGTTAACGGTTTACCCTCTTTTTTCCACAGTTCTGCTAAGCGAACTTACGCAGTAGACACAGTCGTTGGAAGACGAATCCCTACTTCCGTTATTGCGCGATGGAAGTCTAATTCCAAAATTGTGAATATTATATATAACGAATGGGATTCATTAAAGGAAGTATTCACTAAAATTGTGAACGATTCAAATTATGATCTGAATTAAGACTGAAAACCAAATTACAGCATATTTATGAGGATAAGCAATACAGACAAATGGAACCACTAAATTTTACGGAACTTTTAGCTGACAACAAGAACATCTTTAAAAAACCTTAAAAACTGTTTTGTTTAATAGTAACTATTCCATAAATTAGGCAGAGTGATGGCTTCTTAATAAATTGAATGATTTTGAATTTACGCTTTTGGTTGTCGTCTTTAACGATATTTTTGGAGCCACAGATTTTCTCTTCGATGTGCTACAAAAGAAGTCATTTTGCATTAATTTCTGTACCTATCTCGGAAGTTAAAAATACGCAAACACTCATAAATAGCCAAAGAACTGATGATGCATTTATGGAAATTATTGATTTAGCTGCTTCAAAAACAACAGTTCCAACTGAATACCATGAGTGGCAGAAATCGAACTGAATTACACTCACACGAGATCAACTTTTTGAAAAATACAAAATTCTGTATTATGAAATGTTAGATAACCTTTCAGTACAAATAGCCACACGTTTTAATGAGACGGGAAAGCTTCAGTTTGTTACATTAATGGATACTTTTATGTTCGTAACGCATTCTGAAAACTTTCCCACCGATGCATTAAGTAACTTAAAGGTGTGCTACCCTAATCTGTTTACCGATTTCCAAAGACTGAAAACCAAATTACAGCTTATTAAGCAATACGGACAAATGGAACGACTGACTAAATTTTACGGAACTTTTAGCTGACAACAAGAACATCTTTAAAAAAGCTTAAAAACTGTTTTGTTTAAATTCCATCCACTAGCGTTTCCGTAGAACGAATTTTTTCTTGTTTAAAAAAAATAAAATCATACCTGCGCATCTTTTATCTCCATATGTTATTCATGATTTCAAAACAAGAAGAAACATATTCACATAATTGTTGGGGGGAAGGGGGGGACCTGCCACCGATTCTGCTTCACCAATCCTCGAAGCCACGAGCCGCCGCTGGATAGGCCTACTGTGTATTTAAACATAAAATGAAAGTTACTTTACACGCAATTATGGATGAAAATGTTTTGGTCGTATCTGTTTACAAACAGCTATGGCATGCGCGCGCGTGTGTCCACAAGTGACATCATAACTCTGGCTCTTCCCACCAGCACGTACTTGCAATTTATAAACAGTAGAATGGTCAAATATATATCTATACATTTAAAGAGAATGTTAATTAAGGAAGGGTACTCGTAATCACTTAGAAATGTTAGTTCGTGTAAAAACTTTACGGTTTTTATATATGACATACAATTATAATATTTTGTTATGATATTTAATATAAAAATTTAATATAATATTATAAAACATTTATTGTTAAAAACTACATGAAATTATAGTTTAACAAGCTAACATGTGCGTTCATAAAATGAAATTGGAATGTGTAGTTGGCATACATTGTTTAATTAGTAAAGAGAAACGCGACTTTTGTATTTCCAGTAAATTCAAAAAACGAACGTAAAATAAAAAACGAAGCGGAGGACATGTTGGCCGAAGCCAGTCAAAGTTCAAGGGTAAGTCAAGGACTGCGACGCGCGAGCTAGAATATTTACAATTTAACCGGTTTGATTCCTTCGTCTAACACCGGTTTGTTATTTGTTCGTTTAAAAATAAATATTTCCTACAAGTAATATTCACGTCACTAAATCTTCAAGAATTGTTATTAGTCTCTGCACTTTACCGTTTTATACACAATATTTTCTAATGTTTACTTAGGCCTACATTTCATGGTTAGTATATATGTACAGCGATCAAATTCGCATTACTGATTTTCAAACATTTTTATTAGTCTCTGCATTTTTCCGGTTTATACCCAATATTTTCTAATGTTTACTTAGGCCTACATTTCATGGTTTGTATATGTGTACAGCGATCGAATTCACATTCCTACTTGGAATTTGGTTAGCTGGTTGCTTCGTCTTGAATTTGTTGTTTCAAAACATTGAGTACGTAACACAAAAATTGATTTATCTGCTCTAAATAAATTAGTTTTATTTTGGAAGAAGATTTTCTCAGAGAAATGGAAATTCAAAAGCGAGCTCATAGTAAACAAGCAGTAATTGACAAAATGTCCTAATAAAGCATTAGGTACATAGTGTAAATATAAAGTGTAGATTGTCTATGTCAGCAGGATCCATGGAAGGGATTCATTATCATAATATTATGATAAGATAATGGATAACGGAATACAGAATGCGCGGAATAATGGTACGCACATTAGGCCTATATAACTCACAAAATGTTTTTTGAACCTAAGTGTTTTCTAAAACAATTCTGTCTTCTTGAAATCCAAGTAGGTGGATTAACAAAATAATAATTTTTAAACAGAGTACTTGCAGTCTATACATACCAAAGTGTTTAGCTTTTTGACATTTTATAGGCTACTGGGCCGTGATATCTCGTAGAATATTGTAACTAAACTGGAATATTGGAAGTAAATATATTTCGAAACCCAAATGAAATTTATAATGATAAGAAACTGAAACAGAATCGACTAATGAGAATTCAGTGAGATTCTTTTTTTATTTATAGGCAATGAACTTTTTAGTGGATTCAGTATAAAAAACCATGAAGTTTAAATTTTTTGGTTTACTTATTACTTTCTTCTTCTCAACAAAGAAAAAAATTAGTAGGTAGGCCTATATATAAAATTTCACAATTGCAGAAACCGAACCATGTGTTGCATTCCTCTATTTATGGTACTCTCGATAAACGCTTTCGAGCCTTTCAGCCCACCTTTAGATCAGATACAAAATCACAATAATATAAGCTAAAAAGCGTATATAGACTATATGATACCCTTACAAAGGGTGCACACAATTTGTTTATGATGCACCGTGGTATTTCCCAATCACTTTGTTTTTACTCTTATCCACAACTATAAATGTGTTCCTACCAACCTGTTCCCTTAATTTATATCATCATCAGCCGTAGCTCTACAAACCGTGGTGGGTCTTGGCGTGCTCCAAGAGTCGATTCCATTCCTCCCTATTGCGTGACCTGGCTTTGCAGTTTCTTATGTACAGCTTTCCGAGGTCAGATAATCAGCTATCTGGTCTTTGAATCTACTTCAGGGCCTTCCCCTTTTTCTACTATCCATTGGTTTCTGATAGAAAATATATTTCGTAGGCTGTCCTTCCTCCATTCTTCGTATGCGTCCAACCCACCTTAGCCTGTATATTTTGATTAGCCTGACAATGTCCGGCTCTTTGTAAAGACGGTGTAATTCATAATTATAGCGCCTGCGCCACATTCCATTTTCTTGTACTCCTCCAAATACTGTTCTTAGAATCCACCTTTCAAAGGAACCTACAAGTCTTTCGCTATTTTTTGTCATTGTCCAGGTTTCTGAAGCATATGTCAGCACTGGCCAGATAAGTGTTTTGTAAACTTTGCATTTCGTGCTTCTTGAGATGAAGCTAGATATCAGGTAATTTTTTAATCCATAATATGTTTTATTTGCGAGATATATCCCTAATTTATATGGTCCATTAAATAATGTGAAGAATTTAGCTGAAGTATTGTCTTCAGATTTGCCTACAGAACTGGCTTTAAGAAAGATAGTTTCTCCTACCTGAAACGTCTGTGATTTATGCGTCTCGTTGAAAATTCGTGCTCGTTGATCAGCTGTTTGGGCTCACAGTGTTTTAGTGATGTTTTATTTCATGTTAAACGGTAGTGATGATATACCTCTGCCAAAATCTAGTGAGTTCTAAAACCTTTCACGCAGCTATACACACAGAATCCAACCATCACTGCTGATGCCAAGGTACCCTCTGCGCTAAAGAGTAGTCTGTATGTGGGTGAGTTCTTGGACTCACGGGAGGCCACACAGAATCAGCACTGATCCACAAACTGAACTGAACTGAACGTCGCTGATTACTTGTATTTATACCCCGCCGAACTACCAGAATATTCCATACTACGCATTAACAATAAAGGAAAACATTACGGCGTAATTGATTGCGGCCTTGATACAATGCGCGGAACTTCTGTCACAGCCTAGCTAATGTGTTGAGAATCACGTACGCACACACATTACAGCCGGATTCCACTGGAACATTCGATAAACTTGTAGAACGTTCCGTATTACGTAACACTGCCCCCTCCTTAAATATTGCCTTCCCATTTAAACTTTGCCAGAAACTCTGCACTGTTATCAAGAA